>AP025041.1:42357811-42482205 GCA_036186865.1 Eustoma russellianum | reverse complement strand
GGGGGGGGGGGGGAATAGAGTGTTTGGCTCTTTTTGCGGAATTTTCTTGTTTGTCTCAACTCAAAAAGGATATTCGAAATCAGAGCAAGAATTGGAGATGAGAGATAATGAATGAGTACACCGGATATAGAGTGGTTCGAATCGTAAATGATTCTACTCCACTACCACTTTGTTTCCAAAGTGGATTTTCAACAACTACTCTTCTTATTATGAACAATAAGAACAACCACAGCAACACTTACACTAACACTTTAGTGTAAGCAACAACAACAGCAACTTCTTGCACAAAACACACTTGTGCAACTACAGCAACTACAGCTTCTTAGCAAGAACAACTTCTTGCTTCCTCACTACTTCAACAAAAAGTTCCCTCAAGAACTTCTCACAGTGGGTTGAAGAAATATAGTAAGGTTCACACTTTCTCACAAGTTTAAGCACAAGCAAGAGATCAAATATTTATGGTTCCTCTTGTGCTTGACTCTCTTTCTCTCAATATACAACAATGAAGATCAAAGAAAAGCTAGACAAGCTTTAAACAAATTTACAAGTATGAGAGAAATATACAACAATTGAAAATGAAGCTAGATGATGTTGAAAGTGTGTAATTGCTTCATCCAAGCCTCTTCTATTTATAAATAAAGTTGACCACGTTTTTGAGGCTCTCCACCAAGTCTTCATCTTCAAAAATGTCAAGATAGTGCCCAAATAGTCTTTAGCCACCCTATGGAGTGATTTGATCTTGGATAGCCACCCTAGAGAATCTTAGACATGTTTAAAATAGTCAAGGAAGCATGTAGTATGTTGGGTTAAAGTCCACAAGAAATTTGAGCAGGATTGGAGAGAGAAAACATCATACATCTCCCTTGGATTTTGTTCCAACGTTTGAAAATTTTTGAATCCTGGAGACGTCGATCGATCTACGTGCCAGGGCTGAGAGATCGACGTCTCTCAGTCAGACGTCGATCGGTCGACGTCAGCCTGGCTGAGAGATCGACGTCTCTCAGAATGACATCGATTGATCGACGTCATTAGGCTGAGATATCGACGTCTCTCAGATGTATGTCGATCGATCGACATACCTGAAGCTGAGAGATCGACGTCTCTCAGTTATACGTCGATCGATCGACGTATGCTTAACTGAGAGATCGACGTCTCTCAGATATATGTCAATCGATCTACGCCCCTTGGCTGAGATTATGACGTGGATCTGAGTGCTTAAATTTTTACCAAGCTTCACATGGATCTCTTGAAGAGCTGATGTAACCTTCATCCGATTCATGAGAGATTTTTCGTCTCGCACATGTTTACATCAATTTTGCTTCGAACTAAAGATATGAAATTTCATCTTTTTAAAACATCTTTTTGTATCATCAAAACATTTCATAAACTAACAATTATATCATTTCTTAGTGGATTCTCTGTTGCCGATATGATATCTTAGTTTAGATATAACCTTGTACCTAACATATAGACTTTTATAGTTCAACATATTCAGGAAAAAAAATGAAAGCACCTTCAAGCTGAGGTGATCTGAGTGTTATAGTTACTATAATCACAGAGGCTTTATGTCATATATGTACCTCGTAATAATATGTAAATCATAAAAATGCATTAATTTTAATGCACAAAATAGTGTCCTTATGGTTAAATTAAGTGACATTAGTCTGTTCATATAATGAATTAAGATTACCTAATGATAAACTATAACCTATGCTGTCCTGGCCTGATATTTTTTGTCAGCCAATCGGACGTAAAAATATGATGGTTAATCTACTTGGCTATGAGATAAATTAAGAAACGCTTATATCCACTAGTGAGCATTATGTGTTGTACATATGAATATATTATCTCTGGATTAAGAAACAGTGTTCCTAATCTAAAATAGAAAAGAGATTTAGCTCTAACATTAAAAACCACGTAGAAGTAGTGCTAAATTTGAATCTTCTTCACTAAGTAAAATATTATTATCATCACAATAAATTGTGTCACTTGAATGCTTTTGAAATTTGATAAAATTAGTTAGGTTGTGGGCGTTCTTGAAACTATACAATTGAGGTACAACAAATTGTTATAACACTTCTGTAAAAAGGAAGGATTGCATTCATTCTTACAACCCGCTCAATTTGGTTATGGATTTGTTGACATATAGGTTCCTTACATAAGTAAGAATTTTGACATTAGCTATAAGACTAATTCAAAAGTATTCTCATTACATTTATGTTTTCCCCAGAAGTTTATAAGATATTGATGATATAATATGTAGAGAAAACAGCAAATAGAGCACTCAATTCGCAAAACACAATGAAGAGAAACGCTTACTCCATTTGTCAACACTTGCTGGAATATATACATAGATTTGGGCAACGACTGCTTTGCCTTGATAATGACAGCAACAGCTAGTATTTACCCGGATACAAATGAATGAAAAATTCTATCTTTAATCATCAAAATGATGATTATATTGTAGTCCTCTGATTAAACAACAATTGTATATAATCAAATGGGAATTTTGACTAAAGATCAAAGAGAAATAGAATGATGCATAGGTGTTCTGCGTATTAATAAAAATGCTCGATGAAATGCCTGAAAGACGTTGAGGCAGAGTCTTCAATTTGTTCCACCCTTTATTCTTGGTCTGGTTCTTCCTTTGATATGCTTAATATTCCAACACTCCTCCTCAAGCGAGGGATGTAGATAGTGATACCACCTAGCTTGTCTAGTAAATTTTCAAACACTCCAACACTCATAGGTTTGGTTAGAACGTCTGCAATTTGGTCCTTTGATCTGATGTAGTGTAGTTGTAGTGACTTGTCTTCTAGCTTTTCTCCCAAGAAGTGTCTATTAATCTCAACCTGTTTGGATTTGTCATGCTGTACTGGATTCTAAGTCATATGAATAGCTGATATGTTGTCACAGTATACATGGATAGGCAGTTGAACCTCAATCTTAAAATCTTTCATTACTCGGTTGATCCACATACCCTCACATACACCAAGAGATAAAACCCCTAGTTCAGCCCCAAAGTTGCTTATGGACACAACATGTTTCTTCTTGCTTTTCCATGTAACCAAATTTCCCCACAAATAGGAGGCGTAGCCTGATGCTGACCTCATGTCTGATTTTGATCCAGCACAATCAGCATCAGTGAAGACTTTGATATCCTTGTCTTGAGTTCTTTTAAAAAGAAGCCCCTAACCAGGAGATGACTTCAAATACCTTAGCATTCTCAAGTCATAGTTATACTGTCCAACAATAGGATTATGCATAAATTGACTAATGAAAATTACCCCATAGCATATGTCTGGTCTAGTGTGGGAAAGATAGATTGACTTGCCTGTTAACCTCTGATACCTTTGTTTGTCAATATAGCCTGAATCCTCTGCTTCCTTTAGTCTGAATCCTGGCTCAACAGGGGTACTAGCAGGCTTGCAGTTGATCATCCCTATGTCATGCAGTAAATCTAACACATATTTCCTTTGGGAGATATATATACCACTGGAAGATCTAAGTACTCCCATACCTAGAAAGTACCTGATCTATCCTAAGTCTTTTACCTCAAATGATTCAGATAGTTGATTCTTAGTTTCCAATATCCCCCTGTAGTGATTTCCAGTAAGGATAATATCATCAACATATACAAGAATGATAACATAGCTATCAACATTCAGAGACTTAATAAACAAGGTGTGATCACTTAGACATTGAGAGAAGCCTAAAAATGATACAATAGAGTTAAAACTTCTAAACCATGACCTTGGTGACTGTCTTAGTCCATAGAGGGACTTTTTAAGCTTACATACCACATTCTTATTATCCTCAGAAGTAAATCCAGAGAGAATATGCATATAAACTTCTTCTTCCAGGTTACCATTTAGAAACGCGTTCTTAATATCCAATTGAAAAAGGGTCAGTCAAGGTTGATAGCAAGGAAGAAGAGTATTCTTATTGTATTTAGTTTCGCTACAGGTGCAAATGTTTCTTCATTGTCAATTCCAAAGGTTTGGGTGAACCCCTTGGAAACCAGCCCTGCCTTGTACCTATTGATGGATCCATCTGAAGTGTATTTGATGTACAAGATCCATTTACTCCCTATTGGTTTCATTCAATCCTTGGCTAGCACAACATCCCATGTATGATTCTTGATTCAGGCAGCCATTTCCTCAGTCATGGTTTTTTTTTCTATTCTGGCCTAGTTAAGGCATCTTGAATAGTCTTTGGAACTTGCAAACTATCAAAAGAGGAGACGAATACCTTGCTATTACCCTGAAGACACCTGTATGATACACAGTTCCTAGTGTGATACAGTTTCTTCACACAAGTTCTAACACCTTTCCTGATGGCTATTGGTCTATCATCCAATCGAGTAACCTCTCTAAAGGTTGATGATTCATCTTCTGATTCCTCAGTCCTTATGAGGGTTGATTTATGGTGTTCAGATACAATTTGATCTCTCTGTGGTGAAGGATGATTCTCCCCCTCACCTGAGCTACTCCTTTTTTTCCAGTAGCTGTGCCAGGGAGATCAACAATGCTCCAAGTGTTGCATTCTCTTTCCAGTCCAGACTCAGAAACACTTCTACCATAGAAAGCATTAGATTCATCTAATACCACATATAAAGATACATACATTTTCTTGGTTGTGGGTGAGTAGCATTTGTATCCTTTCTGTGTATTAGAATACCCAAGGAAGATACACCTTTCAGCTCTTATATCTAACTTGCTCCTAAATTGTTCTAGAATGTGCCTATGCACAACACATCCAAACACTTTCATAGGCAGTTTTGAGAAAAGATTAGACTGAGGAAATTATTGAGACGTAGCATTCTTAGGAGTGACATAGTTTAACACCTTAGAAGGCATCATGTTTATAAGATGTGTAGCAGCTAGCACAACCTCACCCTAGCAGTTCTTTGGAACTTTCATAGACATCATAATGACCCTTGTAACTTCAAGGAGATGTCTATTCTTTCTTTCCGCAACTCCATTTTCTTGTGGAGTATATGTGCGGGAAGTTTGGTGATGGATCCCTTTAGTATTAAGATATTCTCTTACTGATGATTCAAGATATTCAAGTCCATTGTCAGTTCTTAAGTTTATAATTGTGGTATTAAACTGTGTTTGAATCATGCATATGAACTTCTTAAGGATATGACCTACTTCATACTTGTGCTCATTAGGTACAACTAGGTAAGCCTGGTGTGGTCATCATCAAAGGTAATGAACCACTTAGCACAATTTATATTGGATATTTTTGAAGGTCCCCAAACGTGAAAATGAATTAGACTGAAAGGAGCACTGCTGATATGAATTTTTTTGGATAATTAGTTCTACAACTCTTAGTAAACTCATAAGCTTCACAAAACAAGTCTGGTTGATTTATATTGACAAACAAGGCAGGCATAAGCCTTTTGAGATACATGAAGTTTGGATGTCCTAATCTCATATGCCATAACAAAATACTCTCAGTATTCCTACTAGCAACCATACATGATCCTATACTAGTTCGACTACTGAGAGGACTTAACTCTTCAGCTTGAAGCAGGAAGAGAACATTGACCTTGTTAGCATTGCCAATCTTCTTCTTGGAGATAATCTCCTGAAAATAACATTTAGAGGGTGAGAATTTTGATTTCATAGAAGTTATCCTCAATAAGTTTACTGACAGAGATCAGAATAAAGCTTAATTCAAGTATATAAAAGACATTTTTCAACTTAAGATTCTGAGACAGTTCTACTTTTCCACATTCTAGTATACCAACTCTTGCACCATTAGCTACGTTGACTTTAGTAAGATTAGGGAACATCGTGTAATCAGTTAGCTTTTCTTTGTTCCATGTCATGTGATGAGTAGCCCCAGAATCAACAATCCATGTAGAAACAAGTTTGGAGTTCTTACCATAGCTAGCTATTGTAGCCTGTATAGCTTCCTGATTGGCGTCAAGAGGTAGCTTTGGTGACTGATGCTGCTTCATAAACTGGAAGATTGCATCTAGTTGACTTTGTAGAGGGCATTAGTTGGTCCTGTCACACGATTACTGGTCGCATTGGATGTTGTTCCTCTCCAATGTCCAGCATTACCTGCTTGAAACCACCATGGCTCAGGATTTCTCTACTGATTATTGAAATTTGCTGGTGGTCTAGCATGCTTGGCAAAGAACCTTTCTTTAGTATGCCCGTGTTTCTTACAGAATTTGCAAAAAACTTTAAGGTCTCCACTCCTTCTGTTATCATGCTGAGGAGACATGTACCTCCTGGTTGTAGTGTTGGCTATAATGTGATCTTGAGTGTTCTTTGGTATAGAGACACATATTGCAGTACCTTTAGTGTTGGAAGAAGAGCTCATCATAAGTTTGATTCTGCTCTCTTCTTGCCTGATTTCTGAGAACACACTGTTCATTGAGGGAAGAGGTATGGTTCCAAGAATTCTTCCCCTCATAGCACCAACTCTTTGTTTAATCCAGCTAAGAATTCGAAAATCCTCCTGATTTCAGTGATGGATTTGTACAGCTTGTTTGTCTCCTGCGTAGGCCATTTATGTGAGTAATAAACATCAATATGCTACTAGATACTTTTTTAACTGCCCAAAAATTATACATTGACAGGGGAGTCTCCCTGTCTGATGCCATGAAGTAAGACATCCAACTCATAGAACTCTGAGATATTGTTAAGTTTTGAGTACATATCTTGAGCTATTTTCCAGATTTTCAGCAGCTGAGTCATACAATATGAAATTGTCACTTATATCTGTTGCCATTGATCCAATCAGCCATGATATGGTCATGGAATTTTCAGTAGTCCATGTTTTGAACTGCGCATCATTCTCATTAGGTACTTCAGAGTCAATCTTAAGGTAATATTCCTTAACTTTGCCTATGATAAATATTTTAACTATCCATTAACCATGCCAGGTAATTGTTCCCATTCAGTTTATGATGGATTAATGTTATAGTGGTCAACATTCTGACTGGAGCTGACTCCAGTAGAATTTGTGGGAACAGTAGCTGGGCTTGGGTGAGAAAGAGCTTCACTTCCAACTGACTACATACTTTTCTTTGGTTGTCAGATAATCAAGCTACAAGAGTGACGAAGAAGAAGATAAGTAGTAGAAATTTGAAATTTAATCTTTTGTACAACCTTAGCTCTGATACCATATAGAGAAAATAGAAATTGGAGCACTCAATTCACACAACACAATGAAGTAAAACATTTACTTCATTTCTGAGCACTTGCTGGAATATATACAAAGGCTTGAGCAACGGCTACTTTGCTTTGACAATGACAGCAATGGCTAGTTTTTCCGAGTACAAATGAATGAATAATTATATCTTTAATCATCAAAATGATGATTATATTGTAGTCCTATAATTAAACAACAATTATATACAATCAAATGAGAATTTTGACTGACGATCAAAGAGAAATAGAATGATGCATAGGCGTTCGACGCATTAATAAAAATGCTCGACGAAATGCCTGAAAGACGTTGAGGCAGCAGTCTTCACTTTGTTCCATCCTTTATTCTTGGTCTTGTTCGTCCTTTGATATGGTTGATATTCTAACATAATATAAATATTTTTTAGATTTAAAGAAACTATAAAACTTGAACGCGTGATTATACTAATTGATAGTGGTTCAAATTAGTCAATATACACGTGATTATACTAATGCACACTTCAAGTAGGCCTTAAGTTTTGTAGGTACACGGAGAAGCCAAAGGAATATATTTGCCGTTTGCAAAGGATAGAGGTAGATCCAAGCAGAAGTCAAGCTTGGTTGTATATGTTAATACATAAACGCTTGAAGCGGGTATTGAAATATAATTTGCAGAAAGTGCAGAGTGAAATGCCGAGCCGAGATACCAAGCTACGGTGAGGAGTGCTAAAATGAGGTACAATGAAGTTTTGAGCAGAGGTGATGAAGTGTCCGAGCCAAGATGATGAAATGCCGAGCCGAGGTGACGAGGAGAAGTCACAATGAGGTAATGGTGGACAGTAATGGGCAGATGTGACGGGCCGAGTTGAGCACAATGACAGTAGAGCAGAACACAAAGGTCTTAGTGAAGCAATGAGATGGCGGCAGCAATGCACAGATGTGCTCGAGCTGAGACGAGCACAATGACAACCAAGAAGAATAAGAGGATCTCAGAAGAGACAGCAGCAATAAGCAGATGTGCCGAGCAGAGTAGAGCATTGACCGAGGTGAGCATAGCACCGACAACCGAGCAGAAGAAAGGCACAAAAATACAACAAAAAACACATGTACATCTACAAATATACTGCATATACATACATTCACGTACATCCACTAGCTCAATGGTTTCGAGAAACTAGCCATTATAAATAGAATATAGCCTTTAGAGAACAGTTTGCAGATTGAGGCTTCTTACCTCTTCTCTCAAGCCTTATAAAAAGAAAACCATTGTACATTTAATGTGAGACTTAGTCCGAATATACTTTACATTCAGCCTCAAAACTTGTTCTTCTAAATTTCTACAAGTCATGCTGCTTCTTTTGTCTAGATTTAGCATATAACGTGTGGCATGCAAGTTTCATGCATACTTAAGTGCTTTAGAAAGTTATTTGATTCTCAAATCTATGGTATGGATGACCAGAGGATCACTCTCTAAAATTTATGATTATTTGAAGCGTGATGGACAAAATTAATTAAGCGGATGATCTATGCATCTTCATGTCACTTCATATGAAGTAAAATGAATTTCTCTAGAAATGTTTTACCATGTTCTAGGAGTAAATAGTCATGATCTTGACTATGTCTGGGATAACAATGGCTGAAGGTTTGACCGCTGTCCTCGAATGAGTGTGTTTCTGTTTTTACAGTCTTTTATTTCCATCCTTGTAAGAGGATGTCTTTCCATCTATATAAGTTAATAGACTGAAACACATAGTGGCCTTCTGCTGGCATAATTGAAAACTATAAGTATGATATAAGGTCTTGCACGAGTACCTGATTTCCATTGGAAGCTTAGAGAATAACTCAGGTTTTCTAGACTCTATTGGGAGAGTAACAATGAAAAGCAGGTCCAGCCAATCAAGCTTTTGTTCCTCAGATAAAATAAAGGCATGGCCAAATCCCTGAAGGTCCTCAGCTGTTTTGCCGCATTTTTCCTTCTCCTCTTTTGGCATATGAAAGAATCTTTCAGCCTCAATTTTCACTTTCTCCATCAGCAGAGAACTCACTCCATGATTAATTAGCTGTAGCAGTTTAAAATGACATCAGGTTTATAAGGACACAAAAGAAAAAGGCACGTATGCAGCTAGCTAGTCTTAGAGGGGCAAATAACTTCATCTCTAAACGTGGAGCCGAGTGTTTCTGGTTTCTATGTATACACATAAATATTCATAAGCCTATACACGCATAGACAAATACCCAAACACACACATACACATACACACATATATATCTACATATATACACATATATACACATTACATATATGTATACATAATACATGCAATATGTCCACGCACATATATATGCATATATACATACATATATACACAGATATGTACATATATATACATACATACATACATATATATAGACACATATAAATACACACATATATCTATAAATGCATATATATATATATATATATATGTGTGTGTGTGTGTATGTATGCATGCATGCATGTATCTATGTCTGTGCATCAAATTAATCTTAATTTTCTTTTGACCACTAGCTCTCCAAACTGATGATTTTCTGCGTCTAACCAAATCGAGTTCTACGTACCTGAAAGAATCCCCATTCTTTGCAAACAAAATCCAGCTTCTTGAGCTCCGAATTCATGAGTTCACTGCCACCACATAGTAGCCTCTGCATGTCTATAACAGGGAGTTCCAGGAAGGACTGCGAATTTGGTAGCACAGATGGAGGATCCTGATCGAGGCGCATGTATCGTGGTGGAACAGAAGTTAATTTCTGTTGCGCCAGATCGTGTACTGATGGTGCCTCCAAAAATCCCCCTAGGTTTGGTATGGTGGATGCCATTGCCCTTGTTTTCTTATTTTCCAGTTAATTCTTTTCTTGCCCCAAACTACGATTGTTCAAGTTTTGGGACATGTCATATACTGATGGGTGTTATAATGAGGTTACAGGTTAAAAGAGAAATTTCGTCTCTTTTTATGTAGATCTTTTCTTTTTGGTTTTACATGGCCTTAGCCGCATAGGAACTTATTGAACGGCATATGTGCATCCAATATACGACGATCAAGCCACAATCTCTGAAGCAAACTTCTGTGTGGACTCTTCCATAATGGAATCGGCCAAAAAATAAAAGGACAAAAATTTTCGGTGCCACTTCCCTGTGGACTTCTTCATACTGGGCAATCGACCAAAGAAAAAATAAAAGGACAAAAATTTCGGTGCCACCAAGAACCATTTCGATTCCAAACAAATAACTCTTTCTTATTTGATTGGTTGACGGTCCTCCTATTGTTTTCAGCTTGGGAAAACCCTCGAGCAGCACAAAAAACAAACTTTGCCAAAAAGAAACTATCTTCAACGATGCACAATGGAAGATCCAAAAAGTATTCTGTTGCAGCACTCTTAAGCATAGGAAAGGACCAATGTCGTCATCTCGAAATATCCTGAAGCAATAGGAGGACCTGAACCAATCAAATAACAAACAATAGTCCGTTTTGGAAATTAAATGGTTCTTGGTTGCACGGGAATTTTCGGCCTCCTTTTCTTTGGTTGTGTTGACTAATGTATAAGAGCTTGGAGAATTGCATAAGTTATTTGCGAATTTCAGGATAGATGTTACAAATATCAAGTGTGTCTTCGCATAGATAAAGAAGTCCTTTTATATTCTCCTCTAACCTCATAGATAATCCTTGAATTTTTTTCATTTACTATTAGTACCCATAAAAAGTTAGTGTTTGTATCACTTCTTTTCTTATTCTTTTAAACCTACTAAAAAAAGTACGCTCCAAACTCTTAGAAGAGAGCTTGAAAATTTGAAAATGAATGATGCTGAAGATATTCAAAGTTACTACACATGGATCACAAAAATTGTTACTGAAATGAAACCTTTCGGCGAAGAAATTAGTGATAGCAGAATTGTTGAAAAGATTCTTGTTAGTTTGCCCCAAAAATTTGATCCAATGGTGTCCATAGTTGAAGAGACAAAACATATTTCCTCAATGAATGTTTAAGGTGTAAGGGCTGTGACTATCACTCTAGAAGTAGGGTGAATAGAGTGTTGAACAATTTTGCGAAATTTTCTTGGTTTAGCTCATTCCAACTCAAACGCTCTCCAAATCAATGAAGAAAGAGGTGAGAGATAATGAATGAAGTCACACGATATAGAGTGGTTCGAATCTAATTGATTCTACTCCACTGCCACTTTGTTTCCAAAATGGATTTTCAACAGCAACTCTTCTTATTACCTTTAATAAGAACAACAACACCAATAAATACACTAACACTTACTGCAAGCGACAACGGCAGCATCATCAACTTATCGCACACATACTTGTGCAACATCAACGACAACAACAATAGCTTGTTACACAAATACTTTGTGCAATATCAACAATAACCGCTACACGAAAGAACTACTTCTTACTTCGTCACAACTTCAACAAAGTTCTTTCAAAGACCTTCACTTAATGAGTTTTCTAGAGGTGAAATCACACTTTCTAATGATTCTAAATAACAAGCAAGAGATCAAATATGTATAGTTCTTCTTGTGTTACGCTTCTACTCTCACAATTACAACAATGAAAACAAGCAACAAGAGCATAAAGAGATTTAAGCACTTTTACACATTTGAGAGCCTTTTACGAAAATGGGAATGAATTTTAAAGATGATGAAAGTGTGTGTTTGCCTCATCTGAGCTTCTTCAATATATAAAGGGTGTGAACCATTTTTTGCAGCATCCCTCAAGTTTTCAACTCAATCAAAAGTCTTGACAATGTCCAAATAGTCTTTAGCTACCATATAGTTGGATTTGATCCTCCATAGCCACCCTACAATATCTTAGACATGTATATAATAGTCAAGAAAACATGATTGATGTCAGCCGAAAGTCCACAAGAAATTTGAGCAAGATTAGAGAGAGAAAACACTTTAAATCTCCCTTAGATTTTGTTCCAATGGTCATAAAAATTTGAATCCTAGATGAGATCGATCGATCGATGTCTCCATGTTGAGAGATTGATGTTCGCCAGTAAGGTTTTAGTTTTGCACCTTTGATACATCGATCGGTCAATGTCTCATAATTGAGAGATCGATGTCTTCCAATAAGGCTTCAGTTTTGCACCTTACATATATCGATCGATCGATGTCTCATTATTGAGAGATCGATGTACTCGAGTATGGTTTTAGTTTTGCACCTTACACACATCGATCGATTGATGTCTATTCTTTAAGAAACTGATGTATACAGGAATCGATCGATGTCTCATTATTGAGAGATCGATGTCTTTGAGTAAGGTTTCAACTTTGAACAGTTCAAGTATAGATCGATCGATGTCTTTTATTGAGGGAGTGATGTATACATCAATAGATCAATGTGAGAGAACTATGTTTTATAGTGTCTTTTTCTCTTTTTTGCTTTAATTCCAGAATATGAAACACCTTTTTGACTCTTTTAAAATATCTTTTAACTTTATTAAAACAATTCATATTCTAGCACAAGGGTTAATGGATCTTTGAAGGCTCACGAGAGAAGTATAGCTGGACATGCAAAAAAAAAGAAACTATTGAAAGCACTTTCCAGTCAAAACTGAATTTCAGACCCCGGAGAGTCATCTTGCGACTTTCAAAGAGGTCGCAAATATAGACGTGGAAGAGGTAGAGACAGAAGTTCAAGAGGAGGACGAAGAAATATTTTACAAAGATCCTTTGATGCTGAAAATTCACAAACTTGCAGCAATTGTAGCAAAAATAATCATCTGAAGAAAGATTATCGGTACAAAGACAAACCAAAGTGTTATTATTGCAAAAGTTTTGGACATGTTGAGAAATATACAGATTTAAGAATAACCAGCAAGCACACTTTTGTGAAGAAAAAGAAAGCTAGAGAAATATATTCTATGCTTGTCACATAGCCACCGAAACAAAGAATGATGTGTGGTTACTTGACAATGGTTGGAGCAATCACATGACAAGAGATAAATCCATCTTTGCTGAGTTGGATGAATCTATAATAATTGAAGTGATGATGGGAAATGGAGTTATAGCACAAACACAAGGATTGGGAAAGATTAGAGTCCAAACAAAGAAGGTACAAAGCTTATTCATGATGTTTTATTTGTTCTCGATGTAGAAATATATTTTTAGGAATGAAAATCGTATTTTAATTTTGTAATATAGTATAATAGGTTCTATTTATAGTTAAGTTTACATATTTCTATGGTATCTTTGATTACAATAAATACAAAAAACATATGATACGATATGTTACGAGTGTAGACATAAGCTGTTAGGATTCGATCATATCTTAGATTTTATTTCTAACCAACTTTCTATTACTCTCACTCAAGTTGAACATTGGTGTCTTCAATGTTCAATTTGTCTAGCGTCGATTCAAACATCTTTGAAGCCACTACTTTAGTAAGTATGTCAACCGGTTGATCCTCTGGTCATATGAACGGCATTTCGATAACGTCATCCTCAAGTTTTTCTTTAATGAAGTGTATGTCTACCTCGACTTTGGTTGGGTCATGCTACACAAGATTTTCTAAAATACTAACTACAGCCTTGTTGTCACACTTTAGCCGAGCCAAACACCTTAGTGGAAAACTCAACTCGCACGGCAACTTTTTCAGCCACAAGACCTCCATGACCCCTTTAGCAATTCCTCTCAACTCAGCCTCTACACCCAACAATGCAACTACTTTCTGTTTCTTGCTCCTCCAAGTGATTAAATTACCACCAACCAACACAAAATACACTGAAGTAGATCTCCTATCATTTGGGTTGCCTGCCCAGTTCGCATCGGCGTAGACCTCTACATCTAGATGACCATGTTTTTTGAAGAGTATCTCACGCCCTGGGAAGCCCTTCAAGTACCTCACAATACGTATTACATCCTCCATATTTTATACCTACTGCTTGTGCATGAATTGACTTACGCTCCTCATGGTATATGCAATGTCTAGTCGTGTATAAGACAGATAGATTAGTTTTCCCACCAATCTCTGATACTGTTCACTGTCCACCAGAGGTGCTCTATCTGTAACTCTTAATTTTAGGTTTGTTGTCATCGGAACATCACTTGGTTTGTAATCAAGCATCTTCTTGTCTGTCAGTAAGTCAAGTACATACCTCCTCTATGATATGAAGACCCCTTTGTTTGACCAAATAACTTCAATCCTTATAAAGTATTTGAGTCTTATAGGTCTTTCATTTCAAATTCGGCAAATGACCTCTTCCTAAGTTCTGGTATTTCTTCTTGGTCACTTCCTACAATAATCATATCGCCTACATAGCTGATTAGCCAAGTCACAAGCTTCCCTTTTTTTTAAAAAAACAGAGTATGATCAGCGTTACTATGACTATACCCACTTTGTTTCATGATAGTCGTAAACCTTTCGAACCACGTACGCTGAGACTATTTCAGTCTATAAAGGGCCTTTCTAAGCCGACTGACTTCATTATCTGGAAACTCTTCTGAGAAACCAGTCAGCGCCTCCTTATAAACTTCTTTTAACTCTCTGCGTAATAAGGCATTTTTCGCATCAAATTGGTGTAGGGGTCAGTCTTTCATAGTTGATATTGGGAACACAACTCTGATCGTGTCGATCTTTGCCACCGAACAAAAAGCCTCTAAATAGTCAATTCCATATGTCTGAGTGTACCCTTTCGCCACTAGTCATGCCTTGTACTGCTCCACTGTTCCATCCGCCTTATACTTGTCTGTGAAGACCCACCTGCATCCCATAGGTTTCTTTCCCATTGGTAACACACACTTCTCCTACGTCTCATTTTTTTGTAAAGCCTCCATTTCTACACTCACCGCCTCTCGCCGCTCCTGTTTTCTGTTGGCTTCCTCGACTATCTGCGGTGATGGATCTAGGCAGAAAGAAGTAAGTAAACCTTTCATAGGCTCTCCTTAAGTCAAACACATCGAATATCTCAACGACTGTGTCATGCGCTCTGGAAAGTACCTCCGAGGTACCACCCCTCTGTTCCCTCTAGGAGGAAGAATCTACACATGTTTCTCAAAAAGGACATCAGGACCTTCCGGGCTGTATAAAGTGGGAAGAAGTTCATTATCAAACAATGAACTATCAGTGTACACTTCACTTACCTCTGGAGGAGAACTCACAGAAGGAGGTTCATTGGACGACCCTGGTGCCTCAATCCTTTGTACGTCATCAGAGGTCTACTTGGTGGGACCACCTACTTTTTCTTGTTGGACAGTCTCTGAGCCTCTAAAGTTATGTAACTAGTCGAATGGCTCACCCGAAGGTGGCTCCCTCTGGGCCAAATAATGGTGATCATAAAAACATTCATACTCAAGAAAGATATAGTCCATTGTAATGTGAACGCGACGAGTAGTGAGATTGTTGCACTGATACCCCTTTCGGTGGATAGCATACTAGACAAATACACATTTCTCGGCATAAGGATCAATGTATGAAAAGTGCAAAACTGGAACTTTACTGGAAGACATCAATCTCTCAGCAATGAGACATCGATAGCTCGATGTGCACATCAGTCTCTCAAGAAAGAGACATCGATCGATCTATGTATAAAAAGTGCAAAACTGGAACCTTATTAAAGATATCGATCTCTCAACACTGACACATTGATCAATTGATGTCATTCAGGATTCAAATTTTTGTGACCCTTGGAAAAAAATCCAAGGGAGATTTATGGTGTTCTCTCTTTCCAGTCTTGATCAAATTTCTTGTGGACTTTTCCCTGACATTAATCATGCTTCCTTGACTACCACATCCATGTCTAAGATTCTCTAGGATAGCTTTGGAGGATCAAATCAATCCATAAGGTGGCTAAAGGCTATTTGGGCATTGTCAAGAATTATGATTGAGTTGAAGACTTAGGAGAGGCTACAAAAATATGGCTCACACTCTCTATAAACTGAAGAAGCTCAGATGAGGGAAATAGATATTTTCATCCTCTTAAATCTTCATATTTCATTGTTGTAAAAATCTTTCATTTGTGCAAAAGTGCTTAAAGCTTGTTAAACTCTAGTTGTTTGTTCTTCATTGTTGTAATTTTGAGAGATTGTGAGTCTAACACAAAAGGAACCATACACAATTGATCTCTTGCTTGTGTTTAGACTAGTTAGAAAGTATAGTTCTCAGTACTTCCCAAAACCCATTGGGAGAAAGTTCGTTGAGAGGACTTTGTTAAAGTTGTGAGGAAGCAATGACTTGTTCTTGCTTATATCTGCATTTGTTGTGGTTGAACAAATTTGTTTTGTGCAAAAAGTTTTTGTTGTGGTTTCTTACAATAAGTTGTTAGTGTAAGTATTGATGTTGTTGTCCTTATTAAGAATAATAAGAAGAATAGATGTTGAAAATCTACATTAGAAGCAAACTGGTAGCACAGTAGAATCATTAAAGATATGAACCACTCTATATCGGGTGTATTCATTTATTATCTCTCATCCCTCTTCTTTACTTTGATTTAAAGTTCATTTGAGTTGGAGTTAGCCAAAAACAAGAAAATTCCGCCATATTGCTCAACACTCTATTCACTCCCCTGTAGAGTAATTGTCACGGACCTAATAATTGGCATCAAATACTAACATTGATTGCTTTCCAATTTTTGCAAGTAGCAAGGTTAAAGATCATGGCAATGACAATCTCTTCATCTTACACCTTAACTTCCAAACCAACCGCATTATTCTCAGTCTTAAACACCAAAGCTCCTATGTTTGATGTTCAAAACTATTCTCTGTGGAAGTTTCGAATGACAAATCATTTGAAAGGTAGGTTTAATATATGGAGAGTTGTTTTCAATGGAATAAAAAGTCTCATGATTTCCAACTCAAAAGGAGAATCAATATTCAAGGATGAGAATGACTACACCGATGTACAAAAGATAAATTTTTCCATAAACGAAAAGGCATTTGATATTCTCTCAAGTGCTCTAACTACTACCGAGCTCATAAGACTTCAAGGTCATGAAACAGCCCATAAAGCATGGAAAAGGCTAGAAATGATACCTGGTGGGACTGATCAAGTAAGAATGGCTAAAAGACTTATGCTCATGAAGGAATATAAAACGTTCGGTATGAAGAGCGGCGAAAAGGTTGAGGAGACGATTGTTCGATTCACTCGAATAGTGAGCCAACTCTCCATGGTTGACAAGAAAATCTCAAATGAAGATCTTGTCTCAAAACTTCTCAACTCTTTTCCAAGGGAATGGACACCCAAAATGACCGTCACCAAATCCAAAAATCTCAAGACTCTTACTCTTGATGAGCTATCCGATAATCTACTCACTCTTGAAATTCTTATTGATGAACAAAACAGGATGATTCCTATTAAGCCTACACATGCATCACATAGAGATTAGTGGTAGAGTCCGATGAGTTAGATGATGAAGTTGCTCTTCGAGTTAGAAAATTTAGAAGAGTAGCTACAAGAAATAAGGCTCAAGCAAGAAAGTTTTTCAAGAAACTACCAAAGGACAAAGAATCAAGTGAAACTTGCTATATGTGTGGTCGACCTAGTCATTTCATTGCCTATTGCTATGTCAAGGAGCCGCAAAAGCAAGAATAAGAAAGTTTTTCCTCAAAATAAGAAAGCTTTAAATGCGGACGTAATCACATGGAGCGATCTTTTTTCTGAATCGGAGGGAGAAGAAAGTGAAGACAATGATGTTGGAATTGTTGCAATAGTTGAAAATCCAAAGGAACAACACACTTGTCTCATGGCAATCGGAAATGACTTTGAGGTAAACTCTCTTCTTCTGATGTCAATCTACAAGATGAAATAGAGGATTTACAAAATGATTTTGAAACACTGAAATTTAAAATAGAAACACTTGAAGAAAGAATTAAAAAAGTGCATATTAGAAAACAAGAGCTTGCATGATAAGAATATTTTGATTTACTAAGAACATGATATCATATGTACCACGCATAAGACCTTAGCTCTAGAAAATATGGAGATTAGGAATGATAAATTAAGAATAAATGTACAAAAATTAATTAATGGTAAAAGTAATTGGATAAATTACTTGGAAGCCAAAGGGAACAGCAGCAACAACAACAATCATACCCAATTATATTCCAACGATAGTAAAAGGTATCGCTAGGGACTTGGAAACCAAAGACTAGGAAATGATAAATCCGATTTACAATTTAAGTCCTCATACTCTAGTATTGAACATAAGTTATTAAGCCAAAAGAAAAAGTCAAATAATAGAAAAACTCCAAATAGCTCATCATCTCATAAATGCAAAAACACACACAACTAAGGCATATGAAAAGTGCATGCAGAGCTAGATTTGGTAACATATATGCTTAGAAGCCTAAGGGTCGTCAAGCTAACTCGAAAGGATTTAACCATCAAAGGGTACCAATGTTTAAACCTCTTGGCTTTGTAAGCTCTCAAGATAAATAGAGTAGCCAAAGAAGAAGGAACCAAATGGCTAATGGACAGCGGATGTTCTATGCACATGACCGAAGACAAGACTTTATTCACCAAGTTCAAACTCCAAGATGGTGGAACGATGTATTTTGGAAATGGGAGATCCAAAATCCTTGTACATAGAGAAATTGATAACTCTTCTTTTACTATTAATAAAGTATTATATATAGAAAGGCTCATGTATAATTTGATAAGTGTTAGCCAAATATGTGATGCTAATTTTCAAGTTGAATTTGTGAAAAGAAAATGCATAGCGAAAAAGAATGGTAGAAATGTTTTTGAGGCCATACAGAAAAATATGTTTATAAATTTAGCACAAATGATTTGATATCATAAACAGTTTCATGTCTCATTGCCAAAAATGACTTGACACAATTGTGGCATAGACGACTTGGACATATTAGTTTTGAAAACTTCAAAGAAATTTGAAAAGATTAAACGGTCCAAGGTCTTCCAAAGTTAAATTTCGAAAACCATGGGTTATGTGACACTTGTCAAAAGGCAAAGCTTGCCAAAGAAACCTTCAAGTCCAAAAGTGAAATCTCCACCACCAGACCTCTACAATTTCTTCATATGGATTTTCATGGAGATATTGGTACGGCAAGTCTAGGTGGGAAATATTATACTTTTGTAGTGGTAGATGACTTTTCTAGGTACACATGGGTCATGTTCTCAACCAAAAACAATGATGCATGCCAGGAGTTTATAAAACTTTGTAGGAAATTAGAAAACCATAAGAAGACACCATTGAGGAAATTAGAAGTGGTAGAAGTGATAAATTTGATGGTGAGTTCCAAGAATTTTATGTATCCAAAGTATATGAACACAACTTTTCGGCTCCTAGAACTCCTCAACAAAATGGTGTTGCGGAAAGGAGGAATAGAATACTTCAAGAAATGAGTAGAGCCATGCTAAATGAATTTGAGCTACCTATGTATTTTTAGGCTGAAGCGATAAATACCGCTTGTCATGTAATAAATAGAATTTATTTGAGACCATCTCTCAAAAAGACTCCTTAGGAGCTTTGGAAAGGAAATTTACCAAACATTGGATATTTGAAGGTATTTGGATGTAAGTATATTATACTTAACACTAAAGATAACTTCGATAAACTCGATTTCAAAGCCGATGAAGGAATCTCTATGGGTTATTCTCAAAAAATCAAGGCATTTATGGTATACAATAAAAGAAATATGAAAGTCACAGAGTCAATTCATGTTAATTTTAGTGAATTCCTAGATGATGTACCAAGTCTAAATGATTATGATGAAAGTCAAAGAATTGAAGTAAGTCATATAGAAAAGTTTGAGATTTCAAAAGAAAATATCATTATTAATATAAGGATTGACCCACTTGAAAGTAGATCTAAGATAGAAGAAGAGAAAGAAGAAAAGGTGATACTTCAAATTTGGCAGAAGTATATAAATATAAGAATTATAGCACCCAAAAGAGCTAATATTAGGAGAAACTAGTTAAGACGTATTCACAATGAGAAAGTTTCATGAAAATGCTTTTATTTCACAAATTGAGTCTAAAAATATAAAAGAGTCCATAATTGATGAAGATTGGATAGTAGCCATACAAGAAAAGCTAAATCAATTTGAGAGAAGTGATGTTTGAAAGTTAGTGGCTAAACCTAATGATCACCCTATAATTGGTAATGTGTATTTAGAAATAAAATTGATGATCAAGAAAACATAAGTAGAAACAAAGCTAGGTTAGTAGCTAAAGGATACATACAAGAAGAAGCTATAAATTATGATGAAACTTTTGCCCACGTAGCTAGATTAGAAACCATTAGGATGCTACTAGCATATGTATGCTATAAGGATTTTCAAGCTATATTAAATGGATGTAAAATATGCCTTCTTTAATAGAGTAATTCAAGAAAAAATATATGCGGCTAAACCACCAAGGTTTGAAAATCATGATTACCCAAATCATGTATTCAAACTCAAAAAGGCTCTTTATGGACTTAAACAAGCTCCTAGGGCATGGTATGAGAGATTAACTTTCTTCTTGAAAACGGTTTTTCAAGAGGAAAAGTTGACACTATATTATTCATTAAAGAACAAGGAAATAATCAATGCTTGTTCAAATATATTTTAATGATATATTTGGTGCTACTAATGATTCACTTTGTGAGCATTTTTCTAAGTTGATGGAAGGAGAATTTGAAATGAGCATCAAAACTCAACTGATTTCTTGGACTTCAAATCAAGCAAACTCAAGCTGGAGTAAATATATCTCAAACAAAGTATGCCAATGAGCGCGAATACAAAGCTTGACAAAGGAAAGACGGTTGAGGTAACTAAATATAGGAGTATGACTAGTAGTCTACTTTAATTTACCGCTAGTAGACCAGATATTTTACATGTTATGTGCTTATGTGCTAAATTTCAAAGTATGCCTAAGGAATCGCATCTAGTTTCAATTAAACGTATTTTTAGGTATTTGAAAGAAACTTTGAATTTTGGTCTATTTTATCTCAAAAATAGGTGTTTTTACTTAAGAGGGTGTAGTGACTCCGACTATGCTGGAAATCTAGTCGATATACAAAGCACATCTGGGACATGTCAATTCCTTGGAGATTTCTTAGTTTCTTGATTTTTCAAGATACAAAATAGCATGTCACTTTTAACTGTAGAATCCGAATATGTGTCAGCCATCTCATGTTGTGCTCAACTACTTTGAATGATAAACATCTTGAATGACTATAATGTCAAGTTTGATAAAGTACTGATCATATGTGACAACATTTTAGCCATAAATATAGCACAAAACCCTGTACATCATAGTAGAACTCAGCATATTGAGGTAAGACATCATTTTATAAGGGATTGTGTTCGAAAAGGATTGATATATGTTGAATTTGTTCCAACATCATAGTAGAACTAGCTGACATTTTTGCCAAATCATTTCCCACAGAGATATTTGACTCAACTAGAACAAGATTAGGAATGATAAACAATGTTTAAAAGGAGAAAATTACAAAAAGTTAGAAAGCAGCATACATCAATTGATCGATGGAGCTCTCTGAGAGACTGAATTATACATCAGTCTCTCACATCGATCGATCGACACGGACATCAACCTCCAACATTGGTTGATCGATGTCAGCGGGCGCAGGGCCTATAAAAGTTACAAATACCAAAAATTTCTTCATTCAAACACTTCCCAAACGCGAAAACCCTCCTCACAAAGTCGTCCCACTCTAAAATTTGACTTTTCTCCTCAAACTTCTTGCAACACACTTGAATTTATCATCAACCCACTTGAATTCTATTTCACCTTCTTCATCTCCTTCAAATTCCTTGAATTTCTCTAGCTCTAAAAACCTAACCCTCTTCAAAATGTCTTCAAGAAGCAAAAACACCTCTGAGAGGCCAAGAACCTCTCCTGAAGAAGAAGAAGAGCATAACAACCTATTCAACAAGTCTCTACCTCTCCAAGAACAAAAGGACATAAGAAAAAGAGAGAAGGTTTAAAGAAAACAGATTTTTCTTAGGACAATGTATTGGTTGAGGTTCGTGAGAGGCTAGCTCTTAAAAATCTCCCATGGCTCAAGTCACGGGAGTATGAACAAGCCTTACAGGAACCTAGGACTCCAGGTAATTTCTACTTTATCTCTTTTAGAGCACAAAACCTTTTTCATAAGTGGGAGTGTCCAAAAGGTCTAAATTCCATTAAAGTTGCTTAAAATTCAAGATATTTTGAGTAATAATGAATTGCGCCCTATTATAAATTGGTTGGATGATCCAAAGTGGAGGCCAATTTCGGAGGAATCAGAAATTAGTTAGCTTTCCACCCGATACACTCGGATGTTTTATGCCAATCTATGGGTAAAATACTTAAATGGATTTCCATTTTCCTTAATTTCGGTTATTGATGGTCAACTTATTGATTTTAATGTGAAAAAGATGAATGAGCTAATTGGGGTCCCTGATGAAGGCCTAGATGATTTTGATGTTTGGAAGTGGGATACCTATCGGTATATGGTGACCAAGGATGAAGTTAAAAGCATTCTTGGATTTCATCCCACCAAGAACACCAAAGATATGCCCTTGGTATATCGCGTGTTACTTGGCAATGTCACCTTATGTGTCAATGATAAGTCGGCCAAACTCCCTAGTAATGTACCTGAGGAATTCAAAACGAACCTTAAGAAAGAGAAGACATTCACATACCTGCCCAAGAACCAACCCCCCACAACCCACAGTGCCCCAACCTCCACCCAGCCCAACCTCAAATCGAAGCTTACGGCAGTTGTCTGTCGGTTATGCTTCTCCTCTGACGAAGAATAATTAAAATCCCCTTCCTATTTCATCCTTATTAGGCTAGTTAGGCATTTAATGGTTTTGTTCCTATGTATTGAACCTATTTCGATTATCATTATGAATATTTTGATTTTTTCAAAAAGCAGGAGAAGTTGATATTATGTTTTGGTTATGTTGTTTGCTTATGTTATGTTGCGTGGCATGCTCATATTGGTGTTTGGATATACTTGCTTGCTTGCTTGGTGTTAGGGTATACTTGCTTGCTTGCTTGATGTTTGGGTATACTTGCTTACTTGCGTGATGTTTTCGCTTGCTTGATATGCAAGGCTTGGTAGGATTTATATGAAAATAAAAAGTTAACATGCCAAGGCATATGTGTTGGATACTTACTATAAGCGTTATGTTGAAATTTTTGATTTTGATGCATGCTCATGTTAAGGGAGAGTTTAAAGTATATGTCATGAATATTGGTTTTTGAGATGATCATATATTGAGGTGCACTTATTGGAAATCTTTGAACTAATGATGAGTTTCATGCTCGTATATAAAAGGGAATTTTAAATGCTGCAATCTTGAGTATGAGTCATATGTTAGAAGGAGCATAAATACATTGATAAAGGGGGAGAGGCAAAATTCCAAGTCTTAAATCATTTCGCTAGTTCAAATGTAGTTTTTCAAACAAAAACATCTTTTAATAGCCTTGGTTTTGAAATTATCAAAAAGGGGAGAGATTGTTAGAATATGAATTTTGATGAAGTTAGAAGATGTTTTAAAAGACTTAAAAAGGTATTTCATACTGGAACTTGAAGCAAAATGAGAAAAACACACTGTGAGATATCGATCTCTTACATGGATCGATCTATGTAAACCTCAGTTTCTCAGGAAGAGACGTCGATCGATCTATATTGGTATTGTCCAGGGTTGGAACCTTACTGTCCAACATCGATCTCTTAGTTTGGGTGTAGCGACCCGTCCCAAGCCCTAATACTCAAAATGACTTTTAGGGCCTGTAAGCACCACTATAAGAGGGGGTTGAATAGTGGGTGCGGAAAATTTAGCTTTTAAAATATTTTGACCCAAAAACCCAACTTCTGAAAAAAATTCCTGTTTTCATATCCTGATTTGAAACGTTTAAAAGACCAAGTTACAGATCTTCAAAAATTCTGAAATTTGGAGAGATTCTACTCACAGATGTTCTGAGTATCCCCTAAAATTTCAGATTAAAATTCAACATCTAACCCTTTGAAAAATCTTTTGGTGTCAGATTGTGCAAATCTGCCAGAAATAGTAGTCTGATTTAAAAATCTATTCCGATTAATCCGTAACTCCAAATGGTCTAAAAATTTAATGACAAACCCCTTAAGATATTTATTTTAATGGGTGAAACAGTTTTGAAAAATTCCTTTGGGAAGTATGTCAAATACGTTCAAGTTCTTAACCTTTGCAAGTCTGAAAATCAGATTACACTAGTCTCAGATCTATTAACATTTGATTGATAATAAGATACTCAAGAGATTTCCTTGAGTAAAATGACGAAACTGCCCTTGGGGGTAAAATGACCAAAATGCCCCTTGTGAGAGAAAACTCTGAAAATGACCCAGATGGTCAGAAATAAATAAAATAACACCTTTGTGATTATAAATAAGAAATAATGAAGTCTTTGTATGAATTTCTCCATGCCAAGTACCTACAAGAGCTCAAAATTCCAATTTTGCCCTTTTTGGTAAGTTATAGAAACTTCTAAGGTACATTAGTCACAAAACATTATTATATTCATCAAAAACACATAACAACAACATGATAAACATATATGAAGCATGTGCAAATGAAAACAACCATTTTATCATATTTTAGAAAAAAATTTCTACAAACCCTAGACGTCGATCGATCGAAGTGTCTCTGCTTGAGAGATCGATGTCTGACATTGAGGCTTAGATTTTGTCTTTGACCTACATCGATCGATCGATGTGAGAGATCGATGTGTCTCAGGTCTAGAGATCGATGTCTCACAGTAAGGTCTTGTTTTTTCTCTGCCTTACATAGATCGATCGATGTGAGGGATCGATGTACATCGATCGATCACACTGCATTAACCTGAGAGATCGATGTTATTTTTCTTCACTTTTTAACTTTTTATCATTTATAACATCATGTGTGACACTTATGTATTCAACCCTTATAATCATGACTTTGAAAATTATCCGAACATATTTTTCAACAATGGGTACATGTTCTCCCTAGTTCGAACCGCAAGCATACAATATCATCAAGATCAAATAACCAATCTTGGAATACAACAAGAAAAAAGGAGGAACAAAAAACACTAAGCTGAATTTTTTTTCATTAAATCAGTCGTAGAAATCTACTGTTTAAACAGATTTAGAGGTCTGCAAATAACATCTTTACTATTCAAAACGTATCTTTTTGTTAAGGGAACAACCTGTCAAAGTTTTTTGATGATTCAACGGTGGACAAATCGGCAAAGTCTGATTTACTGAAGGTGGGCAGTGCTGCGTTACTGCTGTGAATTTTTTCGATTTTATCTTTCACACTATTTCTCTTATGCCGCACTCTTCCAATATTCTAAGTCAGCAATATGACCTAGGATGCCACCAATACCATATGGACTCATGGACTTAAGTTTACCTTGCCCTCTGCAGTACTTATTGAACGTACCAATATATTCTCCCTTTGTATCTATTTGATTATACTTGAGCTTCTTTCTTGTTTCTCTTTCAACCGATGTTTGAAAGGACTTGAAGGTATCAAGCACTTGATCTATCGTCTTCGATGTATACCCAAATTTTCTAAGAATAATCATCAATAAATGTCATAAAATAGTTGGCACCGCCAAGTGACCTCGTCTTCATTGGCCCACATATATCGAAATGCACCAAGTCTATACCCCCGACTTCCTTTTTTGTGCAGAGGACTTAAAGGATACATGCCATAGCTTTTCGGTCAAAACAATAGGAAAATCTTTTGAACTTCGCATCGGAAAGAACGGATGGTACATTTTTTAGCCAAAATACCCAAAACTTTCATATGATCCAAACGTTGATGCCATAATTCGAGGAACTATCACTGTGACAAGTCTTGATGTAACACTTGGAAATTCCAAATTTGAAAACATACAAATTTGAACATCTCTTTCCTTTTGCGACCACCATTGAGCCCTTCTTTAGTTTCCATTCATAGTCGAAAAAGGAATTACAATAACCTTTATTGCCTAATTTTCCAATGGATAAAAGATTAGGTTTCACATCCTTGAGAACAAGTGTAGTTCCTCCACTGTTTCTCATGCGTACAACAACGAAATCACCGGCCTCATGAGTTGAGAAAACATCACGCCAAGAGGTAACATATGTAGAAGCATCATCATAAACCGCCCAATCCATCTTATCACATGATATATTGAATTTCTCCACACAACCATCACAAACAATAAGGAAATCATCAACAATGCCAACATCATCATTATTGGTATCTTCTTTCTTGACATGGTTTTAGTTGTTCTTCTCTCTATTTTCTCTTTTCAACTCTCGCCAATATTTTTGGTATGCCCTTTAGAGCCACAATGATGGCATTCAACATTAGACTATTTTTTGGAGCCTTCACGAGATTTACCATCAGATGCACCACGGTTATTCAAAGTTTGACTTTGACTTCTCTCTCTTGATTCACTAACCAACTCCTCGTAATGTGAAGAGGAGCCTAGAGATTTGTGTCTCATTTCTTCATTTACAACAACACTCTTAACCCTTTTTATCGTTAGATCATCATCCGAAGAGAAGGTAGACAATGACTTCCTAATCGTCTCTCAAGAGTTTGGCAAAGTATCCAGAAGCCATAAAGCTTGTATCCCATCATCAAAGCTAATTTCTATTGTCGCTGATTGGTAGGTAATCCCTTGGAATGCATTCAAGTGATCGGTCATTAATGAACTATCATGATATTTCAAAAACATTATTTGTTTGATTAGGAACAATTTATTATTTCACATCTTCTTTGCATATAACTTTTCAAGTGTGATCCAAAGCGTTCTAGCATGAACCATGGTGCTCACACGATTCAAAACATTATCATCCTCATTAACGAATGTATCTGCAAACATGTCTATACAACAAATTCCACTCTTTATCACTTTTAGGGCTTTTCGGTAGCAAGAACCAGAGCATGGAAATCTTTGACATAAATTAAGTCTTTCATTTTTTTCTTTCCAAACATTTTAGTTAGAGCCATTCAAACTCAATATTCTAGATGTTTTCACCTACATAATCCCACGAAATCAAAACCAAAGCTATGATACCACTTTTTTGAAAGAAAACACAACGCAACAAAATAGCAAACAATAATCTCTTTCAAAATCAGCAATTATGGAGACAATAATCAACAAATACATTAAGAACATGAACAATTTTAGCATGGAAAAATATCCTAAATTAGGAGAGAAAAACCACGGGACCTTTAGGTCATTTAAATCTCTGTTATACTCAGTAATAGGTACAACAAGTTCTCTCTATTTCAAACTAGAGGCATATAATATTATAAGATCAAATAATCAATCTTGGAATACAACAAGAATCAAGAGAAGAAAAAAAATAGAAAGCTAAATTTTTTGCATAAAATCATTCCTATAAATCTAATATTCGGACAGATCTAAAGGTTTCTAAAACACATCTCCACCGCTCAAAGCGTGCCTATGTGCTTGAGGAACAGGCTGTCAAAGTCTAGTGACGATCCAACGGTGGACAACTTGGCAAAGTATTATTTATCAGATGTAGGAAGTGCTGCTCTACTACTGCGAATTTGTTTTGATTTTCTCCCTCACTATCTTTCGCTTGTGTCATACTCTTCCAATACTCTAAGTCACCAACATGACCTAGGATATCATCAATACCCTATTAGGCATCTACAAAGAAGAGGGATAACCCATCACATAGCCATGAACAGGCCTTCAAGCAAGGATAGTGTAGCGACCCGTCCCGAGCCCTATACTCGGAACGACTCACCCGCCGTATTTCTCCAAAGAATATACAAAGCGTCGATATCGATGCAAAACACCTCAGCAGTGCGATGCAAATCGATGTCAGCGGAAGTCAGAATAAAAACCTCAAATCATCAATATCATAAATGAACGTTAAAAGTCTAGGTCAAATCTAAATCCGATACAATGGTCAAACGTAGATAAACACTAAATCTCCCAATTTAAATAGACCTCGAGTAGCAAAAATAACTGTCTCAACTGAATCCTCAACGAGTCTCGTCAGAATTCCAAGATCCCGAAACCTCCACTCTTGATCATCCTTGGGTGTACTGATTCAATTACCTGTCTATCTGCAAAATATGTTAAAACGTGATTTGAGCGACAAGTCGCTCAGCAAGTAATCCCACTATACTTACCATGGGATCATACATGGAGAAGCAAGTGCGATGAAAATATATATCAACATAAAATAGTAGCATGCTTCTCTTCGCAAGTAAATTTACAATTATGCCCCTAACATCCAAAAGCAAGTAGAGCAAATAAACCCAACAAAGTACAAAACAAAGTCCAATTAAGGTTAGTCCAAACTAAAACCGATGATGCAATTTTTCAAAACCGATGCGATACGATAAAAACAATTTCCGACATTCCAATTCGATTTCCAAAACATCCATTTTCCAATTTCCAAAAGCAATTTCAAATGTTCGATACGATACGATATGGTACGATGGTCGTTACAATACGATACGATGTTCGATGCGATACGATACCATTTCCAATATGATACGATACGATACAATATTTCGATCAACGATACGAATACAATTCCAATGCAATAGCCATGGCTTTTACCTTACAAATGACTTATATCGCAAGACTTACGAATTGATCCCCCAATGGTCAAATATGCCACAGACGCTCTATCGAAATAGTCAAATATGCCTGGGCGCTCCAATTGGCGGTCAAATATGTCTGGACGCTCTATCAAAGTAGTCAAATATGCCCAGACGCTCCGTTTGTTTGGGATCGATCCGGCTTAACGATATATTTCATGTGTAGGGGTGAATTTTCAAAAATATGCAAATGAAACTTTCAAAATCATTTTCCAACTACCAAGGTTAGTCCAAATTACAAAATTAGGCCAAGAGGTCAACTTTTGCCAAAATTACCAAATTGCCCTCCAAATAGCACATAATTCCAAACAAATAATCCAAATAGACCAAAAATTTCCAACATACCAAAAGTACCACTATCAGCC
The DNA here is from genome assembly GCA_036186865.1 of Eustoma russellianum. Lineage (NCBI taxonomy): Eukaryota > Viridiplantae > Streptophyta > Magnoliopsida > Gentianales > Gentianaceae > Eustoma > Eustoma russellianum. The sequence continues at coordinate 42,453,087 of AP025041.1, read as the reverse complement.
GTGTATGTATACATGCATATATGTCCACGCCCATACATGCACATATACACATATATACGTACACTCGACCCCCTCGGCCCACTTCTTCTCCAAAATCGATACCGATACGCCATTTTAATCCGTATAAAATCATACACTTAGCAAAGTTAGACATAACCTATACCCATCAGCCCTGGCCGAAACCACTTTTCCAAATACCAAATCATTTTCGGCCATTTAACGTGCAACAATTATGAATTATCATCATGTTCATATTTATACATATAAATTTATGATATAACACATACTTTACCATATACACATATAAACTTCACCATTGAAATATCAATCTATATATTGTCGGTAGCAACCAAACTAAGAAGCCACAAAAATCATTTTTTTTTGTTTCTTTTTCTTTTGGCGCGTGTACATACTGGAGCCTCAAATTCAAAAGGAAAAGAAATACCACATTGATTATAAATTGAAATCTAACATTATTGAGGTGAGATTTCAATTTCTATAAATATACATCAGCACATACCTATATATACATATATGAGGATATTTGGTCATTTTATTAAAAATTTACCAAAATTCCATATTTAACTATATACATGTACATACACGGCCACATATAAATACATGTAGGCAACAATCTAATCAAACACACATACGAATGCATGATCCAAAGTTAATACCAAAATAACGTATAGATTTTCGTAAAACATAGCAAGTATAGAAAGATTACTTACTTGATTGAATACACTATACCCTATGCCAATTCAGAATTGGTTAAAGCCAGCAATTTTTCTTCATTTCTCTCCTATGGTTTTCCTTCTCGGCTGTAGAGGGAATTTTGTGTTTTGTTTTGCAGGTTCTTTGTTTTGATGGGGAAAGAAAACGGCTGAGGAAGGATTTTTAAGGGCATTTGACTTTTTATTTTATTTTATTCAGTAAAGGGATAAGGTTGGGGAGGGAATGCAGGCACAAAATGAGGGGTGGATGAAATTAATGGGGGAGTTAATTGCTCCCCACAATCTGACGGTTTGTTTCATTCTTTTTCCTTTTTTTTATTTTTTATTTTTTTAATACAATTTGTAAGTAACCAAAATTTTCTTAATTTCTTTTTTTTTCCCGCAGGATATAACAGACCTCCCCCCTTACAATAAGTTTCGTCCTCGAAACTTGGTCATTACGTAGTTCACAGCTTAGTATAGTCCTACTTAATCCATTCACCTAATATATGACACGAGTATCATTATATCAATCTACTTTTAGGTTGTTAAGCCCTCAATTCTACTTATATCACTTAAAATGTATCATTTAGCTTATATACTTATAATCTATAATTTCAAATTCTTAAACTCATCATTTATGATTCACCTCCTAAATATCCTTTGAGTACAAGTTGCTACCTGGTTCAGGTTAATGTTGTTATACATGACCCCCCCCCCTTAAAGAAATAGAATTTCCAAAGATTCAATCTTTTTATGATGAAATGGGATCAAATGAATTCCTGGACCTGGGGTTGCGCTTGCAATGGATCGGTAGTCTCCAGTCTGCAGAGGCAATGTATGGTTCCACCTATAGCCCTGAAGAAGAGTTATTTTCCATGCTTGTGATATAACTCATAATGATCAATTCAATAGTCAGCCATATTTCTTAATGTTGCACATAGAGCAAGCAGCTTAATGTGTAGACTTTTTGTCAGAAAGTTATATGCTTGAAAAATATACAAGATCCCTAAATATTCCCTGAGTATTCCTATATATTAATTATTACACTCCCTCAACATAGAACTAAGTCCTTAAATCACCTCTTATATATTTATAAACTAGCTCTATACTCATATCCTTACTCCTTCGGCATATTATCAGCAGTCTAATATATGAATATATGTATGGACATGTTTTTGTTTTTCTTCGAATAAAAACGTAGCTTACGTAACTATAATTCGAAATATAGCTTTAATCATTTAAAATAATATCCAGTCTAATTTTTATAAACACAAGATCCGAAATATTGTTTTTTTAAGCAGTGTCTCACGTGACCACTTATAAAAAAAACAATGATATAACTTGTTCGCAAAAATATTGTGGTAAAACTGTGTTAAGCAGTTGAGACTCAACAATGTAAAGTTTTATAAAACGATTCGAATACTGTGTCTCTCTTTTTCTAAAAGAAAGTATGTATATTTCGAAAACTACTTTTTGTTTCGCAAAAGATTAAGAAAGTTCGATGCAAGCGATTAATAACAATATTTAATGGATAAAACGTTGCAACGTCAATAGTCGATAATATAATTAATTTCAACAAAATAGATGTAACGTAAACGAAAGTTTGAGATATTATATAAGGATTATATAAACATATCGTTCTTTGAAAACATCGACATTTTAAAATATATCTTTTGTTTTGTTTAAAGTTGTCAAAATAATTAGACCTTCATCGTAGTGGTATGCAAATACGGAAAAGGAATATCTTTGTAAAATTACTAGACCAAATGAAATACTTAGACACAAAATTTTTGAAGTATCTTTAAAATATAGGGGTACCATAGGATACATGGGTATATGAAATATTTAACTACTTCAGAAATAATAGTCCAATACTTCGTATACTTTCTATAATTCATCCTTATTTTCAAATAAAGATCTCCTATATACAGTTCCTTATAGATCTAACATTCGTTTACTCATATGAAATCTTTAACTTAAACTGTCCAGACCTAGCATGTCACATTAAATATTGATCGACTTAAGGTGTTCTAATGTGTCATGCTTCTGCGCACCACACTAATCCCTCGTACTTCTTTACTTGATGTTTCAACCGCTAGTTTTAGCTTAGTTAGATCTCACCTGAAGAGCAACCGCTACTTGTTCATGCGTGCTCGATTGCAATGCAAGCTTACTCGATACATCAGTGCTTACGTGTTCTTAGGAATCAACACTTAGCCCAGATTTGTCTAATTTGTCATTCCATTATACTTATTATAGTAATGCTCTCTTATCAATCAATAACTCTAATAGGACTAATATCTTTAGCCTATTTTGATAACAATAAAATTCAACATCTTAATCATAGCTATAAACCCCTTTGTACGATATTCTTTGCTAAACTCTACTGATCATAACGCTAATGAATCCTTTCTTAGTTTCTATCATTCTACTATACATAATTTCTTAATAGCTACGGTCCCAACTTAGACCTAGTCATGTTCCAACACTACTGTCAAGGTAGAGGCATGAACTGCTCAGTGGTACCGGGTCTTATGTTGCGAATGCGGGGAAGCGGCCCTAGTAACCACCGCGCCTATCTAATGTCATGTATCAACCAGCGTCTGCGGTAGGGCATTCTGGTTAATATTATATATATTGATTGTATATTATTTAATTAGGGTTACTAAGAACACGGCCAAGGGAATGTGCAAATGTTATGATCAAAACTTAACCGAAATCTCATGGACATAACATCGTTCTAAGTATGTGTAACCCTCAACAGATCATCGCTTAAGTCTAAAGTCGTTTCTTAATCCTAAGATCGTGCTTAGAATATAATCACAGCTTATTTCTAAGATTAACTCTAAATCCAAAATCGTCACATGTCCAAGACAGTGACTTATGATCAGGATCCTCACTTATGTCCAATGTCAAAGCTTACCTTTAAGGTCAATACTTATTATCAAAACACTTAAACCTAAATAATGACTTGGGTGAAATCAGAATCTTAGCTTCTAAGATCATGGCTTAAATCTACGTCTTCGCCATGGATCTAGAGCCATGCTCTGATACCAACTGTAGCGACCCGTCTCGAGCCCTACACTCGGAACGACTCACCCGTCGTATTTCGCCAAGGAATATACAAAGCGTCGATATCGATGCAAAACACCTCAGCAGTCAATGCAAATCGATGTCAGCGGAAGTCAGAATAAAAACCTCAAATCATCAATATCATAAATGAACGTTAAAAGTCTAGGTCAAATCTAAATCCGATACAATGGTCAAACGTAGATAAACACTAAATCTCCCAATTTAAATAGACCTCGAGTAGCAAAAATAACCGTCTCAACTAAATCCTCAACGAGTCTCGTCAGAATTCCAAGATCCCGAAACCTCCGCTCTTAATCATCCTCGGGTGTACTGATTCAATTACCTGTCTATCTGCAAAATATGTTAAAATGTGGTTTGAGCGACAAGTCGCTCAGCAAGTAATCCCACTATACTTACCATGGGATCATACATAGAGAAGCAAGTGTGATGAAAATATATATCAACATAAAATAGTAGCATGCTTCTCTTCGCAAGTAAATTTACAATTATGCCCCTAACATCCAAAAGCAAGTAGAGCAAATAAACCCAACAAAGTGCAAAACAAAGTCCAATTAAGGTTAGTCCAAACTAAAACCGATGATGCAATTTTTCAAAACCGATGCGATACGATAAAAAAACAATTTCCGACATTCCAATTCGATTTCCAAAACGTCCATTTTCCAATTTCCAAAAACAATTTCAAATGTTCTATACGATACGATATGGTACGATGATCGCTACAATACGATACGATGTTCGATGTGATATGATACGATTTCCAATATGATACGATACGATACAATATTTCGATCAACGATACCAATACGATTCCAATGCAATAGCCATGGCTTTTACCTTACAAATGACTTATATCGCAAGACTTACGAATTGATCCCCCAATGGTCAAATATGCCACAGACGCTCTATCGAAATAGTCAAATATGCATGGGCGCTCCAATTGGCGGTCAAATATATCCGGGCGCTCTATCAAAGTAGTCAAATATGTCCGGACGCTCCGTTTGTTTGGAATCGATCCGGCTTAACGATATATTTCATGTGTAGGGGTGAATTTTCAAAAATATGCAAATGGAACTTTCAAAATCATTTTCCAAGTACCAAGGTTAGTCCAAATTACAAAATTAGGCCAAGAGGTCAACTTTTGCCAAAATTACCAAATTGCCCTCCAAATAGCACATAATTCCAAACAAATAATCCAAATAGACCAAAAATTTCCAACATACCAAAAGTACCACTATCAGCCGTGTATGTATACACGCATATATGCTCACGCCCATACATGCACATATACACATATATACGTACACTCGACCCCCTCGGCCCACTTCTTCTCCAAAATCGATACCGATACGCCATTTTAATCCGTATAAAATCATACACTTAGCAAAGTTAGACATAACCTATACCCATCAGCCCTGGCCGAAACCACTTTTCCAAATCCCAAATCATTTTCGGCCATTTAACGTGCAACAATTATGAATTATCATCATGTTCATATTTATACATATAAATTTATGATATAACACATACTTTACCATATACACATATAAACTTCACCATTGAAATATCAATCTATATATTGTCGGTAGCAACCAAAATAAGAAGCCACAAAAATCATTTTGTTTTTGTTTCTTTTTCTTTTGGCCCCCAGCGTGTACATACTGGAGCCTCAAATTCAAAAGGAAAAGAAATACCACATTGATTATAAATTGAAATCTAACATTCTTGAGGTGAGATTTCAATTTCTATAAATATACATCAGCGCATACCTATATATACATATATGAGGATATTCGGTCATTTTATTAAAAATTTACCAAAATTCCATATTTAACTATATACATGTACATACACGGCCACATATAAATACATGTAGGCAACAATCTAAGCAAACACACATACGAATGCATGATCCAAAGTTAATACCAAAATAACGTATAGATTTTCGTAAAACATAGCAAGTATAGAAAGATTACTTACTTGATTGAATACACTATACCGTACGCCAATTCAAAATGGGTTAAAGCTAACAATTTTTCTTCATTTCTCTCCTATGGTTTTCCTTCTCGGCTGTAGAGGGAATTTCTTGTTTTCTTTTGCAGGTTCTTTGTTTTGATGGGGGAAAGAAAACGGGCTGAGGAAGGATTTTTAAGGGCATTTGACTTTTTATTTTATTTTATTCAGTAAAGGAATAAGGTTGGGGAGGGAATACAGGGACAAAATGAGGGGTGGATGAAATTAATGGGGGAGTTAATTGCTCCCCACAATCTGACGGTTTGTTTCATTCTTTTTCTTTTTTTTTATTTTTTTAATTTTTTAATACAATTTGTAAGTAACCAAAATTTTCTTACTTTCTCTTTTTTTTTTTCGCGGGATATAACAGATAGATTGCTTCAAGGGTATAGAGCTATGCCACAAAAAATTAAAAATATTGTCACGAGTCGTAGCTTGACGAATTAAAGCCCAGGCAAGATGAAGAAAAAACACCACCCGAATAAATGATCATACGATGCCATAATATGGACCTGGATAACTTGTCAGACAATATTAACAGGTAGAACATTATGCAATTGAGGAATATGCCAAGAGCCATCCAGCATGAAGTCTTTAACCAGCCTATCATCCAAACAAAACAAGACTATATAACCTTCCAATGGAACAACCCCCCAATCAAACGATCATAATTAGGCTTTAATAACCCCTCACCTACCGTCCAAAATATGCGTTGTTCAGCTGCTACACAACCCTACTATCTCATTTCTACTTCGCATAGTAACCTCATAAATGAGAATCATTTTTTAAAGCTCTAAAGTATCATTATGTATCATGTATGTCAACTTGTAGAATTACAAGGGGAGGCTTCATCTTTACTATAGAGATCAACGGTGAACTTAGCTAATTGAGAGACAAGACTCCATTCTATTCATATATATGTGAGTGCCCTCCATTCTAATTTTCTCCCTTTTTACATTCCAGCAGAAGCATAGCCTGTTAAAATTGAAAAGTTGCAAAACCAAGACATAGTCTATTCACCTTCTTTAAATTGTTCCTTTTGGGCCTTGCACATTACACATGGATGACTGAATCAGATGTTTTAAATTTTCTTATTATAAAACCAAGTTTGCTTAGTGTTTTAGTTAGGATATTACTGGATATGATCGTTGGTATTATAAAACCAAGTCGGATGTCAATTCCCTTGAAAAACGCGAATCTTTTTGTTGAGAAGAATAATTACAAGTAGAAACTACATTTTTCTTCAGGCAAAAGACATAAACTAAAAGAATGGTTGCGTAACAAGTTCAATATTCCTTTTCTATTGATTTGACCGGTCGTGAACAGTATGACAAAAAAGCATCTCTCCTGTTGAGAACAATCACTACAATTTTATTCCTTCCCCAAGGATAAGAAAGTCAACCCACTTTCATACAACAGTCCATCGATACCCCTTAGAATCTTTCAGTCATAAAAATCACCATTAAGAGCGTTGACAAATTCTTACAACTAATAACACATCGCTTCAAGATTAAAATAAAAGAGTACTTTATATTAGACCTCTGGTATAACTATAATAGCCAATCTTATAAACGTTACAAGAATTATGCAATTATACTACCTACATCCTATCGACTCATATTGCAGTCAAGGGTTCTTAGGAGTACTTTAATTTATCTTAAACCTTAGTATATACCTAACTTGTCTATAAATTCCACCTTCTTTCTTGTTGGCGTTATTCTTGTTAGCCTATTAAACTTTTCAATAAGCTGGCGTTCTGGTCTTTTAAACTGAGAAAAGGGAATGGAATGATCTAATGTCACATCTTAAACAAAGAAACAAAATAATTAAATGCTGAAAAATTGACACGATAGACAATAAAAGATACCAATCTGCAAATCCCCTATAAGTTATTCTTGTTAAAGTTGTCTCTTATGTATCAACACATACATTGTTGTACTGACGGCAAAATGTGCATCAACAGCTCACATCTGTGTCATTTAGATCCTCTATATAAATGTTCCTCTCATTCCCCTTAAAGTCTATTTCATATCTACATATATATATTTCTCAATCGTATTTCATCTTTCAAGTAGTATTATTTCATCTGTTAAGTAATGGTGTTTGATAAAAACAACGGCATGGAATCAAACATGGGAAAATTGGGAAGCTCTCTGAAAGTACCTTCAGTTCAAGAATTGTCTAAGCAAGGATTATCAACTGTTCCTTCGCGATACGTGCGTCCTCATCACGACCCTCCCTTGTCAAAGGATTCTTCTCTAAAGGAAATCCCAACCATTGATATGCAGATATTGCTGTCTGAAAATGATCTCAGGAACGCGGAGCTTGAAAAGCTGGATTTTGCTTGCAAAGAATGGGGTTTTTTTCAGGTAAACTAAACAACATGTGTTGTTTATAAATCATGTAATTTTTAGCAAATGAGCATAGTATCATAACTTTATTGAGGCATCTTTTAGTAGCAATCTAATTGTTAGGAAATTGTTGCAGCTGATTAATCATGGGATAAGTTCATCAGTGATATTGGACAAAATGAAAGGGGAAATGGAAGGATTCTTTCATCTACCAAAGGAGGAGAAAGAAAAACTGGGACAAGGAGCTGAGGGACTTGAGGGATTTGGACAAGCTTACGTTCTGTCCGAAGAACAAAAGCTTGATTGGTCAGACATGTTTTACATGGTTACCCGACCTGCGCATATGAGGAATCCTCGTTTAGTTTCCAATCTCCCCGTTTCTTTCAGGTATCCACCATGTAAAATTTTGTAAACTGCTCAAAAATATAAGTCCATCCTTATTTTAGATATTCTAAATCATAATCCTATTTTTTTAAATGGTAAGATAAAGTGCATAATTTTATCCATTGACTCTTATCAAATACGCTTTTTTTTGGTAACAAACAACTTATTTAAAATTAGCAAACTGGGAACTAAAGAAAAAAGTAATTTTATATCAACTTTTCTTAAATATTTTGACAATGATTTATTTTTTAAGAGACAGTGAGTATGAAATAACTATAAAATCTCATGCCAAAAATACTTAGTCTCTAGCGTTTAAGGTTTAAAGTTTGATGTCAAACACCAACAGATATAGAGCGTGATCCGACCCGTTACATTGTTTTCGGACATTATAATCATCCCATTTGATTCACTATTACTTCTAAAAACATTAAAAAATTGAGAAGGGATTCTCAAGTAGTAAAAATTCAATCCCAACATTAGACCAATAAGAATTTTTTTGCCTGACTATTATCATTTTTTATCTCTGCTAGCATCCTACAACATAAATAGTATCTTTCTATGTATTATCTTTTTTTGACGAGACAATGCATAAATATCGTGTATTTGCAAAAATGTCGATCTATAACCAGAAGAATTACACCAAATAAACGCACGATTATCATTAGCTTCACAAAATCCTGTAGGGAAGCTCTTGAAGTTTATTCAATGGAAGTGAATAACGTTGCACTGAACATCCTTAGCCTAATGGCTAAAGCTTTGGGAGTGAGAGCAGAAGACGTGCAGCGGTTTGGTGAAGGAAGTCAATCTATGAGGATGAACCATTATCCTTTATGCCCTGAACCAGACCTTGTTGTTGGGTTCAGTCCTCACTCTGATGGCTCCGCCATTACCATTCTTCTTCAAGTTGGGGAAGTAGAAGGTCTTCAAGTGAAGAAAGATGGAGCCTGGGTTCCTGTGGTACCACTCCCTGATGCTCTCGTAGTCAACATCGGTGATATGTTGGAGGTAAAATGTTTGCTAATAGTTGCATCTGATAAGGATAATTGTTATAATTTGAATGATTATCTGAACCACATTACAATGACGCATGTATTTGCTTGATGATAATGTAGACCTCAAATTAAGCAAAACAGAGATGCCGAAGTACTTATATATGCAGCAATCTGTATCTAATGGTAAAATCACTTCATAAGCTGGATTAAAACATTACAGCAAAGTAATCACAAAGCGAAACGAACAAAACTCAACAGAAGTTTTGAATGTTGAAGAAATGGCGCCAAGGAGCGCAACTCAATGAACAAGAGTTTAGGAATATATTTTTTGTATCTTCTTCCTCTATTCTGATATTTGCAATCATATTAAGTATCTATACTAGCTATACAAGTAACTAGAATCTAATTAGAACGTGTAAATGGAAATTTGGTCCGCTGCAATATCTACGCGCCAACTTTCCTTCACCCGCCAGCGTGCCAAGTCCGTTGAGCATGCCAAACGTGCCAGACGTACCAAGCATGACATCTCTCTCGTGCCATCGAGCTAACTTCTACATTAAGCCACTTGTGTCAATGTAATGGGTCTTTCCTTTCCTTTTTTCTGCTCTGCTGACCCATTATCTTCAACACTCCCCCTCAATTCTGACTTCTAGTAAATGTTGCACACCCCCAGAACTGAAGTCAAGAATCGCAATATCTGTGAGCTCAATGCTTCAGTGAATAAATCTACCACTTGATATTCTGTCTTGACAGGCATTGGCTTAATCACACCTTCCTGAAATTTATCTCTGACAACATGACAATCCACTTCTATATGCTTTATCATCTCATGGAACACAGGATTCTCAACTATATAAATTTCACTCTTGTTGTCACATAACAATTCCACAGGCTGATCCTATTTTACCCCCAGATCTTTCAAAAAATAGAGTAACCATTGTATCTTACATGTTGCTGCAGCAAGTGACCTATATTCTGCCTCTGAAGATGACTTAGATATAGTGGTCTGCTTTTTAGCCTTCCAGGACACTAATGCATTGCCAAAGAACATGCAATATCCTGTAATGGATCTTCTGGTCTCTGAACAGCCACCTCAGTCTGATTCTGCATAAGCCTTGCGCAATTTTGACCCTGTATTAGGAAGCAGCAAGCCTTGACCTGGATTTCCTTTCAAGTATCTCAGCAATCTATAAACAGCTTTCATAGGGGTGTCTAAAAACTGATTCAACTGTTGAACACTATAAGATATGTCAGTTCTAGTAACAGTAAGATACAACAGTTTTCCAATTATTCTTCTGTAACAACAGACATCAGGGAACAATGGTGAATCATTATGTTCCAGTTTCAGATTTTTCTCCATAGGAGCCAGTGCAGGTTTAGCATCCAAGAATCCTGTCTCCTCTAACAACTCCAGCATACTTTCTCTGACAAATCATGATCCCCCAGAGACCTTGCCACCTCTAGACATAGAAAGTATCTTAGGATTCCTAAATTTTTATCTGGAATGTAGAATGTAAATGGTCTTTAAGTTGCTGTATATGAAACATAGAATCACTGGCTACTATGATATCATCAACATAAATGAGCAACGCTATAAAAGAATATGGAGATTTCTTGGTAAACGTGGTATAATCATTCTTAGATTGTTGGAATCCCTGAGACAACAAATAAAGAGTAAGTTTTTCATTCCATTGCCTGCTTGTCTGTTTAAGGCCATATAATGATTTCTGAAGTTTGCAAACAGCATTGGGAACAGATGATTGAATTCCTGGAGGTAAATCCATATAAATCTCCTGATATAAATCACCATGAAGAAAGGCATTATTGATATCCAGTCGATGCACATGCCAATTATTCACAGATGTCAAAGCAAGAAGGAGATGTATAGAAGTCATTTTGGCCAAAAAAGAAAATGTGTCAGCATAGTCTATACCTGGCTGTTGAGTGTAATCTTTAGCTACAAGCTTTGCCTTGTACCTCTCCACTGAGCCATCAGCCTTTCTTTTTACCTTGTAGACACATTTATAGCCAATGGGTCGTTTTCCAGTTGACAAGGGAACAATAGTCCATGTGTTAGTGGCCTGCAATGCTGCTAATTCTACTAGCATAGCATGTTGCCAGGCTGCTGATGCTACTTCCTGTTCATATGTCACAAGTTCCTGCTCAATGCTTATATTAAGAATGTATGACTTGTATTCAGGGGCCAAAGCATCAAGAAAATGATAAGATTGAATAGGGTAAGGTACAGAAGCTGAAGGAGATGGTTGACAGAAAGAAGAATAAGGTGAGTAAGCAAGACTACAATAGTAATCCTGTAAATAAGAAGGAGCATGTTTTGGTCTGGTAGGTCTGTGATCAGAAAGTTCATGTGATGGCAAGGTAGATGATGATAATGGAGGTAAATGTACTTGCAGAATCACCAGTAGCAGATGATGATGCTGGTGACCCTGGAGATGATTCAAGAGTGTCTGAATGTGCCATGTCAGGTGTAGATGGAAGAATATGTAAATGATTCAACTGAGAAGGAGTTTGGGATGATGATGATGGGTTGTCTGCTAAGCTAGGAGCAACTAACACTGATGTTGCTGGCAAAGGAGTAGCATCAGAAAAGGGAAAGGAATCCTCATGAAACAAAACATCTCTGGATAGAAATACAGATTTGTCATTTATGCTCTGAAGAATATAGCCTTTCACATTCATAGGTATCCCAAGGAATATACAAGATATGGATCTGGGTTTAAACTTTGGCTTATGTGGACTGTTATCACAAGAAAACGCTAGACATCCAAATACTTAAAGATGATTATATGTAGGTTGTATCTGATGCAGTATCTCATATGGAGTCTTATGCTGGAGAATAGGTGAAGGTATTAAATTTATCAAATATGTGGATTGCTAAAGGCAAAATACCCAAAATGTAATGGGTAAAGAAGCATGAAATCTGAGTGCTCTAGCCACAACAAGAAGATGTTGATGCTTTCTCTCTACTATCCCATTCTGCTGGGGAGTATAGCTACAAGTGGTTTGGTGAACAACTCCATGCTCCATATAGAATTCAGACATTTTAAACTCAAGCCCATTATCACTTCTAACCACTTTGATGTGAGCATTAAACCGTGTAGAGGCATAAATGAAAGAAACTTTACAAAATTTGCCTAGCTTCAGATTTTAATTTGAGAAGACATATCGAAGTATATCTAGAACAGTCATCCACTATGAAAGTATTTTTGATCGTACATAGTAATGTCTGTAAGGACATCATATGTCTACATATATGATATCAAAAAGAAGTTTAGAAGTAGTGACATACACAGGGAAAGGAGTTCTCTTTAATCTTGCTAAAGGACAAACTGTACATTTATTTTCTGAACTATAGGATGGAACATATGGATGCAAGTTATGTATTTCTTGAATTCCGACTAATGAAGCATGTACAAGCCTGGCATGCCAGAGATATGAATTGAAGTCTAAGATTGTTGAGGAGAGAACAGAAGGCAACAAAGACAGATTTGAAACTTCAGGCTGAGCAGATAGGCTGGAGTCATACAAGTAATAGAGTCCATGATGCTTTTGAGCTGAACCAATCATCTTCCTGGATAGCTGATCCTGGATAAAGTAGCAAGAATCATGGAACGAAATGAGCAGATGGGGAGAGTCAGTGAGTTTACTTAGTGAGACAAGATTAAAAGAGAATGAAAGCATATGTAACACATCCTTCAGAACAAGTCCACTGTTTAGTTTAATTATTCCTCTGTGGGTTGCATCAACTGTTATATTATTTGGAAGCTCAATGGCAACACGATCAATTGAATAATAAGAGTGAAACAAAGTCAGAGAGCAAGAAATATTGTCAATGGCACCTGAATCCAGAATCTACACACAGTTACTATTTGCAAAACACCTACCTGTAGGCATATCAACCTGCACAGTCATGACAACACCCTGGAACTCCTTGCTCACTATTGTTCCTGAAACAACATCAATAGCATCCAAAAATTTCAAAAGTTTACTAAATTGTTTTGGTGTGAGACCAGGAGTTTGCTGTGTTGGCAGGCTAGGAGAATTCTGAAACATTTGATCATCATTGTTGCACTGGACCTTCTCTTCCACTGTCTCAGACATATTCACTTGATTTCTGAATTTAAATCCAGGAGGAAAACCATGTTTTCTATAACACCTGTCACTTGTATGCCCAATCATACCACAGTGAGTACATTGTAAACGCTTAATCCCTTCCTGATTGAATCTTCCATTTTCTCTCCTATAGATTGTCCCTTGTCTTCTATTGGTATACGTGTTGGCTACAAAACTTTCTTATTCATCATTACTTCTCATTAAGTCCATAGGGGCATTGGTGAAATTAACTGGTGCACTACTATTAACAAGCTTCCTTTCAAACTTCAAGGCCATTGCAAACACAATCTTAATATCTGGCAATGGTGTCATCACAAACACTTGTGATCTCACTGGATCAAACTCTTCATTTAATCTTTTAACAAACTTTATGACATAGTCATTTTCAATGAATTTATTCACTTTTCTGGTAATATCACAAACATATCTAAGACAATCAATTTAGGTATAGACCTTAATGCAGTTAACTCTTCCCATAAGAATTTTAGTTTTGTAAAGTAATCGTCAATGCTGAGATTTTCTTGCTTCACAGCATAGAATTCAGAGAGCAAATCAGACAATCTAAATGGATCGCCACTATCATACCTCATGGTTAAATCATTCCAAACATCTAAATCATTGGCATACATATAATGCTTTGTGCAATTAAGGGAGAAATGCAGTTCATGATCCAAGATTGGATCATAGTATGTACCTGTCGCCATGCCTGAAACCAGAGGTCATTTTGCGCTGGCTTAGGCATAGAACCATCAATGAAACATGTCTTATTCTTTACCCGCAACATCATTTGGAAAGTCCTGCTCCATGAGTGAAAGTTGTGCGGATTAAGCGGTGGTTGCACCAACACAATTGCTGGACTATCATTTGGATGCAAGTAATACGGATTATTTGATGGATTTTCATTGTTTGTGTGGTTGTTACGAGAACTAGAGAACGCTGCACTCACATGTGCCACGATCAGACCTTAGTTGCATGCTGATCGTGTATGGATAAAGTTTTTTGCAAAAACGAATCAAAATTAAGAAGAACAGAGAATCGATGATGAATCACCGTAGCTCTGATACCATGTTGAAATCACTTCATAAGCTGAATTAAAACATTACAACAAAGTAATCACGAAGCAAAACGAACAAAACTCAACAGAATTTTTGAATGTTGAAGAAATGGCGGAGCGCAACTCAATAAACATGAGCGGTTTAGGAAGATATTTTCTATCTTCTTCCTCTATTATGATATGTACAATCATACTAAGTATTTATACTAGCTATATAAGCAACTAGAATCTAATTAGCACGTGTAAAATGGAAATGTGTTCCGCTGCAATATCTACGCGCCAACTTTCCTTCATCCGTCAGCGTGCAAAGTCTGTTGAGTGTGCCAAACGTGCCAAACGTGCCAAGCATGCCAACTCTCGTGCCATCGAGCTAACTTCTATATTAAGCCACCTGTGTCAAGCTGATGCATTGTTTCTTTCCTTTCTTCTGCTCTGCTAACCCATCATCTTCAACATCTAATTAGCGTGAGCTAGATGAGAAAGGAGCAAGTGGAAATTGAAGAAAAAATACGTAGATAGTTTTAGCCTATTCTACTTTATCAACATAAATCGAAGTAGAGTGAGCTAGATGAGAAAGGAGCAAGTGGAAAATTCATCAATATAAATCGAAGTAGAGTGAGCTAGATGAGAAAGGAGCAAGTGGTTTAACTGAATTTACTAAATCAACATGTTGCTACGTAGGAGAGACAGAAAATTTACTGACTCTTTATCTTGTTAGATAATTACCAAGTCTATACGATTTTCATAGAAAGTGCATATGCACTTAACAAAAATCATTCCTCTTTGAACAGCAATTGAATAGTAAAGAGAGAAACAACTCAAGAAAAAATAATAATAAAACAAAAAGTCCGGTCTTCCTCAGTATCCGTCTATAAGCCTACTAAGAGTCCGTTGCTTGAAATTCTTCCGAATTTTGTTGGAAAAAATTTCCTAACATCCGGATCCCTGTGGGTGCATGTTTTTATTTATAGTTTTATACACACTCACACAAAAGAAAAGATACGATACGATTAAGACGTTGATTCTCACCACAAAGTACAATGGTCTTCCTTAGTAAGCCATCGTCAAAGCAAGCCTAAACACATGTAAGAAGGACCTCGTTGTCATGAAAGCTCTTTCCTTACTTCTCAATATAGAGATAGAAAAACTTCAGCTCTCGTACTTTCTTTTACTTCCTTCTCCGGGTCCTGCTTCAGTTCGGATTCTTTCAGAAACATGCCAGTGGAACTCATTAAAGCTCAATTCGCGTCATTATGTTTGCTAAAAATCGAATTCCTCTTTGTGCTTGCACCTTAACAAAGTTTTGACGGATATATTTGTGAAATATTGCAATGATGCAGCATGATATATTTTTGATAGATCTAAACCAAACACTTGTTTGGGTATAAGTTGCAAGTTGCTTTATCCCAGTGAACATGCAAAAATAACATAAAATTCCTGATTTCTTGATATCGTAAAAGCGAGGGGTGAGATTTTCTTGCGGTTTGTGCCCTCTTGTCTGATTTTGTACTTGTGAAACTGAATGCAGATTTTCACAAATGGGATTTACAAGAGTATTGAACATCGAGCAACAGTGAGATCCAACGAGGAAAGGATTTCTGTGGCAGCATTTTTCATTCCAGAACTAGATGGTGAAATTGGACCAGCTCCAAGTTTCATCAATCTGGAAAATCCAGCAAAATTTAAAAGGATTAAAATTACAGATTTCATCAAAGGGCATGTGTCCAGGGAACTTGATGGGAAGTCTTATCTTGACGCCATGAAACTTTAGGGCCAACAATACAGGCTTTTGTTCAACCATTTCAATAAAATTTGTGAACCTTTCTACTACACTTGTTAATATCCTTCTGCCTTAGATCCGCGAAAGAATATAGTTCGACAGTATCTTCTGGATGATAGACACTTGTATAACATAATTACATAATTTGGTGCATTACTTGTCCTATAAAACTCTTTTCACATACAGTATATATAACTACTTATAACTTCAACCCTGTACAAGACTACCAACAACATCCCATCTAACTTGAACTGTCTGACTGTATGGGAGGTGTTCTCTGAGAGGTATCCTAGCTCTGGCATTCCACTTAAAGGAAACTGTTACACCACGGTTTTAAAAAAATAAATAAATAATAAAACAAATAAGGATAATTAAAATTGACATGTATTTAATAATAATAACAATAATAATAATAATAATAATAATACTAATAATAATAATAATAATAATAATAATAATAATGATAAACTCTTCAAATAACAACACAATAACTTCACAAATGGCCTTTTAAGTTCCATGACACTCAAGAGTCAAAAAAAATTACTCCATTATATTAAGGGGCCAACCGGCCACTAGGAAAAAAAAAGGGAGGTGCTGAGAGTAAGAATAGAATAGGAGGAAAGGAAAGAATAAAGAAATCTCAACATATTCCCCTTCATCAGCACTGCCGAGGTACCTTAGGAGAATTGCAGCCAGCCACGTTGCCATCTGTTTGGCAACAATATCAAATATTTTGATTGTTTGTTGGCAAACTTTCTTTCGGCCAGCAGTACACCAAAAGGAAAAGAAATATAAGAATTGCTTTTTTGCCATTCCAGCCGAGGACAATTGATGGAGAAAGAAATTAGTTTCGTTCTTCAACAAACCTTAATCCAATCGTACCGTATAGTATAGCAATCGATGTAAGTAATCTTCCTATATTTGCTATATTTTACGAAAATCTATATGTTTATAATGATTATAACATTGGATCATGCATTAGTATTCTTGATTGCGTAGTTTGTTATATCTATACATATGTATAATTGATGTATTCCTCATATATGATGATATTGGATATATGTATATATATATATTAACACTGTTTGAGAACTTTATATATGTATGCCTACGAAATCGGGTTCAGAGTCGCAAGAAAATGTGTATATACTGTTCTATTTTATTGTTTACTATATAAATCATGAGACAAATTGCTGAAATATAGTTAAATGGATATAAGTATATAGAAGCAATTTGGGCCATTACTTCGGTTGATATTATATATATCTATTTATAGTTCAGTTTTTTTACTATGTATATATATACGCTTTGAAAACCGACATATACACATACATAGTTTTCGGAAGTTATATGTATATATATATACATATATATATATATATACATATATATATATATATATATATATATATATATATATATATAGTTACCGTGTTGTATTGAATATGCATATATAATTTCAGAAAGTTTTTGAGCAAATCTAGACAAAAGAAGTCCAGTTTCGGCAGGTGTAAGAAAAAAAAATTATATTTTATTGTGGTTCCCTTCGGCAGAAATAGGTACATATAGAAATATATTATGTTGGCAGTTTTGTATATAAATAATTATGTACATGAGTTTCAGCAATTGTTTTATACAAGTACTTTATAAATTGGTTTTAATATGTTTGAAAGTATAAAAAGTGTTGTTTATAAACTGGTTTTAATTGAATCATGAGTGTTGTTTATGTGTGCAATTAAAAAGGTGGACTTTTGGAGGAAAATAAATTACTGTCGTTGGTGTGCAATCAAGATATGGGATTGGTTGCTGAAGTTGTCGAAGAAAAGCATGTGGGGTGCATTCGGCCATTAAAGAAAAAATAAAGAAAGAAAAATAAAATTGTGAAATCAATGTCTATTGCCGTGAATGATTGCTGAGTGTTTAAAAATGATAAATGGTTAATTAAGATTTCCATGGGTGAATAACATATGGTATGCGTTACATGTATGTTCCGTATATATGTACATATGTATATGAGTTGTAAATTGTGTAGGAAAAATATTTGTAACTATTATAAAAGTCTCACTTCATCTTCAGATTCTTTAAAAATTCATGTTACTTAAAATTTGAGGAAGCAGCACGATGTGGTACTATTTGATATTTTGCATGATATTTGATGTGGTACTATAAAAGAACTGTACTGCTTGATATTTTGGCTGAGTATCGGCATCGATTTTGTGGGAAAAATAGAAAACTATGAACTAATTCTTTTAAGTCAAATTAATCTTTATTATTAGTATTGATTTGTCATACTACAATTGTTTAGATTCAAGCCTAGAAGAGAAGGAAGTGAATACCGGATTCGATGTAAGTGGTCTATCTATGCTTGTTATGTTGTCATGCATCAGAGGTAAGTGGTCTATCTGTGCCCCTTATACTGTCATGCATCAGAGTTAAGTGATCTATTTGTGCTTGTTATACTTATCGTGCATCAGTGTGTTGTTTGCTGCATATCTGTAATTGGACTTTCTCTATATGCGAGCTGTATGTATATGTGAGATATGTATGTATAAATGAAGTGGGTGTATGTATGGTTGTACGATCTCAATGCGTATTGCATGTGTATATGGATGTGTGGAGATGGACATGCAAGTATATATGCACGTGTATGGGCGCGGGCATATATAGGAGCATGTATTCACCGGATCGTGGATTATGATTGTGCATTTGCATTCATGGCACGAGCATTGCATTGGTCCTACGGGACGTGTGGCCCTATGAGGCGTGTGGTCCTACGGGACGTGTGGCCCTATGAGGTGTGTGGTCCTACGGGACGTGTGACCCTATGAGGCGTGTGGCCTTATGAGGCGTGTGGCCCGACGGAGCGTGTGGCCTGACGAGGCGTGTGGTAGGATCACCTCGAGGTTCATGCATTGCACGGTAGAGATATGAGCATTGTGCGTGACATGATTTTTGTTGCGTGTGACACGAGAAAAGGCATGCATCATGAAGTTGCGCATTATTATGTGGAGTGACTTACTTTCCGCAGTTTATTTACTCGATTGACATGTATGCTGATTTGTAAATGTTATCTGTAATTGTTTCTGTATGTATGATTTTCATGATGGGTATAGATAGGTTGCTTACTGAGCCCGTTCATTTGGCTCACACCACCATTCACCAGTTTTGTAGGTAGGAGAAGTTAGGGTATGCTTACACATGAGTTAGTATACCGTGGAGGATCGAGACGAGAAATTTCGAGACTAAGGATATACAGAAAAAGTCTTTCGAGGGTTGGTTGAGACAGTTATTTCGATATTCGAGGTTTATATCTTTTTCGAGATTAGTGTTTATATACATTTGACTATTGTATTTATTTAGAAATTCTTAGACATGGTATTGATGATGATGATTATGTTATCGGAGATTTTAGTAATGACTTCCGCTGACATCGACTTACGTTATTGTGATGACGTGTAAGGGAATTGAACGACGCTTTGTAGTTCTCGTAGTAGACTACGGCAGGTGCACCGTTTCCGATACTAGGGTCCGGGAGCGGGGCGCTACAGGTGGTATCAGAGCATGGCTCCAGATCCACAGCGGAAGCATAGAATTAGGCTAAGATCTTAGAAATTAAGTTGCAATTTTGCCCTTAAGTCATGATCTTAGGCATAAGTACTGATTTAGTCATAAGCTGTGACAATATTATATGCATTTAACATAGAAATAAGTAATGATTTTAGGTGTAAGAAATAATGATACCAAGTATCGATTATAGAAATAAGTGATGACATTAGACCTAAGTGATGATCGGATAAGGGATATGCCAAGTATACTTATGGGACTCCATATGACTCTAAATTATTTGCATCATCTAAGTGTTAATTATAACCGTTCGTATAATTCCTTAGATCCGACCCCTGCAAACCCAATACCATTACGATAAATGAACCGGATTCATGCCTCTATTTTGACAATAGTGTCAGAATGTGACTAGGTCTAAGTTGGGATTATAGTTCCTAAGAAATGGTTTATAGTAAAATGAATTACTAAGAAAAAGATTTATTAACGTTATGATCAGCAGAGTCCAGCAAAGAATATCGTACAAATGAGTTTATAGTTATGACCAAGATGTCGAATTTAGAGTATCAAAATAGGCCGAAGATATTAGTCTTATTAAGGATATCGATTGATAGTGATAAGCGAGCATTACTAAAAATAAGCACAGTGGAATAACAAAATATTAAGTGTTGATTTATAGAAAAACGTAAGTACTAATGTATCGAGTAGGCTTGAATTGAAATAGAATAAGTATGAACTAGTAGTGGTTACTTTTTTGGTGAGACCTAACTAAATTAGCATTAGCTGTTGAAATAGCAGGGTGAAGAAGTACAATGGATCAGTATAGCGTGCGGAAGCATGGTGGATTAGAATGCCCTAAGTCGATTAACATCTAATGCGCTTTTGGACAACTTAAGTTAAAGATTTATAAGAAATGATAAATAAGTGGATTATTTCAACATTAAGAGGTGACATAGAAAAAAATTATACGAATATTGGACTATTATTTTTCTAGTAGTTAAACGATTTTCTTATAAGCATGTACACCAAGATACATTCCATATTTTAAAAGTATTTCAAAGATTTTGATTCTAAGTATAGGAAGCAATGTCGTTTTCTTTTAGTCTAATACCTTTACACAACTATATTTTCATTCTATATTTGTATGTTCAATCAAATGGAATTTCGACTATCCCTGACAAAACTGATATATTTCAAAACACTGATGTTTACGAACAATGATATGTTTATATACCTCTTATATTTCTCAAACTGTTGTTTAGCTATATTTATTTTGCTAAAATAATTTAATTTGTCAACTGTCGGTATCGCCAGCATTTTACCCATTAAATGCTTTTAAAGTTGCTTATCTGCTTGCGATGAACTTATTTAATTTTATGAAGCAGAAATAGTTTCAAGACATATATGTATTTCAACAGAGAGGTACATTATCCAAATTGTTTTACGAAACTTTACATTTGTTGAGTTTTCAATTGTTATATCTTGCGAAATAAAATATAGCTTTCAAAAGTATATATTTCTTCATAAAGAAAAGACATCGCGTTCAAATCATTTTGTAGGAAGAGAAATTTTACGATTGTTATGCCTCAATTGTTTTAAAATAGTTTCAACCGTAATACTTTGCGAACCAGTTATGTCATGGTTTTACCGCGTTGCGAAAACAAATATGTAATACGTTGGTTTTTGTGTTTACAAAAAAAAAGAGTTAGAATGGATATTATTTTAAATAGTTAAAGCTTTCCAAATTATAGCTAGATAAGTTATTTTTTTTCTAAAGGAAAATATGTCCATGAATATACTTCGTATACTACGTTGTTAATGATATCTCTGAAAAAGTAAGGACATGATCATTGAACTAGTTTGTAAGTATAAGAATTGATTTCAAGAACTTGGCTCGATGATGGAGAAGATTAATGGTTAACATATTACAGTACTCAATGGATATTAGTTTGATTAATTATCTAGGGGAATCATATGTGATGAGTTTAAAGATTCGGAATTGTAGATTGCAATAAGTTGAATGATATGCGTCAAGTGGTATAAGTGGAAGTATATAAGTAGTAATTATAGAGAATTAAGTTAAAGATTGTAGTATACCTAAGAACTGATTTTAGAATATTTCTGAGGGTAGTAGATATAAGTACGATATCTAATGACGATTGGGTTACAGAACCCTTAGTATAATTACAATACCCTTAAGTCTTATTCGATAACCATAGATAGATTAGATAATGATTTTAAATAAGCAGAGAACAATCGACTTAGAAATTACCTGATCATATGTCGAGGAAGTGAAATGGTTAATGTATCGTAACATCCAATGGATGTTTAATACGGTCATTATCTAAGTAAATGGATCAAGTACAACCATACTAAGTCATTGATTACGCCGTACGCAAGTTTCGGGGTCGAAACTTATTGTAAGGGGGGTAGACTGTTACACCAGGGTTTTAAAAAAATAAATAAATAATAAAACAAATAAGGATAATTAAAATTGACATGTATTTAATAATAATAACAATAACAATAATAATAATGATGATAAACTCTTCAAATAACCCCATATTCTTATCCTTAAAACACAATAACTTCACAAATGGCCTTTTAAGTTCCATGACACTCAAGAGTCAAAAAAAATTACTCCGTTATATTAAGGGGCCAACCGTCCACTAGGAAAAAAAAGGGAGGTGCTGAGAGTAAGAATAGAATAGGAGGAAAGGAAAGAATAAAGAAATCTCAACATATTCCCCTTCATCAGCACTGCCGAGGTACCTTAGGAGAATTGCAGCCAGCCACGTTGCCATCTGTTTGGCAACAATATCAAATATTTTGATTGTTTGTTGGCAAACTTTCTTTCGGCCAACAGTACACTAAAAGGAAAAGAAATATAAGAATTGCTTTTTTGCCATTCCAGCCGAGGACAATTGATGGAGAAAGAAATTAGTTTCGGTCTTCAAGAAACCTTAATCCAATCGTACCGTATAGTATAGCAATCGATGTAAGTAATCTTCCTATATTTTGCTATATTTTACGAAAATCTATATGTTTATAATGATTATAACATTGGATCATGCATTAGTATTCTTGATTGCGTAGTTTGTTATATCTATACATATGTATAATTGATGTATTTCTCACCTATGACGATGTTGGATATATGTATATATATATATATTAACACTGTTTGAGAACTTTATATATGTATGCTTACGAAAACGGGTTCAGAGTCGCAAGGAAATGTGCATATACTATTCTATTTTATTGTTTACTATATAAATCATGAGATAAATTGCTGAAATATAGTTAAATGGATATAAGTATATAGAAGCAATTTGGGCCACTACTTCGGTTGATATTATATATATCTATTTACAGTTCAGTTTTTTTTACTATGTATATATATACGGTTTTAAAACCGACATATACACATACATAGTTTTCGGAAGTTATATGTGTGTGTGTATATATATATATATATATATATATATATATATATAGTTACCGTGTTGTATTGAATATGCATATATAATTTCAGAAAGTTTTTGAGCAAATCTAGACAAAAGAAGTCCAGTTTCGGCAGGTGTAAGAAAAAAAAATTATATTTTATTGTGGTTCCCTTCGGCAGAAATAGGTGCATGTAGAAATATATTATGTTGGCAGTTTTGTATATAAATAATTATGTACATGAGTTTCAGCAATTGTTTTATACAAGTACTTTATAAATTGGTTTTAATATGTTTGAAAGTATAAAAAGTGTTGTTTATAAATTGGTTTTAATTGAATCATGAGTGTTGTTTATGTGTGCAATTAAAAAGGTGGACTTTTGGAGGAAAATAAATTACTGTCGTTGGTGTGCAATCAAGATATGGGATTGGTTGCTGAAGTTGTCGAAGAAAAGCATGTGGGGTGCATTCGGCCATTAAAGAAAAAATAAAGAAAGAAAAATAAAATTGTGAAATCAATGTCTATTGTCGTGAATGATTGCTGAGTGTTTAAAAATGATAAATGGTTAATTAAGATTTCCATGGGTGAATAACATATGGTATGCGTTACATGTATGTTCCGTATATATGTACATATGTATATGAGTTGTAAATTGTGTAGGAAAAATATTTGTAACTATTATAAAAGTCTCACTTCATCTTCAGATTCTTTAAAAATTCATGTTACTTAAAATTTGAGGAAGCTGTACGATGTGGTACTACTTGATATTTTGCATGATATTTGATGTGGTACTATAAAAGAACTGTACTGCTTGATATTTTGGCTGAGTATCGGTATCGATTTTGGGGGAAAAATAGAAAACTATGAACTAATTCTTTTAAGTCAAATTAATCTTTATTATTAGTATTGATTTGTTATACTACAATTGTTTAGATTCAAGCCTAGAAGAGAAGGAAGTGAATACCGGATTCGATGTAAGTGGTCTATCTATGCTTGTTATGTTGTCATGCATCAGAGGTAAGTGGTCTATCTGTGCCCCTTATACTGTCATGCATCAGAGTTAAGTGATTTATTTGTGCTTGTTATACTTATCGTGCATCAGTGTGTTGTTTGCTGCATATCTGTAATTAGACTTTCTCTATATGCGAGCTGTATGTATATGTGAGATATGTATGTATAAATGAAGTGGGTGTATGTATGGTTGTACGATCTCAATGCGTATTGCTTGTGTATATGGATGTGTGGAGGTGGACATGCAAGTATATATGCACGTGTATGGGCGCGGGCATATATAGGAGCATGTATTCACCGGATCGTGGATTATGATTGTGCATTTGCATTCATGGCACGAGCATTGCATTGGCCTATGTGTCGTGTGGCCCTATGAGGCGTGTGGTCCTACGGGACGTGTGGCCCTATGAGGCATGTGGTCCTATGGGACGTGTGACCCTATGAGGCGTGTGGCCCTATGAGGCGTGTGGCCCGACGGGCGTGTGGCCTGACGAGGCGTGTGGTAGGATCACCTCGAGGTTCATGCATTGCACGGTAGAGATATGAGCATTGTGTGTGACATGATTTTTGTTGCGTGTGACACGTAGAGAAGGCACGCATCATGAAGTTGCGCATTATTATGTGGAGTGACTTACTTTCCGCAGTTTATTTACTCGACATGTATGTTGATTTGTAAATGTTATCTGTAATTGTTTCTGTATGTATGATTTTCAGGATGGGTATAGATAGGTTGCTTACTGAGCCCGTTGATTTGGCTCACACCACCATTCACCAGTTTTGCAGGTAGGAGAAGTTAGGGTATGCTTACACATGAGTTAGTATACCGTGGAGGATCGAGACGAGAAATTTCGAGACTAAGGATATTCAGAAAAAGTCTTTCGAGGGTTGGTTGAGACAGTTATTTCGATATTCGAGGTTTATATCTTTTTCGAGATTAGTGTTTATATACATTTGACTATTGTATTTATTTAGAAATTCTTAGACATGGTATTGATGATGATGATTATGTTATTGGGGATTTTAGTAATGACTTCCGCTGACATCGACTTACGTTATTGTGATGACGTGTAAGGGAATTGAACGACGCTTTGTAGTTCTTGTAGTAGACTACGGCGGGTGCACTGTTTCCGATACTAGGGTCTGGGAGCGGGGCGCTACAGAAACAATAGAAGGTAAAATAACAAAGAGAAGATAATAAAAGAAGAAAAGGGGTGGAAGTGGTTAATTTGGGCAATTGATATATTATATATTTACTAGCAAAGTTAAAGCATATTATATAGACGAGGGCACCAAGTGATACTGTAAGAGTCTGATAAGAAAAAGTTTAACCGAACCTCTAAAATATGGCACTTGACACCCAATTAAAATGCGTTTCAGATAAGATGTTCGATTTTACATTATAACTGTTTTGAAGTTAAAAAGATGACACCACCGCCAAGTGGCTGTCGTTGACAGAAAGTTTCAGTTCTTATACGTCTATATCTTACCTTCCACCATGATTAAAAACAGTAACTCTGAAAATGTGAAACACGTAATGGCACAGAGGTTGGTGCTTAGTACAAGAAACAAACGGACCAAATCGCATATCTATAGCTGAACATGAAGCCCATAAACACGTGATGCCCGATGGGATATTAGCTACATGAGGCATCATCTATCTTTTTGTACGTAATGAATTATGTCATTTTTCTTAAAAGTCTATCAACCATAACAAGCACACTATCATGTCCACACTTAGATCTAGGGAAGCCAAACACAAAAACCATATATAAAAATCAGTCCAAGGACTACCATGAATGAAGTGGCATGTACAAACAATTAGACGTATATTTAGATTGAGGTTGCTTTTATGAATTGCAATTAGCATTTAATGCTAAATTCTGAACATCTTGTTCTCTCAGATAACCACTACACTTTTTCCTAAAGGCTAAGATGGAAAGTATCAATGGAAGCTTCAAACGTCAAGCATCCTTGCTAAGTTCAGCAGTTGAGTATGAGTTGTGACTTAACATAGTATTGTTAGGTCCGAGATACACTCTAGAGGGGGGGTGAATAGAGTGTTTGGCACTTTTGCAGAATTTTTCTTGTTTGGCTCAACTCAAAAGAAATTCAAAATCAAAGCAAGAATGGGAGATGAGATGCAATGAATGTGTACACCGGATATAGAGTGGTTCGAATCGTAAATGATTCTACTCCACTACCACTTTGTTGCCAAAGTGGATTTTCAACAGCTACTCTTCTTATTAAAGCAATAAGAACAACCACAGCAACACTTACACTAACACCTTAGTGTAAGCAACAACAGCAACTTCTTGCACAAACCACACTTGTGCAACTACAACAACTACAGCTCTTAGCAATAACAACTTCGTGCTACCTCACAACTTCAACAAAGTTCCCTCAAGAACTTTCTCACAGTGGGTTGAAGAAGTATAGTAAGATTCACACTTTCTCACTAGTCTAAGCACAAGCAAGAGATCAAATATTTATGGTTCCTCTTGTGCTTGACTCTCTATCTCTCAATATACAACAATGAAAAGCAAAGAAAAGCTTAACAAGCTTCATCCAAGACTCTTCTATTTATAGATGAAGTTCACCACGTTTTTGAGCTCTCCACCATGTCTTGAACGACTCCAAATGTCAAGATAATGCCCAAATAGTCTTTAGTCACTCTATGGAGTGATTTGATCCTCAATAGCCAACCTAGGATTGCTTAGACATGGATACAATAGTAAGGAAGCACGTAATATGTTGGGTTAAAGTCCACAAGAAATTTGAGCAAGATTGGAAAGAGAAAATACCATGACTCTCTCTTGGATTTTGTTCCAACGTTCAAAAAAATTTGAATTCTGTGGGACATCGATCGATCGAAGTGCCTGGGGGAGAGATCGATGTCCTCAAGAAACTTTTCAGTTTTTGAACTACCGACATCGATCGATCGATGTCAGAGGCTGAAGTGACATCGATCGATCGATGTCCCCAGCCTGAGAGATCGATGTTGGACAGAATGCTTACTGACTGACATCGATCGATCGAAGTCTCACTGAGGAGAGACTGAAGTGACATCGATCGATCGATGTCCCTGGGTTGAGAGATCGATGTTGGACAGAAACCTTTCTGACTGACATCGATCGATCGAAGTCAGAGGCTGAAGTGACATCGATCAATCGATGTCCCTAGCCTGAGAGATCGATGTTGGACAGTGAGTTTCAATCTCAACTATTTTTGACATAGTGCAATTTTCTCATCTTGCATCAAGTCTCAAACATTAATTTGACTTATTTAAAACATCTTTTCATCATCAAAACAATTTATAACTTAACATTCTCCCCCTTTTTGATGATTTCAAAACCATGATCCAAAAGATGTTTTTATACATTTTCATCTAAATTTGATATTTTACTACTCTCCCTTAGTTCATGCTCCATCATCATGTGAACACATCAAAAATTTCTTTTTCAACATGCAATTTACACAAAATTAATAAATGTGATATCAATACCAAAATGCTCCCCCTTAACCTAAGCATCAAATTTCACACTTTTATCCTTTCAATATGTTAGAGATCATGACAAGCATATCAAGAAACTTTATGTCATGCTATACCAAATTCAACTTCTCAAACTAAGCTACGTTATGCAAAACACAAATATCATATCAAGATAGGACAATAAAACCAACTTAAGATACTCATGCTCAACCAAACCATACCAAAATTATACCATGCCAATGCCCAACCAAACCAAAACATGCGCAACCAAAACATGCCACCCATGCCAATGCCCAACCTATACCAAAACAATATATCAAGGCATATCAAGAACATACACAATCAAGAACATAAACCATCAAGAACATAAACCATTAGCATCAACTTCTCCCCCTTTTTGAAAACATCAAAAATAAGAGACACTAAAAGGAAGGATAAATATCATTAGGAAAATCAAGTTTTGAGATACATAAGTAAACTCAAACTGGCCAAACTACTCCATAGCTACGAGGAAATGGGGAGAACCAAAAACTACTCTTCATCAGAAGAGAAACATAATCCAGAAAGAGCGGCTTTGAGTTTCGTTTTTAATTTTTGGTACTTGGACTTCTGTACGGTCAGTTCCGTTGCAGCGTTGAGACTTAAGTATCCACCTTCGTTTCTATGTGTTAACACGGTCCTGGAGTCTCTTATAGTCTTTCTCTAGATCATCTATACGAACAGCCTCTTTTGTCAGGTCTTTCCCCCATTGATCAAGATAACGATGTAAATCATTAATCTCGGCCTCTGAGTCAAATGGTAGGTCAGAACCACTATCCTCTTCCATAGGGGCCTTGCCTTTGTCTATTCGGGAAGTAGGACTTTGAGGATGAGGATGAGGTTGTGGTTCATTTGGAGGCTCAGTAGGTTGTGTTGGCAAAACAGGTTCATTTTCAGCTTCATCTTCCTCAGGTTCATGGGTACCACCCCGTTGTTGTGCTTCCTTCCTTGACTTATGAATTTGCTGGATGTTGAATTTTGTGTAATAATCCTTATTTGTAATGGACTCTTCATAATCTTCATCAAACACTACATTGGCTTTTCTCAACAGTCTATAAATCAGATTGCTATAGGGAAGCACTTTGGATTTCTTGGTGACTGCTTCCAATACATTTTCAAAGAAAAATTCTCCAAAGTTTATTTGTTCCCTCATGGAAATGCGGTAGGTAATATAAAAATCTTGGTTACTTGGAAGTTTTGCCGACTTACCATTTACACAAAAGGTAACAATGGCAAGCAAAACTCGATAAACTAAAGGCATGTTGTTTGTGTTTCTTGTGGGATGGAATCCAAGAAAGGTTTTTACTTCATCCTCGGACACTTGGTACTTGTACTAATCCCACTTCCAAGGATCAAAATCTTGGATTCCCTCATCAGGGACACCAGAATTTCATTAATAGTTTTGGTGTTAAATGCAACCACTTGACCATCAATAACCGAATTTAGAGAAAAAGGCTTCACATTGAGATATTCAATCCAGAGATTAGCATAAAACATTCGTGTATAACGAGTTGACATAGAGCTCATCTCAGAAGAGTCCCAAATAGGTATCCATTTTTGATCATACAACCAATCAATGATTGGTTTTAACTCCTCACTCTCAAAATATCCTCAATTTTGAGCAGTTTCAACGTAATAGTAGACCTCTTGCTACTTTCCCAATCTTCAAATAAAAATTGAGCTCTAAGAGAGATATGAGTGAATAAACCTGAACCTAGGGGAGCAGTAAGTGCATTCTCAAATTCTCCAGTTTTGAGCCAAGAGAAATTCTTAATCATAAGTCTTTCTCTAACCTCACGCAGCAAGTTTTCTTGGGACTGCTCTGGTTGCTTCCTTAGTCCTGCTGTCCGAGAACCCGTTGGTATGCCTTGTTGTGAAGTTCTTTGCCTTTTTGGATGATTTTTCGTTCTTGGTGCCATGAGAAGATTAGGGCACGAAATTTTTGAATATAGTGATGGAACTTGAAGAATATATGTGGATTTAGATAGTATTGAAAAAAAATGAAGCTTGAGCAAGGAATTTGTGGTTTAGGGGACGAAGTTTGTATTTTTCGCCTGAGAGAGGTTAGGGTTCGAAGTATGAAATGAAGAAATGGGGGTTTTCGCAGATTTTATAAACCTTGTCCCGCTGACATCGATCGATTGATGTCTGGGACTTTGATCGATCGATGTCCTACACATCCATCGATCGATGTCTTAAGAGACATCAGTCTCTGAGACTTCCACATAGATCGATCGATGTATGCAAGAATCTGCATTTTTGACATTTTTAACCTTCTAACCATTGTTTATCATACCTAATCTTGCTTTAATAGATTCGAATGTCTCGGTGGGAAGGGATTTAGTAAAGATATCCGCTAGTTGGTCGTCTGTTGGAACAAATTCAACGCATACCAATCCTTTTTGAATGCAATCCCTTATAAAGTGATGTCTTACTTCTATATGTTTGGTCCTACTATGATGTACCGGGTTTTGCGCTATACTTATGGCTGAGGTGTTGTCACATAGGATAGGAACTTTATCAAACTTAACATTATAATCATTTAAGATATTGATCATCCAAAGTAGTTGTGCACAACACGAAGCGGTCGATACATACTCGGATTCCGCTGTTGAGAGTGACACACTATTTTGTTTCTTAGAGAACCAAGAAACTAAGCAATCTCTAAGGAATTGGCATGTCCCGGAGGTGCTTTTTTAATCAACAAGATTTCTGGCATAGTCGGAGTCACTATACCCTCTTAAATCAAAACAACCATTTTTGGGATAAAACAACCCAAAGTTCAAAGTTCCTTTCAAATACCTAAAGATACGTTTAATTGCAACTATATGCGATTTCTTAGGCATACTTTGAAATCTAGCACATAAGCACACAGCATGCAAAATATCCGGTCTACTAGCGGTTAAATAAAGTAAACTACCAATCATACCCCTATATTTGGTTATCTCAACCGGCTTTCCTTTTTCATCTTTGTCAAGCTTTGTACTTGTGCTCATTGGTGTGCTTACACTTCTTCCATCCTCAAACTTGTACTTCTTGAGCAAATCTTTTGTATACTTCGTTTGAGATATATACACTCCATCTTGAGTTTGCTTGATTTGAAGACCAAGAAAGTAGTTGAGTTCACCCATCATGCTCATTTCAAATTCTCCTTCCATCAATTTAGCAAAATGCTCACAAAGAGAATCATTAGTAGCACCAAATATAATATCATCCACATAAATTTGAACAAGCAATTGATGGTTTCCTTGTTCTTTAATAAAAAGAGTAGTGTCGACTTTTCCTCTTGAAAACTAATTTTCAAGAAGGAAGTTACTTAATCTATCATACCAAGCCCTAGGAGTTTGTTTAAGTCCATAAAGGGCCTTTTTGGTTTAAATACATGATTTGGATAATCATGATTTTCAAACCCCGGAGGTTGGGCTACATATACTTCTCCTTGAATTATTCCATTCAAGAATGCAGATTTCACATCCATTTGATATAGTTTGAAATCCTTATAGCATGCATATGCTAATAGCATCCTAATAGCTTCTAACCTAACTACGGGGGCAAAGGTATCATCATAGTCTATGCCTTCCTCTTGCCAATATCCTTGAGCTACCAACCTAGCTTTGTTTCTAGTGATGTTTCCTTTATCATCAATTTTGTTTTTAAATACCCATTTAGTGCCAATTGCGGGATGGTCACTAGGTTTAGCAACTAATTCCTAAACATCACTTCTTTCAAATTGATTTAGTTCTTTTTGCATGGCTAATACCCAATCTTCATCATTTATTGCCTCCTTTATATTTTTAGGTTCAACTTGTGAAATGAAGGCATTTTCATTGAATTTCCTCCTAGTCATTATGCCTTGACTAGTTTCACCTATTATTAACTCTTTAGGGTGATCTTTCCTATATTTATATGAATGCGGTAAATTTGAGGTATCTCCTCCTACTTGTTCATCTTCAACCAAGGTTCAAGGGGATCAATTCTAAGATCAATAACAATATTACCTTTTCGATTCTCAAATTTTTCTATATGACTTACTTCAATTATTTCATCATCAGCATCATTACTATTTGGTTCATTCTCAATGAGTTCACTAAACTTACATGAATTGATTCTTCAACTTTCATGCTTCTTTTATTATATACCCTAAATGCTTTGCTATTTTGAACATATCCCCTAAAGTTTCCTTCATTCGCTTTGAAATCGAGTTTATCCAAGTTATCTTTGGTGTTAAGTATAAAGCACTTGCAACCAAAAACCTTGAAATAACCAATATTTGGTACTCTACCTTTCCAAAGCTCATAAGGAGTCTTTTTGAGCGATGGTCTCAAATAAACTCTATTGATCACATGACAAGCGGTGTTTACCGCTTCGGCCCAAAAATACTTGGGTAGCTCAAATTCATTTAACATGGCTCTACTCATTTCTTGAAGTGTTCTATTTTTTTCTTTCTACAACACCATTTTGTTGAGGAATTCTTGGAGCCGAGGAATTGTGTCCATACCCTTTGGATACACAAATTTCTTGAAATTCTCTATCAAACTCACCACCTCTATCACTTCTAATTTCCTTAATTGTGTCTTCTCTTTGATTTTCTAATCTCCTACAAAGCTTTATAAAATCTTGGCATACATCACTCTTTTTAGCTAAGAACATTACCCAAGTGTACCTAGAGAAGTCATCTACCACCACAAAGGTGTAATGCTTTCTACTTAGACTTGTCATACCAATATCCCCATACAAATCCATATGAAGTAATTGTAGGGGTTTGGTGGTGGAGATTTCACTTTTGGGATTGAAGCTTGTTTTAACAAGCTTTGCCTTTTGACAAGTGTCACATAAGCCATGGTTTTCGAAATTTAATTTTGGAAGACCTTGGACTTTTTCATTTTTGCAAATCTCTTTGAAATTTTTAAAACTAATATGTCCAAGTCGTCTATGCCATAGTTGAGTCAAATCGTTTTTGGCAACTAGGCAAGAAACATTTTGTGATATCAAATCATGTGTGTTAAATTTGTAAACATCGTTATTACGTATAGCCTAAAAAACAATCTTATCGTTCTTTTTCACAACACATTTTCTTTTCACAAATTCAACTTGAAAATTAGCATCACGTAGTTGGCTAACACTTATCAAATTATACCTAAGCCCTTTTATATATTATACATTATTAATAGTGAAAGAAGAATTACCAATTTCTCCATGTCCAAGGATTTTGGCTCTCCCATTGCCAAAATGCACCGTTCTACCATCTTGGAGCTTGAGCATGGTGAACAGCGTTTTGTCTCCGGTCATGTGCGTTGAACATCGGCTGTCCATAAGCCATTTGGTTCCTTCTTCTTTGGCTACTCCATTTATCTTGAGTGCCTAAAAAACTAAAAGATTTATGCATTGGTACCTTTTGATGGTTGGGTCCTTTAGGGTTAGTTTGTCGACCCTTAGGCTTCCAAACATACATGCCTCCAAATCTAGTTCTACATTCAT
This sequence comes from Eustoma russellianum, assembly GCA_036186865.1. NCBI lineage: Eukaryota > Viridiplantae > Streptophyta > Magnoliopsida > Gentianales > Gentianaceae > Eustoma > Eustoma russellianum. The sequence goes on along the minus strand of AP025041.1, from coordinate 42,419,550 downwards.
TCTTCACATGTCCTACTTTGTTGCAATGAAAATAAGTGGGTACATGCCTTGGTTTAAAAGGTGATGAATTTCATTGTGTTTTTTTATTGTTTGTCTTTTTCTTTAAAGACTTAGGTTTAATGGAGGAATGTGATGAATTAAATCCTAAAACAGATTTATCATTTTCAATTCTTTGATTTCCAAGTAATATGTCTAAATTATTTTTACCATTTGTTAGTCTTTGCAAGTCTAACCTTAGTTTCTCACATCTTTTCTAATTTCTACATTTTCAAGAGCTACGGTTTTATGCATGGTGAGTATGATGTCATGTTCTTGAAATATCAAAATGTTCTTGTCTTGCAAGCTCTTATTTTCTAAGATGCATTTCTTGAACTCTTTCTTCAAATACTTATATTTTAAATTCAATTTCTCAAATTCATCTTGCAAATCTCCTATTTCATCATGCAAATTTGAAGGATTAGAATTTACCTCAAGATCATCTTCAACTGCCATGAGACAAGTATGTTGAATCTTTGGATTGTCAACTATTGCAACAAGTCCAACACCTTGATCTTCACTCTCTTCTCCCTCCGATTCAGAAAGGAGATCATCCCACGTGGTTACCTCTGCATTGAGGGCTTTCTTCTTTTAAGGAAAGACCTTCTTCTCTTGCTTTTGTGGCTCTTTTACGTGGCAAACGGCAATGAAGTGACCGGGTCGTCCACATCTATAGCAATTTTCACTTGCTTCCTTTTCTTTAGGTGGTCTTTTGAAAAACTTTCTTTCTTGAGCTTTGTTTCTAGTTTCCATTCTTCTTAATTTTCTTACTATAAGGGCAACTTCCTCATCCGATTCATCGGATTCTACCACCAACCCTTTGTGTGATGTTTGTGTGGGCTTGATAGAATTCATTCTATTTTGTTCATCAATAAGAATTTCATGAGTAAGAAGATTACCGGATAGCTCATCAAGAGTAAGAGTCTTGAGATTCTTTGATTCGGTGATGCCGGTGACTTTAGGTGTCCATTCTCTTGGCAAGGAGGTGAGGAGTTTTGTAACAAGATCTTCATTTGAGATTTTCTTGTCCACCATGGAGAGTTGATTCACTATTCGTGTGAATCGGTCGATTGTCTCCTCAATCTTTTCACCGCTCTTCATTCCGAACATCTCATACTCCTTCATAAGCATGAGTCTTTTGGCCATTCTTACTTGCTCAGTGGCTTCGTGTATCAATTCAAGCCTTTTCCATGCCTCATGGGCTGTTTCAAGACCTTGAAATCTTATGAGCTCAGTGGTGGTAAGAGCACTTGAGAGAATATCAAATGCTTTGCCATTGATGGCAGTTTTTATTTTCTCTTCGTCGGTGTAGCCATCCTCGTCTTTGAACATTGATTCTCCTTTTGAGTTAGTAATCATAGGAACTTCAATTCCTTTAACAACGGCTCTCCATATATCAAATCCACAGCCTTTCAAATGATTGATCATTCGAAATTTCCACAAAGTATAATTTTCGGCATCAAGCATAGGTGCTTTAGTGTTTGATCTGGAAAATAGTGCAGTAGGATTAGGAGATGAGGTGTGAGATGAAGAGGTTGAGGTTGAGGTTGTCATTGCCATGATCTTTAACCTTGCTACTTGCAAAGATAGGCCAAGCAATCAAGGTTAGGCTCTGATACCAATTGTTAGGTCCAAAATACACTCTAGAGGGGGGGTGAATAGAGTGTTTGGCACTTTTGCGGAATTTTTCTTGTTTGGCTCAACTCAAAAGAAATTCAAAATCAAAGCAAGAATGGGAGATGAGATGCAATGAATGTGTACACCGGATATAGAGTGGTTCGAATCGTAAATGATTCTACTCCACTACCACTTTGTTGCCAAAGTGGATTTTCAACAGCTACTCTTCTTATTAAAGCAATAAGAACAACCACAACAACACTTACACTAACACCTTAGTGTAAGCAACAACAGCAACTTCTTGCACAAACCACACTTGTGCAACTACAACAACTACAGCTCTTAGCAATAACAACTTCGTGCTACCTCACAACTTCAACAAAATTCCCTCAAGAACTTTCTCACAGTGGGTTGAAGAAGTATAGTAAGATTCACACTTTCTCACTAGTCTAAGCACAAGCAAGAGATCAAATATTTATGGTTCCTCTTGTGCTTGACTCTCTATCTCTCAATATACAACAATGAAAAGCAAGGAAAAGCTTAACATGCTTTAAGCAAATTTACAAGTATGAGAGAACTATACAACAATAAAAAATGAAGCTAGATGATGTTGAAAGTGTGTGTTTGCCTCATCCAAGACTCTTCTATTTATAGATGAAGTTCACCACGTTTTTGAGCTCTCCACCATGTCTTGAACTACTCCAAATATCAAGATAATGCCCAAATAGTTGGAAGATCGGAAAGAGAAAATACCATGACTCTCTCTTGGATTTTGTTCCAACGTTCAAAAAAATTTGAATTCTGGGGGACATCGATCGATCGAAGTGCCTGGGGGAGAGATCGATGTCCTCTAGAAACTTTTCAGTTTTTTGAACTGCTGACATCGATCGATCGATGTCAGAGGCTGAAGTGACATCGATCGATCGATGTCCCCCAGCCTGAGAGATCGATGTTGGACAGAATGCTTTCTGACTGACATCGATCGATCGAAGTCTCACTGAGAAGAGACTGAAGTGACATCGATCGATCGATGTCCCTGGGTTGAGAGATCGATGTTGGACAGAAACCTTTCTGATTGACATCGATCGATCGAAGTCAGAGGCTGAAGTGACATCGATCGATCGAAGTCCCTAGCCTGAGAGATCGATGTTGGAGAGTGAGTTTCAATCTCAACTATTTTTGACATAGTGTAATTTTCTCATCTTGCATCAAGTCTCAAACATTAATTTAACTTATTTAAAACATCTTTTCATCATCAAAATAATTTATAACTTAACAAGTATCTCACTCAATTTCAGTTCATAAAAGTTCCTGTGTAAAGGATATGTTTCGATGGTACAAGGGATGATCATAAGTCCACCAAATACTCTGACCTTATAGACTGCAAACGCAATCAACATGATATGATTATGAATTATGCAACAATAAGTATAATAGGTATGAGTTTAAAGATACATGATACTTTGTATACTTATTTTCCATTTTCAATGCAGTCAAAGACACTCTCTTCTTTGACTTTGGAATATGATGGAATAAAGCAAAATGACTCACTAAATTGGCTGCGCTTCTTATATTGTGAAGCAACAGTTGATCGACACGCAATTTTCATTATGGGTCAACGGGAAACAACTTCTCTGTGTTTCTAACACATAAATATGTTTGCGTACATCCGACCCCCCATACCCCGCCATAGGTGGAGGCTTCTAAGGTAATAGGGTAATGTTATGTTGTTGTTGTTGATACTTTATATACTTAAGAGATCATATGCCTAGAGAATAAAATTATCTAGATTTAATCAACTATTTACTTAACTGAAATTAACATATGATTTGATAAGAATCAATCCTTTAAGCGATAAATGAGTAAATTAAGTGCGGAAACCGTTATGTACAGGAACTACGCAAAAAGACAAAACTGAAGCCACTAATGCTTCTGCATATAGAAAACGCATGCTTATTTTCTAACAGCCTCTTCCTCACACCATTGAAATGATTGGTTATGATGCTTTATCATAGAGACATGAAGATGAATCAATTCCAACTTTACATGATGATGACCAGGACGTTGGGGTATATCAAGATGGGCTAAAGGCCATTCAATTTGATGGCCCAATAACACGTACAACACCAAGAAGATTCAAGTTTTTGTTGGTCCGATTTTAGTTAAATCCAAGATGAATAGATCGAACTTCTATGATGAAGGCCCATATTGGATTTAATTGTAGGAGTTTAAGAAACCTGAAAAAAGAGCATGAAAGATGGGTGGACAAGACAAAACATCCGCATGCTGAAATTGGGTCAAAATTATTAAGGAGAGAATTGGTCAAAACTGTACTTCTGTAGTTCTGGTTCGCTGGCGGTGTATCCTGCACCGTACACAGCGTAGCCTAAGTTGTGCCTGCGTCGCGTACACCAATATGAGGATTTCGGTTGTGGTCTGGCTTAGCGTACGCCATACTATGCGTAGCCTACGTGGGTTGTTAGAAAATGAACTTGTTTTAGTAATATATTGAAAATCGTAACTCCGATTTGGCTGATTCAAAAAATAAAAATATTATTTTAAAGAATCAAAATCTTGTTTTGAAGGATAAGGTCATCAGCAAAGCAGACGTGAGTGATATGCTGCTCAGCACAGCCGAAATGAAGGTGAAACCCCTTGTCACAATGCAGTTATCTGAGGAGTCTTGAGAGGTACTCCATGCTAATAACAAATTGAAAAGAGGAGATGGGGTCTCCCTGCCTCATCCACGTCTGCCCTGAAATAATCCATATGGCTGCCATTGATGGAGACTGAATATGAGATGGATGGCACACACTCCATGATCCATTCAGTGAATGCAGCAGGAAATCCCAGACCTAGAAGCATGTCTCTGAGAAAAGTCCAGCTAATAGAATCAAAAGCTTCCCTGATGTCAATTTTTAGCATGCATTTAGGAGCTGTACCTTTTCGTCCATATTCCCTGATCAGCTTCTGCACCAAGAAGACATTCTCCATTATAGATATGCCCTTGAGAAAACCTACTTGGGCATGGTCAATGAGGCTAGTCATAACTGACGCCAATCTATTTGCCAGGATCTTAGATATGATCTTGTATATCACGTTGCATCAAGAGATAGGTCTGTAATCTTGCACTCTGTTAACATGAGCATCCTTGGAGACCACAACAATATTGGCATGGTTGAGCTGTTTAAATAGTACGTCATTCCTGAAGAACTCCTGCACTACAGCAACCAGATAGAGTGATAAAGAAGTAAGAGGTGTAACCATCAGGACCAGACGCTTTATCTTTCCCAATAGAGTGCAGAGCTGATTTGATATCATCTTCTAAGTCAGAAGCAATGAGTGAGTCAGCAAGCTGTGCAGGGAGTCTGGGACCGCTATTCAGTGCTTGTGCCTTGATTTGCTGCACTGATGAGCTGCGCCAAGAAGGTCAGCGAATAACTGAACAAATTGCTGTCCAGCATGCTCAATAGAAGTGGACATACTGCCATCGGCGAGCTGCACTCCAGTAATGCTTCTTTTTGCTCTGTTCCTTTTAATTATAGAGTGGAAGAATTTTATGTTCCTGTCACTCAAAATTAATAAGTTGCCTTTGGCGAGCTGGGCAAAGAATTTCCTTTCAGCCTCTAGTAGGTTGAATGTCAGTTGTCTTTGTTTTTGTAGCCTGTCCTTCCAGTTGGGAGTGTCCCATTGACCATCTGGGTGTTTTTGCATGCATTCCAGATCTTCCACAGCCTAGTCGGCTCTGCTTGAGATATGCAAGTAGGACTTCCTATTCAGCTCCCTGAGGGGAGCTTTCAGTGCTTAAAGTTTCCTGCAAATATGAAACATGGATGAACCATAGGCTCTTTGGCTCCAGTGAATAATGACCACAGGAAGGAAATCCTCGTGGTCAGCCCACATATTGAAGAATTTAAAGGAGATTTCGATGGTAGGTCAGGTATGATCAAGGCAGAGCACACTAGGTGAGTGATCAGAAAGGCATCCAGCTGGGAAAAAATGTACCTTCGCCAGGGGCATGTCTCCATAAATACATTGTTGGCCATGACTCTATTAAGTCTAGACTTGACAGAGCCATTATCTCAAGTGCAAAAGCATCCTCATGAGGTGATCTCCATCAATCCGCTCTGTAGGAAACAGTTGAGTTGGTCTTGCAGCTCATAATTAGTTGCCGACATGCCTCCTATTCTCTCCTCTTCATTTAGAATGCACTTGAAGTCACCAGAACAATCCAAGGATCAGTTTGCATTTGGCTCTAGTTTAAGAGTATTCCACAATGGACGCCTGTCAACAAGTTTGTTAAATCCATAGGCAAAAGTGGCTTGTAGTCTCACTCCAGTCACATGAGAGGTGATTTTACAGTGCATGACTTGGGGGTCAGTGGCAATGACCTAAACATAAACTAAGGACGGTTTTCAACATAGCAAAATTCGTTTGGCCTCATGTGAGTCAACATTCTTTACAAACTTATATGTTACAAACTTTGCTTTAGGAATAGATGTATTTTGTTGTTCAATTTTGTTTTTAATATTCTGAAGATATCTATTTTGTGTCTTTTGACAAAATTATAGACACCATTTTGTTTTATTTTTTGACAAAATTATAAACACCATTTTGTTTTAGGGACTTGTTGCAGCCCCTAATATTCCAAAAACTAATTATCATAAGGTTAAGTATCTGGTCGTACTTTGGCCTTGCCATGAGGGGTTTTGAGTTTTTTTTCTCATGGCAAGGGCTTTTGACCTGGACATTACTTCAATGAAGCCGTCCTGAAGTAATGAGTTGATTCTCTCCACGTGATTCTTAACGTAGACGCTTCCATGCTGCCCCAGACCCTATAAGTCAGGATCAACCTCAGACAGGCATGGCAGCCGTCAATTATTTGTACGTATCTAAACAGGGCGACCACAAGCTCATGGCGTGAGTTTCTAGCAGTGGCAGCAGTGGGTGGTTGGCTGGGGTGAGTTGGTGGAAGGGCCGGCTGGTTCTGGTTGGCCTTTGTTTTTGTCTGTTTTTGGGGCAGCTGCTACATTAGTTTGTGGCTGGGCTGGGATTTGGCAGAGATGACACTAGGTCCTCTGCTGCTTTTTTGATAGGAGAATGGTGGGAAAAAGTGACGGGTTGTGGCTGAGCTGTGTCCTAGGTGCATGCAATCTCTGCAAAACATCGGAAGTCGCTCGTACTTTGATTTCTGAATGATTGTAGTGCCATTTGAGAGCACTAACTCTACTGAGTTCATCAGTTCCTCACTGAGGCCAACTTCAACAAGAGCACAAGCATGATTCCATGTGCTCCCGTTGGTTGTGAGATGGTCAGCATACAGTGGTGTGCCGAGCTGAGAGCATATGCTAGAGAGAACCTGGTCAACCCAAAGTGTCAGAGAGAGGTTGGGAAATTTCACCTACACTGGGACCTGCGCCATTTACGTAACTCCAAATGTAAAGAATCTGGGTATTTTCTTAAGAATGAGAGGTCTGCCATACACAAAATATGGTCCTGTGCAGAGCACGTCATCCATCTCCTTGGCTGACTCGAGCTTGAAGATTACCCATCCAGAAATATGAAATTTCCCTTTGTACTCAACCTTCCAGGCCTTGGTGAGATTGTGCATTGCTTGTCATCCTAGGAACCTTCCAACAAAGCAGCCTACAAGACAACGATCTATCTCCTCATCATTGTGTAGCTCATATATGTTGATGTGCATCTTGCATGGATACTCACTTCAAGTTTTTTGAGCCTGAGGTCGTGCTCAGGTTTCCTGTTGTTCGTAAAAAGTGTGTTCCAAGCTCTGCCTTGTGCTGGCTGAGCTGCAGGTTGGGTTGGTTGTTGGGTGGAAGACTTGAGATTTTGAATTTTGGAGGGTTTGACTGTTGTAGGGGGAAGGTGGCTAGCAGTGGCAAGGACACGTGGCAATAAGTTATTGGGTGTGGAGGAGAAAGGAGGTGGGGAAGTCACGTGATGTAATTTTGGAGGCTAATTGGTGGTTGACTAACATGAGCTATCACATCTGGAAGGTATTTACCCATTGGACCATCTTTTGGGCCGGATTCTCCTTCTTCAACATGTTCTTCCTGGGAGTTCAAGCTTGAAGAACAAGTTGCATCGTCATCCGAAGCATCCAGCGCATCTGCAGCAGCATCGCCATGCGTGAAAACAGAGGAGGATTCTTCAGTGGTGACTCTAACACCTTTCCTGAGTTTCGTAGTTGATCCTTCGTCATCAGAGCTTCCATGAAGGAGAAGGAATCACTATCTTCAAAACTGGAGCCATTCTTGAAGAAGCCGGAATCAGTGGGCTTTCTGGCTTCACAAGAATTATGACTTTATGTTCCCTATATTGCAGCTTCCTTAGCAGAGCAACTTTGCTGTTTTCTTCCTGCCATTCTTGGCGGCAAGTAGTTTACAATGGAGCTAGATGTCATGTTTGTGATTTTTTTAAACCATGCTTCAGCTTCAACGCAGTTTTTGCTGCTTTGGTTCTGGGCATGTCTGAACCGCACAGAATCAAATACAATTTAAAGTGGTAAAAGATGTATATAGGGGGGAAGATGAGAAGAATACATAAAACAACTAGCTGTTTATTTGTAAAATAAAGACAAACAGTTCACTTTTACGCTCTGGGATAGGGAGACACGGCCACATCTGGGCCCTGAGTACAGCATATCTGATCTGTTATGTTCCATGTTCTGTCATCATTGTTTTGGATATCTGATTAGCCAATGTTAAGCTTCCTTAACTGATTTCTTTATGCGCTTTTTAAAAGCTAATGATTCTGAGATTTGCATAATATGTTATGCATTTCTTTCGAAGGCTGGTGAGTTTGACAGAACAAAAGTATTGCTGTGGAGAACAAGCAAACAACTATCAGGTCATAAATGTGATAGGCATACATATACTCTTTAGGACATGATCTGTATCTTATATTATATAAAAAACCTCTGGCTTAAGCTCCTCCGAATCATCTGAACCTTCACTTCACCTCCTTAATGGGCTGTTACTCAACTCTAAATTCTCAGAGCATCAAGGTTTGACTTCCCAAGAATTTCTTTCGAGAGTGTATGAGTGTAATATTCCACGACGCTAACCCTTTTGAACTTTGCTGGCATTTCAGGAGTGATGAGACTCGGTGCTGGACCCACATCGCCATGTGGTTTTGGGGAATGAAATGCCGCAAGTGAAGCTCTTGTATTGTGAGAGTTAACTGTTGCTCGATGTTCAACACTCTTGTAAATCCCATTTGTCATAATCTGCATATTGCTTTATTCAGTACATACACAACAAAGTTGCCTTTTAAGATAGCAGATGTAGTTGAGGATTTCAGTAATGTTACCTCTAAGATGTCTCCAACGTTGACAACGAAAGCATTAGGAAGTGGAACAACTGGAGTCCAAAATCCATCCTTTCTAATTTGGAGTCCTTGTGTTTCGCCTACTTGGAGTAAAATGGTGAGGCCGCCAGGATCAGAATGTGCAGCCAGCCCAATGACTAGTTCTGGCTGGGGACAGGGAGGGTAGTTATTTATCCTCATAGATTGCTGCCCATTTTCCAGCAACATTGTCATGTCTTCCTGTTTCATGCCTAACGCTTTTGCCATTTGTTTGAGAATCTTCATTGCGAGATTGTTGACTTCAACTGAATAGACTTCAAGAGTTTCTCTAAATTGCATACAGTCAAAACCAGTGAGAGGAATAACTTGAAGAGGGCCTTTATGTTAATTTGTGAAGCCTAAGTTACTATTCTCGTTCATAAGCATCCCGCTTGTTGAAATATTCAATGATGAATATCTCAATAAATTCTAGCTTTGTGGAAATATTGGAGTGTGGATTCGAGGTTGAACAGAAAATTTTATTCAAACTCTATCGCTTTCAAATGTACAATGGTTTGCCTTTTTTTGTTAACATGCAAATATATTAACCAAAAGAATCAAAGCATCAGAATAAATGCAATACATACAACAACCCTACTAAGGAAGCAAATATGCTGGCTTCACTATGCAGATCAAAAAAATGTAAAGTGTATCCAGACAGTATGAAACAGGCTGCCTATGTCTAGTAGGTGCAGGGACAACTTATACGTAGTTGTTCATGTATGCGTACATATTCAGTGGATTACATCCCTAAATACAAAAGATACTTCTTCAAATATCTTTTTGTTCCTAACTTGCCATATGAAGTATACTATGGCTGCCAAAGCAATCTTAATTGCCTTAGATTTCAATGCTTTCCCTTGAGCTTGTTTGCTCCACAGCAAGCATTCTTGAGAGTGAGTGTAGTCTGTTTGGGAGTGCTAGCCAGGATGAGATGGATAACCATATTTCCTTTGTCAATGTGTTGCATGGTTTTTGGGCTTGCAGCATTGAGGGTGCAAGTGCTGCCCTCTAAGTATCCATGTCTTGCCTTAGTTAGCAATCTATCCAGGCTAGCCAACCATAGTGAGAAGGAGTGCTTGGGTGTGATGGCATTGTCCCAAGTTATCTTGGCCCAGTTGACCCTAGTGCTTTTGCTTCTGGAACAGACATATGCTTGATGAGGTTTTAATACCCCATCAATGGCCCAGGAAGTGAGGACTGTTGTGGTGGAGAGTAAGGAGCCCTCATTAGCCAGCAGGTTGTCCCCAATCTCCATCAGTTTCTTCAGTGGGGGGAGTCTGACTTGTACACCTCCCTTGCCTATAGTGAGTTGTAGAGCCTGTATTTATGATTCATCCATTGCATCCACAAGATGTTCTTTTTATTGTGTATGTCCTATAAATGCTCAGCCAGGAATGCCAGATTCCATGTCTTGAGTTCCAAAACGCCCAAACCTCCCTCATTCGTTGGCTTATAGACGTGGAACCAGGATACCCCAAGCGTTTTTAGACCCAAGTGTGGAATTTTCCCTTAGAAACTGTAGGCAGATTCTGTTCACCAGGTCTCTAACTGAGGTAGGAGGGGCAATGCACTCATCCAGAAGCAATTAACTCCCTGTAATACTGATCTGGTCAGCTTCAATCTACTAGCATAGGAGGGTTTGGCAGCATTCCATAATCCAACCTTACCCAAAAGTTTTTTGATGACGGGTGAGTAGTGATTTCTTTGAAGCTTTTGACATGCTATGGATATCCCCAGATATCTAAAAGGCATTGTGCCTACAGTTGAGCCAGTGACAGCCTCTAGCTAGGCAGTTTTCTCACACTGACTAACATTAAAAAAGTGAGACTTAGCCAGGCTAGCCCTGGAAACTAAACAATGCCCAAAGACTGAGAGGGTTGCCATGAGTTCCTAAAATGGGCTAACATCTCCTCTAACAAAGAGGATAAGGTCACCAGCGAAACATGAGTGGGTGATGTGTTACTCAGCACAGCTAGGGTGAAGAATCTCATGTCTTGATGTAGCTGTCTGAGGAGCCTTGAAAGGTATTTCATGCTAATAACAAACAGGATGAGGGACATGGGATCCCCTTGTCTGAGACCCCTTCTGCCCTCAAAGTGGCCAAAGGGGACACCATTGATGGAGACAAAGTAAGAAGTTGAAGTCACACATTCCATGACCCAAGAGGTGAAGAGGTCAGGAATGCCCTGGCCATTAAGCATGTACTTGAGGAAGGACGAGCTGATGGATTCAAAGGCCTTTCTGATGTCCATTTTGAGCATGCACTTAGGGGAGGTATACTTCCTCCCATATTCCCTGATCAATTCCTGCACTAAGAGAACATTCTCCATCACAGATCTGTCCTTCAAGAAGCCAGCTTGTGCCCTGTCCATAACACCCTTTATGACAGATGCAAGTCTGGTAGCCAGTATCTTGGATATGACCTTAAAGATCACATTGCGTCAAGAGATGGGTGGGCCTGTAGTATTCTACCCTGGTGACATGAGTAGTTTTAGGAACCAAGAAAATAGTGGCATGATTGAGTTGCTTGAGGAGCACACCATTTTTGAAGAATTCATATACAACAGCTATAAGATCAGGACCAACTATCTCCCAGGCCCTGATAAAGAATTTTGAAGAGTACCCATCAGGCCTTGGAGCCTTGAATTTCCAACAGAGAAGAGGGCCAATTTGATATGCTCCTTTAGTAATAGGGCAGTAAGGATGCCATGAATGATAAATGGACGGCAAAGGGCCACCTTGCATTATTTGTGGGCTGAGGCTCTGAACAAGCTAAGCAGAGGCCAGCATATCAGTGAAGAACCGAAAAAATTGCTGCCCAGCTTGCTCAATTGAGGTGGACATGGTGCCATCAGCTAGTAGAATCTAGTGATACCATCCCTGTCCATGTTCCGTTTAATTATGGAATGGAAGAGCTTGGTTTTCCTTTCACTCAAATGCAAGTAGGTACCTTTAGCTAGTTAGGAGAATAAGTTCCTTTCAGCTTCTAGCAGCTTGAAAGCCAGGTGCCTCTGAGTTTGCAGTCTAGCCTTCCGGTCAGAGTTAACCCATTGCTCATCATAATGTTCCTGAATGTGTTCCAAATCTACCACTATCTTGCCAGCCCTGCTTGAGATATGAGAGAAGGTCTTTCTATTCAGCTCCTTGAGGGGGTCTTTTAGGGCTTTGAGCTTCTTACATATCTAATACACAACTGAGCCATAGAACCTCTGACTCTAATGCTACCTCACTAGTGAGAGAAAGTCTTCATGATCAGCCCATATGTTGAAGAACTTCAAAGAATACCTAGCAGGAGGCCTCAAACTATCAAGCTTGAGGACACATGAATAGTGGTCACACAAACATCCGGTAAGAAAGAAGTGTGCCTTTGCCAAGGGAAAGGCCTCCAAGAAAGGATTGTTAGGCATGAATCTGTAAAGCCTAGACTTGACACTACCATCATCCCAAGTGTGTAGGCAACCAAAAAAACAGACCTCCATCCAGCCACTTTAGAGGAAGCAGCTGGGCTGGTCCTTCAATTTATAGTGAGTGGTAGTTCTACCTCCTATCCTTTCTTCTTCACTGAGGATACATTAAAGTCTATGAAGACAATCCAGGGATCTTTTTGGCCTTGACTATGAGCTAGAAGAAGATTCCACGAAGTTCTCCTATCAACAAGCCTGTCAAATCCATAAACAAATGTGGCTAGCAAGCTGAGGCCAGACACCAAAAAAGAGAATTTACAGTGAACAGACTGTGCATCAATGATAATAGACTGAACATCTATTGTAGTAGGGTTCCAGCAGATTGGAAGCCTTTTACCCGTTTGGAAATCAAAATTATTTACAAATTCCTAGTGAACAAGCTTTTGTTGTAGGGACAAAAATGTTAGGTCCGTAACACACTCTAGAGGGGGAGGAGGTGAATAGAGTGTTTGGTAATTTTGCGGAATTTTTTTGTTTGGCTCAACTCAAATGGAATTCAAAATCAAAGCAAAAATGAGAGATGAAAAACAATGAATCAGTACACCAGTTATATAGTGGTTCGAATCGTAAATGATTCTACTCCACTACTACTTTGTTGCCAAAGTGGATTTTCAACAGCTAATCTTCTTATTAAAGCTAATAAGAACAACCACAACAATACTTACACTAACAACTTAATGTAAGCAACCACAACAACAACTTCTTGCACAAAATACCTTTGTGCAATTACAACAACTACAGCTCTAAGCAAGAACAACTTCTTGCTACCTCACAACTTCAACAAAGTTCTCTCAAGAACTCTCTCATAGTGGATTAAAAAGAAGTAGTGGGGATCACACTTTCTCACTAGTCTAAACACAAGCAAGAGATCAAATATTTATGGTTCCTCTTATGTTAGACTCACTATCTCTCAATATACAACAATGAAGAACAAAGAAAGGCTTAACAAGCTTTAAGCACTTTTGCACATATGCGAGAAATATACAACAATGAAGAATGAAGCTTGATGATGGTGAAAGTGTGTGTTTGCCTCATCTGAGCTTCATCCATTTATAGGAGGTGTTCGCCACGTTTTGGGGGCCTCCACCATGTCTTCAACTCCATCAAATGTCAAGAATCTTAGACATGGATAAAATAGTCAAGGAAGCATGTATTATAGAGTAAAGTCCACAAGAAATTTGAGCAAGGTTGGATAGAGAAAACACCATGACTCTCCTTTGGCTTTTGTACCAACGGTCATAAAAATTTGAATTCTGGGAGACATTGATCGATTCACGTGTCTAGGCTGAGAGATCGATGTCCTCCAGAGAGTTTGCAGCTTTAAAACTGCAGTACATCGATCGATCGATGTATCTCTTTGAGAGACTGATGTGACATTGATTGATCGATGTCCCCTAGCCTGAGAGAACAATGTCTTCTAGAAACTTTCTGGTTTGAAACTGCCTGACATCGATTGGTCGAAGTCCTCCCTAAGAGACTGACATGACATCGATCGATCTATGTCCTTCAGGCTGAGAGATCGACGTTGGACAGAAAGTTCCAAACTTGAACAGCCTCAAGATGGATCGATCCATGTCTCTCCCTGAGAGACTGATGTACACATCAATCGATCCATGTGAGAGGTTGATGTCTCACAGTGTATTTTTCTCACTTTGCTTCAAACTCCAAGTGTGAATTTCCATTTTAATCCATTTAAAATTTCTTTTAATATCATCAAAACATTTCATATCCCAACAATCTCCCCCTTTTGATGATTTCAAAACCAAGATTTTGTAAAAGATTTTTTGCTTGAAAATTTACATTTGAACTAGCTAAGCGTTTCAAACTTGAAATTTTCAATCTCCCCCTTAGTATATGCATTTTATACTTTCCCTAATGACATAATACAAGTTAACATATTCAAAATTTCTCCTTAATAAATAATCTTTCCGAACCCAATGAATATGTCGAAAATATCAAATTGCTCCTCCTTAACCAATCATGCACCAAAAGGCTTCCCCTCAACCAAACATGCATCAAATGCCAAATTTTCAATTTTCACTAGCCATTAACATATGTGCCGAAATTCTCATTTTTACATCAATGTCAATCAAGTATTCCCATCAAATCCATCAAGATTAATATCAAACAAGCAATCAAGATTAATATCAAACAAGTAAGCAATCAACCAAGATTAATATCAAGAAAGCAAGCAAGCAATATATGCCTTCATCTTTGCTTTAAGCTTGGCAAATCTTAACTCGTGCATTGTCACCTTGCCTCATAGCTCACCGACCTCCTGTTGAAGGCTAGTAACTTGAGCTTGAAGTTCCGAAACATTTGAGCTCGATCCGCTAGGTTCTTCTTGGGTGTCAGGCATGGGAATTTGTGCCTCTTCCATAGCACCCACTTCTTCACCCACTTCTTCTTCTTGTGCCCGGTCCTTCATAGCTTTTTTCCTAGCCTTTAGCACTTGTTGGATGTCAACTTATCATAATAATACTTATGTGTGTTTTGGTCAAGATCCGTATCGTCTACATATACCCCCGACTTCTCCGATAAATGATATTTTTATATGGAAGTGCTTTGTTTTGCTTTGTTTCGGCCTCAATCACATTTTTCATGAAAAGCTCTCCAAAATTTGTTCTCTCTCGGTTGGCTATACGGAAGACAATGTAGAAGTCCAAGTTTGCTAGGCCCTTTAGCGGACTATCGATTTATACAAAAAATAACTATGACAAGTAAGGTTCGGTAAACTAAGGGCAGGTCATTAGTGTCCTTGCTTGGGTGATATCCTAAGAATGTCTTTGCCTCATCGTCAGTAACTTTCCATCGCGTCGTATCCCACTTCCACACATAAAACTCAAAGTACCCCTCGTTTGATACTACAATCAATTCAAAAAATTTTCCAACATCTAATTCAATGTGAGTATCATCAATGATGGTGTGCAATTCTAACGGGAGATCATTAATATATTGAACCCATAGGTTTGCATAAAGAAGCCTAGTTTGCCTAGTGGACATTTTGTCCATCTCCCTTTCAAGCCAAATATTCCTCCATTATTGGACATACAACCATTCAATTATCTGAATTCGTTATTGCTTATGACATAATTTACTCTAAGCAATTTGAGGAGAATAGTTGCTCTTTCATCTCTCTCCCATTTATCATACAAACCTTGAGAATGTCTAATAATGTACCTCACATTTCCAGGTGGATATGGTTCTTTCAATGCATCTTTGGCTTCCTTAGTCTTAATCAAAAGGAAGTTTATGAATGTTAATCGACTCCGGAGGTCACCCAACACATTGGCATGACTAAAATCCATGGTTTGCTTCCTTCTAGGTTGAGTTCTTGCTTGTGGCTGAGAGGATTGTCCTTGGGAAAGGCTGCTTGACCCTCCTTCTTCACTTTGAGTGGTTTTTTGCCCTTTTTGTGGTTTTTTTGCTTCTTGTTGACATGTTGTAGAAAATTAGGGCTTGAGAGGGATGATTATCTAGGGAATAATAGAGAGAGTTGATGGTGGAAAGCAAGAATCAAGTGTAGATAGGGTGAATTTCGGATTGTATAATGAGAATATAAGATGGTATGAATTTTGGAGAAGAGGACGCTGAGAAATGAGAGACATCGATCAATTTTTTTGAAGTGTAAATGAAGGATATCAAGTATGTTAAACAAAAGTTATACTGCAGAAGTCGATGACGTTGATCGATCGACGTACATGGATCTTTTATTTTAATACATGGATTGATCCATGTATACCTCTTTTTGAAATTTGTAATTTTTACCCTCTAAACATTGTTTATCATCCCTAATTGTGTTCTAATGGACTCGAATGACTCATTCGGAAAGGATTTGGTAAAGATATCTGCTAATTGGTCATTGGATGGAACAAATTCAACGCGTATCAATCCTTTTTGAATGCAATCCCTTATGCAGTGATGCCTCACTTCAATATGTTTTGTACTACTAGGTGTACTGGGTTTTGTGCTATACTTATGGTTGATGTGTTGTCACATAAGATAGGAACTTTGTCAAACATGATATTGTAATTATTCAAGGTGTTTATCATCCAAAGTAATTGGGCACAATATGAAGCGGCCAATACATATTCGGATTATGCCGTTGAAAGTGACACACTATTTTGTTTCTTGAGAACCAAGAAACCAAGCAATCTCCAAGGAATTGACATGCCCTGGAGGTGCTTTTTCTATCGACTAGGTTTCCAGCGTAATCGGAGTCACTATATCCTCTTAAACCAAAACAACTATTTTGGGATAAAATAATCCAAAGTTCAAAGTTCCTTTCAAATACCTAAAGGTACGTTTAATTGCAAGTAGATGCGATTTCTTATGCATACTTTGAAATGTAGCACATAAGACACAACATGCAAACTATCCGGTCTACTAGTGGTTAAATAAAATAGACTACCAATCATACCCCTATGTTTGGTTACCTCAACCGGCTTTCTTTTTCATCTTTGTCATGCTTTGTATTTATGCTCATCGGTGTGCTTACACTCCTTCCATCCACAAACTTGTATTTCTTGAGTAAATCATTTGTGCACTTTGTTTGAGATATGTATACTTCATCTTGAGTTTGCTTTATCTAGAGTCCAAGCAAGTAATTAAGTTATCCTATCATGCTCATCTCAAATTCTCCTTCTATCAATTTTGCAAAATCCTCAGAAAGAGAATCATTAGTAGTACCAAATATAATATCATCCGTATAAATTTGAACAAGCAAAGACGGGTTCCTTGTTCTTTAATAAAAAGAGTAGTGTCAACTTTTCCTCTTGAAAACTCATTTTCAAGTAGGAAATTACTTAATATTTCATACCACGCCCTAGGAGCTTGTTTAAGTCTATAAAGGGCCTTTCTGAGTTTAAATACATGATTTTCAAACCCCGGTGGTTGAGCTACATACACGTCTTCTTGAATTATTACATTCAAGAAGGCGGATTTCACATTCATTTAATATAGTTTGAAACCCTTATAGCATGCATATTCTAATAGCGTCCTAATAGCTTCTAATCTAGCTACAGGGGCAAAAGTCTCATCATAGTCTATACCTTCTTCTTGTCTATCGCCTTGAGCTACTAACATAGCTTTGTTTCTAGTGATGTTTCCTTTATCATCGATTTTATTTCTAAATACCCATTTAGTACCAATTATGGGACGAGCACTAGGTTTAGCCACTAATTCCCAAAACATCACTTCTTTCAAATTGATTTAGTTCTTCTTGCATGACTAAGACCCAATCTTCATCATTTATAGCCTCTTTTATATTTTTAGGCTCAACATGTGAACTGAATGCATTTTCATTAAATTTTCTTCTAGTTAATATTCCTTGACTGTTTCTCCTATTATCAACTCTCTTGGATGATCTTTCTTATATGTGTGTGAATCCAGTAAATTTGAAGTGTCTCCTCTCACTTCTTCATCCTCAACCTTAGGTCCATTTTCAAGTGGATCAATCCTATGGTCAATGATAATATTTTCTTTTGGGCTCTCAAATTTTTTATATGATTTGCTTCAATTATTTCATCATCATCATCATTTATGCATGATTCATCCTCAAGGAGTTCACTAAACTTGATATGAATTGACTCTTCAACTTTCATACTCCTTTTGTTATATACCCTAAATGCCTTGCTATTTTGAGCATATCCCATAAAGATTCCCTTCATCCGCTTTGAAATCAAGTTTATCCAAGTTATCTTTGGTGTTAAGTATAAAACACTTACAACCAAATACATTGAAATAACCAATATTTGGTACCTTACCTTTCCAAAGCTCATAAGGAGTCTTTTTGAGAGATGGTCTTAAGTAAACTCTATTTATTACATGAAAGCGGTATTTACCGCATCAGCCCAAAAATACTTTGGCAGCTCAAATTCATTTAGCATAGGTCTACTCATTTCTTAAAGTGTTTTTTCCTCTCCGCAACACTATTTTGTTGAGGAGTTCTTGGAGCCGAGAAAATGTGTCAATGCCCTTTGGATACATAAAGTTCTTGAAACTCACCGTCAAACTCACCACCTCTATCACTTATAATTTCTTCAATCGTGCCTTCTTTTTGATTTTCTAATCTCCTACAAAGTTTTATAAACTCTTGACATGCATCATTCTTTTTGGCTAAAAAAATTACCCAAGTGTACCTAGAAAAAGTCGTCTACCACCACAAAGATGTAATGATTTACACTTAGACTTGTTGTACCAATATCCCCACATAAATCCATATGAAGCAATTGTAGAGGTTTGGTGGTGGAGATTTCACTCTTGGCCTTGAAGCTTGCTTTAACAAGCTTTGCCTTTTGACAAGTGTCACATAAGCCATGGTTTTCAAAATTCAATTTTGGAAGACCTTGGACCTTTTCATTTTTGCAAATCTCTTGAAATTTTTGAAACTACTATGTCCAAGTTGTCTATGCCATAGTTGGGTCAAATCATTTTTGGCAACTATGCAGGAAACTTTTTGTGATATCAAATCATATGTGCTAAATTAATAAACATCATTTTTTATAGCCTCAAAAACAATTTTATCATTCTTTTTCACAATGCATTTGCTTTTGACAAATTCAACTTGAAAATTAGCATCACATAGTTGGCTAACACTTATCAAATTATACTTAAGCCCTTTTACATATAATACATTATTAATAGTAAAATAAGAGTTACCAATTTCTCCATGTCCAAGGATTTTGGCTCTCTCATTGGCAAAATGCACCGTTCCACGATCTTGGAGCTTGAGCTTGGTGAACAAGTGTCTCCGTTCATGTGTGTTGAACATCCGCTGTCCATAAGCAATTTGGGTTCCTTCTTCTTTTGCTACTCCATTTATCTTGAGAGCATACAAAACCAAGAGATTTATGCATCGGTGCCCTTTGATGGTTAGGTCCTTCAGGGTTAGCTTGTCGACTCTTAGGCTTCTAAAACATACATACTCCCAATTCTAGCTCTACATGCACTCTTCACATGTCCTACTTTGTTATAATGAAAACAAGTGGGTACATGCCTTAGTTTATAAGATGATGAGTCATGTTGTGTTTTTTCTCTTATTTGCCTTTTTCTTTGATGACTTAGGCTTAATGGAAGAATGTGATGAATTAAATCCTAAACCGGATTTATCATTTCCAACCTTTGATTTCCAAGTAATTATCTAGATTATTTTTACCTTTGGTTTGTTTTAGCAAGTCTAATTTAATTTCTCACATTCTTTCTTAATTTCCACATTTTCAAGAGCTACGGTTTTATGCATGGTGAGTATGATGCGATGATCTTGATACATCAAGATATTCTTATCATGCAAGCTCTTGTTTTCTAATATACACTTTTTAAATTCTTTCTTCAAATGTTTATATTTTAAATTTATTTTTCAAATTCATTTTGCAAATCTCCTATTTCATTTTGTATAGAAGAGTTGGATTTTACCTCAAGGTCATTCTCAATTGCCACGAGACAAGTATGTTGTGCTTTTGTATTCTCAACTATTGCCACAAGTTCAACATCCTTTTCTTCACTTTTCTCTCCTTTCGATTCGGAAAGGAGATCATCCAACGTGGTTACCTCTGCATTAAGGCTTTCTTCTTTTGAGGAAAGACCTTCTTTTCTTGTTTTTGCTGCCTTTTGACGTGGCGATTGGCAATGAAGTGACCGGGTCGACCATACCTATAACAATTTTCACTTGCTTCTTTGTCCTTGGGTGATCTCTTGAAAAACTTCCTTGCTTGGGCCTTGTTTCTTGTAGCCATTCTTCTAAATTTTCTTACTAGAAGAGCAACTTCCTCATCCGATTCATCAGACTACACCACCAACCCTTTGTATGATGCTTGTGTGGGCTTGATAGGATTCATCCTATTTGTTCATCAATAAGAATTTCATGAGTAAGAAGATTACCGAATAGCTCATCAAGGGTAAGAGTCTTGAGATTCTTTGATTCAGTGATGGTAGTAACTTTAGGTGTCCATTCTCTTGGCAAATAGTTGAGGAGCTTTGAGACAAGGTCTTCATTTGGGATTTTCTTGTCCACCATGGAAAGCTGATTCACTATTCGAGTGAATCTATCGATTGTATCCAATATTTTCACCACTCTTCATCCCGAACATTTCATATTCCTTCATGAGCATTAGTCTTTGGTCATTCTTACTTGCTCGGTCCCTTCATGTATCATTTCCAGCCTTTTCCATGCTTCATGGGCTGTTTTAAGACCTTGAAGTCTTATGAGCTCGGTGGTGGTATGAGCACTTGAAAGAATATCGAATGCTTTGCCATTGATGACGAAGTTTATCTTTTCTTTGTCGGTGTAGTCATCCTCATCTTTGAACATAGATTCTCCTTCTAAGTTGGTAATCACAGGAACTTCGATTCCTTTGACAACGGCTCTCCCTATATCAAATCCACAGCCTTTCAAATGATTGATCATTCGAAATTTCCACAAAGAATAATTTTGGGCATCAAACATAGGCGCTTTAGTGTTTTATCCTTAGAATAGTGCAGTTGTCTTGGAAGTTGAGGTGTGAGATAAAGAGGTTGTCATTGTCATGATCTTTAACCTTGCTACTTGCAAAGATTGGCCAAGCAATCAAGGTTAGGCTATGATACCAATTGTTAGGTCGGTAACACACTCTAGAGGGGGGTGAATAGAGTGTTTGGTAATTTTGTGGAATTTTCTTGTTTGGATCAACTCAAATGGAATTCAAAATCAAAGCAAGAATGGGAGATGAGAGACAATGAATGAATACACCAGATATATAATGGTTCAAACCGTAAATGATTCTACTTTGCTACCGCTTTGTTGCCAAAGTGGATTTTCAACAACTACTCTTCTTATTAAAGCTAATAAGAACGACCACAGCAATACTTACACTAAAAACTTAGTGTAAGTAACCACAACAACAACATATTGCACAAAATACCTTTGTGCAACTATAACAACTACAGCTCTAAGCAAGAACAACTTCTTGCTATCTCACAACTTTAGCAAAGTTCTCTCAAGAACTTTCTCACATTAGGTTAAAAAGAAGTAGTAGGGATCACACTTTCTCACTAGTCTAAACACAAGCAAGAGATCAAATATTTATGGTTCTTTTTGTGTTAGACTCACTATCTCTCAATATACAACAATGAAGAACAAAGAAAGACTTAACAAGCTTTAAGCATTGTTACACATATGAGAGAAATATACAACAATGAAGAATGAAGCTTGATGATAGTGAAAGTGTGTGTTTGCCTCATCTGAGCTTCATCCATTTATAGGAGGTGTTCACCACGTTTTTGGGGCCTCTACCATGTCTTCAACTCCATCAAATGTCAAGATAATGTCCAATATTCCTTTAGCCACCTTATAGAGTGATTTGATCCTCAATAGCCACCCTAGAGAATCTTAGACATGGATAAAATAGTCAAGGAAGCATATATTATGTTAGAGTAAAGTCCACAAGATATTTGAGCAAGATTGGATAGAGAAAACACCATGAATCTCCCTTGGATTTTGTTCCAACGGTCATGAAAAGTTCTGGGGGACATCGATTGATTCATGTGTCTAGGCTGAGAGATCGATGTCCTCCAGAGAGTTTGCAGTTTTGAAACTGCAGTACATCGATCGATCGATGTCTATCCTTTGAGAGACTGATGTGACATCGATCGATCGATGTCCCCTGACTTGAGAGATCGATGTCTTCCAGAAACTTTCTGGTTTGAAACTGCCTGACATCGATCGATTGAAGTATCTCCTTGAGAGACTTACGTGACATCGATCAATCGAAGTCTCTCCCTGAGAGACTGACGTGACATCGGTCGATCAATGTTCTTTAGGCAGAGAGATCGACGCTGGACAGAAAGTTCCAAACATGAATAGCCTCTACATGGATCGATCCATGTCTCTCCCTAAGATACTGATGTACACATCAATCAATCCATGTGAGAGATTGATGTCTCACGGTGTGTTTTTCTCATTTTGCTTCAAACTCGAAGTGTGAATTTCCATTTTAACCCATTTAAAACATCTTTTAATATCATCAAAACATTTCATATCCCAACAAAAAACATTTACTATTAAATTAGTCTCTAACACAACAAAGATGCCTATTTGGTGCTTTTTAACAAAACTGTACATACCATTTTGTTTTATAGGCTTGTTACAGCCTCTAATGTTTCAAAAACCAATGATCATGGATGAGTTAGGTGGTGTTCCTTACGGTGACCTTCCTATGAATGGCTTTGAGCCTTTTCTTCATAGATACGGACATAGTTCTGGTCACTACCTCTGTGAAACCTTTATTCTGCAGAGATTTAAGCCTGTCTACATGATGGTCAATATAGACACTGTCTGACACCTGGTGCCCCTGGTATAGTCTGGTCCTAGAAGGGCCTGCCTGAGGGTCTTGTCTTGACTGGGTCAAGCCGCCTTCCATATTTTGAACTGAGCTAGGCTGAGGAATTGCAATGGCTAATTCCATATCATTGCCACTTGCATTTCCTTGGCTGGGTGTTGGATCTTCAGCAACTGTTGTTGGAAGCAAAGCTGCTTTGTTTGTTGAACCTTCTTGTCACCACTTCTTGTTGTCTTTCTGGTAGAGGTGTAACAGAGATATCAGTGATTGGTTTTTACTGGCTAGTTGTATGCAAGGCATGTGCAGGCACAGGGTCCAGCTTGCTGGGGAGCCTATTTGTGGTTAGCAGCACTGTGTCTCAACTACTTGCACTCACTGCAGAACATTAGGAGCCTTTTATATTCAAATTTTTGCACTATTGTAGTGCTATTTGGTAGTAGTAGCTCAATGACAGTCCTCAATGCCAGTCATCAAATCTTTTCTCAGATCCACTTCCACTAGGACTATAGGATAGTTCCAAGTACTCGTGTTGGCTGTGACTTGTTCAGCATAAAAATGTGCGCCCAGCTGTGAGCATATGGTAGACAATACATGATCAACCAAAAGGAGACTGGGACATTGGGAAATTTGACCTATATAGGCGCCTGCGCCATCTCTGTAGCCCCAAAAAAGGAAGAACCTGCGTATCTTCGTGAGGGCCAGGGACCTGCTAAATACAAAGTAAGGCCCTGTATATAGGATCTTTTCCATCTCCTTGGCTTATTTAAAGTTAAAGATGCTCCAACCGAAGGCATGAAAATCCACCTTGTCCTTGACCTTCCATAATTTGGAGAGGTTTGAGACTGTTTGTTTACCAGGAAACCTACCAACAAAACAGCCTACTAAGCACATTTCAATTCCTCATCAGCTTATAGCTCATCAACATCAATGTGCACTTTTCCTAGTGAAGCAATATCAACCTTCTTGAGTTTGAGAAAATGCTCGGGCTTTCTATCATTGGCAAAGAACGAACTGCAAGCTTTACCATGTGTGGGATGGGGCCAAGGAGGTGCTGAGGAGAAGGTTTGGAAGTTTGAAAAATGTTAGCCAAGGGGACTCGTCCTACAGTCGAGGTGACCTGGCCATTTTGTCGGTTGGTCGGGGATGAGCTAGCTTCTGGTTATTTGATGGGGTTGAATAGTTGGAAAGTTCCCACATGGAAAAGTTTATAGATCCAAGTGAGGTGGCATAATGGAGGCTGGTAGTTAGCCAATGGAGAAGTCTTGTCACATCAGCCTTGTCTTTGCCCACTACATCAGGATTTGGGCGGGCTGTTTCTTCCTGATCTAGTTATTCTTCTAGAAGATGCTGCTGTAACTACTCTGGCACAATCATGGCTAGAAGAGGAAGTATTAGCATCATCAACCACCTTGCCAACCTTGTGAGGTTTAGTGGTTGATCCTTCATCGTTAGAGCTTCCATGAAATGAGAATGAATCACTTGAGCCTGAGCTGAATACTACTGGAAAGTTGTCAGAATCCGATGGTTTCCTGGCTTCACAGGAGCTCTGGGCTAAGTCGTGTTCTTTGCAACATCCATAGCCTGTTGGCTTTGTCGCCTCTTCCCTGTCATCTTTGGAGACATATGGCTCACACTGGAGCTGGAGGCTATATTTTTCTCTTTGTAGCATGTTTCAGTTTCACTACAGCTTTAGCTACCTTGGTTCTTATCATAGCTGAGCCAAGTGGTCATAAAAAAAAAACTAAAACCAGCTAGAATGAGGCTAGAATCAGTAATGAGAAGGGAGAGATGAGGGTGAATCCGGGTGAAATGATGAAAAACAAGTGTTTAAGGAGCGGTTTCCTTCCTAAAAAGAAGGCAGAGAGTTTCTCTCTCTACACGCCATCCAAACTTAAATGAAGCTTTTGTTCTTTGCATAGACTTGATGGTTTTCATTTTATAAGGCTTGAGAGAAGAGATAAGAAGCCTCAATCTTTCAACGCCTCTCAAACGGCCATATTCTACGTACAATAGGTTCTTTAAACCACTTAGCTAGTGGATGCATGTGAATAGAAGTATAAATAGTGTATTTTTATATGTACATATGCCTTTTGTCGTATTTTTTACTTTGTCATGCTTGGCTATCAATGCTATACTCAGCTCAGCACAATTTATTGCTACCACCATCTCATTCCGTTATTGAGATCCTTCTTTTGTTCAGTTGTAATTGTGCTCAGCTTGGCTCATCTGCTCATCGTTGCCGCCATCTTATTGCCTTACTGAGATCTTTGTTCTGCTTGGCTAACATTGTGCTCAGCTAAGCTCAACACATCCGCTCATTGCTGCCCATTGCCTTAGTGCCTTCATCTCATACCCTCAGCTCGACATTCTATCACCTTGGCTCGACCACATTGTCACCTCAAGACTAGACATTCCCGCTCGGCAATACATCGTCTCGTCTTGAACACTTCATCACCTCGGCACTACACACTCCATCTTGGCACTTCATCACCTCAGCTCGAGCAATTTATCACCTCGGTTTAGTACTTCACTGTACTTCGTTTCTGTACTCTTCACCTTGGCTTGGCACCTCAGCTCAGTACTTTACTCTGTAATTTATTTCTACATACTATATTTCAATACTATCCCTCAAGCTTAGTGTATCTATACATCCAAGATTGATAATATTTTTGCAGACTTTTTCAATACTCTCCCTCAAGCTTAGCGTATCAACATATACAACGAAGGTTGACTTCTGCTTGGCTCTGCCTCATTCCTTGGCAAATATATTCATTGACTTATTACTTTCTCTTAGTGCCTAAAAAAACTTGAGACAAACTTGAAGTGTCCATTAGTATAATCACGCATATATTGACCAATTTGAACGGCTATCGATTAGTACAAACTCACGTTCAAGTTTTTAAATCTAAACAATATTCATATCATATCATCAATATCTTATAAACTTCTAAACATAAATGTAATGAGAATAATTTTGAATTAGTCTTATAGCTAATGTCACAATTTTTGCTTAGGTTAGACAACCTATATTCCAATAAATCCATAACCAAATTGAGCGGTTGTAAGTGTAGCGCCCCGCTCCCGAGCTCCATCCTCGGTAACTGTGCACCCGCCGTATCTCACTAAGGAGAATACAAAGTGTCACATCAACCTGTTACACGTCAGCGTTGACATAGAATTTTTTTTTTTCTTTTCGCGGAAACGGTTTAACACAACACTAACTAGAATTTAATGAACCTCAACAAAATAAAAACATCACTATTACGCTGACCAGGCCCTACAAGTCAAAGTCAAATGTCTGAATTAAAAGTCTAAAAGAAATGTCTCAACGTACTAACGTAAAATATAAATCTCAATGTCACCCCAAGAATATCATAAACAGCCCGTCTCTGCCCTCGCCGTACTCATATGTACTGGTCACTCGGCCCACTCCACGACATCGGCACCATCCTCGAGGAAAATATAATCGTAGGCATTATCGGTCTCACCTGGAATAGTAGGGGGTGAGTGATGGTAATCACCCAGTAGGTGCCTCTCAAAACAACACAAAGAGTACACACCCAAAAAGATATCAACACATAACACATAAAACATGATAGCATGGCATATACGAAAAGGTAAAGCACTCCACATAAAAATGTGCAAGTACGTGATGCATGCTCAATTAACGTGTCACACGCAACGAGAATCATGTCATGCAATATGCCCCTAGACCTATATGCAATACATGCTCCCGAGTCCTAAATCCAGCGTCGTGGTCTCTAGCCACCACTTGCCGTTTGGACACCCACGCCCTATAGACGCAGTATGTCTCATGACCCCGGTGCTTTATAGACACGGTAAGTCATCCCGATACCCACGCCCTATAGACGCAGTATATCTCATGCAATGCACGTGCCATGAATGCAATGCACCACACAGCTGCCCCCATTACTTCTCTCTGTACCACATCCGTCTCCCATTACTTAGTCTACTTATTCTATTATTTTATTTTATTTTACCCCCTTTTTTTTCTTTTTTTTTAAAAAAAATTGGGTTCAGCTGAACTGGCCAAACCCTTTTGCCATTTTTATTATTATTTATTATTTATTTATTTTTTTAAATTGGGTCAGCCGAAAGGCCAACCCCTTCTTTTTTTTTAATTACTTAATTTACTCTTTTTTTTAATATCTTGGGTTTTGGCCGAAAGGCCAACCCCCTTTCTTTCTTATTATTATTTAATTTTTTTTTAATATATGCAAATCATGGGTTCGGCCGAATGGCCAACCCTTTGTGTCTCTTTTTTTGTTTTTTAATATATACACATCGCACGGAAATTGGCCAAAATGGCCACATTGCAATTTTTTTTATATAGCATGCCGAAAATCCAAAAACATCAATCACCCATTACAACACATAAACAATTAATATCACAAAGGGACAGGGGCAGGTTTCGGCCAACATCAATAAGACACATATTTTCTCACACATATAGGCTTCATGTTATCACAAAGAGAATACACCAACAAGTTCATGATCAAATCAAGAATAGAAAAACAACAATAAACAAATAGAATATCGTTTGAGCATGCAATCTTCATACTGTTTTGAGGGAATAAATAATATGCACCTACCTCAATCCCAGCAAGAAGTTATATACGAGAGATGATGGTGATGATGTTAGGGTTGTGATTCCCACTCCTCTTGAAGCCTTGGATAAAAAGTCTTTTTTTTTTCTTCTCTCTTGGTGCCGCAAGTTTGATGGGGGAAGGGGGAGAGGAGAGGCTGCGTTTCTTTTTGAGAGAGGGGAGGGGATTAGGGTTTGATATATATTAATAAGAGATTTGAGGGAATAAGGGTGAGATGATAGGTGAGGGAAATTAAGGATAGAATTTGGTTAATTAGTTTATTATTTTTTTTCCTACACATATATCACACGGCACCCACTTTTTTATTTTATATTTATCATTAACTAATTTTTTTTTCTTTTTTTCTTTTATACGGTTATAACATCCTACCCCCCTTACTAAAAGTTTCGACCCCGAAACTTGCTGTACCTTACTCAAAGAGGTGGGGATAATGGTCGCGCATTTGCTCTTCTAGTTCCCATGTCGCTTCATTCTCCTGGTGGTTGCTCCATTGAACTTTTACATAGGGAATAATCCTCCTTCTCAGCTCTTGATCCTTCCGGTCAAGAATTCTGATCGGTACTTCTTCATAGGAAGCATCTGGCCTGATCTTAAGTGGCTGAGCATCTAGCACATGACTTGGGTCTGACACGTACCTCCTCAACTGTGACACGTGAAATACATTGTGCACCTGAGCCAGCATCGGGGGTAGCGCCAGTCTGTAGGCCAAGTCTCCAACCTTCTCGAGTATCTCATAAGGTCCAATAAAACGAGGCTTCAACTTCCCTTTAACTCCAAAACGTGTCACACCCTTCATAGGTGATACCTTGAGATAGACTTTTTTCTCCCTCATGGAACTCCAAAGGTCGTCTCTTCATGTCGGTCCAACTCTTGCTTCTATCCTGAGCCGTCTTAAGATGTTCACGAATCAGTTTCACCTTTTCTTTAGTTTGCTCAATTATCTCGGGGGCCGTCAACACACGCTCGCCAACCTCGTCCCAGTGAACAGGTGACCTACACTTACGTCCATACAAGGCCTCGAATGGTGCCATGCCTATGGCACTGTGATGGCTGTTGTTATAGGAGAACTCAATCAACTTAAGCATGCTGTCTCAGTTCCCCTTGAAATCCAACGCGCACGCCCTCAGCATGTCCTCTAGGGTCTGAATGGTCCTCTCAGACTGCCCATCGGTCTGAGGGTGGAAGGCAGTGCTCAATCGTAGCTCAGTCCCCATTCTCTTCTGAAAGGCTGCCCAGAACTGAGAAGTAAACTTCGGATCACGATCAGATACTATGCTGACTGGCACTCCATGAAGGCAGACGATATTGTCGATGTACATAGTCACCAACCTCTCCATAGTAAGTCTGGTAGGGATAGGTAAGAAATGAGTAGACTTAGTCAATCGATCCACGATTACCCATATCACATCATTCCCATTTCTTGTCCTCGGAAGCCCAACCACAAAGTCCATTGTCACATGCTCCCACTTCCATTCGGGTATCTTCAGTGGTCGCATCAGTCCACCCGGCCTCTGATGTTCTGCCTTAACTTGCTGGCAAACAAGACACCTTTCCACAAACTCAGCGATGTGCCTCTTCATGCCGTTCCACCAATAATGTTTCTTCAGATCATTATACATTTTCGTAGCACCAGGGTGGATAGACAGTTTCGAATTATGTGCTTCTTTCAACAATTCCCTCCTGAGGTTCTCAACATCCGGTACGCACAACCTTCCTTGGTACCACATACTGTTGTCATCATGAACCTGAAATCCATCTACCTGGCTGGTCAGCATTCTTTCTCGGATATCCCTAATTGCGGCGTCATCTTTCTGTGCTTCCTTAATCTGATCCACCAGAGTTGGAGTGATAATCAGTGCTGCCAGAACATCTGCAGTAGAATCCACAAGATCCAAGTCAAACTCTGCCATTTCCTTTTCTAGAGTAGCCTGCCGAGCATGGCTTGATTTCCTACTTAAGGCATCCGCAACCCGATTGGCCTTCCCTGGATGATAGCTGATGGTCAAATCATAATCTTTCAATAACTCTAACCATCTCCTCTGGCGCATGTTCAACTCCTTTTGCGTGAACAGATACTTAAGGCTTTTATGATCAGTGAACACCTCGCACTTCACTCCATATAGATAGTGGCGCCAGATTTTCAGTGCGAACACCACCGCTGCTAGCTCCAGATCATGAGTCGGATAGTTCTGCTCATAGGGCTTTAGCTGTCGTGAAGCATACGCAATGACCCTGTCGTTTTGCATCAACACGCATCCTGAAATATAAGAGTTAGACCACATCTTTAATTGTATACAAAATCAATTGAAATTATATACATTTACCTAGCCCGTTCTGAGAAGCGTCACTGTAAATGACAAACCCTTCTGACGTGGAGGGCTGAGCAAGAATAGGGGCTGTGGTCAGTCTCCTTTTTAATTCAGCAAAGCTCTGCTCGCACTCGGCGGTCCATTCAAACTTCGACTTCTTCTGCGTCAATTGGCTCAGGGGCACTGCAATAGATGAGAAGCCCTCTACAAACTTCCTGTAGTATCCAGCCAGACCGAGAAAACTCCTTACTTCGGTCACATTAGTGGGTCTAGGCCACTCAGTGATCGCCTCTACCTTCTTTGGGTCCACAGAAATTCCCTCTTCAGAGACCACATGACCCAAAAGGCTACGCTCTTCAACCAAAACTCACATTTACTAAACTTGGCGTACAATTTGCTTTTCTGAAGGGTCTCTAGAACCTCCCTCAAATGCTCAGCGTGAGTATCTTCGTCAGGGGAGTATATAAGGATATCGTCGATGAACACAACTACGAACTTATCCAGCTGTCTCCGAAATACTGTGTTCATCAGGTCCATAAAGGCGGCTGGGGCGTTGGTCAATCCGAAAGGCATAACCAGGAATTCGTAGTGGCCATAACGTGTTCGGAAAGCAGTCTTTGTTGTATCCCCTGATTTGATCCTCAACTGATGGTAACCGGATCACAAATTAATTTTGGAAAATACTCTAGCCCCCCGTAGATGATCAAAGAGATCCTCGATTCGAGGTAATGGATACTTGTTCTTGATGGTGATCTTATTGAGCTCCCAGTAATCTATGCATAATCTCATACTTCCATCCTTCTTTTCACAAACAGGACTGGAGCACCCCAAGGTGATACGCTGGGTCGAATAAATTTACGATCCAGCAGTTCCTGTAACTGCTCTTTCAACTCCTTGAGTTCTGCTGGTGCCATGCGGTAGGGTGCCCTGGAAATGGGTTCAGCACCGGATACAAGATTGATCTCGAACTCTACTTCCCTTTCTGGGGGTAGTCCTGGCAGCTCCTCAGGGAAAACGTCTGTAAATTCCTTTACTACGGGAATTTGGTCAATCTGTGGAACCTCCTTCTCGACACCCATTGAGAAAATCAGAAATCCCTCTCCTCCTTTCTTTAGTGCTCGGAAAGCCTGAGCTGTAGTCAGATAGATCTTCTGAAGTGCCTTCTTCAATTTAGAGTTCCCTTGAAAAGTAGTTTCCCACAACTCAGGCGTCTTCATGCTGACCTGAAGTCGCCGGCAATCAATATTGGCATGATACTTTGCCAAAAAGTCCATGCCCAGAATAATGTCAAAGTCGTGCATCCGGATCGGTATCAAGGTCGCAGAGAACTGCAGATCGTTAATCTCTAATTCACATCCCTTGTAATGATGATGGGACACGAGTACTTGGTCGCCAGCGGCTTGTATACGGTAGGGAGTCTCAAGCCATTCAGGAAGAACATCCAGATTCTTGGCAAACCTCTTTGCCGTAAACGAGTGACTCGCCCCACTATCGAACAGAACATTGGCTGGTACTTTGTTAATTAAAATCACACCTAACACGTTTGAGGTTTAGCACATAACATGCAATAACAACACATAGAATTTAATGCAACTTTGAATTTAAATACTTAAATAAATATACCTGTAACCACGTCGCCTGACTCCTCGACCTCTGCATCTGTCATCGCATGGACCCGAGCATTGGTCCGGCCTCGGCCTCCCTGCTGTGCCTGGGTCTGCGGATTTACTTGAGCTGGTGCAGAGCATTCCCTGGCGAGATGTCCTTGCTTCCCACAATTATAGCAAGCCCTCTGAGCCTTCCAACATTGCCCCGGATGAATACGTCCGCACAGTGTACACTGTGAGGCAGGTGCCACAGCTCTCACTGGCTGCGCATCAGTCGGTACTGGTCCCTCAATCATCGGTATCTGACTCGCTGTACCCTGCTGTCGCTCTGGTCGGAAAGGTTGTCCAGACTGATGGCGTCGGGGCACCTTCAGCCATCTCCCTGATTTGCCCGCATGCAAATCCTCACGAGGTCTCTTAAGTCTATCCAGTGCAGCAGCCCTATCCAAGTTCCTCTCAACACGTCTGCATACCTCCAGTAGTCCCTCAAATGTCGTGGGCTCTGCACAAACAATAGCCTGCTGGACGCGAAAACTCAGACCGGTCTGGAACTTCAGCATCTTGGCCTCCTCATTGTCCATGATACATGACATATACTGACCCAGCTCGTGAAACTTCTCAGAATACTGATCGACTGTCATGGACCCCTGTGTCAGCATCTGGAACTCTGCCATCCTTCTCTGAATAGCGCTGCTAGGAACATAATGCTTCTTATACTCCTCCACAAACTGCTCCCAAGTCACCGGTGGAGTCAATCTGCGCTTCACTCCATTCCACCATCTTTCAGCTTCCCCTTCCAGAAACGGGGTCGTTATCTCCACCTTTAGATTCGTAGGTACCTGTATTAGCCTTATTTGTTCGGTCACATTTTTGAGCTAGATCTCGGCTTCCTCAGGCCGAGTGGTACCTCTGAACATCGGTATCCGGGAGTTCTGCATCTCCCTGTAGTAGAACCGCAAGCCTTGCTGCGGTTGTGGTGGTGGTGGTTGTTGCTGTTGCTGTTGAGTTTGCTGAAGTATCTGAGCGATCTGTGCCTGTTGCTGTGCCATCTGAGTGTACTATTGCGCCATCTGTGTTTGCTGATTAGCTATCAAGGCCATCAGATTGGCCAGCGTATCAGCAAGGTTTTGGGGGATAGCCCCTTGCCCATGATGCTCGTCTCCGTTATGTCCTCCATTCCCTGGTGGTTCACGTCGTGGTGGCATCGTCTGTAGACAGATCAAAACATGTTATACGAAATTTAAGTTTAAGAGTGTCGTAAAGAGATATAAAATTGGAGGGCAAAACGGTAGCCTATAACGTATACTCACTAACGGAACACACCACCCGAAACCCAATCATAGCTTATGTCTACTTCATTTTATTTAAGTTAAAATATCATTTGAAAACATATCGTCACTTATTTCTAGGGGTGATTAACTAATCTCACGTTCCCGAGGCGTATCTGAAGCCTGGGCTCTGATACCACCTGTAGCGCCCCGCTCCCGAGCTCCATCCTCGGTAACGGTGCACCCGCCGTATCTCACTAAGGAGAATACAAAGCGTCACATCAACCTGTTACACGTCAGCGTTGACATAGAAATTTTTTTTTCTTTTCGCGGAAACGGTTTAAACACAACACTAACTAGAATTTAATGAACCTCAACAAAATAAAAACATCACTATTAGGCTGACCAGGCCCTACAAGTCAAAATCAAATGTCTGAATTAAAAGTCTAAAAGAAATGTCTCAACGTACTAACGTAAAATATAAATCTCAATGTCACCCCAAGAATATCATAAAACAGCCCGTCTCTGCCCTCGCCGCACTCATATGTACTGGTCACTCGGCCCACTCCACGACATCGGCACCATCCTCGAGGAAAATATAATCGTAGGCATTATCGGTCTCACCTGGAATAGTAGGGGGTGAGTGATGGTAATCACCCAGTAGGTGCCTCTCAAAACAACACAAAGAGTACACACCCAAAAAGATATCAACACATAACACATAAAACATGATAGCATGGCATATACGGAAAGGTAAAGCACTCCACATAAAAATGTGCAAGTACGTGATGCATGCTCAATTAACGTGTCACACGCAACGAGAATCATGTCATGCAATATGCCCCTAGACCTATATGCAATGCATGCTCCCGGGTCCTAAATCCAGCGTCGTGGTCTCTAGCCACCACTTGCCGTTTGGACACCCACGCCCTATAGACGCAGTATGTCTCATGACCCCGGTGCTTTATAGACACGGTAAGTCATTCCCGATACCCACGCCCTATAGACGCAGTATATCTCATGCAATGCACGTGCCATGAATGCAATGCACCACACAGCTGCCCCCCATTACTTCTCTCTGTACCACGTCCGTATCCTATTACTTAGTCTACTTATTCTATTATTTTATTTTATTTTACCCCCCTTTTTTCTTTTTTTTAAAAAATTGGGTTCAGCCGAACTGGCCAAACCCTTTGTCCTTTTATTATTATTTATTATTTATTTATTTTTTTTAAATTGGGTCAGCCGAAAGGCCAACCCCTTCTTTTTTTAATTACTTAATTTACTCTTTTTTTTAATATCTTGGGTTTTGGCCGAAAGGCCAGCCCCCTTTCTTTCTTATTATTATTTATTTTTTTTAATATATGCAAATCATGGGTTTGGCCGAATGGCCAACCCTTTGTGTCTCTTTTTTTTTGTTTTTTATAATATATACACAACGCACGGAAATTGGCCAAAA
This sequence comes from Eustoma russellianum, assembly GCA_036186865.1. Lineage (NCBI taxonomy): Eukaryota > Viridiplantae > Streptophyta > Magnoliopsida > Gentianales > Gentianaceae > Eustoma > Eustoma russellianum. The sequence goes on along the minus strand of AP025041.1, from coordinate 42,385,481 downwards.
TGGCCACATTGCAATTTTTTTTATATAGCATGCCGAAAATCCAAAAACATCAATCACCCATTACAACACATAAACAATTAATATCACAAAGGGACAGGGGCAGGTTTCGGCCAACATCAATAAGACACATATTTTCTCACACATATAGGCTTCATGTTATCACAAAGAGAATACACCAACAAGTTCATGATCAAATCAAGAATAGAAAAACAACAATAAACAAATAGAATACCGTTTTGAGCATGCAATCTTCATACTGTTTTGAGGGAATAAATAATATGCACCTACCTCAATCCCAGCAAGAAGTTATATACGAGAGATGATGGTGATGATGTTAGGGTTGTGATTCCCACTCCTCTTGAAGCCTTGGATAAAAAGTCTTTTTTTTTCTTTCTCTCTTGGTGCCGCAAGTTTGATGGGGGAAGGGGGAGAGGAGAGGCTGCGTTTCTTTTTGAGAGAGGGGAGGGGATTAGGGTTTGATATATATTAATAAGAGATTTGAGGGAATAAGGGTGAGATGATAAGTGAGGGAAATTAAGGATAGAATTTGGTTAATTAGTTTATTTTTTTTTCCTACACATATATCACACGGCACCCACTTTTTATTTTATATTTATCATTAACTAATTTTTTTTTCTTTTTTCTTTTATACGGTTATAACAGTAAGAATGAAAACCATTACCATTTGCAAAAAATTGTTATAGCGATTCGTATACCTCACTTGTAGAGTTTCATGAGCGCATACAACCCAACCAATTTCGTCAGATTTTAGAAGCATTCAAATGACACAATCTATTGTGTGCTCAGATGACAACAATATTTTACTTAGTGAATAACATTCACATTTTAGCACTACTTCTACGTGCTTTTAATGTTAGAGGTAAATCTCTTTTCTATTTAACTGATAAACAATTTCATAAGGCATTCCAGTTTTAGAATTCCATATCCAAACATACAATAGAATAGATTAGTAATACTATTTCTTAATCCATAGATAATAGAGTCATACATACTACACATAATGCACACTAGTAGACAATCTTTTCTTCATTTATCTCATACCCAAGGAGTATAACCATAGTATTTTAACGTCTGACTGGCAGACAACCCAAAGAGAGTACTTCCATAAGGAAAAGGGGTTTAAGTTTGGAGCCTGCAGAGTATTCTCAAATCAGGACAGTTGGTCAAGAAACAGAGGATAATAACTCCAATTCAAGCCACACAGAATATGCAAAAAGAAATGCTTTTGGAAGGTAAATGATATTGGTGAAGAGATGGTGGTGGCGATAGAAAGGAGTAAAAGTGTAAACATTAGTACCAAATCAAGGAAATGTATTGTGAGAACTTAAGCTTTAGGTCAGGTAAGCACAGATTATAGTTGATCGTTAGGTAATCTTAATTTATTACATTAACAGATTAATGTCACTTGATTTAACCCTGAAACGCTATTTTGTGCTTTAAAATTAATGAATTATTGTGATTTACACATTATGACGAGGTACACAGATGACATAAAACCTTTGTGATTGTGGTAACCATAACACTCAGCTTACCTCAGCTCACCTTAAAAGTGCTCTAATATCTTTCTGAATGGGTTGAATTAAGTCTAAAGTTAGATACATGTTATGTCTGAACTGAGATATCAGGTCAGCAACATATAATCCACTAAGAAAGGATATAATTTCCAACACATATTTAAACCATTGACGAAATAATCTAATATCTTTCTGAATGGGTTGAATTAAGTCTAAAGTTAGATACAGGTTATGTCTGAACTGAGATATCAGGTCAGCAACATATAATCCACTAAGAAAGAATATAATTTCCAACACATATTTAAACCACTGACGAAATAAATGATATTTGAGTAAGAATTTACCGTCCTATGTTATTAATTAAATATACCTGATTTCATTGTGGTATAGTTTGTCGCAGAGATACCACGTAATTGGCATAAAATGAACACCTTATGCTCAGCACAGCCAGCCCTCCAATTTCAGTTGTAATATGAGCTCAGCTTGGTACATACACTTTAACATTTCTTGCAGCCTTGACTCATTTCGAAATCAACACCCGTTATACACACACAATGTAAAGTTCCAAGTGGACAAGTTGGGACCGTGTTAAGTCAGATCACAAATGTCAACCCCGTTTGAATGGGACATATCAGTCCCACTTGTCACTCATAAAGAAACTCACACATCACTCTTCTCTTTCATCTTTCTCACTTTCCGTTTCTGTACCTTTCTTCTCCAATTTCTTCTCTTTTTGTTCCTCCTTTGTATCATTCAATTTTCAAGAAGGTGTTTAAGAAGTAAGACAGACTAAAAATGAAAAGAATAGGCTAAGATAAAACTCGGACAATAATGCCAAAAAAAATTTTAATATTCAATGGCCTAGTTGAAAAATAGTTTTAATAAAAAAGACCCTTAGATCAAGTAATATTTATGCAATAAGAGTTCAAGACTACAAAATTAAGGCCATTTATGGTGTATTAAACTACTTGAAAAGATTTCAGCTTTAAGGCCAAGCTCTTCAGGTCTAATCACAAGATAGAATTATGCTATATGGCAAAGGCTATGTAGGTGGCCCATTAAAGATATATTTTAGCTCCATGGCCAAGGATCTTTGAATGGCCTAATAAAAATATTTGGCTTTATGGCCAAGGCTCTTCATAGCCTATTGAGGAGATTCAGCTTTACAGCCAAGGCTCTTCAGATCTAATGAAGATGGCTCAGAAGGATCCATGGCTTTGAAATGGCTCAGAGAGATCCGTATCAATTAAAATTTGTGACTTAGTCATAAAGAAATGACTTTTGGCCTCTGAAGGCTTAACGACCATTGTTGATATACGACCTTGGTTCTATGGCCTTGGAAGATGTATGAGGTTGTTTGAAGCTGTTTGCCTCTATAACCTTAGAGGTACGTAGAGTGATCTGTTCCATTTTTTTCAAAAGAATATTTAGTGACTCAATGGTCCTTTTTGAAAAAATGGCACTTCGCAGACATCCACAAAAGTTTATAGAAGGTCTTTTGAAAATGGCACTTCGTCCAATATCCACAACAACCAGAAATTGAAATTGTTTCTGAAGGAGCAACAAGCTGAGGTTCTGTGACCTCTTGATGATTTGGCCCTATGGCCAAGGCTCTCATTGCCTATTCAAGAAAAAGATTTCAGTCTTATGTCACGGCTCTTCAAAGACTATTGAAAATTAGTTAGAAATCATGTACAAAGGAATGTTAGGAAAAAAATTTGCATAGCAGGACGAAGTAGAAGACATCCAAAGGAGGTGCTGTTGAAGAACATTGGCCAAGTTCCTACCAAGCAATAGAATTGAATGGTTGTCTTCTTCTTGTTTAAATGTTGTTGTGAAGCAACCAAAAAAGATGAAGCAAAAACTTCAAGAACTGGATCTAAGTATCGAAAGATTTCAACTTAACCGGATAATGCTCTTCATAGCCTATTTAAACAAAGATTTAAGAATATGCTAAGGCTCTTCTCAGCCTAAAGATTTTTGAAATGGGTGTGAAGCTGAAGAAACAAGTGAAGAGTTTTTGAAAGGATTTTGAAAGAGGATGAAAGAATGACTTGGTAAGAGTTTCTAAAAAAAGAGTTTTCAAATGACTTGTCCGATACATTTTTCCTTCACAGCTTTTTCTTCTTCTTGAACTTATGCCTCTGATGCCATGTCGAAAAATTGAAGTGTCGATTGCAGGCTGCACAAAAAATATATTCAGACTCTATCGCTTTCAAATGTCTATTATTTGCCTTTTATAAGGCTTGAGAAAAGAGATAAGAAGCCCCAATCTTCCAACGGCTCTCTAACGGCCATATTTATTTAAAATAGGTAGTTTTCTCGAAACCACTGAACTAGTGGATGTATGTGAATGTAAGTATAAATAGGTGTATTTGCAAATGCAAATGTGTCTCTTGTCGTATTTTGTGTTGTGTTATGCTCAGCTGTCGTTGCTTGCTCAGCTCAGCACATATGTTCATTGATGTCGGCATCTCATATTAATGAGATCCTTCTTTTGCTAAGTTGTAATTGTTTCTCTGCTTGGCTCATCCACTCATCACTGCCGTCATCTTATTGCCTTACTGATATCCTTATTCTGCTCGGCTGACATTGTGTTTAGCTCAGCTCGGCTCGACACATCTGCTCATTTGTCCATTGCCTTAGTGCCTTCACCTCATCACTTCAGCTTGGTATTCTATCACCTCAACTCGACCACTTCATCACCTCGGTTCGAAGCATTTCATCACCTCAGCTTAGTACTTCACTGTACATAATTTTGTACACCTCCCCTCGGCCAGGCACCCCTGTTTGACACTTCACTCTGTATTTTATTTATGCAGACTGATTTCAATAGGCTCATCAACAAAGTAAACAATATTGGTGACATTCTAATTGCATTTCTCGAAGAATGGTTCTATAACTGAGATAACTCTCAGATCTTCACACGAAGATTTCTATGTAAGAATTAGTATTTTCACACGGAAGATTTTTTCGGAAGAGTTTTAGCAAGGTCTTTGTTTTGGAGAAGGGTCTCCTGTAGAATAATCAATTTCAGTTGTGATCTTCTCCTCTGAATTCTTGTTTAAGATTGGGAAATGGCGTTCAGAAAAGGCTTTGTATATGGCTCTGTACCATGTCAAAACAAAGATGAAGAATTGGGTATTTTTATTTTCATCTCAAGTCATATTAGATGATTACAGGTAATAGATAGGAGTAGATCTAAAAACCTAATACAATGAGTACAAATCTAACTTCCACAATAGTATTGTAGTGTTGTTGTGATTCTTCCAGACCTAATTAGGGTGTATTGTCCGACTTTGTTGATAAGTACAAATTTATTGAGATATTGATTATTGAATATTTAACACACCGCAATCCAATTAGGGGTGAACAAAGCGGACCAAATCACCAAACCAAACCGAACCAAATCACCAAACCAAACTAACGGTTTAGCAGTCGGTTTTAAACATTTGAAAACCAAACCGTTTTATATGGTCCGGTTTTTTCGGTTTGGGAACCGTAAAACTGGACCGGACCGTTCTGTAATATATATATATATGTATGTGTATATATATATATTAATATATGTTTTATAAAATATATATTTTATAAATATGTAAAATATATTATTTTATAAAATATATAGGATATGTTATAAAATATATTATTTATAAAAATTGGACCGCACAGTTTCTATAAAATATACATATTTTATAAAATAGATAAAATGTGTAAAAATATATATATACTTTGCAATTTATTTAGTAGCCTTGTAAATTTATTTAATTGGCTATTTGGTTTGTAATTTTAGAAATTTTTACCCAATTGTATTTAATCAAATAAATCGGAAAAAGCGAAATCAAACCAAACCAAACTGGACCGGTCAAATAGTTTGTTGTGCGGTTTCGGTCCAGTTTCGGTTTTAAAACCATTTCAAACTGTACAACGGTTCGTTTATAATATGCCCAAAAAACCGACCAGATCGGATCATGTACACCCCTAAATCCAACAGATAGATTGAGTTCGTCGGGGTGCAGATTCAATATCGTGTGGTGTTGTTTACTTTCATTTTGAATTCCTTTTTTTTTTCTTTTGTTGGTGAAATCATCAAAACCTAACCTTTGAGAGGTTTGGGGGTTCAAGTCGTGTGATATTGGCTTTCAAGTTAGTATGAGTAGCAAATGCAGTTTCTTTATGACATATACAACAAAATTGTCTCCTGTGGTGAAAATAAAGGGGGAAGGTTACCTGAAGGAGAGAGGAAGTTTGGGAAATAAGTGAGGCTTCCTCATGTCTGAAGGTAAAGTGAGCATGTAAAGCATATCTGCCCATCAAGCTTTTGTTCTTCTGAGAAAAACAAGGCTTGCCCAAATCCTTCTGCATCGCCTGCTTTTTGTGCAAATTTATATCCTTTTCCTCCTTTGGCAAATTAAGGAATTCTCGAGTCCCAAAGTCCACGTTCTCCAGCAGTTGAGAGCTCACACCATGATTAATCAGCTGGTAAAGTAAATACATACATGATTTTCATTCCATCCCACTTGCCAAAATCAAATGAAAACATGCAAATGCATGTTCCTCCTAAGGAACTTCATAAATGAATTCATTATGGTGGTCTAAGAACGACTTATAAGAGCCCTGCTAAGCTCGTAGGATATGATTAACTGAAAAGTTGGTAATGTTATCAGCAATAGTATATGCTTACCTGAAAAAATCCCAACTCTTGACAAGCATATGTAAGCTTTCAAGCTCTAAATTCCCAATATTTCCTTCAGAAAACAGCTTTTGCATATCGATGAGTGGGATCTTTCTGAAGTAGAAGCATCATTAAGATTTGAAAAGGGATGGTCTTGATCTGGACGAACGTATCGCAATGGAACAGATTCAGGTTTCTGCTTGGCCAACTCCTGAACTGAAGGAACTTTTATATAGCCCCCAAAATCTATCTGCTGGATGCCATAGCACTTCTCTAGTGTATTACAAGATTGCAACTAATTGAGAGGTTACTCTGTGATCTGCTGATTGCAAGGGACATCTAACTTGACTTTGTGTAGATATCAAGGGATGGATGTTAACATGGCCCTAAGACTTGGGACTTTTTTCTATTATTTACTTCCTCCGTCTCAAAAATATTGTTAACATAGGCTTGAAATCATACTATGACAATATTTTTAGACGAATGAAGTATGATTTTTATTGTATGGAGTATTATTTTTCATTGTCAGAGAGCTTCTGTTTATTAATTTTTTTGTAATCAAACTCCAACGTCCCCCCACCCCATATTTGTTTAGATAAAATAACGAGCAGGCTCATTTTTTTTATTATTATCTAAAACAGATCAATTTTTATAGAGTAGATACACTGAATCCTTTTCTTTCTAAGTTGACCTAAATAGATTAAAACAATGTGCGTGATGAATTTATCCTATATTATAGGAAAATAAGATAGCTCATCTTATCCTTCTATATTATATGAAGGGTAGATGGTTTAGATGCGACTTCTTATTAGAGACAAAATGAGATGTGAATGACGAGTATGACTTCATATTGTGCACTATAGTTTTAAGTATTTAAGTAGTTAGACTTTTATAACCTTATGCAAAAGAGTAGAACACAGTCTGTCTAGAGTAGAAATTAAAAATTGTAATTACTTCTAAAATATATGCACTTGATGAAGGTATTAAAAGTTGTACATGTATATCAATTAGTCTAATACCCCAAAAACAACAAGTCGCATGTACATATGTAGGCGTCCCCACACCCACACCAACCCATCCATCCCCCGGACGCGCACATATATAGACACACACATATACACACACACACTCACATGTGCACGCACACACAACCGCGCATACAAGCATGCACACACACATACACATACACATATACAAACATACTATATATACTCAACACACACATACACATATATGTATATACATATACATATACATATATATATGCACACACACAAATAGATACATACATAAATAGATACATACATATACATATATATGCACACACATAAATAGATACATACATATATCACATACCATCTATGAAGGTTGTTGAGGAGGAACAAGTGAGTGTCCTGGAGCATCAGGAACATCTTACTTCTGACTTGCCTGAAGCAACATTGATCGAATCTGCAGGGGTTTCAACGGAGCTTGAACAGGTATCTCACTCTCAAGATATTCATCGCTTGCAATGTAGCTCAGCTCCAGTTCTGAAGGTTGTAGAGGATGATCCAGTGGTTGTTCTAGAGCATGGGTCAGATTCGGAGATTCACGATGATCATATGTTAGATACACAAGAATTGCGATCCGCAGTCATGGATGTTGCAAAGGTTTTATCTGCAACACCTCCGTTGGATGATGGTTCTTTAAACATATCACATCCGGACGTTGCCCAGGCCGTTGATAATTTGTTAAAACGTTCAGCATAGGCGTCCGCGTAGGAGGAAAGATCAGATGCCAATGGCTCCCCCTCCTACTGTGATCACTAGAGGTGCGGTAATCGATCCACTTCAAAATCCTCTTTTCATACGTCTCAATGAATGCTCTATTATGGAATGTTAGGGGTGTTTCTACCTCGTTGGTTCGTGTTATTTCATTAGCTCGACAGCATCGGTTGCAGTTATTAGTTTTAATAGAGCCAAAGCTTTGCCCAGCTCGGCTGGAAAGCATTAGATTGCAAATTGGATTTCACATGCTTACTCGTCTTGTGATGGAAATATTTGGGTGTTTTGGCGTGACTTTTTTTTCGAATTAGTGGATACGCAGCCTGGTGTACAAAACTCTCTTTACGTGTACGGTGGTTGGCTAGTGGACAATCCTTTTGGTTTACAGCGGTCTAGTTCGGCACACAGTGGTTGCGCGTCGTCCATTGTGGGCTGATTTGATATCATTTCGGGAGGAAGACGACTCTCCTTGGCTTCTTGCAGGTGGACTTTAATACATTCTTATCTCTGGATGAGCATACGGAGCATCCACTCCATCTCTGAGAGTCTTAACTGATTGTAAGGCTTTGTAAAGGCCCACTGGCATATTACAGATGCAGTATCAAGGTTCGCCATATACGTGGTCAGACGGCCGTGGTCTTGGTAAGGTCTGGAGAAGCCTTGATTGTTTCTTTTATACTACATCATATTCTAACATTTTTCATCATTGCTTGGTCAATCATCTTCATCGTACTACTTTCCGATCATGAGCCGTTGTTATTGCAATGTAGATTGTTAGATAATACAGGTCCTTCGTCTTTTCGTTATTTGGATGTATAGTCGACTCATGTTGATTTTGATGGTTTTGTTCATGAGCATTGGAGGTCATATCCAACTACTGGGGCATGTATGGGTCTTTATGTGAAACTACAGAGGTTAAAGTGGATTGAGGATATGGAATAAAACGTATTTGTGAGTTAATGGTGGCCGAGGAGGAGCCATGCGCATGGAACAGAGTTATGACGCAACTCCATCGAATAGCAGCCGGGAATCTTATCATCTTGCCAAGGCGTGCTATTGCTTTTGCAGAGCAGGGCTTATCTTTATTGGAAGCAAAGGCGAATGTGAAGTGGGTTAAAGAGGGTGACGCAAATACCAGAATTGTTCCATCAGACAGTCAAGACACGAAGACAGAGACATGCTATCATTTCTATTAATACAACCGCTGGGGTTCTGTGTGATACTTCTCAGTTGATTCAGGAGGAGGCAGTCAACTGTTTACTCACATCTCTTCTGCGCGGAGCCCATTTGATCATGATTCTTTGTTGCAGCATATTCCTAGGGTACTCAGTGAGCAGGATAAGAGGAATACAAAGCATGCCCCAAGCAGCAGAGGTTAAGCAGACAGTTTGGAGTCTCAGTCCAACAAGCACTCCTCGCCTGGATGGATTTCCTTGTTCATTTTATCGGCATTTTTGAGATCTTGTGGAGAGAGATGTCCTGCTGGGCGGTTCAAGAGTTTTTCTTGGGAGTTCAAGTGCCAAGCAGAATGGCGGCTTCTTTGCTTTGTTTATTGCCAAAGGTTCCCAATCCAGGTACATTTGCTAATTTCCGTCCCATCTGCTTGACGAATTTCATTTCCAAAGTTGTTACACGTGTTATATCATCCCGCCTTCTAAGCGAATACCTAGATTGATTCACCAGAGCAAGCGGGTTTATGCCTGTGCGAGGAATTCCAGAGCAGATACTCATGGATAAGGAAATGGTGCATATTCTAGATCGCTAAATGTCGGGGTGGCCATATGATGATCAAGTTGGACATAACAAAGGCCTTTAATAGAGTATCCTGGCATTACCTTGAACAGTTGCTTTTGCGCTTGGGTTTTCAAGCCCAGGTTTGGTTCGTCTAATCATGAATAAATTTGGCAGCCACGCTTTATTCTGTGTTCATTAATGGTAAATCTTGTGGTTTTTTCCGTCCTTCTTGTGGAGTCAAACAAGGTGACCCTTTGTCGCTATTGCTATTTATTCTTGCATCGAAAGGTTTTTCTCACGGTTTAAAGGCATTATTTCAATGGGGTGTTATCACAGGATTCAATAGGGGTTGTTCTCCAGTGGTCTCGCGTCTTGGCTTCGCAGATGATCTCTTAGAATTTTTGAATGGGTCGGCCGATAACCTACAAGCATTTAGTAGGTTTTTGGAGCAATACCAGCGCGCGTCAAGGCAATTAATTAATTATAATAAGAGTCAGATGGTTATTGGGGGAGGTATCTCATCCGCGCGAGTGTTGAGGATTTTGAATATGCGTCATTATCAATTGCCCATAAAATACTTGGGGTCATATTTGTTCAAGGGAATCAATTGCTCACGATATTATACAGACTTGCTCTCTCATTTTGATAATCAATTACAAGGATGGTCCCAACGCCTCTTGAGTATGGCAGGGAGACTAGCTCTTATACAGTCGGTTCTAGCAGCTTTGCCGCTACATATTATGGCCACAGCCTGTTTACCCAAAAGTGTTTTTACAGACCTCAATCGCAAAATGGCAAACTTTTTATGGAATCAAAAACATCATTGGCGGGCATGAAATTCTTTGTGTCATACAAAAGAAGAAGGTGGTTTGGGGATACGCAATCTTGAGGAACTGCAAAAAGCGTATGAGCGTAAAATGTGGTGGACTTATCAGACTTCATCGTCCATTTGCTCACAGTATATGCGGCATGAGTATGGTGCGCGCCATGTGATGCAGGTTATGGTCTCTGACTCCTCTGATTGGAAGCATATATGTCGTGTTCACACGTTTTGTTCTTTGCATGTGCAAGACACACGAGAAGGTTTATTTTGGTTGGATGATGCGCATGGCCAGTTCAGCTTACGAGTAGCCTATGAATCTTGTAGGGCTCGTATTGCTACGCAGCCATATGCTCGGTTTTTATGGTGGAAAAAGGCGTCTAAACAGGGACAAGTCTTTTTATGGAGATTGTGGTATCATGCGCTGCCTATGCCAGACAATGTTTCGGCCTGGATGGTGCCAATTTCGTCTTGTTGTTGTTTTTGCCGCAAAGCATCTGGTGAGCAGAGTCACTTCTTTTACACATGTCCTATTATATTAAGGCTATCTGGAGCTATCTCGCAGGGGTTTTTTTGGGGGACCTCTACCCACTGATATGCAGTTTCGTCGATATTTAGACGGTGGTGGCAACATGCTATTCTCGTAACAATGATTGGGAATCTTGCGGCAGTTGTACCATCTTACAACATGGTCTATTTGAAAGATATGCTGCAATACATTTTGGTGATGAAACGTTTCTCTGTTGTGTCTAAAGGAGAAGATTCGCCATAGCATATACTCCTGGTACTCATCTATTTCTGATTCAAGATTTTCCGCTTCCATACCATCTTTGCTCCAAGCGCAGTTTTTCACCATCCATGCGATCTCATAGAGTGACTATTGTACGATGGTGTTTGCCTCCGACAGGTAGGTCCAAGCTTAATGTTGAGGCGGCTACGGGCCGCGAGGGGTTGCGCGAGGATCAATCTTGCGAAATCACAACGGACGAATGTTTCGAGTATTGTGTTTTCCTCCGCTTCCAGTTCTACCTCCACTACATGCAGAATTAAAGACTATGCTTTATCCGTCATTTATTTTGCTACATTGGGGTTCAGTGAGTTGTATGTTGAGACTGACTGCCAATATTTGTTAACACTTTCATCGGACTCAGTCTCCTTATCGGATGGTTAGCCAGTGATGTAGAGCGTTGAAGAGATTTTGTCTCTTTTGCATTGCATTATCTCATATGTTCCACGCGAAGGAAATTGGTAGCCCACGCATTAGCACATCATGCTCTAATGCGGCGGACATCATATACATTTCAGAGGCCTTTGGACCTTCCACGTATGGCGCGGGGCGGATTGTGGACAGACGCGCATACTGCATATATTCGTGCTTTATCATAATGACGCGCGTTTCTTCCATCTGTCGCCTGCATCCTTTGGGTGCAAGCGATCGGGTATGTAATCGCTCATATCTATCTCTTTAGATTACTGTACACACTTCTCTTTCTGATGTCAGGATTGGTGTTATTACTGAGCATGTTCATATATTGGTGGGAGGCCCTGCGCAGTACATCATACATTCTTCAGAGGTGGCCCGTAGCTGTCTTGGGCGTAGCTTTTTGGGGTTGCCTTATTCACAATGTCGGTATGTTTCTACAGGCACCACTTATTATACATATTACTTATATGCGAGGCACTGAATATTTGTTTTTGGCATGCGCGGGCCGCCGCACGAGGACTTTGTGTTGCAAGAATGGATGGCCACTGGACCCAATACAGTTGATAGAATCTCTGCTATGGCAATATCTACATCGAATAGGGGCACATATAGCATGTTATCGGTTTAGGATATATTGTTCAACACGCTTGTTATGGATCAACACACTCCATTATATAAATATGCACGTTTTTTTTTTCCTTCGCCAAGGTTTTATCCACAAGGGTGGTTTTACTTGGCAAGGTTTTAATGCGGCATATCATATATGATTGGAGGCTGACAATATTTGTTCATTGCACTCGCTTTTTTTTTTACGACTCTATTATGGAATATGGTTTCCCTCCGCCACAAGTGAGCTTTCTTTTAATAAAATCTTTTCCACCTGAAAAAACATACATATATACACACACAGAAGATAACCTTTTTGCTCTCCATTGACGTTGGAATATAATGAAATAAATCAAATGACTAACTGGATTGATTGCGATTCTTATCTTGTGAGCAATTGATCGACACAACTTGACGCATTTTTCATTATAGGTCATCGACAAAACAACCTCTGTGTGTTTCTAACATATGAGTATGATTGCATTAATTCGATCCTATTCCCCACCATATGCGGGAGCCTTTAAGGCAATGGAGTAATGTTGTTGTTGCTGAGCTCTCCTCCCACTGTAAATGGTGCTTTGAAGACTTAACTAAGGATTTGCACACCAAATAACAACTCAAGCATGTTTTTGAGACCTAAGTTCTAAACCAAATGGGCATTCTTCATCTTTTCCTCCTTTGATTATTCTAGCACTTGAGCACTTTTATTATTCTAGTCGAAAAACAAGTAAAGTTTGATAGTAGAAGGCAATCTACTAAACTCTCCCCTCCCCCTCTGGTTATCTTTTGGGATGTACAAAGAAATTTGACACCAACACACAACCCAAAGATATTACATTATAAAATAACAATGCATATACTTCAAACAGTAGATACCGTCCTTCCATGATTGTTTTCTTTCAAAATTCTCAAAACAGAAATAAATGAAAAACTTCTCAACTACATTGGACTTCTTCAGAAAATAAAATGGTAAAATAATAATAATAATAACAATAATAATACAACATAAGAATAGTAGTAGTAGCAGCAGCAGTAGCAGGAGCAACAGAAGCAGCAGCAGTAGCAGGAGCAGAGTAGCAGTATCAGGAGGAGCAGCAGTAGGCGCAGCAGCAGCAGCAGCAGTAGGAGCAGTAGCAGCAGTAGGAGGAGCAGCAGCAGTAGCAGTAGTAGCAGCAGCATAGTAGTATAGTAGGAAACTAGGGGACCGGATATCCTCTCCGCCTCCATCCTCACCCCATTGTCCACCGCCCGACACGTGGAGGCGGTGAGGAGATCCCATTCTCACCCATTGTCATCTAGTCTCACCATCCCTCCTTGCTGCCACGTGTTGAGCGGTGAGCAATGAGGTGAGAATGGAGGCGGTGAGGAGATCCCATCTCGAAACTAGGTATCTATTGATTTCTCAAGTTGAACGTTGAAAGGGGCGGAGGGGGGGGGGGGGGGGGGACCTTCCTAACGGTTATGAATTGTTTTTTTCCAGCTAGGCCTTAATGAACCTTTAAGAAACTACAACAAACAAGAATGCATCTTATATATACGAATTAAATCACATTTAAGAATTAAGGTAGATGATTTAAACTCTGAGGCCAATTTGTAACATGTAATGCATCAAATAAAATTTATTAATGGATAAAAATTATTAAACTATTCGACGAGTACCACGCTTTGAAAAACGAATGGACTAAATTCTATTAGGGTGTATAACATATTCGATGCACTTAAGTGTGTATTTTCTTCTGATTTAATTATGTATTTATTTATTTTGGAATTCAGTATTTATTTGTTTCAAAGAAAGAAATAAGTACCTTGATAATCATCAATAACTCTTGTAAAATAATAATGTAATATCCCTTCGGGATTCAGCATTATGTAACTCATTAGGCACTTACTTATGTTTTTGGAATTCAGTATGATATTTTTTTTATAAATGCATACAAGGAATTTGATTTTCCATTCATAATTCTTTCTCGTATATTGATAAAGAATTATCAAACAGATATCTCTGCAATGAAATAATCGTTACTTTCTCCGTCTCAAAATATTGTCCTCTTTTTATTTTGGTTTATTTCTAAAAATATTGTCCTCTTTCTACAACTAGAAAATGTTAGCAGTCAAAGTTTCTATAGTCTCCCTTATTTTAATACGTACACGATTTCTCTCTATTTGACTACAAATAACCAACAAAAAAAGAAAAATTTTATTGTAGTTTTAATAAAAACTCACTTTTCGCACATTGACAGTAAGCTCACATCTATTCTACACGGTTTTGCCAAAACAATGGTGTGCATGCAGCACAGTTTTGACAAAACCGTGGTGTGCCAATTTACTTTTGGCACACCAGGGTTTACCAAATCATGGTGCATACCACGGTTTTGATAGAACCGTGTTGCGCATCCGGGTTTAACAAAACACTGTGTGTCCACCCCTATTTTTCCGATGAAATCATCTCAATTTCTCCTACAAAACCATCTTGTTTTCTCAGCAACAAAATATTTTTTCACCCTATCCAATAGATAAATGAGATCTTCACCTATTCAAATATCTTTATAGTTCGGATGTGAAGCTGTGCATTACGCAATGGAGTTGGATTTGAAATTACACAACCAAATTGATGAGGATTACATGCATCATATCATAGTCGGAGTTTCTCTAACGAGTCAAAACAAAGCTCGAATTGGATGTAGATGTGAAAGCAATTGATCTGGTGTATCATTTTTCTTTTCTACAGATGCAGCATGATATTTTTATAGCGCTTATCATATTCACATGATGAAGATCTCAAGTCAGCCTTGGGTCTTCTTATATGTTGTCCAACTATTATGTCAGTTAAGATTTATGTGAGCATTCCGGATGTTCAACAAACGTGGGCAGTACTTGTTGCAAAGGTTCACAAACCTATTACGTTGACATTTTTGGGACATCTAAGAGTATCGCAGAAGGTGCAGCTCGTCACAGAGGAAGGAGAAAATGATGATGATGTTGACGACCACTATGACGAAGACTAGGAGGGGGCGAATGAAGATGAAGAAGAATGTTTAGAGGATCTTGAAGAGAAAGAGACGAATCAGAGGAGTATAAACCAGCAGCACTCCATCTTGACGCATACGTTTCATTTTTTGAAGATTGTGGCCAGCCCAAAGATGCAGCAATTCATAGTCAGGGGGGCTTAAAACATCTATGAAGGAGTAGACCAAATAAGTTAGAGTTGAATATACTATTCAAAACCAAAGATGGGGTGAAACCTGTCATGCAATTGTGGTCTATGAAGCAAAATCAATTCTTCAAAGCAGTGGCAGTTCGACAAAATATTGGTATGTTAGGTACGCAAATTAGAAGATTTTAAATTGTCAATGGCTTCTCAAGAAGTTTGAGACAAACACATTATGAAAGATCGGCATATTCCACGAACGTCATAGCTGTACAAATGCAAACATCACAGTGGATCATAAGAACGTTGATTCAAACATGATTGGAAAAATAATTAGAGAAAACATTAGTCAGAATATGAACTCTGGAGCATAAATGTTCGAGAACTGCACATGTGAGCTTGAATGTGGACATAAACTACAAGAAAAATTGAGAACAAAAGGCAGCAAAGACAATGTTGCATGGTGATAGTCAATCCTTCCATGAGTTGCCTTGTTATGGTTGCCCTAAGGCATCAAACAAAGGAACCATTGTCTGTTGTAGGCACGATCCAGAATTGAACAGTGTTGATACGAAGGCATATGGTGTGGTTTCCTGAGCATTCAAACCGTCAATTTTTGAGTTTTAACATTGACATCCAATTATCAGTTAACAATACACATTTGTATGGTGAGCATAGCGAGAATTATTGATTGTTGTTGCGGTTGATAGGACATATCATATATTTCCGGTTGCTCATGTATTGTTGATGAGGAGAGCGAACCAAATTAGGGGTTGTTTTCTTAGGGATATGCGTCACTATGTAATTGGCGACACGAAAGATGCATGTTTGATTTCCGACTAATACTGGCCTTCAATCAGTGATCCAATCAGATTCTACATGTCAACCACTTATGCATATCATAGATATTGTCACCATCCCATCAGATCAAATTTTTCACATAAGTAGAATGTCGTGTTGTTTCTCCTCACATGTAATTTGGCACATTCATAGCCTTCAAGGTACTTCTAGTTATCTCCATCAGCGTCCGATTATGGCGTTCTACAACTCCATTTTTTTGAGGAGTGTATGGAGCCGTCAAGTGCCATATGATTCTGTTCTTTTCAGAATAGTTGTTGAATTTGATAGAGGTAAACTACCATCCTCTATCGTTACGGAACACTTTTATTTCTTTAGATGTACCTTTTTCGCCAAGGCTTTGAAGTTCTTGAAGACTTCAAGTGCATTATTCTTTTCTTTCAACACAAATGACCACATGTAACGTGAATGGTCATCAATTATCACAAAAACGTACCTATTTCTGCTATGGGTACTAGGCGTAATAGGGCTGAGTAAGTCTCCATGAATGAGCTCCAAGAGGCCGCTTGCTCGATATGAAGATTGTTGTTAGAAAGGCAGTCTCGATTGTAGAAATAAGAGGGTTTGAGTGATTTCAAAATAAGAAATTGAATATATATACATATATAAACGTGTATAAGTGTGTACATGTATGCATGATAACTTGCATACTTGCCTTATTTAGCTTATATATTATGTTGCCGTACTAACGAGCCATGAAGCATTAAAGCTTACATCATATGGCGAACATTTGTTGAGTTTATACTATTTTCAGGTGCCACAATTAATGAACTAAAGTAGTTCATTAAGTGAAGTACTTAGTTTAATAAACTAAGTAGTTCATTAAAGGAAGATGCATTTGGAAAAGGCACAAAGGCAACATGGCTATGGAAGGAAAGTCTTCTCCTCCTCCCCACATTCATTCCACACGCCTTTTACATATATATATATTTTCAGATTTTTTATAAAAGGCACATACACATGTATTCCAACGTACTACCGACACGTTATATATCTTACGTACGTACGTTAACGTCACACCACCATACTTAACTCATATTTATGAGTATATTCAGGTCTTATATCATATGATATAAGATATGGTGATGACAAATTAAATACGACACGATAAAAGGTTCTAAACCGAAATTTGTCGTATCGGGCGAATACCGAAACTTCGCCAACGTGTCACGTACTTGCCATAAATAAATGGCCAGCCCATATACATCAAAAATTGATGAAAATTTCGTGATACACATGGTGTGATTAGCCAAAAATACTTTCCATGTTGGCACACACAAATCACCCCACATTTAGGCCAAAATGTGAAGATTCCAATTTTATTTTTGTCACATGTTTATGGTACCATTTTAAATCAGCCAAGAGCTGAAATTTAAAATATATATTATATATATTATGTATAACATAATATATATCATGTGCAAAAGTTGGAATTTAAATTAGAGAAAAATCGGGTAATCGATAAATATCGAAAATTCGGTTTTCTACGCACTTAACATGGAACGTTTTTCTTGACCATGATGTGACACGTATCTAGACACTTTTTACATATAATATACATCTTAAAGTGTTCTAGAAAATTAAATTAAGGGCTGATTGGAATATTACATGTGTGTATTATTAAATGTGCACTATTTTACAAAGTTAGCAAAAATAAATTTCAGCACATGTATACACTTTCAAACGTCACTACAGCTGAGTTGGAGCAATGTGGAGCCTTGTTGGCATGTTGATTGGTCAAGGATCAATCATACAATGTTGATGAATCAAAGAGAGAAGCTACAAAAGGTAAGTATTCAACATATACCTCTCTTATGTCACATGCTGAAAATTTCAGCATGTTACACATACCATGGCCGAATTCTTCATGTAAGCAAGATATTTTGTCAATTTTTCATTAAAGGATTAATTAAAGGAGTTATGGAAATGATTTGAATATTAAGGTAATTAAGTGTGATATTTTTCATATCACACATGCTGAAATTTTTCAGCATGTGTGAAGGTGTGCTGGCCGAATCTACCCCTCTTTGTGTCCAAGTTCATTCTTCATTTGGTAGCAAGACTTACCTTATATAATTGATTTATTTTTATGACAAAAATTCAAAGGAAAATGGCAAATAATCTGAATTTATCCCATGTTGTAAATGCTGAAAATTTCAGCATTGAAAAAAGGTGCTGGCCGATTTTTTGAGGATGGAAGGAAGATATTTTGTGTCTTGCACTTATGATAGAATTTGTGAATTATGGTATGACTTAATGATTGATATTGGCATGTTTAAAGTGATTATTTCAGATTTTCCATGTCATCAAATGATGACAACATTGAGCCAATCAAAGGTGCCAAGTAAGCAATGACTAAATGATGGTCCAATGGAGTGATGCCAAGTAAGCAAAGCATTGTCACCATGATGTCTTACACTCTCTCAAGCACTTAAAAGGAAATTTTCAAGAGGGGGAGACATAGGGGACGGCTGAATTTAAAGAAGAGAGAGAACAAACAAAACAACACCAAGATTTGCATTCTAAAGTGATCAAAGTGCCAAGCCTCTTTTCTCCTACACTTTCTTTCTTTCTTTCTTCTTCTTGTAAAAAGCCTATTGTATTTTACTTCTTTCATCTTGAATAGGCTTCATAGAAACCACCATTCATACATCTTTGTAAAAGATTGATCAAGGTGTGATCAATCTTCATCTAGCGAGGTGGTGGTGTTCGTGTGAATTGTACTCGACATACAAGGTTTGTAAAGGGTTGGAGTTAGGTGTAACTCTATCAACCCTGCGGTAAGGTGTACTGCGTGTGTGTGATTAGTGTGAACCAAGGAAGGTGTTCCTTGAAGACTGGAGTAGGTTGTTTATAACCGAACCAGTATAAAATTCTTGGTGCAATTTACTTTCAGCATTTACTTTTCAGTTTCTGCACTGTTTATACGTTTTGTTCACGTTCGGAAAAATAGTAAACGATTTCCAAAAATTATAAAAATTTCCAGAAACATACATAAACGTTCTAGGGTTAATTTGGCACAAGTTTCAACCCTTTTGGACAAGTATAGGTCAGTCAAACATCAAAAGTTCTGAGACTAGTGCAGTCTGATTTTCAGACTTGCAAAGGTTGAGACTTTGGTGGTATTTGACCTACTTCCCAAAAGAATTTTCAAAAACTGTTTCAACCCATTTAAATATGTGTGAGGAGTTATTGGTCAAATTTTCAGATCATTTGGACATTCACACAAATAGGAATTAATTTTTCAAAACCATCTACCGTTTCTGGCAGATTTGCACAATCTGAGTGCCAACGGTTTTTGAAGGGGTTAAAGGTTGAATTTTGATTTGAAATTTTTAGGGGACCCTCATAACATCTGAGGCTAAGTTCTCTCAAAATTTCATAATTTTTGGAGACCTCTAACCTGGTTTTAAAAACGTTTTAAAACAGGTCCTGAAAAAGAATCTGTTTTCAGAACTTGAATTGTTCAAGTTTAAAGAAATTTTAAAAAGCACACTTTCCGCCCATCTATTCAACCCCCCCCTTCTAGTGGTGCCTTGCAGATCCTACAAGTGGTATCAGAGCGCAGGAATACTCACTACAAGGAATCCAACGATTCAGTGAGATGGCATCCACAAATCTCAAAACCGAACAAGAAGGTATGTCGAGCCAAAGGCCTCCACTTTTTGACGGTGAGTCTTTTATTCAATGGAAACTTAGGATGAAACTTTTTCTTATGGCTATAGATATAGATCTTTGGTCAATAATTGAAGATGGTCCATATGTCCCATCTAATGTATCCACTGTAGACGGAGTTACTTTAGAAGTTATTAAAACTAGACAAGAATATACGAGTGATGATAAAAAGAAACTTAGTATGAATGCTAGGGCTATGCAATTGCTTTTAAACGGATTGAGTAAAAGTGAGTCTAGTTATGGTCAAATTGTTTGAGTGCACAAGAAATGTGTGAGAATCTTAGAAATGAAACACGAAGGCACAAGTTAAGTGAAAGAGTCTAAAATTAATATGCTCATGTCTACTCTTGAGTCTTTAAGTTGTTGCCTAATGAGTCAATTGTAGATATGGATCTTCGTTTGACTAACATCTATAACTCTCTTGAGTCTCTTGGTAAGGCTTTTACTACGCAGGAAAAGGTTCAGAAAGTCCTACGGAGCCTTCCTTCGGAATGGGATCCTAAAGTGACTGCTATAGAAGAAAGCAAGGAGACTAAATCAATAAAAATGGAAGAACTCATTGGTTCACTCAAAGTTTATGAAAACAAACTTATTATCCGGAAATCGGAATCAACCAAACAAGGTAAGACAATTGCTTTTAAATCAAATGAATACGTCTCCCCTCCCTCCGATCACGTAGATGACAGGATTCCGAATCGGATAATGATGACTTAATTCTATTGGCTAAGGGACTAAGAAGATTCATGAGAAAATCATTTAGAAATAAAAACAAGGGCACTACATCTAAGAGAAACAAAAACAAGTCAAATGATAAGGACATTAAATGTTATGAATGCGGCAAACTCGGACACTTATCATATGACTGCCCTAACAAAGAAAAGCAAAATAATAAGTACCCTGACAAGGAGCGGAACAAAATAGACCCGTCTCAGATCCTAAACAAAGGAAACGTGCACTAAAGGCCTCCACATGGAGTGACTCATCAGACTCTGAAACTGAGACCGAAGAGGAGACCGCTCAAGTTTGCTTCGCTTCAAAGGCGTCTAATGAGGGTATCATCCGATTCTGACTCTGACTCTGAACCTTCTTATGATGATCTTTTTAGTCAGTATCTTGAATTACATAAATTTACTAAGACTCTCGCAAAAGAAAAGAAACGTTTAATTGAAGAAAAGAACTGTTAGAATCTTCTAACGAGAATCTTGTCGCTCAATTAAGCGATTCAAAGAAAGAGTCTTCATGTGTCATCACTGCATTAAAAACCGAGATCTCATCATTGACTTCTCAAAATAATGAAATGAATCCGAGATTTCAAATTTGAAATCAAGGAATACATACTTAGAGAAAATGATGAAACAATTCGATACAGGGTCAAACATGCTGCATCGCATCATATTATCGCAAAAGCATGACAGTGACAAAACTGGATTGGGATACGTTGATACTAACGAAGTATCAACCAAACCAACCAAGTTTGTTGTGTCTAAGAAGTAGACACCCCCTAAGCATCATGTGGCGTCTAAGATGACGCAAAAAGCGCCCCCTTCCACACGCCCCACTCCCTCATATCATGTGAAATATAACGTTGTACCATATAGATATGAGAAGAAAAGAACAATGCATACACGAAATACATATCATCCACGCACTACGCACACACGCACACAAGGACATATCAAAAGCGTCCTTCATTCAATGAGTATAGAGGAGTCCTTGGCAAAGACCCAAAGTACATGCACCACATGTATATTATATCGCACCTTCATTCTTGCCATTTGATAGACCGAGAAGGATCACCCAAGTATGGGTACCGAAAGGTACCTTTACCAAAAGGTGATTAACTAACTCGAAAGGACTCAAAATTAAAAGGGTACCTAAATCACCTTTCACATTGCAGGGAGACCACTCATCGAAAGACACATCAATAAAGTGGTTCCTTGACAGTGGTTGCTCGAGGCACATGACGGGTGACCCGAGCCTGTTCTCCAAATTAAAGAAGGTCACAAAAGGCGGATCCGTGACCTTTGGAGACAACAATGAAGGCAAGATCATCGGAAAAGGTACGATTGGTAATCCGAATACACTTCAAAATCTCCAATGTGATTGTTTGGTAAGCAACTTATCTTACAATCTTCTTAGTATTTCTCAATTTGTTGACAATGGTTTCAATGTGTGTTTTACTCACCCTTATTGCAATATAATAAATAAAAATGGAGAAACCGTTTTAAAAGGAAAACGTGAAGGAAATATATTCACACTATCTATGGATGATGTAGTAGACGCCAAAGTTAAATGTTTTATGTCAAATGAACCCAATGTGAATTTGTGGCATAGACGTTTAGGACACATAGGTATTTCTACACTAGAAAAAATCTGCAACGAAAGAACCTAGTACGGGGATTGCCTACGCTTGATTTAGACAATTTCAGTTGTGTGAATCTTGCATAAAGGGCAAACAAACACGTGAGTCACTTAAGCCTAAAAATGAGATAAGCACGACTAGAATACTAGAACTATTGCATATCGATTTGTTTGGTCCTAGTCGCACTACAAGCCTTGGTGGGCGTCACTATGCATGCGTGATTGTTGATGACTTCTCTCGCTATACTTGGACTTTATTTCTTGCACATAAGGATGATAGCGCCGTAGAGAATCGCTAAATTAATTAAACAACTTGAAAATCAATACGGCGTAAATGTGAAAAGAATAAGAAGCGATAGAGGCGGTGAATTTAAAAATAAAGAGATGATTTCGTTTTGTGAAGAAAAAGGAATTAACATGAGTTTTCGCCACCTAGAACTCCACAATTAAATGGAAGTAGTAGAAAAGAAAGAATCGCACACTACAAGAAATTGCTAAAACCATGCTTTGCGAAAATAAATTGCCTAGATTTCTGTGGGCGGAAGCCGTAAATTGTGCATGCTATATTGTAAATCGCCTCTATCTATAAGAAAGAAAATAAACTAAGACGCCTTACGAAATTTTGAATGATCGCATGCCTAAGATTGATTATTTTCGTGTGTTTTGGATGCAAATGCTTTGTCTTGAATACAAAAGATAATTTAGATAAATTTGAATCCAAATCAATGAGTGCATTTTTCGTTGGGTATTCCATAAATTCAAAAGCATATAGATGTTATGATCCTCTCACTAGACAAATCATAGAATTATTTCATTGTTAAATTCAATGAATTTGTGGAGAGATTGATAAAGATAAGGAATATGACGATGATTTTGAATTGAAACCCGTTTTGGATGAAGATAATGATTCTTTTGATATGCATGAGATGAATGAGACACTAGAAATGCCTGATCATATAGAATGCATGATAACTTAGAAAATAATCAACCAAGATGGCATAGAGATCACCCACAAGATCTCATCATAGGCGACATCACTCATGGTGTGCGACCACGTAGAAGAATCACTTCGGATGAAATAAATGAATTTCATGCTATGATTTCTGAAATTGAGCCTAAAAATGTGCATGATGCTTTGAGTGATTCATCTTGGATTGATGCTATGCATGACGAACTTAATCAATTCGTTAGAAATGATGTATGGGATTTAGTGCCACGACCACAAGATAAGACAATAATAGGCACAAAGTGGGTATTTAGGAACAAAATGAATGAAGAAGGAAAGGTCGTTAGAAATAAAGCAAGACTCGTAGCTCAAGGATATAATCAAGAAGAAGGAATAGGACTACGATGAAACATTGACACCCGTAGCACCGTAGCAGTTTAGAAGCTATACGACTCTTACTTGATATGCTTGCTTGAAAGATTTTAAATTATATCAAATGGACGTCAAAAGTGCTTTTCTAAACGGATTTATACAAGAAGAAGTATACGTGAAGCAACACCCGGTTTTGAAGATTTGAAACATCCATATCACGTGTACAAACTAAAGAAGGCACTATATGGCCTAAAGCAAGCGCCGAGAGCATGGTATGATCGTTTTGCCACTTTTCTTTTAGAAAATAATTTTAAACGTGGTACTATAGATAGTACACTATTTTTGAAACAAGAAAATCAGATTTACTTATTAATCAAATTTACGTAGATGACATTATTTTCGGTTCTACCTCACATAGACTTGTTAAAGATTTTGAAAATTGTATGAAAGCTGAATTTGAAATGTCTATGGTTGGTGAACTTAATTATTTTCTTGGCTTGCAGATTAAGCAAACGAGTAAAGGAATTCATATAAGCCAAGCTAAGTACGTAAATGACATGATCAAGAAGTTTCAGTTTTGAAAATTTGAAACCATCCCCCACGCCTATGAGTGTTACTACTAAATTAGACAAAGACGAATATGGTAAAGACGTTGATAATGGATTATATCGATCTATGATAGGTTCTTTACTATATTTAACTGCTAGTAGGCCTGATATTATGTTTAGCGTATGCATGTGTGCTCGTTTTCAAAGTCAACCTAAGGTGTCACACTTAAATGCGGTAAAAAGAATATTCCGTTATATTAAGCACACGCCCACCTTAGGTATTTGGTATGATAAGGACTCTACATTCGACTTACATGCTTACACTGATGCAGATTATGGTGGCTGCAAGATAGATAGAAAAAGCACGAGCGGAACTTGCCAATTTATAGGAAATTCCCTTATTTCATGGTTTTCCAAAAAGCAAGCAAGTGTTGCTTTGTCCACTACTGAGGCTGAATATATGGCTCTCAGCCTTTGTTGCACACAGTTGTTGTGGATAAAACAACAACTTTCGGATTTTGGAATTACCGTAAATAAAATTCCTATATATTGTGATAGTATGAGTGCAATAAATTTGTCTAAAAACCCCGTATTACACTCTAAGGCTAAGCATATAGAAGTTCGCTATCATTTTCTTCGTGATCACGTTAACAATGGTAATATTGTCATAGATCACGTACGCACAGAATCACAAGTAGCGGATATATTTACAAAGGCCTTAAATCAAGCCACATTTGAATCTCTTCGTTCTAAATTAGGCATGATTCATGTTGATGTGATTTAATGCGATATTATTTGATTTACTTTCCTTTTTGACAGGAATCTTTTGATTAACTTTCCAAAATAAAGGGGGAGAGAGAAGCATGATTTAAGGGGGAGAGAGATTTAAGGGGGAGAGAGATCACTGATTGATCCTAACTGCATGAATCAAGGGGGAGCCGGATTTGAAATTCGAAATTCAAATTTCAAATCTGTGCATAATTCAAGGGGGAGAGGTAACACTTAAATCATGTACACTAGTTATTTTGAAAATCATCAAAAGGGGGAGATTGTAGAAATAAGAGGGTTTGAGTGATTTCAAAATAAGAAACGTTGAATATATATACATATATACAAACGTGTATAAGTGTGTACATGTATGCATGATAACTTGTCACTACTTGCCTTATTTAGCTTATATATTATGTTGCCGTACTAACGAGCCATGAAGCACTAAAGCTTACATCATATGGCAAACATTTGTTGAGTTTATACTATTTTCAGGTGCCACAATTAATGAACTAAAGTAGTTCATTAAGTGAAGTACTTAGTTTAATAAACTAAGTAGTTCATTAAAGGAAGATGCATTTGGAAAAGGCACAAAGGCAACAAGGCTATGGAAGGAAAGTCTTCTCCTCCTCCCCACATTCATTCCACACGCCTTTTACACATATATATACTATATTTCATATTTTTTATAAAAGGCACATACACATGTATTCCAACGTACTACCGACACGTTATATATCTTACGTACGTACGTTAACGTCACACCACCATACTTAACTCATATTTATGAGTATATTCAGGTCTTATATCATATGATATAAGATATGGTGATGACAAATTAAATACGACACGATATAAAGGTTCTAAACCGAAATTTGTCGTATCGGACGAATACCGAAACTTCGCCAACGTGTCACGTACTTGCCATAAATAAATGGCCAGCCCATATACATCAAAAATTGATGAAAATTTCGTGATACACATGGTGTGATTAGCCAAAATACTTTCCATGTTGGCACACACAAATCACCCCACATTTAGGCCAAATGTGAAGATTCCAATTTTATTTTGTCACATGTTTATGGTACCATTTTAAATCAGCCAAGAGCTGAAATTTAAAATATATATTATATATATTATGTATAACTTAATATATATATCATGTGCAAAAGTTGGAATTTAAATTAGAGAAAAAAGGGTCGGGTAATCGATAAATATCGAAAATTCGGTTTTCTACGCACTTAACATGGAACGTTTTTCTTGACCATGATGTGACACGTATCTAGACACTTTTTACATATAATATACATCTTAAAGTGTTCTAGAAAATTAAATTAAGGGCTGATTGGAATATTACATGTGTGTATTATTAAATGTGCACTATTTTACAAAGTTAGCAAAAATAAATTTCAGCACATGTATATACACTTTCAAACGTCACTACAGCTGAGTTGGAGCAAATGTGGAGCCTTGTTGGCATGTTGATTGGTCAAGGATCAATCATATAATGTTGATGAATCAAAGAGAGAAGCTACAAAAGGTAAGTATTCAACATATACCTCTCTTATGTCACATGCTGAAAATTTCAGCATGTTACACATACCATGGCCGAATTCTTCATGGTTAAGCAAGATATTTTGTCAATTTTTCATTAAAGGATTAATTAAAGGAGTTATGGAAATGATTTGAATGTTATGTAAGGTAATTAAGTGTGATATTTTTCATATCACACATGCTGAAATTTTTCAGCATGTGTGAAGGTGTGCTGGCCGAAAATCTACCCCTCTTTGTGTCCAAGTTCATTCTTCATTTGGTAGCAAGACTTACCTTATATAATTGATTTATTTTTATGACAAAAATTCAAAGGAAAATGGCAAATAATCTGAATTTATCCCATGTTGTAAATGCTGAAAATCTCAGCATTGGAAAAAAGGTGCTAGCCGATTTTTTGAGGATGGAAGGAAGAATATTTTGTGTCTTGCACATTATGATAGAATTTGTGAATTATGGTATGACTTAATGATTGATATTGGCACATGTTTAAAGTGATTATTTCAGATTTTCCATGTCATCAAATGATGACAACATTGAGCCAATCAAAAGGTGTCAAGTAAGCAATGACTAAATGATGGTCCAATGGAGTGATGCCAAGTAAGCAAAGCATTGTCACCATGATGTCTTACACTCTCTCAAGCACTTAAAAGGAAATTTTCAAGAGGGGGACATGCACAATAGGGGACGGCTGGAATTTAAAAGAAGGAAGAGGAGAACAAACAAAAACAACACCAAGATTTGCATTCCAAAGTGATCAAAGTGCCAAGCCTCTTTTCTCCTACACTTTCTTTTCTTTCTTCTCTTGTAAAAAGCCTATTGTATTTTACTTCTTTCATTCTTGAATAGGCTTCATAGAAACCACCATTCATACATCTTTGTAAAAGATTGATCAAGGTGTGATCAATCTTCATCCTAGCGAGGTGGTGGTGTTCGTGAGAATTGTACTCGACATACAAGGTTTGTAAAGGGTTGGAGTTAGGTGTAACTCTATCAACCCTGCGGTAAGGTGTACTGCGTGTGTGTGATTAGTGTGAACCAAGGACGGTGTTCCTTGAAGACTGGAGTAGGTTGTTTATAACCGAACCAGTATAAAATTCTTGGTG
>AP025041.1:42311752-42357801 GCA_036186865.1 Eustoma russellianum | reverse complement strand
TTTACGTTCGGAAAAATAGCAAACGATTTCCAAAAATTATAAAAATTTCCAGAAACATACATAAACGTTCTAGGGTTAATTTGGCACAAGTTTCAACCCTTTTGGACAAGTATAGGTCAGTCAAACATCAAAAGTTCTGAGACTAGTGCAGTCTGATTTTCAGACTTGCAAAGGTTGAGACTTTGGTGGTATTTGACCAACTTCCCAAACGAATTTTTAAAAACTGTTTCAACCCATTTCAACATAGTGTGTGAGGAGTTATTGGTCAAATTTTCAGATCATTTGGACATTCACACAAATAGGAATTAATTTTTCAAAACCATCTACCGTTTCTGGCAGATTTGGACAATCTGAGTGCCAACGGTTTTTGAAGGGGTTAAAGGTTGAATTTTGATTTGAAATTTTTAGGGGACCCTCATAACATCTGAGTGTAAGTTCTCTCAAAATTTCATAATTTTTGGAGACCTCTAACCTGGTTTTAAAAACGTTTTAAAACAGGTCCTGAAAACAGAATCTGTTTTCAGAACTTGAATTGTTCAAGTTTAAAGAAATTTTAAAAAGCACACTTTCCGCACCATCTATTCAACCCCTCCCCCTTCTAGTGGTGCCTTGCAGATCCTACATCGATTGTTTTCCAACAAGACAGGATTTGCATATTCGGTTCTCTTGATTAATGTAAGGTAATCCGCGCACAATCTTCTTTTACTTCATATTTTTTAGGGTTTCGAAGTTGACATGCCAAAGCCGTGCATGCCACTTCCATGCTATCTCATCAATCTTGGCTTGAAGACATATCGGAGTGCTCAGTTTTATACAAATCTTTTATAATCAATTAGGACTCGTTGCTACCTTCATTAACAATCGGTCGCACCTATCATGCATAATGAAGAAGCTGTCTTTTAGCCTCACTAAACATCTGTCTTCCGTAGCTTGTCCAAGGCTAATTATATTACTTCGTAATTCGGGTATAAAGTATACTTCACTGAGTAATTTTTGCTCACCCGATTTTTCTTGAAGAATTATCGACCCTTTGCCTTCAATTTCAACACAGGATCCATCTTCAAACCTTACTTTGCCCTTCACGTTTTTATTCAATTCGGAAAAATAAGATTCATCTCCCGACATATGGTTACTTGCTCCGCTATCTAGGTACCACACATGATTTTCCATCGATTGAGAAGTAAATTTGCTTGGAATTATATTCTTTCATTCAAATTTACCTCTTGAGGAAGATGACCTACAACTTCATGGACAAACACCGCTTCATCTACGTCATGTGCATCGGTTATGTGTGCTTCGTTCATCCTTGGTTTTCTCTCGGGACACTTGCTTGCAAAGTGTCTGGGTTTAGCACAACGAT
The DNA here is from genome assembly GCA_036186865.1 of Eustoma russellianum. Lineage (NCBI taxonomy): Eukaryota > Viridiplantae > Streptophyta > Magnoliopsida > Gentianales > Gentianaceae > Eustoma > Eustoma russellianum. The sequence goes on along the minus strand of AP025041.1, from coordinate 42,356,441 downwards.
AGCATATAATTTTGAGCAATCCTTTCTCGATCCTCCTCTCCTTCTGCCGCGATTTGAATATGAGACATAGAAGGTGTCTCGGTTTTATGTCAATACTCGGTCTTGCATACTTTTGTGACCTCGGCCTTGGCTCCTTCCCCGTGAGCCATGGCCTCACCCTCTCTGATCAACGGTGCCTCTTCTTTGGGGCAATGTTGAGAAATATAGAAGGTTGTTTTGTGTAGATGATGTGACACAAAACCGAATACAATTTTCCTCTCTTGCTTGGAACTCTACCCGACCCCTTTTTATTTATAGACACACTATACAAGTCTATTGCAAATCCTAGGCCATTCCATAATCCAAAATGGACTAGGAATAGGTTATGACATTCTAGCTATATATAATAACTCAATCTAGCTAAGTTCATACAAACTATGGACTAAAATATTTTCATTTACATAAGGAATTATCCGACATTGTCCTCCTTAATTTTTGAATGTAATGTTGGGATTTCTTCAATGCCAATCAAGCTCTGCATTTCTTTGAATCTCGTCTGCACCAATGGTTTTGTCAATATATACGCCTTTTGTTTGTCTCTGCTAATGTGTTCGGCTTCAACTAAGCCTTTCTCCACGCATTCTCGAATAAAGTGATAACGTGTATGAATGTACTTGCTCCTTTCTTGGAACACAGGATTCTTGGTAAGTTCAATAGCCGACTTGTTGTCCACACGTATGACCACCTTTTCTTGCTTCCAACTTGTTATTTCACACAACAATTCTTGAAGCTAAATAGCTTGGCATGTTGCGGCTGTTGCCGCCATAAATGCGGCCTCACAAGATGATAAGGCCACGGTCTTTTGTTTTTTAGAACACCATGAGATTGGCGAGTGTTTGAAGTAGAATACATTTCCTAGTGCTCTTGTCATCATCTTAATTTACATTGTGACTACTGTCACTATATCCAACAAGATGTTTAGTAATTCCCCATCTGAACATTATTCCAAGGGTTGTCGTTTCTTTCAAGTACCTTAGGATATGTTTAATCGCATGTTCGTGGGGCTCTCTCGGGCCTTGCATATAGCGGCTCACAATTCCAACTGAGTAGGCAAGATCAGGTGTCGTATATAATGAATATCTCAAACTTCCTACCAATCTTCGATAGCGCATGCCCCCTACAACTTCCTCATTCTCGGCCTTTGTGAGCTTAGTGCCGGGGTCCATGGGAACATGGGTTGCGTTGCAATCATGTAGATATGCTTCTCTAAGTATCTTTAAAGTATACCCCTCTTGCTTCATTTTAATTCCATCGTGTCCTTGAATAACCTCAATGCCGAGGTAATATGTGAGCTTGCCAAGGTCGGACATTTCAATTCTGTTGCCACATCTTTCTTGAAGTCTTTGATAATTGATGTGCTAGTTCCAGTTACGAACAAATTATCCACATATACAGCCGCAACAAGTAATCTTTTGTCCCTTAACTTTTTGTACACAAACTTTTCTTTGGAGCAAGGATAAAATCCAAGCTTTTCAAAATTTTGTCTAGCTTGGTATTCCAAGCTCTCGGCGCTTAACGTAATTCATACAAGGCCTTTGAAATCTAGTAGACTCTATCTTCTTCTCCCTCCTTTCAAAGCCTTCGGGTCGTGACACATACACTTGCTCCTTCAACTCTCCATGCAAGAAGGCCGTCTTTACATCAGCATAGTGTATTTCCCAACAAAGTGAGGTGGCCAAAGCAACAAGAAGTCGGATGGTTTCAATTCGTATCACGGGTGCAAATACATTATCGTAATCGACACCGAATTGTTGAACATAGCCGTTTTTAACTAGGTGTGCTTTATGGTTTTTTATGGAACCATCGGCGTTCTTCGTAATCCTGAATACCCATTTTAACCCGATAGGTTTGACACCTTTGGGTTTGCTAACCAATATCCAAGTCTCATTTTTATTGATGGAATCTATCTTGTTTTTCATGGATTGCATCCAAACTCTTGATCCTTTAGCTTCTTGAAAGTTTCTTGGCTCATTGTTATTCATCATTAATAATTCTTCTTCATCAATATTGGATGTTATCACATAATCATCAAAATATCGAGGTTGTTGCTTCATGTGGCTGGACTTTTGCACATCCGAGATTTGCACCATGTTTTCATTCTTAGGTGGAATTGCGTCGGCTTGAAATGGCAGACAATGTGTGTTTGTGGGCTGCTAGGGTTGACTTGGCATGCTTGAGCTTGGCTCACTCAGGCTTGGCATGGTCGGGGCCATATCTATTAGCAAAGGTCTAGTGCCTTCATCCAACATCTTGCCTCAAATCATTTGAAACATTTCTAGCGGTTTGTTTTGTCTCATGTTCGTGTGTCTCCCACTTCCATCCAATACTTTCATCAAATATTACATTGCTGCTTACATGAACTTTGCGTGTCTTGTGATCATAAAGGCGATATCCCTTGGTACCCATCTCGGTTCCAAGGTGCAATAAGGGACGCGATCTATCATCCAATTTCTTCAAATGAGATGAATCAATTTTGGCGTAGGCAAGGCATCAAAATATATTTAAGTGTTGTAGCCTTGGTTTTTCTCCTTTGTACCTTTCATACGGTGTTTGATTTTGTAAGGCCTTTGTAGAAAGACGATTAAGTAAATAAGTAGAATTTCGTACCGCTTCTCCCCGTATGTAATTCGGCACATTCATAGCCTTCAAGATACTTCTAGTCATCTCCATTAGTGTCCGATTACGGTGTTCTACGACTCCATTTTATTGAGTCGTGTATGGAGCCGTCAAGTGTCATATGATTCCGTTCTTTTCACAATAGTTGTTGAATTCGATAGAGGTAAACTCCCCTCGTCTATCGGTACAGAACACTTTTATTTCTTTAGATGTATTTTTTTGGCCAAGACTTTGAAGTTCTGGAAAACTTCAAGTGCATTATTCTTTTCTTTCAACATAAATGGCCACATGTAACGTGAATAGTCATTGATTATCACAAATATGTACCTATTTCCGCTACGGGTACTCCGCGTAATAGGGCTAAGTAAGTGTCCATGAATGAGCTCCAAGAGGCCGTTTGCTCGATATGAATATTTTTTTGGGAAAGGTAGTGTCAATTGTTTTCCAACAAGACAGGATTCACATATTCGGTTCTCTTGATTAATGTAAGGTAATATGCGCACTATCTCCTTTTTCTTCATATTCTTTAGGATTTCGAAGTTGACATGTCCAAGCCGTGCATGCCACTTCCATACTACCTTGTCAATCTTGTCTTGAAGACATATTAGAGTGTCCGGTTTTATACAAATCTTGTATAATCGATTAGGACTCTTTGCTACCTTCATTAAAAATCAGCCTTCGTAATTCGGGCATAAAATATACTTCACTAATTAATTTTTGCTCACCCAATTTTTCTTGAAGAATCATCGACCCTTTGCCTTCAATTTCTACACATGATCCATCATCAAACCTTACTTTGTCCTTCACATTTTTATTCAATTCAGAAAAATACGATTTATCTCCTGACATATGGTTGCTTGATTTGTTATCTAGGCACCACACATGATTTTCCATTGATTGAGAAGTAAATTTGCTCACAATTATATTCTTTTCATTCAAATTTACCTCTTGAGGAAGATGACCTACAAGTTCATGGACAAAGACCGCTTCAACTATCTCATGTGCATCGGTTATGTGTGCTTTGTTCATTCTTGGTTTTCTCTCGGGACACTTGCTTGCAAAGTGTCCAAGTTTGTCACAAAAATAGCATATTATTTTGGAGCGATCCTTTCTCCATCCTCCTCTCCCTCGGCCGCGGTTTGAATATGAGGCGTAGGAGGTGTCCCGGCTTTTGTGTCAATACTCGGTCTTACATGCTTTCACGGCCTCGTCCTCGGACCCTTCCCCATGTGTCGCGGCCTCGACCTCTCTGATCAACAGTGCCTCTTGCTTGGGGCGATGTTGAGGAATAAAAAAGGGTGTTTTGCTGAGAAAAAGGGTTTGAGTGATTTACAAATGCATGATTTAAATGCTACGTGCTTACGAAATGCATGAATGAATTATTACTTGACATGTTCATGTGATAAACATGCTTTATATGCTTATATATATTGTTGTCGTACTAACAAGTTATGAAGCGTTAAAGCTTACATCATATGGTAAACATTTGTTGTTTTTGCACTATTTTCAGGTGCCACAATTAATGAACTAAACTAGTTCATTAAGTAGAGTGCTTAAGTTAATGAACTAACTAGTTCATTACATGAAGACATATTTGGAGAAAGCTATATGACAACAAATTTGAAAATGAAAAGTCTTCTCTTATTCCATTTACACACCTAATATATATATATATATATATATATATATATATATATATTCATATTTTTTTTAAAAAAACACTATATACTTATATTCCGACGTACCACCGACACGTCACATATATCATAAACGTACGTCGACGTCGCACCACTATATACACCTCATATTTATGAGTATATTCATGTCTTATATCATATGATATAACTCATGGTGACGTCAAAATTATAACAACATGTTACAAGGCCATAAACCGAAAATTGTCGTATCGGGTGACCACCGAAACTTCACCGACATGTCATGTACCTGCCATATAAAGATGGTCAGCCCATATACTTAAAAAATGCCTAAACATTTCGTGGTTAACATGTTACAAATAGCCACTAAGTCATACCATGTTGGCACACGCAAATCACCCATAATTTAGCCTAGATTTGTGGAGAATTCAAACTAAATTTTGTTTTTACACATGGGACATTTTTCAATAACCATTAGAGCTGAATATACACTTCATTTTATGTATATTATATGTGACATAATATATATTACATGTGTAAGAAGTTTGGAATTAATTGGAGAAAAATTGTGCAATCGACGAAGGTCAAAAATTCGATTTTCTACGAAAGTACATACATGGAACATTTTTGGCATAGATGTAACATGTATCTAGACACTTTTTTCGCATTCAAGACATGTTGAAGTTTTCTAGAAAATTCAAATTAGGGCTGATTATAATTTACCATATATGTGTGAATATTGTGCATTATTTGACAAAGTTGACATTAAAAGAATTCAGCGCATGTGCACCCTATTTCACACTTCAGCTTTTTTGGAGCCTATGTGGAGCTTATTTGGCACTTTAATTGGTGAAAAATAAGACACACATGATTGGGGACATTGAAGAGGGCAACACACAAGGAAACAATTCAAAAATACAACACATGCTGAAATTTCAGCACACGCTTGTTATGGACAAATTTGGGTGCATTTTTGTCTTCCATTTTATTCCAAAATTGAAGGGAATTAAATTGTGAATATATAGTAATTATTCACCTTGAAGCTCACTTAAAGGGTGCCAAGGTGGACTAATGTTGGCCAATTAACAAGTGATAACTAGGTAAGGACAAGTCATCCTTCCAATCATATTGCACCAAGTAAGCAAGGTTGTGTCATCATTTACACAAGGCAATCTTCCAAGGATATTCAAGACAATTTTCAAGGAAGAATTATAACCCTAGGGGCAGCCACAATGTGATAAAAAGAGGCAAGATGGTGCAAGACAAGGCTAAGCAAAAGTGCATACTCTTTCAAGTCTAAAGCAAGACTACTTCTTCTTTTTCCTTTCCTTCTTTCTCTCTTAGCCTCAAGACTATCATTCTTATATTTCATATATTATATTGGCTTTGATTAAACCACCTACACTCGTTCATTTCTTGTAAAAGGTTGATCAAGGTGTGATCAAGCCTTCATTCGATCGGTGGTGGTGTTCGTGATTGGTTTGTTTGATTGTTTGATTGTAAATGGGTGGAGTTGGTGTTTAAATCTAGTCACCCTTGTGGTAAGGTATTTTTTGTATTTAGTGATAACCAAGGAAGGTGTCTTCGAAGACTGGTGTAGGTTGTTTTAACCGAACCAGTATAAAATTCTTGGTGTTCTTACTTTACTGCACTTTACTTTCAGTTTCTAGTTTTCTGCATTGATTTTGTTGCAACGGTAAAAATAGTAAAAGATTTTCAAAAATTACAAAATTTTGCAGAAACATAGCAACATATCCTAGTTTTCATTTGGCTCAAGTTGCAACTCATTTGGATAAGTATAAGTCAATCAAACATTAATAGTTCTGGGATTAGTGCAATCTGATTTTTAGATTTGCAAAGGTTCAAAACATCAACGTGGTTGACATACTTCCCAAAGAAATTTTCAAAAACTGTTTCAAATCATTAAAATACATATCTTGTGGGTCTTTTCATTAAAGTTTCAGACCATTTGGAGTCACCAATAAATAGGAATTAATTTTTCAAGTCGGAGTACAGTTTCTGGCAGATTTGCACAATCTAACCAAAAACATAGTTTCAATGGGTTAGGAGTGGATTTTTAATTTGAAATTTTCATGAGTTTTTTATAACATCTGAGAGTACATTCTCGCCAAATTTCATAATTTTTGGAGGTCTACAACTAGGTCTTTTAAATATTTCAAATCAAGATCTGAAAACAGACACTGTTTTCAGAAGTGAGGTTTTTGGTCCAAAAGTTTTTTAAAAACCAATTTTTCCATACTCACTATTCAACCCCTCCCCTTCTAGTGGTGCTATACAGGTCCTACAGTTTTCCGTAGATGATGTGACACAAAACCAAATACATTTTTCTTGTTTTGCTTGGAACCCTAACTGGCCCTCTTTTATTGATAGACACACTATACTAGCCTATTGCAAATCCTAGTCCACTCCATAATCCAAACTTAACTAGGAATAGGTTACTACATTCTAGCTATAGATAATAACTCTATCTGGCTAAGTTCATACAAACTAGGAACTAAAACATTATCATTACCTGAGGAATTATCCAACATTCTCCCTCTTAATTTCCGAATGTAACGTTGGGATTTCTTCAACGCCAATCAAGATCCACTTTTCTTTGAATCTCATCTGCGCCAATGGTTTTGTCAATATGTCCGTCTTTTGTTTGTCTCTGCTAACGTGCTCGGCTTCAACTAAGCCTTTCTCTATGCATTCTTGAATAAAGTGATAACGTGTATGAATGTGCTTGCTCCTTCCATGAAACATAGGATTCTTGGTAAGTGCAATAGCTGACTTTTTGTCCACACGTATGACCATCTTTTCTTTCTTCCAACTTGTTATTTCAGACGATAATTCTTGAAGCCAAATAGCTTTTGATGCTGCGGCTGTTGCCACCATAAATTCGGCCTCACAAAATGATGAAGCCATGATCTTTTGTTTTTGAGAACACCATGAGATTGGCGAGTGGTTCAAGTAGAATAGATGTCCCATAGTGCTCTTATCATCATCTTAATCTACATTGTGACTACCATCACCATATTCAACAAGATGTTTAGTAGTTCCCCCTCTAAACATTATTCTAAGGGTTTTCATTCATATCAAGTACCTTAGAATATGTTTAATCGCATGTCCATGTGGCTCTTTCGGGTCTTGCATATAACGGCTCACAGATCGGGTCTCGTATGTAATAAATATCTCAAAAATCCTACCAATCTTTGATAGTGCGTGCCATCTACAATATCCTCATTCTCGGACTTTGTGAGCTTTAGTGCCGGGGTCCATGGGAACATGGGGTTGCATTTCAATCATGTAGACCCGCTTCTATAAGTATCTTTAAAGCATACCCCTCTTGCTTCATTTTAATTCCGTCATATCCTTGAGTAATTTCAATGCTGAGGTAATACGTGAGCTTACCAAGGTCGGACATTTTGAATGTTGCTGCCATATCTTGCTTGAAGTCTTTGATAATTAATGCGCTAGTTTATATTACGAACAAATCGTCCACATACACACAACAAGTAATCTTTTGTCCCTTAATTTTTTGTACACGGACTTTTCTTTGGAGCAACTTTTAAAATCCAAGCTTTTAAAAATTTCGTCTAGCTTGGTATTCCAAACTCTTGGTGCTTGACGCAATTAGTACAAGGCCTTTGAAAGCTTGTAGACTTTATCTTCTTCTCTCCTCCTTTCAAAGCCTTCGGTTTGTGACACATACACTTGCTCTTTTATCTTGCTATGTAAGAAAGCCGTCTTTACGTCAAGATGGTGTATTTCCCAACCAAGTGAGGCGGCCAAAGTAGCAAGAAGTTGGATGGTTTCAACTTGTGTCATGGGCGCAAATTGTTCATCGTAATCAACATCGAATTTTTGGACATAGCCTTTTGCAACTAGGCGTGCTTTATGATTGTTTACGGAACCATTAGCGTTCTTCTTAATCTTGAATACCCATTTTAAGCCGATAGGTTTGGCACCTTTAGGTTTGTCAACCAACATCCACGTCTCATTTTTATTAATGGAATCTATCTCATTTTTCGTGGCTTGCATCCAAACTCTAGATCCTTTAGCTTCTTGAAAGTTCTTTGGATCGTTGTTAATCATCATCAAAAATTCTTCTTCATCAATATTGGATGTTAAGACATAATCATCAAGATATCGAGGTTGTTGCTTCATGCGGCTGGACTTTCGCACATCTGGGATTTGCACCATGTTCTCATTCTCGGGTGGAATTGTGTCGGCTTAAAATGGCGGATAGTGTGTGTCCACAGGCTGCGAGGGCTGACTCGGCACGCTTGAACTTGGCTCGCTCGAGCTTGGCACGCTCAGGGTCGTATCTATTAGCAAAGGCCCGGTGCCTTCATCCATCGTCTTGCCCCAAATCATTTGAAACATTCTTAATGGTTTGTTTGTCTTATGGCCATGTGTCTCCCTCTTCCATCCAACAGTCTGCAGGTTGGAAAAGACTATATACAGACTTAAACAAGCCTCTAGGGCTTGGTATCTTGAGTTGCGCCAGTTTCTCTTTGTTTTAGGAGTTTAAAATTCTCATTCGGACATTTTTCTTTTTATTCTACAAACAGATGATCACACTATATATCTCCTTGTCTATGTTGATGATATCATCATTACAAGTTAAGGTTTGTCGCTTGTTCAGCAGCCCATCCCATTATTAGCCCAACAGCTTTCTTTAAAGGATCTTGGTACCTTCTCTTATTTGCTTGGCGTTGAGGTTTCTCACACACCTACTAGACTTTTTCTTACTCAAAAGCGCTACATCACTGATCTTCTCGCTCGCACAAGGATGGGCGGCTGCTAAACCTGTCATCACCTCCTTGATGTCGGTGATTCCTTCTCCTTGCACACTGGCACCGCTCTTCGGATCTCATGGAGATCGCACACTTATTGATAGCTTGCAGTATCTCTGTATCACTCGGCATCGCTTTTTCTGTCAACAAACTTTCTCACTTCATGGATCATCCTACTTCGGATCATCGGAATACTGTTAAGAGTTTATTACGTTACGCTTCTGGCAGCCCTCATGCAGGTCTCTTCCTTTACAAAACTTATCCGCTCACTCTTCATGCCTTCTCATATGCGGATCAGGAGGCAACAAAGATGAGTATGCTTTCTATGAAAATATTATCCAACAACAAGAATTCCAACAAAGATAGTTGCAAATCAAAGCAACTAAACTAACATTAAGAAGTTAAGATGAAGAATCGGAAGAGAATGGCACGGGGAGGCACGAGAGAAACTTTGGAATTCTCTGGAATTCTTATTGCGTTTGCACGCTGCAGGGCTGGCGGTTACAAATAGGAGCCAGCCCGCTGAGGAAGAAGAAAAAAAAACTAAAATTACATTTATGTTCTTCAACTAATCAATACCACTACAAATTTAGTAAGGGTAAAACAGTAAACTCGCGTATTTAAACTATTCCCGTAAGCAGATTGCCTTCCTCTCCTCACCTGCGTGCTCAGCTTGACCGCAGCAACGATCATCCCAACTACACCCATTTCCTGTATACACAAGGCTCAAATATCTCATACAACAAAAAATTAAACCCTTCAATCAACAACATCAACACACGGCTGGAATCAACATCCACATTGTCTTCACATTCTACTTGGAACCTGCAGTAGCTTAACCTTCAACATCTTTGACATTCCCCCTCAAGCTTGGCTTGGCGTAAAGATTATGAACCCTGAGTGAACCAATGTGTTGTGTCAGACGTTTAGAATCCAGAGCCTTGGTAAAAATATCAGCCAACTGCAACTCTGTTCGTATTGGCATCAATTTAATCACCCCTTCTTGCACTTTATCTCTTACCACATGACAATCAATTTCTATATGTTTTGTTCTTTCATAAAATACTGGGTTCTCTGCCATATACAATGCACTCTTGCAATCACAAAACATCTCCACTGGTTTCTGGTCATTTAACCCCAAATCTTCTAGTAGATACAGAAGCCATTGAACTTCACAAGTCACCATGGCCATGGCTCTGTATTCTGCCTCAGCAGATGACCTGAAAACTGTAGTTTGCTTTTTAGCTTTCCATGAAATTAAAGAATTTCCAAAGAAAACACAGTATCTTGTAAGAGATCTCCTAGTCTCATGCAACCACCCCAGTCAGAATCTACAAACGCTCTCAGCCTCAGAACTCCTTCTCTTGGAAACAATAACCTCTGGCATATTGTTCCTTTTATGTACGTGAGAAACCTATGTGCAACTTTCAGATGATTCTCTGTAGGGCAGTCCAAAAACTGACTCAGCTGCTGAACTGGAAACGCAATGTCAGGCCTGGTGATTGTAAGATATATGAGTTTCCCAATTAGTTTCCTGTACTGTGTAACATCCTTCAATGCTGGAGAGTCTTGGTGTGTCAGGCTAATGTGACTTTCCATGGGAGTTTTAGCTGGAGGTCTAGAGTGTACCGCCTCTGATTGATATGTACCCCCCTTTTGCCTGAGCCACCTCTATGCCAAGGAAAAATCTCAATTGACCCAAATCATTGATTTTAAAGGCATGATGCAAGGACTGTTTAACATCTGTGATATAGTGCTCATCACTAGAGGCTACTATTATATCATCCACATAAACAAGCAGAACCATAAAACTGGTGCCCTCAGTTTTAATAAACAATGTGTAATCACACTTGGATTGCCTAAAACCCATAGTCAATAGGAACTTCGTAAGGATGGCATTCCACTCCCTGCTTGCTTGTTTTAACCCATAAAGAGACTTTTTCAATTTACACACCATGTTAGAACCTTGAACTGACATACCAGGTGGAAGTGTCATGTGGATGTCCTCATGAAGATCACCATGCAAGAAGGCATTGTTGACATCAAGTTGGTGTATGTGCCATTGAAATCTAGCTGCCAATGCCAAGATCACTCTTACAGTAGTCACCTTTGCAACAGGTGAGAAGGTGTCTTGGTAGTCTATGCCATATTGCTGTGTATAGCCCTTGGCTACCAGTCTAGCCTTCTGTCTCTCCACACTTCCATCAGCTTTAAGTTTAACCTTATAGACCCACCTACACCCTATTGCCTTCTTCCCTGGAGGCAAAGGTACTACTCTCAAGGTTTTGTTAGCCTCCAGCGCAGCTAATTCAGTGTCCATATCTGCTTGCCAGACAGGCAACCTAGTAGCTCCGGCATAAGTGTTAGGCTCAGCATGTACATTCAAACTCAAAATATAATACTTGTATTATGGAGCTAATGAATTATAGCTGAACACTTTGTTTAGGGAATAAGGAGAAGTGTGAGCTGAGTGTTTAGAAAACATGATCATGGCATTACAGTGGTAGTCTTGAAGATATATGGGTGCCTTCTTGATTCTGGAGGGTCTGGCATTAGGATTAGAAATGGAAGGCAGGTCGATAACTATTTGGCTCGCAGGTAAGGAAGTATGTTGCGTATCTGAGACTGTATTCTGAGTACTACATGACTGGTCAGGAGTGCCAGATGGAGGGAGAAACTGTGAGGTGACGGGAGATGTCTTAGAAGATTGAGGAGAGTTGTTACACCCAGAAATTTTCGAATTAGGCGTTATGTGATATTTTAAAACTAGAATAGCCGTTGAGTGTGACGACCCCTCGGAATTAAATTAACCATATCGAATCGCTTAGGTCCAAGTGGTGTCATAATTATAGACGGTTGAGATATATATATATATATATACACACACACACATATATATTAAGGATGGACACAAAACAAAAAAAGAAAGAAAAGAAAGATTTAATACATTTAAAAAGGGACCGGATGTATAAGGGGTTAAAAAAGAAAAAAAAAATGATAAAATAATATAGAGAAATTAATTAGCTTAAATAATGAGGGCATAGGATAAGGATTAAAAATAATAATAAATAAATAAATTCAAAAAAAAGGTCAGGACATGGATTGAGAGGGGAGTAACTGTCTCCCCCCAAATTGTCGCATAAATTACGATAGGCATCAGGGGATGGGGGAAAACGCTAAAACCAAAAAAAAGAGAGAGAGAGTGAGGGGACGCTGAGCAGCGGCAGCAAGGAAGAGGAAGAGAGGAGGAAGAAGAGAGAGGATAGAAGAGAGAAGAGAGAAGAAGGATAAGGAAAAAAGAAGAGAAGCCAACCGGATCTATATTTCGATCGCATAGTTTGTCTGCAAACGGGTAGGTTCCCTTTTCCCCCTCCAAACTTGTACAATCTAAGCATGCCTTAGTGATATATTATGTGTTTTGTTGTTTTAATTGTTGCATCTATAGCATGTTAATTATCTGTGAAAAGCATGAGATTTTGGAGTATGTGGAATGCGTATGTTGTATTGCGTGACTTGGATTTGATGTTAGGGATAAATTTGATAATCAAAATATCATACTTTTGGCATTATTAAGAATTTTTAGTTTTGTTTTGGCCTTAGATTAGGTTCCTATAGACTGGAAATATGCGAAAATGTGGATCGGAGTCGAAAACGGCAGCCGGAGGCCGCCGGTGCACCGCACGCGCCGTCGAAAATGGCCACGCATGGCCTTGACGTGTGCGCGTGGGCTGCACGCACCTCTGGCGTCTCTGCGCTGTGAATCCTAATTAAAAAAAAGTTAAGGTAAAAAGGCCAAAGCCCGGCTGCACTTGCACTAGGCTTGGCCCAATTTCTGAAGGATATAAAAAAAAGGCGGCAGCTTAGCAGACTGGGCCGAATGGACAACGGACCGGCTCTGAAAACAAAAAAATAAAATAAAAGGATGCGGCAGGCCAGACCCTGGCGGGCCGGGTCGACAGAGCCAGTGGACCAGGGCTGGCGAACAAGGCCAGCCCAATTGCTGAAGAATTTATTAATTTCTTAATTCTGGAATTTTGTTAATTGTTATTTAATCAAATAAAAAGTAATAACTATAAGAAAAATATAAATAAATATCAGAAAATTATAAATAATTACAGAAATTATAAAATGCTGAGATTAAATTATTTCTATTAAATTTCAGTAATTGTGATAATTTATTTAATTTGGATAATTAGGTAATAAATAGAAATAAATGGGAAGAAATGAGGGAAAAAATAGAAAATGCACGATAAATGTATACAAGCCATGGAAAAATGGTTTTGACGCCGAACAACGATAAGTCATTATTCGGATAATAAATGAACCTAGATTTGAGTGTCGGAGGATGGTGAGGCCTCAGGCGATCTTTAATTGAACCTAGATTTGAGTGCCGGAGAATAGTGAGGATGGGTCAGGGGCCTCAGGCGATTGTGCTTTTTCATTTATGGCACGTACATTGCATTTATGGTGGGTCGTGACATACGGGTCAGGGACGCTCAGTATGGTGTACGATGGCAGGGCCACGCACACTCAGTATGGTGACTGTTGGGGTACGACCCATCGCCACTCAGTAGGTCCCAGTATCATGCATTCATGGTGGAGATATCGGTATTCTGTGTGACATGACTTTGATGCGTGTGAAATGCATAGTAGGACATGCATCACAATGTTGCGCATTCTTTATCTGGAGTGAATTACCTTTCCACATTCTTTCATATGTTTATGTGATACCATGTTATGTGCTATGTGTTATATCATTTTGTATGTTCGTCTTGTACTAGTTGGAGGCAGGTGCCTACTGGGTGATTTCCTGTCACTCACCCCTACTTCCCCCCCCCCCCCCTCCACCAGGTGAGTACGCGGAAGGGTACGATTATGTCTTTGCTGAGGACGGGGCTAATACGGTGGTATGGGCAGACTGACGGTCGCATCTAAGACACGAGGATACCATGCGGCTGTCTTTCATTATTTCATTGGGATTTCATCAGACATCACCTTGTTAGTTCGATTAGATCTTGGATACTAGTATTTCGCCTTTATTGTCGTGACTTATTTTTTGTTCTATGGAATACTATCTTTTATTCACGTAAATTAATGTTATGGAGTTTTGTTTCTGCGAGAAAAATTTCTACGTCTTTTCGGACATGTTGGAAATTGATTCGATGCCTTGTATTCTCCTTAGCGAGATACGGCGGGCGCACTGTTCCCAAAGCTAGGTTTCGGTAGCGGGGCGCTACAGGTGGTATCAGGAGGCTTCAGATCCGCCTCGCATACGCAGAATTAACTAGATCTCCTAGACATAAGCTATTTTCTTTCCTAGAAATGACGATTATACCCCTAGTAAATGAAGAAGACCTAAGTTATGATCGGGTTAAGCGAGGCGTGTGTCGTTGGTGAGCTCTCTTTATTTAATTATTGTTGTACCCCTGCACCTTCGCATGAGCCCCATAAATGCTCAAATCTCTATATTACTCCCGTCAATCCAAATTCTCGTCAAGAGTCGCAGGAAATCCAAAAAATACCATCGTGTCGTGAACAATTTGGCAATGGAGGCAACGGTGGTTATGGTAACGACCACCAGGATCAGGGGGTCATCTTCCAGGCATTGGCCGACACCATGGCCATCACTTCGGCGCAACAGCGACTGTAGACTGTGCAGTGCTAGTAGCGGTTGAACTAGCGTCTTCCACCGCTGGCACCAACGGATATGAGGTTCCACTACATGGAAATGCAGGACGTCCGAAATCCGATGTTTAGAAAGACCCTTCACCGGGGAGGCATAAATACACGACATAGCCGTTAATAATCACCAGACCGCTCGCGACGAAAGTACAGTCGTGGAGGAGTGCATGGCCACCGCTGCCACCATGTGCTCCTTGGGAATGCCACACTCGGGTCAGTTTGGGGGGATTAAGTATGGGTGCAACAACCAGGACGTTTTACAAGTGAGGGCACTGAGCAGAGGCTGGTGCCACCATCACAACAGAATCAGTAATAGTATATAAAGGAAGCAGGGTCAGTGCCCAGATCCACGTGATGACAGATGCGAACATCGGGGAGGCTGACAACATCATCGCAGAGTTCAACCGCCGGTGACCAGGTATCAATGATTCATCATCAGTATAGAGGACGTTAGTCAGAGATAAATGATCAGAGTTGCGCAGCAGAAGTGTAGCTTCTTTAAGTCACGTAAGTTCAGAAAAGGGAACCTCAGTGGATCCGAAGAAGATTAAGGATATCGCTGAGTAGACCTGACCGACCAAGGTGACAGAAGTAAGGAGTTTTCTTGGTTTGGACAGCTGCTACATGAAATTGGTTTAAGGATTTTCGTTGATACTGGTGCCCCTGAGCAGACGGAAGCATAAGAAGGCAAAGTTCGAGTGGACAGTTGATATCAACAAAGATATCAACAAAGTTTCGTTGAGCCAAAAAAAATTAAATTAAATTAATTAAACAGAAGACCATAATACACAAATTTTGCTAATTAACTATATGTACACACACTGATCAATACAACATACCTCAACGACATATTTCCCTATATCAAACACGTACTAGAACATCAAACATACAAAATCCAACACAACTACACAAAAAAACATAACACAATACAAAAAGAGAGAGAGAGAGAGAGAGAGAGATGTCACATAACATAATGAACTATGAATATACAGCAACAAATTTCAACAAATTATATTGATATACCACAAAAAAGGGAAAATTTACTAGCTTGTTGTAACGCGCTAACATAAAAATAATATGCACAAGACATAGTAACTACTAAAATGTGTGCACCCTCACAGCAGTATGACTATGTGAGCTGTAATGAACCAACCGACTTATTAAACCATATAATGTTATCCCCACACAAAACACAAACAGTCTAAGTGCAACATACAAATAATAAATATCTATATACACATATACCTATATATACAAGTGACCAACATGAAAATACGAAGTAATAGATAAAAGCTCACAGTATATATAGAATACGATAACAACGTAGGATAAGATAACAACGTAGGAGTAGCGAACATACAAAAGATATACAATAAGTCAGGATTATATGTGCTAAATAACCAAAAAACCAATCTCTTACAACAATAACGAATCATATGCACACACACAATCTGTTACAACATTAATGATATAACGTAAATAAGTCGATTTAAGAAAACATAAAAATAGATACACAAAACAAAAGTGATTAAATGATGGTAAGTAAATATGCACAGGTATACACACAACTATTTAAGTGGCACCACAACAAGACTAATACACCAAAACAGAGATAAGCATCATAATATATATAACGACAACAAACAACACAACTACAAAGAATACAGTAAAACAAATACTTTTCATACAAGACATGTGATACGATATAGGTATACAATTACAAGTTTTAAAACAAAACATTAACATACACAATTGAAGAAAAGCATGCAAATTACGAGTTAGGAACGACATAGTATGGCATGACATCCTAGAAATAGATTAAAGTCTAAACAACTTAATAACATGACATATATAAAGAACAAACAGTGATATATATATATATATATATATATATATATATGTATATATATATATATATATATATATATATATATATATATGTATATATATATATCGTACTTGAATACCCAAATAAATTATATAGGTACATTACAGTAAAACCTATGCACTTATGCATTTCCTTCGGAATAATATATATAACAATATTTATACAACAATAAGATAAGCTTGTACAAAAAATATAGACTATATGTAACAAAAAATATTATTAATGACTAACATAAGTTCAAAAAGAGAGATCACGATAAACAAAGACTAAAATGAATGCGCATAATGAATGTACCGCTTTAAAAATCAACTAACAAATAATATAATTATAATACACGTAACAAACTACAGATAACGGTTGTGCATTCATGAGCTACATATGATACCTAAGTCATACATTCGTTTAAAATAAGGATACAAACATACTATATGTCTATACAAAACATGTTCAACAACTTACCATTACAACGACAACACATATTAAAATTCATGTATACCGATATATATATATATATATATATATATATATATATATATATATAATGGACGGAGCTACGTTTGAGCACTACATTTCATCCCTAAACCGATGGACAGTCAGAGAAGACGATACAGACATTGGAGGACATGTTAAGGGCTTGCGCCATTGACATCAATGGAAACTGCGATGGTATGATCAAGTTGATCAAATTCTTCTACAACAACACCCACCGTAATGCTATAGGCATGGCACTATTTGAGGCACTCTATGGGCGCAAGTGTAGGTTTCCTGTTCATTGGGATAAAGTTGGAGAGCGTGCTATTACCGGTCCAGAATTGGTGGAGCAGACTAAGGAGAAGATAAAGTTGATTTGGGAAAAGCTTAAGGTTACCAAGACAGAAGTAAGAGTTGGGCATATTCGAAGAGGCGTCCCCTGGAGTTTACTGTCGGAGAAAAGGTTTATCTGAGAGTGTCACCTATGAAAGGTGTGACACGTTTTGGTTTGAAAGGTAAGTTGAGGCCGCGGTACATTAGGCCTTATGAGATACTTGGAAGGATCGGTTTGTTAGCATACTGTCTGGCGATGCTTCGGTGCTAGCCTAAGTGCACAATGTGTTCCATGTTTCTCAGCTAAGAAGGTATGTTCCTGATCCGAGTCATGTATTGGATGCCTAGCATCTGAGGATTACACCGGACGCGTTATATGAAGAGACCTCTGTCTGGATTATAGACCGCAAAGACCAAGAGCCAAGGAGGAGAATCATTCCGTACGTCAAGGTGCAATGGAGCAATCATAAGGGAAATGAAGCAACGTGGGAGCGCTACCCCTACCTCTTCGAATAAGATACGACAAATTTCGAGGACGAAACTTCTTGTAAGGTGGGTAGGATGTTACACCTGGAAATTTTCAAATTAGCCGTTATGTGTTAATTTTAAACTAGAATAGCCGTTGAGTGTGACGACCTCTCGGAATTAAATTAACCATATCGAATTGCTTAGGTCCAAGTAGTGTCATAATTATAGATGGTTGATATATACACACACACACACACATATATAAATATATTAGGGATGGACACAAAACAAAAAAAGAAAGAAAAGAAAGATTTAATACATTTAAAAAGAGACCGGATGTATAAGGGGTTAAAAAAAGAAAAAAAAGATAAAATAATATAGAGTAATTAATTAGCTTAAATAATGGTGGCATAGGATAAGGATTAAAAAATAATAAATAAATTCAAAAAAAGGGTCAGGACGTGGATTGAGGGGGGGAGTAACTGTCTCTCCCCCAAATTGTCGCATAAATGACGATAGGCATCACGGGATGGGGGAAAACGCTAAAACCAAAAAAAGAGAGAGAGTGAGGGGACGCAGAGCAGCGGCAGCAAGGAAGAGGAAGAGAGGAGGAAGAAGAGAGAGGAGAGAAGAGAGAAGAGAGAAGAAGGAGATGGAAAAAAGAAGAGAAGCCAATCGGATCTATATTTCGATCGCGTAGTTTATCTGCAATCAGGTAGGTTCTCTTTTCTCCTTCCAAACTGGCACAATCCAAGCATGCCTTAGTGATATATTATGTGTTTTTGTTGTTTTAATTGTTGCAATCTATAGCATGTTAATTATCTGTGAAAAGCATGAGATTTTGGAGTCTGTGGAATGCGTATATTGTATTGCGTGACTTGGATTTGATGTTAGGGATAAATTTGATAATCAAAATCTCACACTTTTGGCATTATTAGGACGTTTTAGTTTTGTTTTGGCCTTAGATTAGGTTCCTATAGACTGGAAATAGGTGAAAATGTAGATCAGGGTCGAAAACGACCGCCGGTGCACCGCACGTGCCGCCAGAAATGGTCGCGCATGGCCTTCATGCGCGCGCGTGGGCTGCACGCGCCTTTGGCGTCTCTGCGCTGAGAATCCTGATTAAAAAAAGTTAAGGAAAAAGGGTCGAAGCTCGGATTCAGTGGAAAGGCCAGCCCTTAACGGGCCGGTTACGCTTGCACCAGGCTTGGCCCAATTTCTGAATGATATAAAAAAAAAGGGCGGCGGCTCAACGGACCGGGCCGGCTGGCTCCGAAAATAAAAAAATAAAATAAAAGGATGCAGTAGGCTGGACCCTGGCGGGCCAGACCGACAGAGCGAGTGGACCAGGACTGGCAAACAAGGCCAGCCCAATTGCTGCAGAATTTATTAATTTCTGAATTCTGGAATTTTTATAATTGTTATTTAATTAAATAAAAATAGTAATAATTATAAGAGAAATATAAATAAATATCAGAAAATTAAAAATAAATTCCTGAAATTGTAAAATGCTGAGATTAAATTATTTTTATTAAATTTCAGTAATTGTGATAATTTATTTAATTTAGATAATTAGGTAATAAATAGAAATAAATAGATAAAAATGAGGAAAAATATAGAAAATGAATGATAAATGTATACAAGCCATGGAAAAATGGTTTTAACGCAGAACAACGATATGTCATTATTCAGATAATAAATGAACCTAGATTTGAGTGCCGAGGGATAGTGAGGATGGGCTAGGGGCCTCAAGCGATTTTTAATTGAACTTAGATTTGAGTGCCGGAGAATGGTGAGGATGGGCCAGGGGCCTCAGCCGATTGTGTTTTTGCATTCATAGTACGTGCATTGCATTTATGGTGGGCCGTGACGTACGGGTCACGGACGCTTAGTATGGTGTATGGTGGCGGGGCCACGCACAATGATGTACGGTGGCAGGGCCACGCACACTCAGTATGGTGACTGTGGGGGTACGACCCATAGCCACTCAGTAGGTCCTGGGATCATGCATTGCATGGTGGAGATATCGGCATTCTGTGTGACATGACTTTGTTGCATGTGACATGCATAGTAAGACATGCATCACGATGTTGCGCATTCTTTATCTGGAGTGAATTGCCTTTCCACATTCTTTCATATGCTTATGTGATATCATGTTATGTGCTATGTTTTATATCATTTTGTATGCTCGTCTTGTACTAGTTAGAGGCAGGTGCCTACAGGGTGATTTCCTGTCACTCACCCCTACTTCCCCCCCCCCACCAGGTGAGTACGCAGAAGGGTACGATTATGTATTTGCTGAGGACGGGGCTAATACGGTGGTATGGACAGACTGACAGTCGCACCTGAGACACAAGGAGACCATGCGGCTGTCTTTTATTATTTCATTGGGATTTCATCAGACATCGCCTTGTTAGTTCGATTAGATCTTAGATACTAGTATTTCGCCTTTATTGTTGTGACTTATTTATTATTCTATGGAGGACTATCTTTTATTCACGTAAATTAATGTTATGGAGTTTCGTTTTCTGCGAGAAAAATTTCTATGTCTTTTCGGACACGTTGGAAATTTATTCAACGCCTTGTATTCTCGTTAACGAGATACAGCGGGCGCACTGTTCCCGAAGCTAGGGTTCGGGAGTGGGGCGCTATAAGAGTCTACAGTAGAGAATAAGGGAAGAGAGAGTTGAGACTGAGTTGTATTCATAGGTTGACAGTCCATGGTCTGACCATGAACCTGAGAGTAATAAGAATCAGGCTCAAGATAAGAGGATGAATTCATGAAATTGTCTGGAGAATTAGATGAAATAGGTGCTTCTGCTTTGAAAGGAAAATATGCTTCATGAAATACATCTCTTGAGATATAAACATCCTTAGTACTGAGGTCGTGGAGAATATAACACTTAGTGGTATGTGACAAGCCCAAGAATACACTTTTTCTAGCTCTTGCTTCAAATTTTCCTTTATGCTTCTGAGTGTTGGCTGCATATGCTAGGCAGCCAAACACCCTGAGATGACCATAGTTGGGATATTTTTTATAGAGGAGTTCATAAGGAGTTTTGTGATGCAGAATTGGAGTAGGAGTGATGTTGATGAGAAACACTGAGTGCTGAACACAAAAGCCCTAGCATGAGGAAGGAAGAGATGATTGAAACCTGAGTGACCTAGGTATAGTCAATATGTGTTGATGCTTTCTCTCAATTGTTCCATTTTGTTGCGGTGAATTCATATAACTGGTCTGATGGATGACCCTATAAGACGCAAAAAAAATGATTCATTGAGAATTCTGGACCATAATCTGTCCTGATTATTTTTATTTTGCTATCAAATTGAACAGAAACAAATTATAAAAGCTCTCAATAATGTTTCTGACCTCAGCTTTGGATTTCATCAGATGAATCCTGCAATATCTACTAAAATCATCAATGACAGGTAAGGAAATAGTGTTGTTTATACATTGTGGGATATTTGTAAGGTCCTCAAATATCCATGTGTACAAGAGCAAATGGAGCAGAAGTAACAGAATAAGAAACTGGGAATGGTGTCCGCTTTTGTTTAGCAAGAGGACACACACTACATTGAAAGAAGGAATCAGGAACTTTAACAGAAGGATCGTATTTCTGGACTTCTTTTATTCTTGGAGAAGACATGTTGCCCAATCTTGAGTGCCACAACAATGTGTCTGAAGAAGCAACAGCATACACTAAGGGAGAAGGCAGGAATGAAGGTATGGATTTAGCTTCAGACTGAGCAGTACCATGTAGGTAGTATAAACCTTGATCTACCTCAGCTGAACCAATCATCTTCTTAGTTCTGAGGTCATGAATCAAGCAAACATTTGACTTAAAAATAGCTTCAAGCAAGTTGGATAGGGTAACTTTACTGAGAGAGATAAGATTAAATGCAAAAGAGGGTACAGGAAAGACATGAGTGAGAATCAAACATTGGTTAACTCTTACTGTTCCAATGTGTGTGACTGTAGCAAGAGACTTGTTTGTCCATTCAACAGATACAGAATCAACAGGCTTATATGAATCAAAGAGACTGATAGAAGAACAAACATGATCACTAGCTCCAGAATCCAATATCCATATATTTGAATTTTCATGCAATACCTTACCTGACATCTTACTAGAGACTGTAGCTTGCTGTGCTGTCAAAACAGTATGGTGTGTACCTGAGCCATCTGCAACATTTTTCTGGTTGGTACTATCTTGACGCTCTTGCAACAAACTAATCAACTGAGCATACTTGTCCTGGGTTAAAGATGGTAAGGTCCTCGGATCAACACCCTTATAATTCTGTGCTCTATCAGATCCTCCTTGATGGAACATGTCACCAGAATGTATCACATTGTTCTCAGCAGTTACCATGTTAACCTGACCTTTGGATTTATATTTAGGAGGAAATCCATGATTCCTATAACATTTGTCCGCTGTATGTCCCCTCATGTTACAATATCTGCAGACAGCAGACCTTGAGTTATTTGGATATGACTTTCCCATGCCTTTCTTGGGGTTCTTTCCTATTGATCTCTGCCAAGATGCACTAGCTGTATTGGAGTCATTAGAATTTTGTGCATATGAATTACCCCTAGGCATGTTCCCAATATTCAAAACAACTGAAGGATTGTTACTAAAGTGCACCTGGTTATTGGAGTAGTTTAATTTCCTTTCTAACTTCATAGCCATAGCAAAGGTGGTTTTTAGATCTGGTAAGGACTAGACAACAGCACTTGTGATTTGACTGCTTCAAATTCATCATTTAGTTCTTTCAAGAACTTAATCACACAAACATTCTCAACAAATTTATTAATCTCTACAGTGAGATTACAAGTACACTTATGGCATGAGCAAACAGGAATTGACCTCAAAACAAGCAATTCTTCCCAGACACTTTTAAGCTTAGTGTAGTACTCAGTTACACTATTCCTTTCTTACCTAATCGAATAAAATTCCTCTTGTAAGTCAGACAACCTGAATGAATCTGCATTTCCATATCTAAATTTCAAATCATTCCATATATCAGCAGCAGAATCTAACCACACAACACTCTGCCTATATTATGAGTTAAGGAGTTTACCAACCACTTTGCAACTATGTTGTTGACTTTTATCCAGGCATTGCACCTTCGATCTCCCTCCGTAGGTTTCTTAATCTTTTCATCAACGAAGCCTAATTTGTTTTTCGACTCAAGAGCTCTTCGCACAGATCTACTTCAGTTGTGGAAGTTATTTCCATCAAGCAACAGTTGCACTGGAACCATGGATGGATTATCACTCGGATGAATGATATAAGGATTATCCATGAGATCGTTGGTGAAATTAGGTGAAGATGCGGAAGCAGGACTATTCATTCCATTGTTAGTCATCATGAAAGTTCCAAAGTTCATGAGTATCGGTCTGATACCATGTGAAAATATTATCCAACAATAAGAATTCCAACAAGAGGAGCCAGCTCGCTGAAGAAGAAGAAAAACAACTGAAATTACATTTATGTTCTTCAACTAATCAATACGCTACAGATTTAGTAAGGGTAAAACAGTAAACTCGCGTATTTAAACTATTCCCGCCAGCAGATTGCCTTCCTCTCCTCACCTGCGTGCTCAGCTTGACAGCAACAACGATCATCCCAACTACACCCATTTCCTGTATGCACATGGCTCCAATATCTCATATAACAGAAAATTAAACCCTTCAATCAACAACATCAACACACAGCTGGAATCAACATCCACATTGTCTTCACATTCTACATGGAACCTGCAGTAGCTTAACCTTCAACATCTTTGACACTTCCACTAGTGCATACTTGATTTTTCTGGGTCGTCATCATATCTCTTCGTCTATGAAACAACGTTCACATTCATCTACCGAAACTGAATATCGCTCTGTTGCTGCCGCAGCTTTGGACATTTATTGGATTTGTTAGCTTCTCACTGAGCTTGGCGTCGTTCTTTTGTCTCCTCCTGTTGTTTATTTTGATAATGTTGGCATAATCTATCTTTGCTCTGATCATGTTTTTCATACACTTATGAAACATGTGGCCATTGACTATCATTTTATCTATTGGAGATCGTATTCAGTCTGAGGCATTACGTGTCAATCATGTCTCTTCAGTGGATCAACTTGTTGACGCCCCTCACTAAACCGTTTCATGCGGCTCATTTTCTTGATTTATGCTCCAAGATTGGAGTCACCTCCGGTGCTCCATCTTACGGAGGCATATTGGAGAATAACCTTATCATATGTGCACGTATTTGCATTCTATATTTACTTGATTTATTTTTTATTGTAATTACCGTAAATCTCATGTTTCTTGCAATACTTAGTATATTTAAGTTCTAGATCATTCTCTCTGTTGTATAAATTAATACAAGTCGTTGTTATCAAATTCCTTCTCTTTCCTATACTAGCTCTTTACGCTTGGGACAAGAGGACATGGCTATATCTTGGGACATCAGATCTGATATAGTAACCTGATTGGAAATTCCAGTGATGTAATGAGCAGCATATTCTTGCAGCGATTATTTCTGTTCTGTTATCGATGATGGTTGAGGGAACACATCCAAGACAAAGGCACTTGGCCCATTAGCAAGCCAAAAACCTATCAGGAATTGCAACTTCAAAGATTTTAAATGAGACTCACATAGTTCACACTGTTGAAAATAGAAACAGCAATCGAGTGATCAACAGCAATTTGTCCATTGCTGTGTTCAACCAAGAGAAATAACAGAGAAACAGCTATGGAGACAAAACGTAATCAAACGATGAACGCAGAAGAGAAAGCGAATGAGAGCAAGAAAACACATAAGGGAAGAAAGGAATCTGAACTTCAATTGATTATCAAAACTGGTTCTGCCAAAAACGTCGAATGAACCATATAAAGAACACAGCAAGAAGAAGATAACTGTCTACTCTGAAATTACAAGAATGTCCTTATTCTAAAACTATTTCAACACATTACTAAAGGGCACATTTGTAACTGTTGAATTGTTAATAAAAATGCAGGAAACAAGACAACAAGAAGAGAGCAAGTAAGAAAGAACTTGGCTTGAGGCGTGCAAAACACTTTCCGTAAGGAATATTTGCCCCCACTTGATGCTGCAGGGTTATAGACAAACTTCCTCCTAGGATACAACAGCCAACAATCTCTAATCCTCAGCAAATAGGATTGAGAAACAATGAACTTTCTGAAAAACAAGAATGTTCTTGAGCAAGAAGAAGAATATGGAATGCTTGATTGTATATGTTGCAAGATCAGATTTCTAATGGGTTATAATAGCCTATTTATAGGCTCTCAAACTCCAGAAAGTCGTTGGAAGAAGTTGCATGGCGATTGGACATGTCTTCTGGTGCAAAAGATGTGAATTTTCATGAAAAAACACGTCTGTCAGGACATCGATCGATCGATGTGATCGATCGATGTCCTCAGTTCAACATAGAACCCTGCACTCAGGACATCGATCGATCGATGTATGTGACATCGATCGATCGATGTCATCGATCGATGTCCTCAGTTCAGACATCGATCTCATCCAGGACACATCGATCTATGTCCGGCATATACTCAACTTCATTTTCAAGCCACCTAGGTCTATCCATTTGATACATGGATCGATCCAAGTCATGAGTCAAGCTATTCTTGCTTATTCCAACGCCATTTCACCTTCATCTTTGATCTCAAACATTCATTCTTCGTTCCATTGCCTTTACAAACTATTATAACAGTAACTTCACACTTTTAAACTTCTCCCGCGTCCTTAACTCCTTCTTCATCCAGTGTCTTCGTCCAGTTCACGCAACAGCTCTCAGCTGCAACTCAAACCCCGCGATTCCAGACGCCTCTTCTTAGCCAATGAGATGATTCCAGACATTAATCTCCAATCAAATGATGGCTTCCTATGTTATCACGGATTGCAACTTTTATGTACCTCGACAGCTTTACCAGCAAACTTGGCTGCGGTTTCACCTTCTTCCTCGCCTTCATGTTGATCATATCCAGGTTGATCACCAACTTTGACACACACCCTAACAGTTTAAATTTTCTTTTTAACATATCTGTCCAATTGAACTGAATATTATAAAAATACATGATTGTATAACGGATAAATGACACATCAACATGGATGGTGCTTTTAAGCCCATTGCCCCTCTGAAGTTGCAGACAGGATCTGAGGTCACCTGGCCTGCTCACTGGGTCAAACTGATGTTAAATGTTTAATCAAAATAATACCCATTATTTTGATCCAGTCAGCATGACAGATAAAATATGTGGTCTGTAGATCCCATCTGCTAAAGTTTCAACCCCATAATTATAACCATCTGAATTTCCATGGCATCAGTACTTTGTATCCTTCCCGTCCGCCCAGCAGAGAGGGAAGGTGGTGGGGGGACTTAATGTCTATAGCTTATAAGTAGAAAGTCAATAGTCACGTGCTCAAATTCTAAAGGCAGAATTGACTAGTCCATGGGATATAAATGTTTAAATGTAATTGTCCAGTCGATGTGACGTGCATATCTAGACATTGTACAATAATTTCATCAACTTCAGTTTTATAATTTGTTGTTTTTGAATTCGAAAGTTGTCTCATGATCTTCAGACTCCTATAGCGTGAGTCTTAAATAGTTTCATAAAAGATACAAATTATATCATTCAACGACTTTCTACATGTAAGTCACACTACCTGGAGCCAACAAAGTGTTCATGTCTACACTCGTCTCGGTATAAGGAGTTGGTAGTAAAGTCAAACGCTCGTTCTGTGGCTATCAAGTTTTGAACATACAACTTCAGGTACAATCTACCACTTGAATATCAACTGAGTTACGCTTTGAGAGCTTTATAATTTGTTTTCTCTTCTTATGTGAGTTTTATTCTATCCTGATAATTACTTGTATGCTTGAAATTGGAGTGTGGAATATGATGTGATATGTTCATTAATAAATTTTATGGTGACGAATAAGTAATTATTCATCATTATAACAGTTACTTCCTCCGTTCCAAAAATATTGCATTGGTTTAACTTGAAAATATTTAGAGAGTCTAACTTTATGGGTCACTCTTCCAACTATATCTTTAGTTGGTTACTTGAATACTAACACTTAATAATATTTAAAAAGTGGACAATATTTTGTAACGGATGGAATATTCATTAATTAATATCTATATGTGTGTGTAAGGGGGTTGACATGTTAGCCCGACCCTACTAATATATTTGGCATTGATTAGTGGATAACTATTAAAACGTGTGTTTAAAATGTACTCATCATAATTAACGTTAAAAAGTTTCTTCTATTGAATTGTCAAAATCAAACCAATCATCTTTATATGATGATGTGGAACAGCGAGTATCAGCATTATAGCATAAAATCACTGTTCACTAACATAGATTTTTTTTTTTAAAAAAAAAATAAGGGATGATGTCGGTGACTTGAGATTGGAGCAACGTGTTTAAAGGTTGAAAGCAACAAGTAATTTATTTATAAACTCGTATACTTAAACGTTAACTTTTTTTTTTAGTTTAAGGACGATAAAGTGTATCTAAATTCAAACGTTAGTTAGCTAAAGGTGGATGGTAGGAACCTCATATCTTTTGTCACTTATAAAGGAAGATAATTTATTATAACATAATTGGATATCTATATGTGGCGTGTTTAGTCTCGGAACAGGTTGTTGCATAGCTTACCTCTAAGTTTAACATAATGGTTGTCACATTGTGTAATATCGACTTAATGATTGATGCCTCTCTTCATCTGATGGACAAGTTTGTGTTTGATTCACTCAAGTAACAAGATAGTGACATATTTAATCAAAAAACCGTGGCGAATTTCTCAGTCTGGAACTATGACCCTGCACATAATTAATGAAAATGAATAAGTTCGAACAAAAAATCGAACAACTCATGAAAAGAAAGTGAAACTCGAACAATTTATGGCTTCATTTGAATGTTTATTGAGCTCACAGTACCAAACATATATTTATGTTTTCATCCATTTTTTTCTTTGCCCAGTTGATTATGTATATTGTTAATTATGTGTGAAGCAACATGAAGATTTGATAAATAAGAGTTGAGTTTTAAATTATTTACTTGAACAATCAAACAGGAGGATGAGTTCAAATTTGTATGTGTTTGAAATTATTCAGGCATAAATAAGCGGCGCTCAAGTAGTTTCAAAAACCATTTCGAATCAAGTTCCAACATCACCAGTTCAGTGACATGTTTGCTTCAATAAAAAAGTTTGATTCAGCTCGAATAATTAATCGTCCTAGTAGGGCCTACAAAATAAAAAAAAAGAACTAAGGTCAACAAAACAACTTTGTAGAAAGAAGTAAATAAATAAATAAACAAAAAAGTAATAACTATTATAGAATAATAAGTTATAGAATGTCGTGTTATGGAATATTGTAATAGACACTTCGAAATATGTGTAGATGTCCAAAGGTCATGAACATATACAATGTATCCCTATTATATATGTCCTATAAATAGGACACTAAGTTGGAAATATTTGAGAAGGATTGAAGAGAAATAAAAATATTATTCTCCTCTTATTTTCGTCTCTGATATTGTATTACTTAAATTTATAACACGTTATCAGCACGATAACTCTACTAATTTTTTTAAAACATCTGCATCGTTATCTTCTCCTAAGATTGTTCCGAATTCAAGAATCCATTGTTCTTCTTCTTCAAGAAAACCATGCGTTAGGGCCGGTAGAAAGCGTACACACGAAGACTTTCCGACACCAAAATCAATATAGTGTTCTAGAGGGATTGGAGAAGAAGAAGACCATTAACTTTGAGTTCCCTCTCTACCACTTCTGGGAAGTTCATTATTTTCTCCACCTGTCTATCAATCCCTGATGCTGGTGGATTTAGTGAAGGATGATAATGCATGTGTAGGTTTTTGATATATATTATCTCAGTGTGTTCTTGAATTTGCACTGGCTTGCCGCCTGCACTTCTCGAGATAAAGGTACGTTTAGAATGGTGAAGATGTGTTTTTGGTGACCTCTAGGTTAGTCCAAAAAGGTAATTTCCGAGAATGAGTTTTCTGTTGATTTTTTTTTTTCAGATTTACAATTTGTTCATTTTTTGTGTTTCTATTGTTACCTATTTCTATCTTATATTCAATATTTATAAAAGAACTAATCTAGCGTAAAGTCTAGATTTATTTTGAAGGTAGAAGAATAATATATGGCTTGCAGGCATATGGATAAACTGCTATCATGCCCGAAGCATGATTATAGTAGCCATGCCCAAAGCATAAATTGTTGATATACCCGACGCATGAATAATTTTCATGCCCGAAGCATGAATTGTTGGCATGACCAAAGCATGAATCATTGTTATGCCTGAAACATAAATAATTGTCATGATCAAAGCATGAGTAGTTAACATGCCAGAAGCATGAGTAGTCGACATGCCGGAAGCATAAGTAATCGGCCTGCCGGAAGCATGAGTAGTAGATATACCAGAAGCATGAGTAGTCGACATGCCGGAAGCATGAGTAGTCAACGTGCTTGAAGTATGAATAGTGGATATGCCTGAAGCATGACATGACTAAATAACCGACATGCCCGAAGCATGAACATTTATAATGCCCAAAGCATAAATCGTTTTCATGAATAGTTATCATGTCTGATGCATGATTGATGGATATACCCGAATCAAGACGTACTCAAAGAATGCCACAAATATGCGTCTGTTGGTTTATGACATCTTTTGTGCTTTGTTGCTCGATACGTTTAGTTCTGAGGTTTCTTCATTGACATAGTGTTATGGCCGGAAAATATATATATATATATATATATATATATGTATATATATATATATGTATATATATATACATATATATATATATACATATATATATACATATACATATATATATACACATATATATATATACATATATATATATATAGTAGATATATGTATACTTTAATGTTACCAAATAAGATAATAATAATAATAATAAATAATGATAATAATAAAAAGTGATGATGATAATAAAGATAACTATAAACTAATAGTATTAGAATCACATTAGGAAACCTAAACCAAAATCAAATGGGAAAACCTAAAAATCCACCCTAACTCCCCCACCCTATATACACATACACGCATATCACCCAAACGGCACTCACACACGCACGGCTAGGGAGAAGAGAAAAAAAAAGAGAAGAAGAAGAAGGAAGGCGAGGCCCCGAACCTAAATCTTAGTCCGTCGAATTTATTGGTATCGTCAATCGAGGTAGGTGCCTCTTCCCCCCTCAAAGGAATACGATTCATGCATGCTTGGATGATATTTTATGTGATTTATTGCTCTTATTTGTATTAGGTGTAGACTTGTACTTGTTTATATTTGAAAAAACATGAGGTGAATGTTTTCTTGCTACTATGTGCTTGTTTGTGTTTAAACTTGGTGGTAGGAGTGGATTAAATCAAAAATAACTCTAAAGGAAATTGAAAAGTGAGAATTTTCATGTTAGGAGCCCCTTAAAATTGGTGTTTTGGCCTTAGAATAGGTCCCTATAGACTGGAAATAGGAGAAAATAAGGGATTGAATTAAAAATCTGGTTGCAGCGTTGGGGCGTGTGCCTCACGCGCCGCCTGAGGTGGCCGCACGTGGCCCTCACGCGCGCGCGTGGGCTCCCACGCGCTGCTGCTGGGAAATACGCCAATTATTTAAAAAAAATATATATCCGGGCTGGCCTGCCAGCCGCGCGCGTCTGGGCCGACCCTTAACGGGCCAGCAGGCGGCGGGCTGCAGGACCAGGCCCAACTGTAATGTAAAAAAAAATGAGGCTGGCCGGTTACTGGACTGGGCCGGATGGCCAGCGGACCGGGCTGTGATCTGGCCGGCCCAATTTACAAAATGTAAAAAAAACAGAAGGGGCTAATTCGCGGGCCGGGCTGGAGCGAAGTGCCGGGCCGGACAGGTTGAGCTATAGGAGCCGGCCCGGTTGGAAGTATATTTATAAAAAAAAATTTAATTATATCAATTCTGGAAATTTAGAAATTGTGAATAAAAGAATTTAAATCCCAGAAAAATAAAAACTAAATACCAGAAAATTCTAAATAAATTCCAGAAAATATAAAATGGTTAAATTAAATTATTTCCACTGAATTTATGAATTTTGATAGATGTAAGTAATTAAAAATAATTAGTAATAAATAGAATTAAATAAGGAAAAATAGGAAAAATTAGTAGAAAATTCTAGAAAATTAATACAAGCTAAAGGAAAAATTAAGTTAATGATTAATAATAATTTTCCAATATTCGTAAAATTTACAAAACCAAATATTGAGTGCCGGAGTTGGTGATGATGGGCGTACGGGCCCCAGGCGACTTTGTTGTTGCATTCATGGCACGTGCATTGCATTTGGAGTGGGTTGAGATATACGGGTCTCAGACGCTCGAGTGGAGTGGATCATGGTGTACGGGCCATGGGTACTCGGTCATGGTGGATCATGGTTTACGGGCCATGGGCATCGGTTAAGGTGGATCGTGGTGTACGGGCCACGGGCATCGGTCAGGGTGGATTGTAGTGTACGGGCTACAGGCATCCAGTCAATCCCGGGATCATGCATTGCATATAGGTCTAGGGCATACTGCATGACATGATTCTTGTTGCGTGTGACACGTTAATTGAGCATGCATCACGTACTTGCGCATTTTTTATGTGGAGTGCTTTACTTACCGCATTTACTTTATCTTATGCATGTTATCTTATACTTATGTGCTATGTGTTATATCATGTTTATGTGCTATGTGGCTATATCATTTCGGTATGTACGTTTTGTATTTGTTTGAGGCGGGCATCTACTGGGTGATTTCTGTCACTCACCCCTACTTCCCAGGTGAGCCGGATGAGGACTACGAGCATATTTTTATTGAGGACGGGACGGACATAACAGAGTGGGCTGGTTGAAAGCTGCGGCTAGGATATGAGGGGACTCTGCAGCTGATTTGTTCTTATTTATATTTTGAGGATTTTCCACATACTACTTTGCTATTTTATTTCCATAATTTTTATTTAGCAACGTAATGACGGATTATTAAAGTTTAATATATGCTATGTTTATGTTTCCGCAAAAAACATTTCTACGTCATCTTTGACAAGTAAGGGATTGATTCGATGCTTTGTATTCTCCTTAGTGAGATACGGCGGGTGCACTGTTCCCGATGTTAGGGCTCAGGAGCGGGGCGCTACAGGTGGTATTAGAGACCAGGCTTCAGATCCGCCTCAGAAACGCAAGATTAATTAGAACACTTAGACATAAGCTATGATTTTACCCCTAATAAACAAAGTAGACTTAAGGAATGATTTTAGACCTAAGTTATGATCGGGTTATGGGAGGTGTGTGCCGATGGTGAGCTTTTCTTGTTTAAATATTCGACTTATCCGCATTCCACCGTTCAACTTCCTATTGACTAATTTGATTTCGTCTCATGAACTTGGATTTCAGAAAATGCCTCCACGACGTGATCCGGCTGGTAACAACGGCGATGATCAGCAGGGTCAGGGGGCCATTCCCCAGGTACTAGCAGATACGTTGGCCACTCTGACTGCCTTGGTGGCCCAGCAGCAGGTGCAGATGGCTCACCTGCAACAACAGCAGGAACAACTGCAGCAACAGCAGCAGCAACCGCCACAAACACCACCACCACCACCACCACCGCCACCACCACCACCTCAGGGGCTTCGATTCTTTTACCGGGAGATGCAGCACTCCCGGATACCTATGTTCAGGGGTACCACCCGACCAGAGGAGGCAGAGATTTGGCTCAAGAACGTATCGGAGCAGTTGAGGTTGTTAGAGGTTCCGGATGACCTGAAGGTGGATGTGGTGGTACCATTCTTGGAAGGCGATGCAGAGCGTTGGTGGCAGGGTGTGGTACGCAGACGCACTACACCGCTGACATGGGCTCAGTTTAGGGAGGAGTACCAAAAGCACTACGTTCCTGAGAGTGCGATTCAGAGGAGGATGACAGAGTTTCAGCTCCTGACCCAAGGGTCCATGACTGTTGATCAATATTCTGAGAAATTTCATGCACTCGGGAGATACATGCCTGCCATCATGGACGACGAGAGGACAAAGATGTTGAAATTCGAGACGGGTTTAAGCTCACGCATTCAGTCATTGATCATATGCGCCTAGCCTACCACTTTTGAGGGATTGTTGGAGGTGTGTCGTAAGGTCGAGGGTGACCTTGTGAGGGTTGCAGCGGCCGACAGGGCCAAGAGACCGCGAGAAGAGTTCTGTTCAGGGAGATCAGGGAGATGGTTAAAGATTCCACGCCGACACCCGACCAGACGATTCTCCGGGCCACCGCAGCAGGGGCAGGGATCGGCGACTCGACCACTGATGATTGAGGGTCCTACAGCGACGGCAGCGCAGCCACTCAGGGCAGTTGAACCGCTACCTCCGGTATGTGCACAGTGTGGTCGTTCTCATATAGGACCGTGTTGGAGAGCTCAGCAGGTTTGCTACAATTGCGGCAAACAAGGACATTATGCTAGAGAGTGCCCTACACCGGCACAAGCACCTCTGCCACAGGGTCAGACGCAGCAGAGAGGAAAAGGAAAGACCAACGCTTGAGTGCATGTCATGACAGACGCTGAGCTACAGGAGGTCGGAGACGTAGTCACCGGTACGTTTAAATTTAAGCAATTATTATTTTAAAATCTTGAACATATATTTTCTCCTTGTTTTGATGATTTGTGCTATGTGAATAACTACGAACCTGTTAGGGGAAATATTAATTAACCAAGTCCCAGCATACGTTCTATTCGATAGTGGTGCTAGCCACTCATTCGTTGCTAGGAGATTTGCCAAGAACCTAGGTATCCTACCAGAACGGCTAGAGATTCCATATCGTGTTCAAGCCGTAGGGGATCAAGTGTTAGTATCTCATTATCAGTACAAGGATTGCCCGTTGGAGATTAATGAGCTTGAGTTCTCTGCCACTCTGATTCCGATCCAGATGCAATATTTTGACATTATTCTGGGCATGGACTTCATGGCGAAATACAGTGCTAACATCGACTGCCGCCAGAGACAGGTCAGTATGCAGACACTAGATAAGAGAGAGACCATCTTCCAGGGGGATGTCAAATTGAAGAAGTCCTCCAGGAAAATCTATATTACCGCAGCACAGGCTTCTCGGGCGTTAAAGAAAGGAGCCGAAGGTTTTCTTGTGTATGCTCTAAATGCCAGTGCTGAGACGCCATCGATTGAGGATATTCCTGTGGTACGAGATTTTAAGGATGTCTTTCCCGACGAGTTACCAGGTTTGCCACCGAGCAGAGAAGTGGAGTTCGAGATCGATCTTGTACCTGGAGCCGAGCCGATCTCAAAGGCACCATATAGGATGGCACTAGCAGAGTTAAAAGAACTTAAGGAGCAGTTGCAGGAGCTACTGGACAGAAAATTTATTAGGCCTAGTGTTTCGCTCTGGGGAGCACCAGTATTGTTCGTGAAGAAAAAAGACGGTACTATGAGACTATGTATCGATTATCGTGAGCTGAACAAGATCACAATAAAGAATAAATACCTACTACCAAGGATCGACGACCTATTTGATCAATTGAAGGTAATGTCTTTAATAAATTATTGTGAATTCGGTTACTTGGTATATCAACTGGTGTATAACGAAAATCGCGTGCAGGGTGCCAGGGTATTCTCGAAGATTGACCTGCGATCAGGCTACCATCAGCTAAGGATTAAGGCAGAAGACATAGCAAAGACTGCGTTCCGCACTCGATATGGGCACTACGAGTTTCTTGTAATGCCCTTTGGACTAACGAATGCGCCTGCGGCTTTCATGGATCTGATGAACACAGTATTCAGGGAGCAGTTGGACCATTTTGTGGTGGTGTTCATCGACGACATCTTGGTGTACTCGCCTAATGAGGAGACTCATGCTGAACACTTGCAGGAGGTACTGGAGACTCTCAGAAAGAAGAAGTTGTATGCTAAGTTCAGTAAGTGCGAATTCTGGTTGAAGAGTGTGACCTTCCTGGGCCACGTAATTTCTGAGGAAGGTATTTCGGTTTACCCAAAGAAGATAGAGGCGATCACAGAATGGCCACGACCTACTAACGTCACTGAGGTACGCAGTTTCTTGGCCTTGCCGGTTATTATCGCAAGTTTGTCGAGGGATTTTCGAGGATTGCAGCACCACTGAGTCGACTGACTCAGAAAAAGACTAAGTTTGTATGGACCTCCGAGTGTGAGAAAAGGTTTGCAGAGTTGAAGCAGAAATTGACGACTGCACCAGTGTTGGCGCAACCCTCCGGCACTGAAGGATTTGTCATCTACAGCGACGCCTCGAAGAATGGGCTAGGTATATGTATATAAAATTTTAAATTACCCTCAAGTACATATTAACTTTAGCCTAACACTTTCGTCGCAGGATGCGTGTTAATGCAAGGAGGTAGGGTTATCGCATACGCATCGAGACAGTTGAAGCAATATGAGAAAAATTACCCGACCCATGATCTGGAGTTAGCAGCGGTGGTGTTTGCGCTAAAGATTTGGCATCATTACCTATATGGTGTGAAGTGCGAGGTCTTTACCGATCATAAGAGCTTGAAATATTTGTTCACACAGAAAGAATTGAATATGCGTCAGAGGAGATGGTTTGAGCTACTGAAGGACTACGACCTAACAATTAGTTATCATCCGGGGAAGGCAAACCGAGTTGCTGATGCCTTGAGTAGAAAGTCTAATCACGCCATACAGACACCACTAGAGAAAGAGATGGCAGAGTTTGATCTCGACATTGTTGAATCCACTGCTAACGTTCTGGGGGCCTTAGTCATTACACCATCTCTGGTTGAGCGAATCAAAGAGGCGCAAAAGGAGGATGTGATGCTTAGAGATATCCGAGATAGGATGTTGACCAATCTATTTGAGGGCTTCCAAATACATGACGATGGCAGTATTTGGTACCAAGGAAGGTTGTGCGTGCCTGATGATGAGGAGCTAAGAAGGGAATTGCTGAAGGAGGCACACAATTCGAAGTTGTCGATCCATCCCGGTGCTACGACGATGTATAGTGATCTAAAGAAACACTACTGGTGGAGTGGGATGAAAAGACACATTGCTGAGTTCATTGAGAGATGCCTCGTTTGTCAGCAGGTTAAGGCAGAGCATCAGAGGCCGGGAGGTTTGATGTTACCGTTAGAGATACTGGAGTGGAAGTGGGAGCATGTGACGATGGACTTTGTAGCAGGACTTCCTAAAACAAGAAACGGTAACGACATGATCTAGGTGATTATTGATCGATTGACGAAGACTGCTCACTTCCTACCCGTGCCTAGTGATGTGACCATAGAAAGACTAGTGACGTTATATATTGATGATGTTGTTAGCCTACACGGAGTCCCAGTCAGTATCGTCTCAGACCGTGATTTGAAGTTCACCTCTCGCTTTTGGTCAGCTTGTCAAAAAAGGTTGGGGACAGAGCTGCGACTGAGTACCGCTTTCCATCCACAGACAGACGGGCAGTCTGAGAGGACCATTCAGACCTTAGAGGACATGTTGAGAGCGTGCGCATTGGACTTCAAGGGGAACTGGGACGGTATGATCAAGCTCATTGAATTCTCTTACAACAACAGTCATCACAGTGCCATCGGCATGGCACCCTTTGAGGCGCTCTATGGACGTAAGTGCAGGTCCTCTGTGCATTGGGATGAGGTCGGTGAGCGCGTTATTACCGGCCCTGAGTTGGTTGAGCAGACTAGAGAGAAAGTAAAGTTGATACGAGATAGACTAAAGGTTGCTCAAGACAGAAGAAAGAGCTGGGCCGATTCGAAACGATGTCCACTAGAATTTGACGTGGGCGAGAAGGTTTACTTGAGAGTGTCACCTACGAAGGGGGTTTCGCGATTCGGTATAAAGGGTAAACTGAAGCCTCGCTACATTGGTCCTTATGAGGTACTCGAGAGGGTTGGTACGCTGGCCTACCGATTAGCATTACCCCCTGCCTTGGCCCAGGTTCATAACATATTTCATGTTTCTCAGTTGAGGAAACATGTTCCGGACCCAAGCCACGTTCTAGATGCGCCACCGTTGAGGATCCGACCGGACGTTACATATGAGGAGACCCCCATCAGGATAGTGGATCGCAAGGACCAAGTGTTGAGGCACCGAGTCATCCCTTATGTTAAAGTACAGTGGACAAATCACACCGAGCGTGAGGCGACTTGGGAGCTTGAGGAGCAAATGCGACAGAGATATCCACAGCTTTTCAAATAAGGTACGTCAAGTTTCCAGGACGAAACTTTTTGTAAGGTGGGTAGGATGTTATGGCCGGGAAAATATATATATATATATATATATATATATATAGTAGATATATGTATACTTTAATGTTACCAAATAAGATAATAATAATAATAAATAATGATAATAATAAAAAGTGATGATGATAATAAAGATAACTATAAACTAATAGTATTAGAATCACATTAGGAAACCTAAACCAAAATCAAATGGGAAAACCTAAAAATCCACCCTAACTCCCCCACCCTATATACACATACACGCATATCACCCAAACGGCACTCACACACGCACGGCTAGGGAGAAGAGAAAAAAAAGAGAGAAGAAGAAGAAGGAAGGCGAGGCCCCGAACCCAAATCTTAGTCCGTCGAATTTATTGGTATCGTCAATCGAGGTAGGTGCCTCTTCCCCCCTCAAAGGAATACGATTCATGCATGCTTGGATGATATTTTATGTGATTTATTGCTCTTATTTGTATTAGGTGTAGACTTGTACTTGTTTATATTTGAAAAAAACATGAGGTGAATGTTTTCTTGCTACTATGTGCTTGTTTGTGTTTAAACTTGGTGGTAGGAGTGGATTAAATCAAAAATAACTCTAAAGGAAATTGAAAAGTGAGAATTTTCATGTTAGGAGCCCCTTAAAATTGGTGTTTTGGCCTTAGAATAGGTCCCTATAGACTGGAAATAGGAGAAAATAAGGGATTGAATTAAAAATCTGGTTGCAGCGTTGGGGCGTGTGCCTCACGCGCCGCCTGAGGTGACCGCGTGTCACACCCCGTGACTTTTTAGCACGACTCTCAATAATTAAAGGTCAACCTTAGACACGATTTACTCAATGGTATAGATTAGGAGCTGAGTGAAAATAAAATATAGGAAAAGGAAATAAAGGGGTTAAAGGTGAGGATTAAGAAATTAGGGTAAACTACCTAAAATACCCCTCAACCCACTTAAATGAATGGGGAGTTACACATGGGAGCATAACACCCCCACACACACTTCAATTGGCGGTTCCAAACACCAAAGAGAAAGGGGGAAAACGGCTGAAGAGGGGAAAAGAGAGAAAAGAGAAAGAGAGGAAGAAGAAGAAGAGAAGAAAGAAAAAGGAAGGAAGAAGGTCAATCTAGGTGCAACCTCTACCGAAATTCTGCAGTAAATCCGTAAGCTAACTAGAATCAAAGGCAAGTAATCTTTCTATACGCTTTATGCAAATTTTGTTACTTTAGGCCCTATGTTCTTACAAAGAGAAAACTTGAATCACACATTAGTAATCTTGTCTTGTCTATGTTAAATGCTTTATTATATGTAAGTTTTGTTGCTAGTTGCGTAAAGTCTTGTTCTTTGGGCCATATTTCTGAAAATAGTTGTGTGGTGCTTTGTTGTTTGTCAAGCATGCCCATGAAGGTGTATATTTTGATTTGCTTATTGCCTTGTTCTATTCTTATGTTGATTGTCTACACATAGACGTTTGAGAGTAAGTGCAGGGAATTGAAGGATGAGTGATGACATTGTTGTAGACTTGTTGTGTTGGAAGTGTTGATGATAACTTTTGAAGGTTGTGAATGATTGAAGGTTAAGAGTGGATATTGTTAGACATAACTAAGCATCAATTCATGACTAGATGTGAGTTAAGAATGATGAATCTAGATGGTAAGATGGATCTTGAGAGATTGAACATGAAAGGGTTGAAGGAGGAAGATGATGGGAGGAAGTTACTGCAGTTTAGCATCGTCAGAACACTTTGAACGCCTACATTAGGCGTTTCAAGTCACATTAGGCGCCTAATGTAGCGTTCAATGTGTCCTGAAGCTTTCCCGTATAGAAAAACTGCAGTTTAGAACCGTCAGAACACTTCGAACACCTACATTAGGCGCTCTATGTCACATTAGGTGCCTAATGTAGCGTTCAATGTGTCCTGAATCATCCCCGATCACTTCGAACACCTACATAAGGCGCTCTATGTCACATTAGGCGCTTCATGTAGGCGTTCAATGTCTATGGAACATCCCCGAACACTTCGAACGCCTAGTATAGGCGCTCTATGTCACTTTAGGCGCCTCAAGTGGCGTTCCAAGTATACTGGAAGTCTTTTTGACCCTTTAGGCGCTCTATGTATGTGTAGAAACATTATACACTTCTTTTGAACATAAAATGCAAGGGTATTTGAGGTATAATCGAGGTGTAGATGGTAAGTTTGATCAAGTAGGTATAAGATTGAATCCCAAGTGAATTAGTGAGACGAACGGACTTGGAAAGATACAAACAGGGAGTGTTTGAGGTGCAAGACCGTATACTTGATATGTAAGATGTGTGTGTGAGATACCTTTATTATCTTCCAGTGCTCATAAATTACAAAGTGTTTTGAAAGTGTGCTAGAGTTGTAAACATTAAGTGTGAATGAGTAGGGTTAAGTATGAATTCGAAGTGGATTCGTGATACGAAAGAGCATGAAGTGGTATGAATCAGGTGTATTTGAGTAGTAAACGTTAAGTGTGAATGAGTAAAGTTAGGTATGAATCCAAAGTGAGTTAGCAATATGAAAGAGCACAAAATGGTACGAAAAGGGTGTGTTTGAGGAAGTATGAACGAGCAGGGTTAAGTGTGAACTCGAGATGATTTCGTAATACGAAGGGACATGAAATGATACGAGCAGAATGTGATAGGGGTTCAGGACTTTGTACTTGATATGTAAAGTGTGTGTGCATGTTTACACGTTTGATATGATGTTACATGAGCATTCTGCATCATGACATGGGCACTTGCATTTGATTTGAGAATTGCTTTGCGAAAGAACATGTGTTTACAAGAAAAGTTTGAAGTTCTCGAAAGACAAGATGGCTGCTGGTTGATCGCAGGGTATAAAAGTCACGCCTGCGGAAGCAGGGTATAAAAGCGTGATCTGTGAATCAACAGCAGGGTATAAAGTATTTTATGGGGCCGTGGACCTATCAGCACAGAAAATAAAGTTATTTTATGGGGCCGTGGACCTATCAGCACAGAAAATAAAGTTATTTTATGGGGCCGTGGACCTATCAGCACGGAAAATAAAGTTATTTTATGGGGCCGTGGACCTTTCAGCACGGATATATGATATATGTAATGAGGCCGTGGACCTTTCAGCACGGATATATGATATATGTAATGGGGCCGTGGACCTTTCAGCACGGGGTATAAAGTTATATGATATGGGGCCGTGGACCTTTCAGCACGGGGTATAAAGTTATGTTTGCTGTGGACTGATCACCCACAGGGTATAAAGTTCTGCTACGCGAAGAATATGATATGTAAAGTGATGAAATGTTTTGTGAAATGACATGCATGACATGTTTATGAAAGAAGACATATGCATGGGTGTTGTGTGTGATTTTAAAGAAGTACATGCATCATGATACACGAAGCATAAGACTTGATATGCAAGAAACGTGGTTAGTTTATGACCTGCTTATGTGATACGTTGTTTTAATACATGTTTGTTCTCGTACCAGTGTACCATATATGTGCTTTATCAGTTTTGAGACATTCTTATTGAGATGCTATTTGTTAACCCGAGCACCTATATTTTGGGCAATGATTTATACATTGGTGACTCGTCGTGTGTGATTCCATAAGGTGTATAGACGGGTTACTTGCAGGCGATAATTTCGCTAAGAACAGTTACTCTATTCCTTTTCAGGTGAGCCTGAGTATGAGTTGATATTTATCGAAGACGATGGCGAGTGGGCTCAGTGGGATGACGAACATGGGAATAGATAGATGCTGGATTATTTTCTCTGAGATTGGAAACTCAATGTTGTTATGTTGTTCTGATATTTATGTTAGTTAGATGACCAAACACTTTTTAATTCCGTTGCATTTTCTGGTTTTAATGACGATGAAGTTTTAAATTTATCAACGTTTCAGCTGATTTATCTTACGTCATAGATGATGAATGCTTGATCCGCTTTGACGCTTCGTAGTTCTCATAGTAGACTACGGCGGGTGCACTGGTTCCGATGACAGTATCGGGCCGGGGCGCTACAGGTGGTATCAGAGACTAGGCTTCAGATCTATCTCGGAAACTTAGGTTCATGATCTTATAGCAAATTAAGATGTGATTTTCCCTTAAGTTTGACCCTTAGGTATAAGTGATGATTTTCTAGAGTATAAGAATGATCTGGGTTGGGTGTGTGCTAGCGCGTATATTATTTAAATTTCTATAATAATTTAAATTTCAGACCCCATTGATCTCTGGGACATAATTCTGCGATATGCCTCTCTGCAGTATTACGTGCCTGAGATAGCAAGCTTAGACAAGATAAGGGCATCCAACAGTCTGAAATAGGGTCGGATGACAGTGTCGGAGTATGCCGACTATTTCCATGCGTTGGGTTAATTCGCTCCTACGATTATGTAAGATAATCGCTTAGAGATGATGAAGTTCGAGCGAGATTTGTTCTCAAGAATCCAGTCCACAATTGTAAGTGCTGGGAGGAGAACCAAAGAGGACATGATGGACACGTGCTTTCACGTCAAGAGTGATTTCCGCAGAGTGGCAGCAGGAGATGGCCGATGCAGGATACTCTGGCAAAGGTTAGAGATCAAAAGAGGAGAGTGGAGTTGGTGACAGGCCATAGGAGTTGCTGCATTGCAATAAGAGTCATGATGGGAATGTGGAAAGTTGGCAAGAGTATGTTACCAACACAGGCCGGTGGGTTGTCTCATTAGAGATTTCCAGAGATGAGGAAGAATGCTCGGGAAGAGGCGACTCAGCAGCCGAGAACGAATACCACGTCCATGTTATGACTGATGCGGATAACTAAGAAGCTATCGACGAGTATGAGGTACAATTTTAGTGAATAAGATATTGGCCAATGTACTTTGCAATAGCGGAGTGAACCACTCTTTCATGGAAAACGGATGCGTTAAGCGCCTTTATGGTTCACCGGAATAGTTAGAAACTCAGTACCATGTCCAAGCACCCAAGAACAAATTATGATTTTACACAACACTTATTATCGATTGAAGCAAGTGTCAGGAAAGAATCATGAGATGGAAGATGTAATCTTTAAAGTGGTTTGGCGTTGCCGTTGAATCAAAGAAAGTTGAAGTTACCACTGATTGGTCTAGACCATGGATGTCATCGATGTGCGGAGTTTCTTGGGTCTAGCTAGTAACTACATGAGGTTTGTCGAGGGATTTTCGATAGTAGCAATGCCTCTCAGTCGTCGTACTCAAAAGAAGTTCAAGCTTGAGTGGACGGCGGAATGTGAGAAAAGCTTCACGGAGTTTAATAAGAGATTAAACACATCCCCAGTATTGGCTCAACCCTCTGGAACTGAAGGGTTTGTGACCTATAGTGATGCGCCAAAAAAAAGAGGGCTTAGGTACGTAAACTGTAACATAGGTTATGATTTTCCATCCAAATCAAGTTTAGTTTGATACTTCACTTGTAGGTTGTGTTTTGGTACAACACGAATGAGTTATCGCGCATGCTTCGAGATAGCTAAACATGAGGCAGCGAAGATTGTGGGAACAACTAAAGGACTACGACATGACCATTAATTACCATCCCGGAAAAGTTAATAAAGTGGTAGATGTATTAAGCAGAGAATCTAACCATGCGCGACACTCATCACTTGAGA
Organism: Eustoma russellianum; assembly: GCA_036186865.1. Taxonomy (NCBI): domain Eukaryota; kingdom Viridiplantae; phylum Streptophyta; class Magnoliopsida; order Gentianales; family Gentianaceae; genus Eustoma; species Eustoma russellianum. The sequence continues at coordinate 42,313,569 of AP025041.1, read as the reverse complement.
GAGAAATAGAAGAATTTGGCTTGAATTTGGTTGACTCTATGGTTAAGGTTTTCGCATTATAGACCGTCATCTCAAGTTTGATGAATTAGGTGAAAGAAGCTCAAAAGAAGAATAAGACTGTGGGTGATATTGCTTGGAAACTGAGGCATAGTCAGGTTGATGGATTTCAGACCAATGAGGATGAGCGCTTATGTTTAGAAAAAAATGTGTGTATGCCTGATTTAGATGAGCTAAGGAAAGAAATATTGCAAGGGGCTCACAGCTCAAGGTTATCGATATATTCTAGTAGCACCAAAATGTACAGGGATCTATGACAATACTATTGGTGGTGTAAGATGAAGAGGCATATTGTGGAGATTTGAGGGATGTCTGGTGCGTCAGTAAGTGGAGATAAACACCAACGACCTGGTGGATTATCGATGCTGTCGGAGATTCCAGAGTAGAAATGTGAATGTGTCACAATGGACTTTGTGACTGGTCTACCGAGAACAATAAGTGGATATAACATGATTTTGGTGATTGTGGATCGGTTGACCAAGTCTACACATATTCTACCTGTCTCGAGAGAAGCATCTCTCGATAAGTTGGTAAATTTGGATATGGTCAACATTTGTCAGCCTGCATGGTGTTCCCATGGGCATAACGCCTAACCGAGACCAATGGTTTACTACCAAGCACTGGACAATATTTTAGAGAGCCATGGGGACGGAATTAAGGTTAAGTACAGTGTATCATCTCCGAACCAATAGACAATCTGAGCGGACTATTCAAACCCTAGAAGACATGTTAGGGACTTGTGTCATATACTTCAAAGGAATTTGGGATGGAATGATTAAATTAATGGAGTTCTCGTATAATAGAAGTCACCACCATGCAAGTGACGTGGCTCTTTTGAAGCTTTGTATGGAAGGAAATGTAGGTCTCCGGTTTATTGGGACGAAGTGGGCGTGAGGACCATCACGGGACCTGAGCTACTGGAGAAAACGCTAGAGAAGGTGAAAGTCATCCGGGAAAGACTCAAGGCGGCTCAGGATCGCAACAAGAGTTGGGCAGATTCTAAACGACGACCATTGGAATTTGATGTAGGTGAAAAGGTCTACTTGAGAGTATCGCCTACAAAGGGTGTCATGCGGTTTGGAGTAAAAGGCGAGCTAAGCCCTCGCTTCATTGGTCCCTATGAAATACTGGAGAAAGTGGGAGCCTTGGCATATAGGTTAGCGTTACCTCCCGTGTTGGCGCAAGTTCACAATGTCTTTCACGTGTCACAACTAAGGAAGTACGTGACGGATCCAAGTCATGTACTTGAAGCTCAACCTTTGGAACTTAAGGATGATGTTACATACGAGGAGATAACCGTGAAAATTGTAGACCGAAAGGATCAAGTGTTGAGGAAGCGGGTGATTCCTTATGTGAAAGTCCAGTGGAGCAACCACACAGAACGTGAAGCTACTTGGGAACTCGAAGAACACATGCGGGAGAAGTACCCTCAACTTTTTGTCTATGGTACGCAAGTTTCGAGGACGAAACTTTTTGTAAGGGGGTGGAATGTCATACCCCGTGACTTTTTAGCACGACTCTCAATAATTAAAGGTCAACCTTAGATACGATTTACTCAATGGTATAGATTAGGAGCTGAGTGAACATAAAATATAGGAAAAGGAAATAAAGGGGTTAAAGGTGAGGATTAAGAAATTAGGGTAAACTACCTAAAATACCCCTCAACCCACTTAAATGAATGGGGAGTTACACGTGGGAGCATAACTCCCCCACACACACTTCAATTGGCGGTTCCAAACACCATAGAGAAAGGGGGAAAA
>AP025041.1:42284209-42311742 GCA_036186865.1 Eustoma russellianum | reverse complement strand
TGGCGGTTCCAAACACCATAGAGAAAGGGGAAAACGGCTGAAGAGGGGAAAAGAGAGAAAAGAGAAAGAGAGGAAGAAGAAGAAGAGAAGAAAGAAAAAGGAAGGAAGAAGGTCAATCTAGGTGCAACCTCTACCGAAATTCTGCAGTAAATCCATAAGCTAACTAGAATCAAAGGCAAGTAATCTTTCTATACGCTTTACGCAAATTTTGTTACTTTAGGCCCTATGTTCTTACAAAGAGAAAACTTGAATCACACATTAGTAATCTTGTCTTGTCTATGTTAAATGCTTTATTATATGTAAGTTTTGTTGCTAGTTGCGTAAAGTCTTGTTCTTTGGGCCATATTTCTGAAAATAGTTGTGTGGTGCTTTGTTGTTTGTCAAGCATGCCCATGAAGGTGTATATTTTGATTTGCTTATTGCCTTGTTCTATTCTTATGTTGATTGTCTACACATAGACGTTTGAGAGTAAGTGCAGGGAATTGAAGGATGAGTGATGGCATTGTGGTAGACTTGTTGTGTTGAGAGTGTTGATGATAACTTTTGAAGGTTGTGAATGATTGAAGGTTAAGAGTGGATATTGTTAGACATAACTAAGCATCAATTCATGACTAGATGTGAGTTAAGAATGATGAATCTAGATGGTAAGATGGATCTTGAGAGATTGAACATGAAAGGGTTGAAGGAGGAAGATGATGGGAGGAAGTTACTGCAGAGAAACTGCAGTTTAGCATCGTCAGAACACTTCGAACGCCTACATTAGGCGCTTCAAGTCACATTAGGCGCCTAATGTAGCGTTCAATGTGTCCTGAAGCTTTCCCGTACAGAAAAACTGCAGTTTAGAACCGTTAGAACACTTCGAACACCTATATTAGGCGCTCTATGTCACATTAGGCGCCTAATGTAGCGTTCAATGTGTCCTGAATCATCCCCGATCACTTCGAACACCTACATAAGGCGCTCTATGTCACATTAGGCGCTTCATGTAGGTGTTCATTGTCTATGGAACATCCCCGAACACTTCGAACGCCTAGTATAGGCGCTCTATGTCACTTTAGGCGCCTCAAGTGGCGTTCCAAGTATACTGGAAGTCTTTTTGACCCTTTAGGCGCTCTATGTATGTGTAGAAACATTATACACTTCTTTTGAACATAAAATGCAAGGGTATTTGAGGTATAATCGAGGTGTAGATGGTAAGTTTGATCAAGTAGGTATAAGATTGAATCCCAAGTGAATTAGTGAGACGAACGAACTTGGAAAGATACAAACAGGGAGTGTTTGAGGTGCAAGACCGTATACTTGATATGTAAGATGTGTGTGTGAGATACCTTTATTATCTTCCAGTGCTCATAAATTACAAAGTGTTTTGAAAGTGTGCTAGAGTTGTAAACATTAAGTGTGAATGAGTAAGGTTAAGTATGAATTCGAAGTGGATTCGTGATACGAAAGAGCATGAAGTGGTATGAATGAGGTGTATTTGAGTAGTAAACGTTAAGTGTGAATGAGTAAAGTTAGGTATGAATCCAAAGTGAGTTAGCAATATGAAAGAGCACAAAATGGTACGAAAAGGGTGTATTTGAGGAAGTATGAACGAGCAGGGTTAAGTGTGAACTCGAGATGATTTCGTAATACGAAGGGACATGAAATGATACGAGCAGAATGTGATAGGGGTTCAGGACTTTGTACTTGATATGTAAAGTGTGTGTGCATGTTTACACGTTTGATATGATGTTCCATGAGCATTCTGCATCATGACATGGGCACTTGCATTTGATTTGAGAATTGCTTTGCGAAAGAACATGTGTTTACAAGAAAAGTTTGAAGTTTTCGAAAGACAAGATGGCTGCTGGTTGATCGCAGGGTATAAAAGTCACGCATGCAGAAGCAGGGTATAAAAGCGTGATCTGTGAATCAACAGCAGGGTATAAAGTATTTTATGGGGCCGTGGACCTATCAGCATGGAAAATAAAGTTATTTTATGGGGCCGTGGACCTATCAGCACAGAAAATAAAGTTATTTTATGGGGCCGTGGACCTTTCAGCACGGATATATGATATATGTAATGGGGCCGTGGACCTTTCAGCACGGATATATGATATATGCAATGGGGCCGTGGACCTTTCAGCACGGGGTATAAAGTTATATGATATGGGGCCGTGGACCTTTCAGCACGGGGTATAAAGTTATGTTTGTTGTGGACTGATCACCCACAGGGTATAAAGTTCTGCTACGCGAAGAATATGATATGTAAAGTGATGAAATGTTTTGTGAAATGACATGCATGACATGTTTATGAAAGAAGACATATGCATGGGTGTTGTGTGTGATTTTAAAGAAGTACATGCATCATGATACACGAAGCATAAGACTTGATATGCAAGAAACGTGGTTAGTTTATGACCTGCTTATGTGATACGTTGTTTTAATACATGTTTGTTCTCGTACCCGTGTACCATATATGTGCTTTATCAGTTTTGAGACATTCTTATTGAGATGCTATTTGTTAACCCGAGCACCTATATTTTGGGCAATGATTTATACACTGGTGACTCGTCGTGTGTGATTCCGTAAGGTGTATAGACGGGTTACTTGCTGGCGATAATTTCGCTAAGAACAGTTACTCTATTCCTTTTCAGGTGAGCCTGAGTATGAGTTGATATTTATCGAAGACGATGGCGAGCGGGCTCAATGGGATGACGAACATAGGAATAGATAGATGCTGGATTATTTTCTCTGAGATTGGAAACTCAATGTTGTTATGTTGTTCTGATATTTATGTTAGTTAGATGACCAAACACTTTTTAATTCCGCTGCATTTTCTGGTTTTAATGACGATGAAGTTTTAAATTTATCAACGTTTCCGCTGATTTATCTTACGTCATAGATGATGAATGCTTGATCCGCTTTGACGCTTCGTAGTTCTCATAGTAGACTACGGCGGGTGCACTGGTTCCGATGACAGTATCGGGCCGGGGCGCTACAACGTGCGTGGCCTCCCACGCGCTGCTGCTGGGAAATACGCCAATTATTTAAAAAAAATATCCGGGCTGGCCTGCCAGCCGCGCGCGTCTGGGCCGACCCTTAATGGGCCAGCAGGCCGCGGGCTGCAGGGCAAGGCCCAATTGTAATGTAAAAAAAAATGAGGCTTGCCGGTTACTGGACTGGGCCGGATGGCCAGCGGACCGGGTTGTGATCTGGCCGGCCCAATTTACAAAATGTAAAAAAAAACAGAAGGGGCTAATTCGCGGGCCGGGCTGGAGCGAAGTGCCGGGTCGGACAGGTTGAGCTGTAGGAGTCGGCCCGGTTGGAAGTATATTTAAAAAAAAAAATTTAATTATATCAATTCTGGAAATTTAGAAATTGTGAATAAAAGAATTTAAATCCCAGAAAAATAAAAACTAAATACCAGAAAATTCTAAATAAATTCCAGAAAATATAAAATGGATAAATTAAATTATTTCCACTGAATTTATGAATTTTGATAGATGTAAGTAATTAAAAATGATTAGTAATAAATAGAATTAAATAAGGAAAAATAGGAAAAAATTAGTAGAAAATTCTAGAAAATTAATACAAGCTAAAGGAAAAATTAAGTTAATGATTAATAATAATTTTCCAATATTCGTAAAATTTACAAAACCAAATATTGAGTGCCGGAGTTGGTGAGGATGGGTGTACGGGCCCCAGATGACTTTGTTGTTGCATTCATGGCACGTGCATTGCATTTGGAGTGGGTTGAGATGTACGGGTCTCAGACGCTCGAGTAGAGTGGATCATGGTGTACGGGCCATGGGTACTCGGTCATGGTGGATCATGGTGTACGGGCCATGGGCATCGGTTAAGGTGGATCGTGGTGTACGGGCCACGGGCATCGGTCAGGGTGGATTGTAGTGTACGGGCTACAGGCATCCAGTCAATCCCGGGATCATGCATTGCATATAGGTCTAGGGCATACTGCATGACATGATTCTTGTTGCGTGTGACACGTTAATTGAGCATGCATCACGTACTTGCGCATTTTTTATGTGGAGTGCTTTACTTACCGCATTTACTTTATCTTATGCATGTTATCTTATACTTATGTGCTATGTGTTATATCATGTTTATGTGCTATGTGGCTATATCATTTCGGTATGTACGTTTTGTATTTGTTTGAGGCGGACATCTACTGGGTGATTTCTGTCACTCACCCCTACTTCCCAGGTGAGCCGGATGAGGACTACGAGCATATTTTTATTGAGGACGGGACGGACATAGCAGAGTGGACTGGTTGAGAGCTGCGGCTAGGATATGAGGGGACTCTGCAGCTGATTTGTTCTTATTTATATTTTGAGGATTTTTCACATACTACTTCGCTATTTTATTTCCAGAATTTTTATTTAGCAACGTAATGACGGATTATTAAAGTTTAATATATGCTATGTTTACGTTTCCGCGAAAAAAATTTCTACGTCATCTTTGACAAGTAAGGGATTGATTCGACGCTTTGTATTCTCCTTAGTGAGATACGGCGGGTGCACTGTTCCCGATGTTAGGGCTCGGGAGCGGGGCGCTACACATAGTTCTATTCTTTTTGAGTTGGTTTTTTTCTGCATAAGCACTTATTTGGTAATGTTACATCACTGTAATTCACCCTGAACTCTGCTGGACCACATCTTCCCAACTTTTTAACTGCCGGAAACTTTCCTTGATTTTGAAGTGTCATCACAATATTAATACCTCTCCTCCTGGAAAAAGGAGAAGAAAACAAACAAGAGAAGTGTTAATAGAGCCTTTTAGCGCCCATTAATTTCATGTCCCAGGAAGGTTTATAAAAGTTCATGCCTAATCTGTGACACCTGGAGTGACAACCTCCAAGAAAAATTGCAGTTGGGAATTCTGAAATTCTGTGCATATATTGTACCTCTATGTTACGTTCATGGGTCAGGGTTCTAGTTAGGGGTCTAGATATCACTTTCACACACACCCTGGCCCAAGGGTCGCTCTAACCAGGAACCCAGCCAAGCCTGCCTAAGATGGCACGACCTTTCCTCTTCTTCTCTCTCAAAAAAAAGAGACCTTAATTTGATAATTTTCTTGCTTGTTTTTTTACCAGCCTGTATTCATTTAGGCTATCGATTGGAAATTAACAGGAAAATTCCCAACATGAACGCAAAGGGAATTACTTGATTGGCGGTTTGTACTGAGTTGTTTGTTGATTTGGTTGATAGCGATAAAACTTTCGTTTATTAGTGAATTATGTATCACAAAAGTTATGAACTCTTTTTATATTGTTGTTAAAATGTTATTCTTGCATCTATTCTGTTATATATATATCTTTTGTCAACTTATACATACTTGGATATACACAATGTATATCATTAAGATATTATTAGATTTATTATGCCTGAAACATCTTATGCCTGAAGCATATACCATTTAAACCTGTAGTTTTAAGTGAATATCTTGTTTTACCAGATATTTTACTTGTATATGTTAAAAATAAATACACACGTTTCCTACTTTTCACATATCCAATATGCTCCTGCAGTAGCAATATCAGGAAAGAAAGTTTGGAAAGTATTCTCTGCTGATTTCATGCCTACTAGTTGCTGAATAATACAATGAACTTCCGATAAACAACCACTATTATCACCAGACCGGATTACCACTATTCCCTGAAGCGAATGGAAGTAATTATGATAATCTACATGGGTGTGGTCATGGTCATGGACGTTATAGAAATTTTACATCATACCACCTGAAGTGGTCAAACAAGGACAGGCCTCGAGAAAATGCCAAGGCTATGAAAAATAATGCACCGACAAAACGGACTTATTATTAATATTGAGCCCAAGGTCAATGGTCCGTACTTGACACCAAGGCATTTTCTTGATCTTTATCAAGACATCCCAGAAGGATGAATACAAGAGAAAACTAATGCATTTTGCCAGGTTGGTAACATTACATTGATTAATATATGAATAGGGTTTCCTGAAGCAACACCATTGACTATTTCTGAGTTGGTGTTCCAAAATTTAGTATTAACATATCATCCAAGGTGAATGATATGGGCATATGTCCAATTGACTGTGGAATGACACGCACAAAATTGACTGAAAGCTTCGAAAAAAATGGCAAAAGCAAATGCTAGTACCAATTCGAGTACTACGACATTGATCAAAGGCTCCAGCAGAGCAACCATTTTATTAACTGGTGATACATACATTGGTTAATATGGCATCATTTCACACAAAGTCGAAAGGAAACTATTAAGTTTAAAAGATATACGTCTTAATGGCGTTCATATTGAACCATGAATGAGGGGAATATGAAATTTTTATAGACAATGATTTAAGCCTGAAGCTTGTTAAAGAAAAACTCCCAATTTTCTCATCTGGATTGTATTATGCGACTATACATCCAGTCGAATGTCATATTGTGATGAACCAGAAGTTCAATCATCCAAACCTATTTATGTTATGGCATGATCGACTTGGTCACCAGGTACACTAATGATGCGTACAATTGTATCATCCTCACATGTGCATTTTTTTAACCAACCAGCAAGTTCTACTATCTTTTTCTAAAGAACAAGCAGATTCTATTATCTCGTGATTGTGTGTGTCGCTCATGTGAGTTTTCGCCCGCAGAGAACAATAGCTTTTGCCTAGCTTCTTGCTCATTTTATATACTTTGGAGCACGCATTCTCCAAATACTTTTACTAATTATTGTATGTTGAGATTGACGTTTAGCATTCAGTTGCAAGTGTGTACACTTAAAATGGCCCCCGCAGTGTCATTTAATAAATGTTTACAACTAATTGCTAGACGTTTGATTTTAAGGTGCAATTTATCCACATGAGCTTGGGGATATGCAATTATACATACATCAGCATTGATTTGGTGAGCTAGTTTTCCCGCCATTAGGGGGAGAGAAAGTGTCGGTCCTGAAGAATGATGTAAAATTACATGGAACGTTCTTTCACTATCTCACCTTAACACACAAACAAATCAATGCGACGAAGAATTAAAATGATAACAAAATCCCACGTTTCAGCGATGAATACGCCGATTCGACTTGATGTTCCCAAAGGATATGATAATGGTATACCAAACCAAGCCGAAAACGTGGACGCCCAGTTTGTGTGAAAGATAAAAGCTCTCGAAAGAGAATGATACAAATAATACTCCAGAAGAGAATAATCAACAAGAGATTAGATGTTCATAATTTAAAAGCGTTATAGAAATAAGAACTGATCAGTCTCGAAGAAGCAAGTGAACGCAATTCTGAAGACATCTCTTTGAATAATGCACCTAAAGTACAAGAGAAAATTGGGATAAATAAATGACCATTATTTATCATGTTTTGATTAAGGGATTGCATGTGAAATTATGAATCAGGATCCTGGATGTCATACCTCGTATTTTCCGAGTCCAATGTTCAATAATAAAGAGAAATTTAAAATACAATTTTGTTAATTGTATATGTCAATAAGGCTTAGCTAAATGACTTGTAGGTGAGAAAACAATCAAAAAACTGAAATTAAGAAAAGTAGGCTAAAATACCTAAAATGCCCCTCTCCACTTAAATTATGGGGAGTTACAACATTTAGCATAACTCCCTAGGAGAGAGAGAAGGGGGCGCCAGTTACAAGGAAAAGGGGAAGAGAAGGAACGACTGGAGGGAGAAGAAAAAGAGAAAAGAAACAGAAAAGAGAACGAGAGAAAGGAAGAAGAAGAAGAAGAAGAAGAAGAAGAAGAAGAATTTGCGGCCAACCTAGGACCAATCTGTCCCGACATTCTACCATACACTCGTAAGACTATCTAGAAACAAAGGCAAGTAATCTTTCTATACGCTTTACGCAAATTTTGGATTCAACAGGCCCTATGTTCTTATAAAGAAAAAATTTGGATCACACATTAGTAATCTTGATTTGTTTATGTGAGATGCTCTGTTATACGTATTTGTTGTTGTTGGTTGTGTAAAGTCATGTTCTTTGGGCCAAATTCTGAGAATATCTATGTTGTGCTTGATTGTTGATCAACATGCCCTTAAAGTGTCATCTTTGGTGTAAATATTGCTTTGTGACAAATTATCATGCTTTTTAAAGGTTGTATTAGATGATTTGAGATGAATTGAGGAGGGTTTGAAAGGTTAGATGATGTGTGCTACAAGTTTGGTATGGGTTAGAAGATTGACGACATATCCGGAAGTGTGAGTAGTAGAAGGCCTAAGGTTTATGCAAATTGATAGATGTAAGGATCAAATTGTATTTTTGTGTGTTGTGCATGATGGATATAGGTGGTAAGCTTGAATTCGAGGTGGTAAGCTTGAATTCGAGGTGTTAAGATGAAAGAGGTGAAGGGGGAAGATGAAGAGAGGAAGTTACTGTAGAATTGCATGTTTTTGAAACCGTCAAAACACTTCGAACACCCACTTTAGGCGCTCAATGTCACATTAGGCGCCTAAAGTAGGCGTTCGAAGTGTCACAGCACATTCCAGAATACTTCGAACACCTCATAAGGTGCTTCATGTCACATAAGGCACCTTATGTAGGCATTTGATGTGTCACAGCACATTCCAGAACACTTCGAATGCCTAGTATAGGTGCTTCATGTCACTTTAGGCGCCTCCTGAAGGCGTTCAAAGTGTACTGGAAGTCCCTTTTGACACATTAAGCACCCCATGTATGTGAGATGCCTTTATTCTCTTCCATTGCTCATAAAATACAAGTTTTTTTGAGGTTTGCATGAATTATAAACATTAAGTGTGAATGAGTAGAGTTATGTATGAATTCGAAGTGAATTTGCAATACGAAAGAGCATGAGATGGCACGAGCAGGTTATGTTTGAGGTTCAGGACCTTGTACTTGATATGTAAAATGTGTGTGTATGTTTACACGGTTGATATGATGTTACATGAGCATTCTGCATCACGACATGAACACTTTGCATTTTTGTCATGAGATTTGATTTGCGAAAGAATATGTGTTTGCAAAAGAAGATTAAAGTTTTTGAAAGACAAATTATGGCTGCTGTTGATCGCAGGGTATAAAAGTCACGCATGCAGTAGCAGGGTATAAAAGCGTGACCTGTGAATCAACAGCAGGGTATAAAATTATGATATGGGACCGTGGACCTATCAGCACGGGGTATAAAAGTTATGTTATAGGGCTGTGGACCTTTCAGCACGGGGTATAAAGTTCTGTTTGCTGTGGATTGATCACCCACAGGATATAAAGTTCTGCTACGCGAAGAATATGATCAGAAGAATTGTGAAAAGTTTTTGTGAAATGACATGTTTACGAAAGAAGACATATGCATGGGTTTTGTTTAGTTCAGTGTCTGGTTTTAAAGGAGTACATGCATCATGTGACACAAAGCATAAGACTTGACATACAAAAGATACATACAAAAGATGACATTCGCACATGATCTGCTTATCTGATATGGTTTGCTAGCTACATGTTCGTTCCGTATTTGTGTTTCATTTATGACTTATTTGGCTTCGGTGAATTATTATAAAGATGTTATTTGCTAACCCGAGCACCTTATTTTGGGCATTGCTTTATATACTGGTGGCTCGTCGTGTGTGGTTCCGTAAGGTGTATAGACGAGTTACTTGCTAGCGATGTTTTTGTTAAGAATAGATACTCCATCTGCTTTTCAGGTGAGCCAGAGTACGAGATAATTTTTGTAGAAGACAACGGCGAGTGGGCTCATTAGGATGTTGGTCACCAAAGTGGACAGATTTACATTCACTTTCTTTTAACTGGAAGACTTACTGTTTAATGTGTTGTATTGGAGAATATATTAGACAATCCCCGGTTATGTTTCATTCCGCTGTATTTTAGTTTGTTACATTATGAGTATCGAAGTTTTAAATTTTATGACGTTTCCGCTGATTTATCTTACATCATGCATGACGTATGCTTGATCTGCTTTGACGCTTCGTAGTTCTCGTAGCAGACTACGGCGGATGCACTGGTACCGATGTCCAGTATCGGGCCGGTGCACTACACTAGACCAATGTTATCTGAAAAGTGTCGACACAGAAATCATTAGTCAAAAAGAAAGATGCAATCTAAGCAAAACTACGATGATTAGAAAGTCACGAAGCATTTGGACCCGTAGTCCAAACCCTTGAAGGAAAATCGTATTCACAAATTATATTGACCTGCAGTCCAAACCCCTGAAGAGATTAAACATATTGGATATAAATGGGTTTTTCATAAAGAACTAAGCTTGACTATGATGAAACATGTTCTCCGGTAATTGATACAATATTCAGTCAGCCTAGTAGTTACTTAAACCTTGATATGCGGTTAATGAATGTAGTTACCACTAACTCATATGAATTATAAGAGGATGATATTTATATAAAATCCCAGAAGGATTTAAATTGCTGGATGCATGTAATCAAAGAATGAATGAACTATACTCAATCAAATTATAGAAATCATTGTATAGATTAAAAAAATCTAGCAGGATGTACATGTTGATGATCTAAATCTTGTTGGAACTCTTGAAGAGTTTACTAAAACCTCTAGTTGTATCATGAAAGACTTTGAGATGAAAAACTTTGAAAAGATCAAATTTTCTCTCGGCCTGCAGATCGAGCCTTGAGTAGTCATAGCGTGGTACGATCGTTAAGTATAAAGAAAGACTTATTTCAACCACCAAAAGATAGGGAAGAATTATTAGGTCCTAAAGAACCATATCTTAGTGTTGTTGGTGTTTTGAATTATCTTGCAAATTTCGATACCATATATAGCCTTTTCAGTGAATTTATTGGCAAAGTATAGCTGAACACCAACACGAAGACATTAGAATGATGTCAAACACATTTTTATCTTCTTGGAACACCATAAGGGTGTTTATACTACTCAAGGAAGGTAGAACCATAATTAGTGGGTTATGTTGATGCTGACTATATATCTGACTCGCATAAGGAAAGACTACAGAATGGATATGTTTTGGTGCGGCCATATTATGGAGATGAGTGAAACAGACAGTAACAACCATCTCTTCATCATTATAAGATTTTGGCGTTGTATGAAGCAAGTTGTGAATACATTTGGTTGAGACTATAATTCAGCAAATCGAAGACGCCGACAACATTGTTTGAAGATAATGGTAGATGTATTATTCAAGTTGAAAATGGGTACATCAAAGAAGAATGAAGCATAAATTTATCTACACACATGATCTTGAGAAGAATGACGACATTGATATACAACAATTAAAATCAAGTCAGAAGGTTGCCGACTCGTTCACTAAAGTACTACCAACGACTACATTTAAAGATGGTCTACAACATTGGAATGCGTTGACTCAAAGATCTCTTGTCAGCATCAGGGGGAGTGTGATTACTCATACACAATGTACTCTTTTTTTCTTTCGTCCAAGTTTTTTATCCCACAAGGTTTTTCTTGGAAAAGTTTTAACGAGGCAGTGTATCAAACTTACCAATTTTTATGAATATGTACTCTTTTTTCTTCGTCCAAGTTTTTATCCTACTGGATTTTTCTTGGCAAGGTTTTAACAAGGCATATTTTACAAGTGTTGGACATCCAAGGAGGAGTATTATGGAATAATGTGTTATAGAATGTCGTGTTATGGAATATTGTAATAGACACTTCGAAATATGTGTGGATGTCCAAAGGTCATGAACATATACAATGTGTTCTTATCCAATATGTCCTATAAATAAGACACTATGTTGGAAATATTTGAGAAGGATTGAAGAGAAATGAAAATATTATTCTCCTCTCATTTTCGTTTCTGATATTGTATGGTTAAGTTTATAACAATAACAAGAAGAGTTAATTGCACCTGGTATCCATTCTTTTCCACCAAGTTTTAAGTAGCATCCAATGTTTCATGAAACACACTTGCCATCCAGACTTATAGGGTTAATAGACACCTGGCATCCATGCTGACGTCATAAAGTCAATTTTCATTTATTTTTTAAAAGTTTATAGAAAAAATAATTCAAAAATAAAAAAAAACCCCACCCCCACCACACCACACCCCCCCTCCCTCCCCATCCTCCCCATCTTCTTCTTCTTCCTTCATCTCCCTCTTCTTCCTCCATGATCGCTCAAAAGTCGACTTTTTAAAATTGCATTTTAATTTTATGTTAGATGAAAAAGTCAATTAAAACCATATTTATTTTTCTTTAGTAGAAGAGATTATGTCGGAATCTAGTAGGTTGTGATATCACATACCTGCAACTCCAACGGCAATGCCTTCAAACACCGAGTGAAAACACAAAGCTAGAATGAGAAGTATGGTATCCCTCAAATGCGTGGTCTTCACAAAAACCGGGTTCAAATCCATCGCCGCCTCCTTATTACCATCTCCGTCGTCTCCTCTCCCTTCGTCCACCTCCACTCTAACCTCTTTTCCGACACCTTTTGTGACACTTATAATTATGATGTCACCAAGCATTGTCAAAAGATACCCGAAACACGCTAACATGAAAGAAAAGGGATACTCCTTCGTCGTAAGATCACCAAAAGTCGATGTCGAATCGCTGAGAAAATGCATTAGTGAAGTTCCCAGGAACACACCGCCGGCGAACTGGGTGCCGAGGAGGAGGAAATCCTCGTTCCAATGGTAGAAGTATGGAGAGACTTCGCCGGCAAATGTGCTGACAAAAAGGATTATTTTGTGATGCCATGGGTGCCGCACCCCCTGTTTCTTTGAGATAACTATTGGCACTGGAGACGGAAAAATTTCTACGATGAAGGAAGAAGAAGAAGATGGGGAGGATGGGGAGGGAGGTCGATTGTGGGGGTGGGGTGTGGTGGGTTGGGGTGGGGTTTTTCTTTTTATTTTTGAATTATTTTTTCTATAAACTTTTAAAAAATAAATGAAAATTGCCTTTATGACGTCAGCATGGATGCCAGGTGTCTATTAACCCTATAAGTCTGGATGGCAAGTGTGTTTCATGAAACATTGGATGCTACTTAAAACTTGGTGGAAAAGAATGGATACCAGGTGCAATTAACTCATAACAATAATTATGACAATAAATTTTGGGTTTATACTAGCTGCTCACTCGTGGAAATCCAATCCTCAATATCTACACAAAGTCAGCCTACGTTCCCTTGCAATTAGCAGAAACATGAATCTGAAAGTTCTTTCAGTTCAGGATTTGATCCAGCAGAAACATGAATCTGTTGCATCCCAGTACGTTCGGCGTGATCAAGATCATCCCTTTCTACATCTTAATGATGCTTCTTCACAAGAAATCCCGGTCATCGATATGCAAAGACTGGTTTAAGAAGAAAATATTGTGAATACAGAGCTTGAGAAGCTGCATATGGCTTGCCAAGAATGGGGATTTTTTCAGGTAAGCATATGTTCTTCCTCACAACGTTATCCACTTTGCAGTCAACATGTACCAGGATGCTTAGTGGTTACTCGTAATAGTCGTTGCTGGACCATAGAGTTGTTCAACGAACCAAACCGTTTGTAAATTGTTTGTGTTCGATTCGTATTCGTTCGGTAATTGTTCATAAACGATCTAAATTCGAACACCTGCTTGGGTTCGTTTACTAAAACGAACCAAACTATTCGCGAACTATTCAGCTCATTTAAACAGTTATAGTGTTATGGAACCAAATTCGAACCAATTTTAAAATTCGTTTAGCTAAATGAACCGAGTCAAACAGTTCATTTAGCTAAACGAATCCGAATTCAAAACTCTAGTATTCCGTTCCGCTCGGTTCGTTAAAACCGCTACTAGACCACCATAACAAATTCATTCATTTAAAAATTTCTTTTTAATAGAAATATGCATTTGCTTCATTTAATATTAATTTGCGAAAGGGGGTGGAAAGAAGATCATGTGTGTATTTGGCTACCAGCTGATAAATCACGGTAGAAGACAACTTTTTTTCAATGTTTTGAGTTTTTGCAATCTAGAGAAACAATTGAAGTCTATTCAGTTGAAGTGAACAACCTTGCAATGAAGAGTCTCAAACAAATCATAATAGCATTAGGCATGAAACTTCAAGACATGGCAATGTTTCTGGAAAATGGGCAGCAAAACTATGAGGATAAATAACTACCCTCCCTGTCACCAGCCAGAACTAGGGCTGTAAATGAATCAATCCGTTCGGTTGTTCGGCTCGTTTGACTCGAGTTCGAGCTCGAACTCGGCTCGGATAAAAGGTTAATGAACAGAGCTTGAACACCTTTTTTCTGTTCAAACTCGGTAAGTGGTACCGTTCGTTTAAGATGTTCGGCTCGTTAATGTTGTTCGTGAGTTAAACGAACCAAGCTTGAACAATTAAATATGTTCGTTTAAATAAACGAATAAGCTCGGCTCGTTCGCTAAGTTAAATGAACCGAGCTTGAACAACGCAGTACTCGACTCGTTTGGCTCGTTTACAGCCCTAGCCAGAACTAGTCATTGGGCTGGCTGCACATTCTGATCCTGGCGGCCTCACCATTTCACTTCAAGTAGGCGAAACAGATTGTGGACTCCAGTTGTTCCACTTCCTAATGCTTTTGTTGTCAACATGGGAGACATGTTGGATGTAACATTACCGAAACAATCAACTATATCTGCTACCTTAAAAGACAAATTTGTTGTGTATGTGCTGAATAAAGCTATGTGCAGATTATAACAAATGGGATTTACAAGAGTGTCGAACGTCGAGCAACAGTTAACTCTCACAAGGCAAGAGTTTCACTCGCGACATTTTGTTCCCCAAAACCACATGGCAATGTGGATCCAGCACCGAGTCTCATCACTCCTGAAATTCCAGCAAAGTTCAAAAGGATTAGCCTCATGGAATATTACACGCATACATTTTCAAGAGAACTGAGCAGGAAGTCGAACCTTGATGCTATGAGAATTTAGGTTTGAGAGTAACAACCCATTAAGGAGATGAGGGCTCAGTTAGTAGTCAGGGACTTGGGCCAAGAGCCTTCATATAATCGAAGATACAGATCAAGTCGTAAACAGCATAAACATGCTTATCACATTTATCAAATGCTAGCTCTTTGTGTATTCTCTGCACCACCCTATTGTCCTGTCAATTCACAAGTTACAGGGAAAAAGAACGCTTGCAAACCATCGAATAAATTCATTGTCACACAGCATAAAATGTAATCAGTTAATCAAACTAACTTCTGCTTAGGAAATGGCCACCCAAAACAACGACGAAAGGACATGGAATATCGGATATTCCATTAACTGAACCACCAACAATTATTTGCAGCCATTCTTTCCTGGTTCATGGTCCATGATAATTGAGGAACATGTCCAGACAAAGGTCCTTGCACTATTACCGAAGAATTGCAATCTCGCAGCTGGAATATTTAGCTTTTGGCGTCCTCTGCTATCCTCATCAAGTCAAGATATGATTTACCATTGAGCTTTTGAGCAAAGAACTCTTTGAAATACTGCCCAAGTGGAACAATCCTAAAAACTACTGGATTATGCGGCCCTGTTAAGCTTTTTGCTGGGCCCAATTCCGAGTTCAGGTTAGAGCTATAAAATGTAGCAATAGACAGCCTCTCATTGTTAGAATTCACTGTTGCTCTGTGCTCGACACTCCGATAGATCCCATTGCTGACAATCTGCAAAAGAGGACAGGAAATCTTAGAAGCAACTTAACACATATGATCCCAACTGAACTTGATGGCTAGAAATTAATCTTCGGTCATGAAAAATAAAGTCCATGCTGTAGGTGGTCTTTCTCATGATTTTTTCCGTCACAGATAGCTTTTAGTGAGCCAACATGTCGCCCTAAGTAAAAGCCAACAGTTGTTACTAAAAAATATCACCTGTATCTTCATGCCTTGAGGAAGATAAGGTAAAAAAAATATAGCTACTGAAATTTAGACCAAGTGGCCAACGAAATACTTGCTCAATAATCATCATTGCCAAACGGATTAGCTGTTCCATCATATCCCAGAATTATGATTCCTTTACTTCTTAAAGTATTATTAATGTGGATTAGGACAAGAATCACAAGCCCAACTATGAACATAAAAAACAAATTCCTCCTATGCAGAAAGATCATTAGTTTTACCTCCATTATGTCACCAACATTCACAATGAATGCATTTTGAAGTGGTTTTACAGGCAACCATCTTCCATCTTTACGTATCTGAAGACCCTCAGTTTCATTCAATTGGAATAAAATTGTTAGAGCATCTGCATCTGAATGCGGAGTGAATCCCATGGCTTTGTCTGGCTCTGGACATGGCGGATAGTAATTCAATCTCATCGACTGTACCCCATCAGAAAAGAGGCCTTTCATTTCCCCCCCATCCATCTTAAGAGCCTCAGCCATTTTGCTTAATAGGGTCAAAGCAAGATGTCTAAGCTCATGAGAGTAAGCTTCCATCGACTGTCTGCATGAAACACCAGCTTGACCTAGTTTAAATGGAAAATATGACAAAAGAAAGAAAAAAAAAACAGATACAACAACAATAACACTCCAATCTTTTTCTATTAAGTAGAGTTGGCTATAGAGATCATTCATTTATCTTGCGCTATAATTATGTTTTTTTTGAGTCATAGCCTGATTTCTACCTTCCTCGTGTGTCTTTTAAAACCTAAAGCATAATATGCCTCTTTCAAAAATAATATATCATGTCAACCGTGGTTCCAGCCTAAGTATCTGAAATTTTCACTTAAATATCATCTCCACATGACATCAGCAACATGAGTCAACTATTTCGACTAGACTCTATCATTGACCATATGCTCCCCAATTGTCATATAAGTCATATCTTTTTTTAATATCTCTCTCCATTCTTATTTAGTCTCCCTACCACGTTTAACATGCACCTCATTCATTATCTTGCACCGCCTGACAGGTGTGTCTGCAGGATGCCTTTGCACATGCTCCTACCATCTTACTCCCTCTTCTCATTTATAGGAGCCATCTCAAACTTTCTTATATGTTCATTTTTTATTTTATCATTCCTTATATGTCTATAAATCCACATTAACATTCTCGTTTCCATCACTATCATCATTTGTTCATGCTCATAATTGACCGCCCAACATTCAGACCCGTACATCAGTGAAGATCTTACTGCCGTCCTGTAAAACTTTCCTTCACGCTTTAAAGTTATTTTCTTATCACAAAGATGTAACACACTTATCCATTTTAACCACCCCGCCTGTATCCTGTGATTCACATCCTTGTCAATTCCTCCATTTTTCTACATTATGATTCCTAAACACCTAAAACTCTCATTTATGTGAATCTCATGGTCTCCTAGTTTTACAAAAGATTCCAAGGTCATTCTTTTGTTGCTAAAATAATTTCTTATACAACGTCTTATTTTGACTTAATTTGAAGCTTTTTTCCCTCTAGTGTCTCCCGCCAATATTCTAGCTTAGCTCCTTCACTAGTTTCATCCACCAACACAATGTCATATGCAAATATCATGGTCCATGAAACTCTTTCTTGAATGTATCGAGCGAGCTCATCTATAACTAAATAAAATAAGTCCGGAATAAATGTAGATCATTGATGTAAACCCAGTGTAATAGGGAACCCTCGGCTTAGTCCTCTTGGTGTCTTTATGTTTGTCATTGCGTTCTCATACATGTCTAATATCCTACATATGCTACTCTAACATCTTTCTTTCAAGCTCTCCACTGGATCTCTCGTGGAACTTTATCATAATCTTTTTCAAAGTCAATAAACCACATGTAAATCTTGTTTCTTCTCTCGATATCTCTCTATTAATCTTTTGAAGAGATGAATAACCTTCATGGTTGACCTTCTGGGCATAAGTACAAATTTATTTTTAGATACACGAGTCTCTTTGCAAATTCATTTCTCAATCACTCGTTCCCAGAGCTTCATTGTGTGGTTCATTAACTTAATTCATCTACAATTTGCACAATCTTATATGCCTCATTTGTTTTTATATAGAGGTACTAAAATGTTTTTCCTATATTGGTCAGGCATCTTTCTGGCCTTCACAATCTTGCTAAAAAGATCCGTAAGCCACATAATACCTTCTTTCTAGACATTTTCAAGTTTCAACTGGAATATCATCGGCTCCAATTATTTTACCATCTTTCATTATTTCAAAACATCTCTGCCTCTGGCAATCCAATTCTTCGACTATATGTTAAGTTTTTATCTTCTTTAGAGTTATAACCCGTTCAATACGAGTTTATCTCTTTCTAGTTCATTGAAAGGTTTATTAAAGTTGTTAGGTCCGAAACACACTCTAGAGGGGGGTGAATAGAGTGTTTGTCATTTTTTGCGGAATTTTCTTGTTTGGCTCAACTCAAAAGAAATTCAAAATCAAAGCAAGAATAGTAGATTAGAAGCAATGAATATCTACATCGGATATAGAGTGGTTCGAATCGTAAATGATTCTACTCCACTACCACTTTGTTTCCAAAGTGGATTTTCAACAACTACTCTTCTTATTAAAGCTAATAAGAACAACCACAGCAACACTTACACTGACACCTTAGCGTAAGCAACAACGACATCAACTTCTTGCATAAAATACACTTGTGCAACTACAATAACTACAGCTCTTAGCAAGAACAACTTCTTGCTACCTCACAACTTCAACAAAGTTCCCTCAAGAACTTTCTCACAGTGGGTTGAAGAAATATAGTAAGGTTCACACTTTCTCACTAGTCTAAGCACAAGCAAGAGATCAAATATTTATGGTTTCTCTTGTGCTTGACTCTCTATCTCTCAATATACAACAATGAAGAGCAAAGAAAAGCTTAACAAGCTTTAAGCAAATTTACAAATATGAGAGAACTATACAATAATGAATAATGAAGCTAGATGATGTTGAAAGTGAATATTTGCTTCATCCAAGCCTCTTTCTTTTATAGATGAAGTTCACCATGTTTTTGAGCTTTCCACCATGTCTTGAACTACTCCAAATGTCAAGATAATGCCCAAATAGTCTTTAGCCACCCTATGGAGTGATTTGATCCTCAATAGTCACCCTAGAGAATTTTAGACATGAATAATATAGTCAAGGAAGCATGTAGTGTGTTGGGTTAAAGTCCACAAGAAATTTGAGCCAGATTGGAGAGAGAAAACATCATAGATCTCCCTTGGATTTTGTTCCAACGTTCAAAAAATTTTGAATTCTGGGGGACATTGATCGATCCATGTGCCTGTGCTGAGAGATCGACGTCCGCCCGAAAGGTTCCAGTTTTGGAACTGCAGTACGTCGATCGATCCACGTCTCTCCCTGAGAGACTCATGTGACGTCGATCGATCCATGTCCTTCAGGTTGAGAGACTCACGTGACGTCGATCGATCCATGTCCTTCAGGTTGAGAGATTTACGTGACGTTGATCGATCCATGTCCTCCTGGCTGAGAGACTCACGTCTTGCCGAAGCTTTCTGATTTTGAATCTGCCTTACGTCGATCGATCGACGTCTCTGTCTAAGAAACTCACGTGACGTCGATCGATCGACATTCCTCTAGTTGAGAGATCGACGTATGGGCCGAAAGTTCTAAACATGCACAATCTTCACATGGATCGATCTATGTGCCTTCCTGAGGGGCTGATGTATACGTCAATCGATCTATGTGAGCGATTGACGTCTCACAATGTGTTTTTCTCATTTTGCTTCAAACTCAAAGTGTGAAATTCCATTTTAGCCCATTCGAAACATCTTTTAACATCATCAAAACATTTTATATTCCAACAAAAATATCTTCTCTATCTATCTTTGATTGCTCTTTCTTCTACTAAAATCATGTTATCTTTGTCTTTAATGCATTTAATTTGAGTTAAATCTCGTCTTCATTCTCTCGCTCTAGCAAATTTATACACATTTTTTTCATCTTCTTTCCTGTTTAACCGCTTATAAAAATCTTCAAACGCCTTTAACTTGACTTCATTTACGGCATGTTTAGATTCTTCCTTAGCAATCCTAAAATTTTCTCAATTCTCTTGATTCCTCCAAAGTTCAAGTGGCTTACAACTAATACTCTTGGTTCATACTTTGTCTTACACTTCTTTCCATCACAAAGATTTCTTATTTGCAGGTGCTCGACTTTTTGACTTGTCAAGTAAATTTCTTGCTATTTTGTTTATCTTTACCGCTACATCCTCCCACACTTCATTTGCATCACCACTCGAATTTCTTAAGACTTTTTGTTTTACTATTATTTTTTAAAATCTTTTTGCTTAGCTTCTTTCCAATTTAACCATTTTATCTTGGATTTTATAGGCCTTTGTTTTCTCAATCTTCTATGTCGGATACGGACATCCAACACCAAAAGACGGTGTTACATTGTTAAACTTTCTCATGGGATCACCTTACAACCCTTGCAAGCTCTTCTATCTAGTCATGAAATAGTATATCTGCGACTTATTTAGTCTACTTTTGAATCTAATCAAGTTGTTCATCACTTTTTTAGAAAAATGCAGGAGTCACTATAAGGTCATAAGTCATTGCGAAATTCAAAATTGATCTTCTTTTATTGTTCCTATTACCAAAACCAAATGTACCGTGCACCTCATTGTAATCCTTATTCTCTTTACCCAAACGATCGTTTAAATCTCTTCCTACAAAGATCTTCTCATCTTATTGGAATTTAACGCACTATGTCTTTTAAATCTTTCCAAAATTATCTTCCTTAATTGAACCTTTATAGCTTCCACTAAACCGACTTGAGGGGCATATGTGCTAATAATATCGATTGTTTCAATTTCAAGCACCCACTTAAGGGCATAATCTCTTTTCCTTATAACATCTACTACTTCGTTTATTTTTTGTAAGTACTACTTCGTTTTTTAATGAGGCATATATAATAGCCATAACTCTATTTCTTATGTTATTCTTTTCTGTGTATCAGACTTTAAATCCTGACTTGTCCAACATCTTAGTTTTTTCACCTATCCACTTTGTCTTTTGCAAGCATATAATACTTTTCTCCTTATCATCATATTCTTTATCTTCATTGTCTTTCCGTTAGAGTTCTAATGTTCCAGGTTCCATTTCCTAGTCTAATACTCTTACCCGACCTACTGTTTTCTCTCTTAGTATCAAACTTATGACCTAAGAACTCTTGCATATTTTTCACTGAGTCCAAGTTCTCTAGGAGATGCTCCTAACTCAATTGTCATCGCATTCGGAACATGCGACGAGGACCCTTGTTTATTTGACACAACTTTAAATCCTCAGATGGAGCGGTACTTGCCAAGACCCGTATTCAGACCATACGGTGTTTTCCATATGGAGAACATCCTAGCATTAGCGTAATTTTTTGTATGATCTATATTCATATTTGGTGGCAAAGTTTTATATTGTCTGGCAACCTAACATAAATCCACCTTTACTCGGAATTGGGACCGACAAATTTGAGAGTTTGTATTTTGTATTTATTTGTTAGGGGTTGGTATGTCACAAGTTTACATGGTTAGGGTGGGAGGAGAGGGGGGGGGGCATCTTAGGGTAAAGATTTTGGCTTCTGGACGAAGAAATGATGAGCAACTCTGACATAATCCTTTTGAAGAAAGTACATGAACTACAGTGGAGTCTCATTTTGATGATGAGATAATACGTGGCCTACACCATAGATTTCTACGAGTTTTAAAAGAATACTTTCACATAACTTAAAAATTACTTATCCAATTTGTACCACAAGTTTGGTTGCAGGATCAGCAAAACTGCAGAAGCAGAACTAGTAGTGGTTTGGTGGTTTAGTATAATTATCAGTCTAAAATGGATATTATGAACTGATTATGCAAGCGACAAGACATACAGAGAAAGGAGCAAAACAAGAAATTTACGGACCTCAAGTTTAATGGTAACTTTTCAAACAGTTCCAGTTGCCTAATATTAGTTGGAAGGGTGGTTAGGTAGAACATATCCGACCAGTCAAGTCTTTGATCCTCTGATACAACAAATAGCTGCCCAAATCCCTCGTGATTGTCCGGCTGCTGCCACAGGGGCATTTTCTCCTCAAGGGGAAGTTTGAAGAAATCAATAACATTGCTCCTGAAGGTCTCTAGCAGTGAAGCAGAAACACCATGATCCTCAACCTTATTTGAAGATGTTAACTCATCAAACTTTCTTTTCTAATTATTCACTCGCCCAATAATTAAAAACAAAAGAATAACTTCACCAAAGAATTACAAAAAAAACCCTTCATATATGGTCTAAACACTCTCTTATAGCTTATCTCTGATGGGTGATCTGCACCACATATCAAAGGTAATTAAAGACAAATTCTTTATATTCCACCATTCTAGGAAAGGAAACTCTATGTATGTTCAATCTCACTTCTTCACCATTAAAATCTGGAAACAACTTTCCAGGACAGGAAAATGAAAATGACACAGCAAATACCGCCCTAACACCTGTGGTACTTCTAATTCTAGATAGAGAAGTAGAAGGCTTCAAAAAATTGTTCTGCCAATTGTAGCACATAACCAGTTTCCTAAATGCAAAACAAATGACACAGCTCAATGGCTGCAACCAACATGTATGCTATTTTCCCCTTCCGTTTTTTTGGTTGGTCTTTTATTTTGTTTGTTGCTTTGTGATATTTAGCAGGGAGGGGAGAAGAATGGAAAGAAAACAATACAAAACCTGTTTGTTGAAATCTAAAATGCAAGGACTGAAGAGACCAAATCCTATTGGTTCTTGTGAACACATTGGAATATTTGTGATTTGTGTGTGAGTGGAACTTTGAAACTAAAACTGTAGGTAGACATATTACAACTGGCAACTAACCCCCTGATTAGTTTTTTTCCAAGTAAATCCTGAGTGATACAGTTATTCAAATTAAATTCTGGTTGCAGACATATGAAAATTTTAGATCAGTATCCTACAAATGTTGACAATTATACACAGTAAGTTATCCCACTTGGAGGTAGAGAGAGAAGAAAGGAATCGGAAACCGATGTGCATGCACAACTTGGCAAGACAAGAGAATATCCCAGCTCCATTTCTAACATAAAACATACGTGAATCCATATTTCAAGGCAGACAACTCCATTGCTAACACATAACATTTGTTTAAATTTTATCAAGTTTCATTGCAGTATGGTATTGGCCTGCAAGGTCAAGGAAAAGTTCACTACATAACCAGCTTGGAAAGAATATTATTCCTCGATAGAAAAGCACCCATGGCACTCAAAACAAGCAAACTTGAGAATTTTCAACTCAATTTACATACAATCAGCATCTCTCAACTATTACAAGGTAATTTGACTATGAATATACAGAACACCAAAGGACAGAAGAAGACAATCTCAATATGGAAGATCAGCATATAGTGTCATCAATCACTAAAGCACATTGGTGGTCTTGGATTACAGCTAATCAGGCATTTCAATGTCATATATTTTGGCATTACTTGGTTTCAGCACACCATAAAATAACTAACAACCGCCTGCTTTTAGAAATATTATGTCTACTTTTTATAACTGCACCTATTAGATTAGACAGCAAAGCATTCAAAATAACCAGGTATCAAAATTAGCAATTCAATATGAAACCAAAATCCAGTTTTTAGCTCATTCTTTCTCCATCCCACTTTTAAGTCTGCTTTTGATGTCTCCAAACGTTTAAGCTCCATCCCAAAATTATCATTGTTTACAACCTATTAAGGCAACGAGTAAATGCTAAGTAACAAATGGACCAAAGTTAAAACTGAAAATTGATGATAGTTGTAATGACCACACAGTGCATGCAATGCTGTTTCCAGAATAACTGAAGACAGCGTGAGAAACAACACACACCAAACTTATTTGAAGAGAGCACACTATACCAAGATGGCCTGCAAGTTGCAAAAGTCTTAGGCTACAATTTCTTTTCTTATGTTTATTTTAATTTGAGGGAGAGGCTACATTGTTATTATTCTGTATTTCCATCACCTAAGATACCATATATTGCAAAAAGCATACTCAATATGAAAATGGAAACTAGTCATGATGCAGTTACAACTTGCATCAAAAGTCAATTCAATTAAATGGGAGAATTATTTATTCACTTCGATTTTCTATTGCTTTCTTCGGGGGGGGGGGGGGTGCATTTCAATATGGAAGATGAAGTTGAAGCAGTTAACCTGAAAGAAGCCCCAGTCTTTGCAAGCGAAGTGAAGCTTTTCCAACTCAGCATCCATGGATTCTCCAATTAACAAGCTCTGAAGATTGACTACAGGAACTGACGGAAGTGGAACGGCATCAAGAAACAAAGCAGATTCAGGTTCTTGATCCTGGC
Organism: Eustoma russellianum; assembly: GCA_036186865.1. Classification (NCBI taxonomy): domain Eukaryota; kingdom Viridiplantae; phylum Streptophyta; class Magnoliopsida; order Gentianales; family Gentianaceae; genus Eustoma; species Eustoma russellianum. Next base: position 42,287,542 of record AP025041.1, on the reverse strand, counting down.
GCACATAGCGATGTGGGATTTTTGTCAGAGGCTCTCTGGCTAGCTCTTGGACACTTGGGACTATGAGGGATTTCCCGAAGTTTATGTCTATTGACTCCATGCTTTCGAAGTTTGTGCAGGGTTACAGCAGCAAGTCAAAGTTTTGGCAAGGCAGATGATGACCTTGTTAAAGACTCGAACAAAAATGGTTCATTTAAAAAATAACAAAAACACAATCAAAATAAAAACTAAAACCAAAAAAATTTAAAAAGCAAAACTGTTACTTGGAACCTTATTATAATATGAATATATAATTTAAATTGTTTAGATTCATCTCATATAAATAATTTGACTTAATGAGTTTGATACAATAAACTGGTGTTATAAATTATATCTTGTTGCTACAACTCATATATATGGTAGTTACAGTACTCCTTACAGTTACATATTTAGTTTCCTATAGTGCTGCCCTGCAGCTACTTGTTATAGATGTTTAACTATATGTTATAGATGATCACAAAGCTATTCGAAAACTATCTGGTGTTGATTCCTAGATAGTTTAAATCCCAACAACACGAAGAAGGAAAAAATGTTGGATTTAATTTAATAAACCCTTGAATAGGACCGTTTAATCGAATCAATGGACAAAGTAACAACATGCGGAAAAATATACATTGCTCCATTACTGTTGTTAGTCTGAACACGTACGCTGCAACTGCTCCGGTTGATGATGAATATGGCGTGTTCCAAGGATTCACGACCTCCCACCAATTGTTGATACACTCCTTGACCGGTTTCAACAATTCACTACTTTACCCGATAGAGATACTAGTCAATGTGGGCTTTATAGAAAATTTGGCACACCTTCCCTCTAATATACTGTAATGGCCGCTCTTTCTTTTGATACTGCGTATGCGTTTGTTCTCTTGATGATGTAAGGAGGTGAAGCCTCCTCCTTTATATAGAGGGGATGGAAGAATCTAATAGGTTAGATTTAAATTTAAGCTTAACTTTAAATTTAAATTTAAACTTAAATTTAAATTTAAATCTAAATTTAAAACCAACCTTATCTTCCTTTATTAAATATTATCTAATATTTAATGATAAATATTATTATTTAATATTATTTAATACTTAATTATTGTACCGGTAATTATCTACTAACCACACGTGGGTTGTCGCCCCTCGGGGACCAGATGTCGTACACTTTATGGTCATTGTACTTTGATCTCATCCATCGCGGTCTCTGACCATATGACTGTCTACATATTCGGGGTTTCCATTTTAGACCACACTATACATCCATGAACATACCCAATGATCACTTAACGTGTGGATGTTTTATGTAATAATTAATATTATCACGTGACATATGTGACATATAATATTATCATACATAACGTCCACCTTATCATTAATTCGTATAAACTTTATCAACGTGCTGCGCATTACACGTATCTCGAATTAATCTCAACAATCTTCCACTTGGACTATGTATGTATCTTAAAGATTATATGTCACCCTTTTGAGCTCATATACCGTATGTCCATTAGTGTGTCTTTCCTTTTTCTGGTCCATCAGCAAATGTTAGCAAAAGACTTAAGTCGCACGCCGCCACATTGAATTAGTGATTTGTCCCTCTTAAATCATGATGCTAACATTCTACTGAATGACATGGATATTGAAATGGATATGTAGTGTGGAATTAATATGCTAGGCGATCACACATGTCTAATTCCAACTTGGCCCTCTTTAGCGAGATCAATAGAATTCAGAATGTATGTCGTAACTGCTTAATATGCAGAAAACTTTAATATAACTGGAATGTACATTATACTGTTTGTCTGAAACAAACAACTTTATTGAACACAAGAAAAACCTCACAGACTCCCACTAGGATAAAACATCCTCAACTTGACTAAGACCCATACGGCTAACATGCTTGTGGAACACAACCGGTTCCACGGCCTTAGTCAAAGGGTCGGCCGCCATGGAGTCTGTACTGATATGCTCAATACTGATCAAACCACTCTGAATTCTTTCTTTAACAGCCAGATACTTCATCTCTATATATTTCGCTTTAGATGAACTCCAGTTGTTATTTGAATATAGCACCGTAGCTTTACTGTCACAGTAAATCATCATTGGAGATGAGATAGTCTCCAATCCCCGCAGCCCTATGACAAAATTGCGAAGCCATATCGCCTGACTGGATGCGTGGAATAATGCTACGAATTCCGCCTCCATAGTGGAAGACGCCAATAAGGTCTGTTTCGCCCTTTTCCATGAGATCGCACCTCCGGCTAGAGTAAACGCATAGCCCGAGGTCGATTTCATGGTGTCCTGGCATCCAGCAAAATCGGAATCTGTATATCCAGTGATCTCTAACTCATCAAATCTCCGATACGTCAGTACGTGTTGCTTCGTTCTTTGTAAGTATCTCAGAACCCTCTTTGCCGCGGTCCAGTGATCCTTGCCTGGATCAGAGAGGTATCTGCTTAATATTCCTGTAATGAATGCCAAGTCTGGACGTGTACATACTTGGGCATACATTATACTCCCTACTATCGAAACATAGGGAGTATTCCTCATTTCTGAACATTCAAACTCTGTTTGGGGACATTGCTTCAAACTGAATTTGTCTCCTCTTGCCACAGGGGTATTAAGTGGTTTACACTTATCCATGCTATACCGCTTCAACACCTTTTCGATGTATGCCTGTTGTGGGAGAGCTAAGATACCTTGGGTACGATTCCTCTGTATCTTAAGTCCCAACACATATGAGGATTCACCAAGGTCTTTCATCTCGAAATGTTTTCTCAGAAAGGCTTTGGTGTCGCTCAACATGTTTACATCGTTTGTTGCAAGCAGTATATCATCTATGTACAAGATCATAAATATGAACTTGCTCCCACTGAACTTGTGATACACGCATTCGTCAATTTGGTTTGCCTCAAAACTGAAGGAGATAACCACTTTGGCAAATTTGAAGTACCACTGTCGAGATGCTTGCTTGAGCCCATAGATGGATTTTTTTAGTCGACAAACCATGCCTTTTGGATCTCCCACCTCGAATTAAGGTGGTTGAACCATGTAAATTGTTACAACCTGGGAATTCGTTATATCGTAACAACTTCCAATACCGTAAATATAATTTCGTAGGTGTACGATTCATAAAACTAGACTTATATTACCAAATACATTAGCAAATATATTACAACCATTTGAGTATATGCAATAAAAACCCAATTAAATTAGTTAGTAACAACTTAAACTATTAGGATAAATTAAATCCAAAAGAAATACATGATACAACAATTTTATACTACATTAAATAAAAGGAAAACAAATATA
>AP025041.1:42269596-42284199 GCA_036186865.1 Eustoma russellianum | reverse complement strand
AAAAGAAAAGGAAAAAGTAAAGGCAAGACAACTTGTCTTGATATTTATTAAATTACATAAAATAAGAGCATGCCTAAGAATCTTACCCTACCAACCCATCCCCTCAATCCATACTTGTCAAAAGTTTGTTCCCCACCCCATCCCTCCACCAACATGGCCGGCCACCCCCCATAGAAAGTAGAAAAATTATTTCTTCTTTAACTCCTCAAATAATACATCTTCAACCAACCAATTTCATACCATCTCCAAGAAAAACCCAAAAAACACTCCAACACCCTCCTTCTTCCCTAATAGGCCGAAAGTCTACACTCCACAAGGAGAAGATTTTCTTCTCCTTTCTTCATACCAACATCACTCAAATCAAGTATCATGAACACTCAATCAACTAAGAAAGATTCAAGAAGGTTGTAGCATCTAGAATCAAAAGCAATCAAGGTAAGAACTTTATGAAGTTTAAGTTTGATTCTTCTATATACTTAGTTTCATAAGTTGCTCACTAACCCTCCTTTTAAACCCTAAAAACCATGTATACCAAGGAGGAAGGAAGAAGAACTCTCTTCCAAACCAAGTGAAGGAAACATCTTCTAAGAGTAAGAAAGGTGAACCAAGGCAAGTACTCTTCCTAGATCCTTCATGGCTTCCAAAATTTAATATTTATGTTCATATCAAAGTTGGATCATCATGTAGTATGTTCAAGATTTCTTCTCAAGAAATTATAGATCTATATTGAGTAATAAGCTTATACTTATATACACTATATACACATATATACATACGCTATATACATGTATATACCTTATGTATATACACGCATGTATATACACATTATAAAAATATGTATGTTGTTATATATATGTATAATGTATGAATCTACATGTATACGGATCTCCATATATAGGTATATGTATAAGTAGTTATAGAGGTGTAGATGTATATAAATAAACATACTGTTTTGTATAAAAGTAAGTAAATATATACACAAATGTGTGGTTGTGATATAGATGTATGTATATATGCATAATTATATATGTATAGACATATATATACACACGGCTTATACACACACATACATATATGTATCTCAATGATTTTAGGTATATATATATATAAATATGTATACACGGAAATTATATATATTTATATACAATATATGAAAATTGGCTTTAAGACCACTTAAGGTTAAAATATGTTGTTACATGATTCATGTATACATATATGTATAACATATATGTTAAGATATAAAAATGAATAAGTTTTGGATGTTATACAATATATCATAAAATGATTTGTATATATATATATACCATATATATACACATTCGGCCACTAGGCCTTAATTGACAACAAGTGATTTCAATATATTTTATACAAATATATATATATGTATATATGATGAATATGTTAAGATAGGAAAATGAATAGGTTTTGGATATTACATAATATATCACAAAATGACTTATATATGTATATATTATATACATATAGGTTCGGCCTTTAGGCCTTAGTAACAAAGATGATTTCATCATATTTTTATAAGTACATATGTATATATGATGAATATGTTAAGATATGAAAATGAATAAGTTTTGGATATTACGTAATATATCACAAAATGACTTATATATGTATATATTATATACATATAGGTTCGGCCTTTAGGCCTTAGTAACAAAGATGATTTCATCATATTTTTATAAGTACATATGTATATATGATGAATATGTTAAGATATGAAAATGAATAAGTTTTGGATATTACATAATATATCACAAAATGACTTATATATGTATATATTATGTACATATATGTTCGGCCTTTAAGCCTTATTGACAAAGATAATTTCATCATATTTTTTTATAAGTATATAGGTATATATGATGAATATGTTAAGTTATGAAAGTAGGCTAAGTGTGTAATTTATGTATTATGTTATGAAAAGTAGGAAACATAAATAGTTCACATTTATGTGTGCGTAAGTATAAGATTACTAACTTTTATAGTGTATGTATATGATATGTTACATGTTATGTATACTAATATAATAGGTTATGGTAAGATATAAGTTATGAAATCTAAGACGAAATGTTAAGGTAATTAGAAATTTCATGATGTAGGCGTTTAAATTATGAATTATGATATGCATGTATGGAATAGACGCTACCAAGTTATTGTGTGTTGATAATAGAAAAAGGGGGCTGTTTTAGTATGATGGCCGAATGGTATTTAATTGTAGGTGAAAATGGTATTTTGTTTAAGTTGTGATATGTAGAAGGAAATTAAGTGAGTGATGTTACTAGTGGTGGCAGGACAAGATACCCGTATTTGACCGAGTCTCACATTACATGAAAACAAGATTTGCAAAGTTATGTTGTCACATCTCATGTTTTTAAAAGTTCATATGCATAGGAATAATAAACATGAGACGAATGATTCCGATGAGACACGATATGTTATGTTATGTTCATGATCATGATTATGTTATGTTATGTTGAAGCGCTGTCCTGACATCGGGACCGGAGTGGTAGATGTCAGGGGCACATGATTACGTTATGGCTGAGTATAACACCGGGTCTGGGACACGGGATCTCAGTCATAATGCGTCACCGTTAGCACATGTACCTATGTTCATGATGTTATGTTGTACATGTACTATATGGGGAATCATTCGGTATGTCATGCGTTATTATTCTTATGAAAAGTGCTATAGCCAACGATGAAAATGTTATGTCTTCATGTCATGAAAATGTTATGTTATGCAAGTTATGAAAATCATGTCATGTTTAGGAAAAGTCATGTTTACGAAAAGTCATTTATTGAAAAGCCATGTTTTATGCATCACGTCATGATCATGTCCCTTAGGTGAGGATTAGAATAATTGCATGAACATTATGCCTTAAGACGATTAAGGAAGATCATACACGTAGATGTGATGAATGCAAGTTATGACCTTAGCATAAGATGGATTAGTAATCAAGTACAGAAGGTAGACTAAGGATATGCTGAGGAAGAATGATATGACCTCTCAGGTATGAGGTAAAATCTTATGTTCTGTTTTATCCTTATATATAATGCTGTCATTGGTAAATGGAGATGTAATTACATTGTTACTTTATTACTACTTGTCTTCCCATGTATGATCCACATGAAGTATCTATAAAGAATACTTGCTGAGCGATTAAAAGACGGTGGTTATCGCTCATACTTGCCTCTTAACATTTCAGAGAACAGGGACCCTGATGCCGTGTTCATTGATGAGGAACCCCAGATAGAGTATCCGTGAGCGAAGATGTAGGCTGAAGCTATGTACCTGTTGTGTGAGCTTTATTTTATGGTGATGTAATAAAGTTATCGTGAGAAGCTGCATTTGTGGTTGTGTGGATTTGATATGCACATGTATGGTATCGACGCCTTGTACTCTATGGAGTAGAGTATGGCGGATGCACTGGACCGGAACTCTGGTTTCGGGCGGGGCGCTACAGTTGGTATCAGAGCATGGCTCTAGATCCACGGCGGGAACAGTAAAGTAAGCATTTAGAAGTTAAGTGATGATTCTAGAACTTAAGTTATGATCTTAGACCAAGAGTGATATCCCTAGATTAGAATCCTTAGAATAGTTAGGGATAGTTAGATAACATTTAAAAGTTTTACTTGGATTATTAAGTTTCAAAAAAAAATTAAATTTTACAAATTCTGAATTAGTCAGGAAGACAAATTGATTTCAATTGTAAATTATTACTAATGATGTTGCATTCAATAGGATGTCTCCACGACCTAGAGGTAGACCGCGTGCTGACAGACCTGCACAGTTACCCCCTCCTCCACCACCACAGATACCCCCGCAGACAGGACCGGTTCCATTTTACACTGAACAGGTGCCTCCACCCCCACAGCAGCAGGGTCAGGGAGATTTTCAGCAGGCTGTTCTGCAAGCTCTGGTACAGATAGGACATGCGGTAGGTAACAACGGCCACCAGAATCATGCGACACCTCCACCGCCACCGCAACCACCTCCACCACAGCATGGTACTCGTTTCTTTTACGGGGAATTGAAGAAGGCCCGCATTCCTAACTTTGAAGGTGGATCTGACCCTGACATAGCCGAGAAATGGCTAAAAGAAGTACAGAATAATTTTGAGCTGATTCAAATACCAGAGGAGATAAAAACCGAGGTTATCAAGCCTTTTCTGACTGGTGAAGCCGATGAATGGTGGACCACTAATTTGCAGCATTTTCCAGCTCCAGTTACTTGGGAACGATTTCTGAGAGAGTTTCGCAAATTCTATATTCCACCATCAGTTACCTTGAAGAAAATAGGGATGTTTGAGTCTCTAATGCAGACGTCAGGAATGACAGTGGCGGACTATGCCAACCGATTTACCGCATTGGGAAGATATGTTCCAGAAATTATGGGAGATGAACAACTGAAAATGATTAAGTTTGAAAGAGGACTGAACACACGCATTCGCACCTGGATTGTGAATGCCAACCCGAAGGATTTTGGTGAATTGCTGGATGCCTGTTATCGAGTAGAAAGGGACATCATCAGGCGTGATTCTGACAGCCGGGGCAAAAGGCCCCAAGAGTTTGGAGATGGCCAATCCAGTAAGTGGACTAAGACTGCTAAAAGAGATGGTGGACGTGCACATCAACCGAATTTTCAGCCACCGAAGCCACAACCTCTCCCACAGGCAGTTGCGATACCTAAGTGTGCCACTTGTCAGCGACAGCATAGGGGAGACTGTTTATTGAAGACTGGAGCATGTTTCAATTGTGGAAAGATTGGACACATGATCAGAGATTGTCCTGAACCCAGGAAGGGACCCCAGAGGGCCGCACCTCAGCAGAGAGATGGCCTAAGGGCCAATGCCAGAGTACATGTGATGACGGATGAGGAGGTTCTGGAAGCCCCAGACGTTGTGACAGGTATAATTCATTTTGAAAAGTTTACGATATTATCTGCTTGCTTCGGGATTGCATATTTGAATTATGAATTGCCTCAGGTGTTATATTAACAAACAACATACCTGCCAACATATTATTTGATAGTGGTGCAAGCCATTCCTTTGTATCGAAAAGGTTTGCTAAGAACCTTGATAGTTGTCCGACTAGGCTGGATACGCCTTATCGCGTTCAAGCAGCTGGTGATCAAGTGATCATTTCACATCATATATATAAGAATTACGAGATAGAAATGGGAGGACAGAAGTTCGAAGTTACCCTAATTCCTATACAGATTGGGGATTTCGACCTTATTCTAGGCATGGATTGGTTGTTCAAACACCATGCCTACATTGATTGTCGTGGTAAGCGTGTGATGATTAAGGATCCAATGCGAGAAGAAGTGATTTATCAAGGGAACTCCAAGATGAAAAAGATACCACAGAATATTTATCTGACAGCAGCAAAAGCATTTCAATCACTAAAGAAGGTTAGCGAAGGATTCCTTGTGTATGCTCTTGGCAAAGATTCCGAGACCCCATCGATTGACAGTATTCCAGTAGTCAAGGAGTTCACAGATGTATTTCCAGATGATCTACCCGGTTTGCCTCCGGACAGGGAGATTGAATTTGAGATTAATGTCGTTCCAGGAGCTGAACCAATCTCAAAGGCACCGTATAGAATGGCCCCAGCTGAATTAAAGGAATTGAAATCACAGTTGCAAGAATTGATAGATAAGAAGTTTATACGGCCAAGTGTATCACCATGGGGAGCTCCAGTGTTGTTCGTTAAGAAGAAAGATGGCAGCATGCGACTCTGCATCGATTATCGAGAGCTGAATAAGATCACTATCAAAAATAGATATCCACTGCCTCGAATCGACGATTTGTTCGATCAATTAAGGGTAAGTAATTTAAATAATTACATAACAAATATATAACTATTATAAATATCAATATAATTTTTCATACAGGGTGCTAAAGTGTTCAGCAAGATTGACCTTCGCTCTGGTTACCATCAATTGAAGATCAAGTCGGAAGATATCGCTAAGACTGCTTTTCGTACAAGATATGGACATTATGAGTTCTTAGTGATGCCATTTGGATTGACCAACGCACCCGTAGTATTCATGGATTTGATGAACACAGTATTTCGGGATCAGTTAGATAAGTTCGTGGTGGTATTTATTGATGATATTCTAATATACTCACCGGATGAAGAGACCCATGCAGAGCATCTAAGAATAACACTGAATGTATTAAAAAAAAAGCAGTTATATGCTAAACTCAGCAAGTGCGAATTTTGGCTCCATAGTGTTGCATTTTTGGGTCATGTTGTGTCTAAGGATGGTATCTCAGTAGACCCCAAAAAGATTGAGGCTATTACGGAATGGCCGAGGCCAACAAATGTAACTGAGGTCAGGAGTTTCTTAGGACTTGCAGGTTATTATCGGAAGTTTGTTGAGGGATTCTCAAAAATTGCAGTTCCATTAACTCGATTGACGCAGAAAAAGACGCGATATGATTGGACTTCTGATTGCGAACAGAGCTTCACCGAACTTAAGAAGAAATTGACATCAGCACCGGTATTAGCACAACCAATTTCAGGAGAGGGATTCGTGGTATATAGCGACGCTTCGAAGAATGGACTAGGTTGTGTATTAATGCAGAAAGAACGAGTAATCGCATATGCGTCAAGACAGTTGAAACCCTATGAACAGAATTATCCTACTCATGATCTGGAATTAGCGGCAGTTGTATTTGCGCTTAAGATATGGAGACATTATTTATATGGAGAGAGATGCGAAATCTACACGGATCACAAAAGCTTGAAATATCTTTTCACCCAAAAAGAACTAAACATGAGGCAGCGAAGATGGTTGGAGTTGATGAAAGACTATGATCTCGCTATCCATTATCATCCGGGTAACGCGAATAAAGTGGCAGATGCATTGAGTAGGAAGTCAAGTCATGCTAGGCAGACGCCTCTAGAGAGAGAGATAGCTGAGTTTGGATTGGATGTGGTTGACTCAACTGCAAATATTCTGGCTAAATTAATGATCACTCCCACTTTAATTGATAGGATTAAAGAGGCGCAAAAGAATGATTCTGAGTTAATGATCATTGTCAAGCAGTTTGAAGAACGACCGGTGAAGGATTTTTAGTTGCATAATGATGGCAGTCTTTGGTTCAAAGAGAGATTGTGTGTGCCAAACATTGATGGAATTAAAAGGGAGATCATGACGGAAGCTCACAACTCACGGTTATCTATACATCCGGGAGCAACAAAGATGTACCAGGATCTTAAAAGAAATTATTGGTGGAACGGCATGAAGCGTCACATTGCGGAGTTTGTGGAGAGATGCCATACTTGTCAACAAGTTAAAGCAGAACATCAGAGGCCGGCGGGACTATTACAGCCATTAGAGATTCCGGAGTGGAAATGGGAGCATATTACGATGGATTTTGTTACCGGACTTCCTAAGACTCGCAATGGTAATGATGCGATTTGGGTAATCGTGGATCGTCTCACTAAATCGGCACATTTCTTATCCATGTCAATCCAGACATCCATAGAAAAGCTGGTGAGTATGTATATGAATGAGATAGTTAGCCTACATGGAACACCTGTCAGTATCGTGTGCGATAGAGATCTACGTTTTACTTCGCGATTCTGGAGATCTTACCAAAATGCCATGGGTACCGAACTCCGGATAAGTACAGCATTTCATCTGCAGACCGATGGACAGTCAGAACATACCATACAAACATTGGAAGATATGCTACGCGCTTGCACTTTGGATTTCAAGGTTAGCTGGGACAAATCAGTGAAGTTAATTGAGTTCTCTTACAATAACAGCTATCACAGTTCTATTGGTATGGCACCCTTTGAAGCATTGTATGGAAGAAAGTGTCGATCTCCATTATATTGGGATGAAGTTGGCGAGAGAACTATTATGGGCCCGGAACTGGTGGAACACACTCTGGAAAAGATCAAGGTGATACGTGATAGATTGAAAGCTGCTCAAGACCGTAGCAAAAGCTGGGCGGATACAAAAAGACGACCGATTGAGTTTGATGTAGGCGAGAAAGTATATTTGCGGGTTTCACCGACCAAGGACGTGAGTAGATTTGGGATTAAAGGGGAACTGAGCCCTAGATTTATTGGCCCTTATGAGATACTAGAGAAAGTTGGAGCTGTGGCATATCAGTTGGCCTTACCTCCTACATTATCCCAAGTACATAATGTGTTTCACGTATCTCAGTTACGGTGATATGTACACGATCCGGATCATATACTGGGGCAGCAACCCGTAACTATTAAAGGTGACGTTACGTATGAAGAAGTTCCCATACGGATCGTGGACCGTAAGGAGCAAGTGTTGAGGAGACGGACAATTCCATTTGTGAAAGTACAATGGAGTAATCATACTGAGCGGGAAGCGACTTGGGAACCAGAGCAGCAAATGCAGAGGCAATATCCCCAATTGTTCGTATAAGATACGCAAGTTTCGAAGACGAAACTTTTTATAAGGGGAGAGAATGTTACAACCCAGGAATTCGTTATGTCGTAACAACTTCCAATACGTAAATATAATTTCGTAGGTGTACGATTCATAAAACTAGACTTATATTACCAAATACATTAGCAAATATATTACAACCATTTGAGATATGCAATAAAAACCCAATTAAATTAGTTAGTAACAACTTAAACTATTAGGATAAATTAAATCCAAAAGAAATACATGATACAACAATTTTATACTACATTAAATAAAAGGAAAACAAATATACACACATAAAATAAGAGAAAAGAAAAGGAAAAAGTAAAGCAAGACAACTTGTCTTGATATTTATTAAATTACATAAAATAAGAGCATGCCTAAGAATCTTACCCTACCAACCCATCCCCTCAACCCATACTTGTCAAAAGTTTGTTCCCCACCCCATCCCTCCACCAACATGGCCGGCCACCCCCTATAGAAAGTAGAAAAATTATTTCTTCTTTAACCCCTCAAATAATACATCTTTAACCAACCAATTTCATACCATCTCCAAGAAAAACCCAAAAAACACTCCAACACCCTCCTTCTTCCCTAATAGGCCGAAAGTTTGCACTCCACAAGGAGAAGATTTTCTTCTCCTTTCTTCATACCAACATCACTCAAATCAAGTATCATGAACACTCAATCAACTAAGAAAGATTCAAGAAGGTTGTAGCATCTAGAATCAAAAGCAATCAAGGTAAGAACTTTATGAAGTTTAAGTTTGATTCTTCTATATACTTAGTTTCATAAGTTGCTCACTAACCCTCCTTTTAAACCCTAAAAACCATGTATACCAAGGAGGAAGGAAGAAGAACTCTCTTCCAAACCAAGTGAAGGAAACATCTTCTAAGTGTAAGAAAGGTGAACCAAGGCAAGTACTCTTCCTAGATCCTTCATGGCTTCCAAAATTTAATATTTATGTTCATATCAAAGTTGGATCATCATGTAGTATGTTCAAGATTTCTTCTCAAGAAATTATAGATCTATGTTGAGTAATAAGCTTATACTTATATACACTATATACACATATATACATACGCTATATACATGTATATACCTTATGTATATACACGCATGTATATACACATTATAAAAATATGTATGTTGTTATATATATGTATAAGTGTATGAATCTACATGTATACGGATCTCCATATATAGGTATATGTATAAGTAGTTATAGAGGTGTAGATGTATATAAATAAACATACTGTTTTATATAAAAGTAAGTAAATATATAAACAAATGTGTGGTTGTGATATAGATGTATGTATATATGCATAGTTATATATGTATAGACATATATATACACACGGCTTATACACACACATACATATATGTATCTCAATGATTTTAGGTATATATATATATATATATAAATATGTATACACGGAAATTATATATATTTATATACAATATATGAAAATTGGCTTTAAGACCACTTAAGGTTAAAATATGTTGTTACATGATTCATGTATACATATATGTATAACATATATGTTAAGATATAAAAATGAATAAGTTTTGGATGTTATACAATATATCATAAAATGATTTGTATATATATATACCATATATATACACATTCGGCCACTAGGCCTTAATTGACAACAAGTGATTTCAATATATTTTATACAAATATATATATATGTATATATGATGAATATGTTAAGATAGGAAAATGAATAGGTTTTGGATATTACATAATATATCACAAAATGACTTATATATGTATATATTATATACATATAGGTTCGGCCTTTAGGCCTTAGTAACAAAGATGATTTCATCATATTTTTATAAGTACATATGTATATATGATGAATATGTTAAGATATGAAAATGAATAAGTTTTGGATATTACGTAATATATCACAAAATGACTTATATATGTATATATTATATACATATAGGTTCGGCCTTTAGGCCTTAGTAACAAAGATGATTTCATCATATTTTTATAAGTACATATGTATATATGATGAATATGTTAAGATATGAAAATGAATAAGTTTTGGATATTATATAATATATCACAAAATGACTTATATATGTATATATTATGTACATATATGTTCGGCCTTTAAGCCTTATTGACAAAGATAATTTCATCATATTTTTTTATAAGTATATAGGTATATATGATGAATATGTTAAGTTATGAAAGTAGGCTAAGTGTGTAATTTATGTATTATGTTATGAAAAGTAGGAAACATAAATAGTTCACATTTATGTGTGCGTAAGTATAAGATTACTAACTTTTATAGTGTATGTATATGATATGTTACATGTTATGTATACTAATATAATAGGTTATGGTAAGATATAAGTTATGAAATCTAAGACGAAATGTTAAGGTAATTAGAAATTTCATGATGTAGGCGTTTAAATTATGAATTATGATATGCATGTATGGAATAGACGCTACCAAGTTATTGTGTGTTGATAATAGAAAAAGGGGGCTGTTTTAGTATGATGGCCGAATGGTATTTAATTGTAGGTGAAAATGGTATTTTGTTTAAGTTGTGATATGTAGAAGGAAATTAAGTGAGTGATGTTACTAGTGGTGGTAGGACAAGATACCCGTATTTGACCGAGTCTCACATTACATGAAAACAAGATTTGCAAAGTTATGTTGTCACATCTCATGTTTTTAAAAGTTCATATGCATAGGAATAATAAACACGAGACGAATGATTCCGATGAGACACGATATGTTATGTTATGTTCATGATCATGATTATGTTATGTTATGTTGAAGCGCTGTCCTGACATCGGGACCGGAGTGGTAGATGTCAGGGGCCCATGATTACGTTATGGCTGAGTGTAACACCGGGTCTGGGACACGGGATCTCAGTCATAATGCGTCACCGTTAGCACATGTACCTATGTTCATGATGTTATGTTGTACATGTACTATATGGAAAATCATTCGGTATGTCGTGCGTTACTATTCTTATGAAAAGTGCTATAGCCAACGATGAAAATGTTATGTCTTCATGTCATGAAAATGTTATGTTATGCAAGTTATGAAAATCATGTCATGTTTAGGAAAAGTCATGTTTACGAAAAGTCATTTATTGAAAAGCCATGTTTTATGCATCACGTCATGATCATGTCCCTTAGGTGAGGATTAGAATAATTGCATGAACATTATGCCTTAAGACGATTAAGGAAGATCATACACGTAGATGTGATGAATGCAAGTTATGACCTTAGCATAAGATGGATTAGTAATCAAGTACAGAAGGTAGACTAAGGATATGCTGAGGAAGAATGATATGACCTCTCAGGTATGAGGTAAAA
This sequence comes from Eustoma russellianum, assembly GCA_036186865.1. NCBI lineage: Eukaryota > Viridiplantae > Streptophyta > Magnoliopsida > Gentianales > Gentianaceae > Eustoma > Eustoma russellianum. The sequence goes on along the minus strand of AP025041.1, from coordinate 42,272,405 downwards.
TCTTATGTTCTGTTTTATCCTTATATATAATGCTGTCATTGGTAAATGGAGATGTAATTACATTGTTACTTTATTACTACTTGTCTTCCCATGTATGATCCACATGAAGTATCTATAAAGAATACTTGCTGAGCGATTAAAAGACGGTGGTTATCGCTCATACTTGCCTCTTAACATTTCAGAGAACAGGGACCCTGATGCCGTGTTCATTGATGAGGAACCCCAGATAGAGTATCCGTGAGCGAAGATGTAGGCTGAAGCTATGTACCTGTTGTGTGAGCTTTATTTTATGGTGATGTAATAAAGTTATCGTGAGAAGCTGTATTTGTGGTTGTGTGGATTTGAACGGTCTGTAATAATATTATATGTGTCGTGAGCTTATTACAAGTTGCTTCCGCTATATCGATTACAATTCATGTTGACATGCACATGTATGGTATCGACGCCTTGTACTCTATGGAGTAGAGTATGGCGGGTGCACTGGACCGGAACTCTGGTTTCGGGCGGGACGCTACATAAATAGTTTCGTCGAGTTCTCTGTTTAAAAACGCAGTCTTAACATCCATCTGATGTAGCTCAAGATCCAAGTGTGCCACTATAGCCATGATTATCCGGAAGGAATCCTTCGTTGATATTGGAGAGAAGGTTTCCGTATAGTCTATGCCCTCCTTTTGGGTAAACCCTTTAGCAACAAGTCGAGCCTTATATCGTTTTACATTGCCTTTTGAATCCCGTTTGGTTTTAAATATCCATTTGCAACCAACGGGTTTTGAACCTTTAGGCAACGAGACGATATCTCATATCTTGTTGTTGTGCATAGACTTTATTTCTTCATCCATGACCTTTATCCACTTTTCTTAATGTCGACATTGCAATGTGTGTTGGACATTTTTGGGGTCATCGTCCAACATACCAACATCGAATTCGTGTTCTTGGAGATACACCACATAATCATTAGGTATGAGGTTTCTTCGTTCACGAGTGGATCTCCTTAGGGGCACTTGTTCTTGGGATAATTAGGTTCGTGAACTGCATCAGCCTGCAATTCACCGGATTCTTCAGTAACTTCCTCAGGAACATGAACTTCTTCCTGTGGAGCGTCACTACTGGGATGAGGTACCTCAGGTGCGGGTATCGCTGATGCTATCTCCCCAAAAGATGGTTCGATTCGCATTTCTGTGCATCTGAGTGTGCCTCGTCTAACTCGATGATCTGTTGATGCAAATCATTCCCCCCGGAACCAAAGTATCCTCAAAGAACTTTACCGAATTTGTCTCGAAAAACACTTTACTTGTGGGATCGTAGAATTTATACCCTCGTGACCTTTCCGAGTAACCAACGAAATAACAACTAACTGTTTTGGTGTCCAGCTTTCTTTCATTTGGTCTGTAAGGCTTCACCTCTGATGGACAGTCCCAAACCCTTATGTGGTTAAGGCTAGGGTTACGCATAGTCCATAACTCATAAGGGGTCCTTATCGTTGCTTTAGTTGGTACTCGGTTGAGGATGTAAGTTGCGGCTTTAAGCGCTTCTCTCCAGGGGAATAATGGTAGCGTAGTTTGACTCATCATACTACGCACCATGTCCATAAGTGTACAGTTTTGTCTTTCAGCTACACCATTCATGCTTGGTGACCCAGGCATGGTGTACTGAGGGACGATTCTGTTTTCGTCTAGGTATTTAGCAAATGTTCCTGGACACTATTCTCATTATCCATCATATGGACCGTAGTATTCACCCCCACGGTCCGATCTAACGACTTTAATCCTTTTGTTGAGTTGTAACTCAACTTCAGCTTTAAAGGATTTGAACATGTCTATTGCTTGCGTTTTTTCTTTAATCAAGAATATGTAGCCATATCGCGAATAGTCGTCAATAAAGGTGATAAAATAAGAGTGGCCATTTCGAATAACCGGATGAAATGGGCCACTAATATCGGTATGAATCAAATCTAATGGACTATTTGCACGATTTGATTTATATCTTCGGACTTTAGTTTGTTTTCCTTTAGCACAAAATACACAGAACTTAAGTCTAAAGGATTGAGAATTTCTGTTTTGACAAGACGTTCTATTCTGTTTTTGGACACGTGTCCTAAACGTCGATGCCAAAGTGATCCTGAATTCTCATGAGTGTTGGACCGTGCACCTGCAATAAACACCACTAGAGGGGGGATGAATAGTGGTTAGAGGAAATTACACTACAACCCTTTGTTAAAATCCCCTTTGAAAACAGAATCTGAGACCACCTCAGATTCAGAACCTGTTTTTGAAAAATTCAAAACTAATTGTACACAACTCCAAAAATTATGAAACTTTTCAGAATTTAACTTCAATGTGTTAACAAGACTCTGTCCAAAAATCAGACAAAAATAAGATCGTTGGCCCTTCAAACAAATAAAAAGATTCAGATGGTCAATCTGGACAGAATTGGACAGAATGTTGCTGATTTTGAAAATAGTGTTTCTCTTTGAATACTCAACCAAAAAGGTTGATCTTTATATCAATCCTTAGGAGGTGTAGATGAAGTTTCCAAAAAGCCCTGACCTTAAACAGTTCCTGATAAATACAGAAATTAAGTTTTCTCAAAACTGGTCAGATTGCAGCCAGATTGGAGCAGTTATCTTGCAAAGACTAAAAGACTAACTTTCCCTTGCTCAAATCACGTGATTCTTGTTGCAAATGAAAGCTAACAGTCTGAAGTATAACTCCACCAAAAATCACAAATTTTGAAAGTGTTTAGCTATTTTTTCAAAACGTGTGAAGTTGTGTGAAAACTGCATTAAAAACGGACAGAAAACAGAAATGAA
>AP025041.1:42200613-42269586 GCA_036186865.1 Eustoma russellianum | reverse complement strand
AAAACGGACAGAAAACAGAAATGAAGAAACAAGACAAGAACACCGAGGATTTATCCTGGTTCGGTCAATGTGACCTACTCCAGTCCCAAGGAACACCTTTCCTTGGATTTCACTATCAAATGAATCACCTTACAACAAGAACCAAGCTTGATCCTTGGGTTATACACCAACCCTATTCAAGACTTGGATAACACCTTCTAAGCAACACTTAGTTGCAACACCTCTACCACCTATTGATATAGCCTTATAAGAATGGCTAATCAATCTTACAAATGAAGCTCAAGAGGCTTGTAGCACAACAAAAACAACAAGAGCACCTTTGCTACAAAGAATGGAACAAGAACAACAACAACAAGAAGATGATAGCTAGACAATTCAACCAATGCTTGTGAGCTTCAAGTGTGCTTCATCTTCTTCACCATTGCCTCTATTTATAGTGTGATTTGAACCTTAGAGATAAGACTTCCAATGTGTCACCATCTTCATCATCAAGTCCAAATGTCTTCTCATCATTGGTTGGCCTTGTACACTTGGCAAACTAAGACAAAATGATTGGTCCACCTTGGCAACTCCATGTGGCCGAAATTTAGCTTCAAAAAATGACTTGGAATTATCTTGAAAATGTGATGATAATATCACCATAACAACTCCATCATCTTCTCAACTTTTTGGCAAGATAATAGGCATGTGGGAGTAGACCATGTCAAAACTAAAATTCAGCTCCAAATATCCCAAAGTAGCCGTTGGCTACTTCATTCTTTTTCAAAAATAGTTTTGATTTTCTTTAATAAAATAAGAATGGATAATACCACCAAATTATCCTCAACTCCAAGCACAAGAATAGGACACGTGAAGTCTTCATTTGACTTCAAAAAATCTGCTGAAAAACCTCAAGAAAACCAAGTAGCCGTTTGGCTACATTTGAATTTTTATTGCCAACTAGCTTCTTTTTGATTGGTCCACTTGTCTCCACCTCACAAAATGAATTACATATCATATTCAACTGTTTATACACGTTTGGAGGCTGTCAAATATATATATCAACTCAAATTTTTGAAGAAAAAATCACCAAATAATAATTGACAAGATTATGTCAATATACACCACCAAAATTCCAACTATTTCTTCTTGTATGTAGGGAACACTTCCACATCTTTGACACCTTTAATATCTCTGAATAATGATGATAAATGTTCTCTTATAACATATATAAGATGGTCTTCAAGAAAAAAATAGAATGTGACATCTCAAATCGTCACATATCCCGCTATAGTCAATAATATCATCATGTGAGAGAATAGGATAAAGAATCACCATATTATCTTGAAGTTAATAATAAATCAGCTCCAGAATGAAGATAATAATATGCTCAAGAGATTCTTTGAGTAAAAATACCATAAATACCTTCGGGGGTGAAATGACCAAAATACCCCTGGTATATGAAAACTCCAGAAATTACCCGACGGTCATAAATACTCATGGTATCACCTTTGTCATGATAAATATAATGAGAATACATCCTTGAAATATTTTCACCATGTGATGTTCCTACAAAACTCAAAATACAATTTTGCCCTTTTTGGTAAGTTGTAGAAACTTCCAAGGCACGTTAGTCACAAGACAATTATAATCACCAATATCTCATAAGAATCACATAATAAACATATATGAAACATATATAAATGAAAAACAATGATTTCATCACTTTTTAGAAAAATTTCTAAAAACCCTAAACATTCGGTGAGATGTGGATCTATCCATGTGAGGGGCTGACGTGAGGGGCTGACGTACGTCGATCGATCCACATGAGGGGCTGACATACGTCGATCGATCCACGTGAGAGATCGACGTATTACTGTGAGTTTGATTCTTCTCAGTTCAACATGGATCGATCCACATGGAGGGCTGATGTACATGGATCGATCCATGTGTCTCTGCCTGAGAGATCCACGTTATTTTTCTTCACTTTTTCAACCTTTAATCCCTTATAACATCATATGTGACATTTCTAAGTATTCACCAGTTAAAATCATAACTTTGAAAATTATCCAAACATATTTCTCAACATTCTCCCCCTTTTGGATGATTTTCAAAATAACTCAACATGATTTTAACGTCACAACTCATAACCATTTTTTAACATCATTAATCTTACCAATTGTTTTCAGACTTTGTTTTAAACAAAGTTTTAAATAGTTATGCTCCCCCTCAACTTATACTCTCCCCCTTAACCTATACTCAACTTATACCAATTGAAACTTATCAACTTATACCAATTGAAACTTATCATACCAAATCATGACTTACCAACTAAAATCATGTTCTTATTCCATCTCCCCCTTTATTTTGCAAATCATGCAAAAGATAGAACTATACAATGGTGTCGTAAGTCATCATACCTAGCTTGGCTCGTAAGTTTTCAAACGTGGCTTGATTAAAGGGTTTGGTAAAGATATTAGCGATTTGGTGATCAGTTCTTATATGGTTTACGACTATATCCTCATTTTGAACATGATCTCGAAGAAAGTGGTATCGCACCTCAATGTGTTTGGCCTCAGAATGAAGTACATGATTCCGAGAAAGATTGATCGCACTTGTACTATCGCAGAAAATTGGAATCTTTTTCATTTTAATACCAAAATCACTTAGTTGCTGTTTAAGCCAAAGTATTTGGGTAGTACATAAACTTAAAGCAATATACTCGGCTTCAGTGGTAGAAAGAGCTACACTAGATTGCTTTTTAGAAAACCAAGAGATCAAGTTAGTTCGTATGAATTGACATGTACCGCTAGTGGATTTTCTATCTAATTTGCAACCACCTTAATCAGCATCACTTTATGCGTGTATTTCAAACTTAGCGTTTCTATCATACCACAGTCTTAAGTGAGGTGTATGCTTAAGATATCTAAAGATCTTTTTCACTGTATTGTAATGTGATACCTTAGGACAAGATTGAAACCTAGCACACATACACACACTAAACATGATATCAGGTCTTGATGTAGTTAAGTATAACAGTGATCCAATCATAGACCTATAGAGAGTGTCATCAAAAGGTTTACCATTTTCATCCTTATCAAGTTTGGTACTAACACTCATGGGGGTAGTTGTAGCTTTCAACTCTTCAAAGCCAAACTTCTTAATCATATCATTGACATACTTAAGTTGGCTAATGTGAATTCCTTGAGGGGTTTGTTTGATTTGAACTCCTAAGAAATAACTCAACTCTCCTACCATTGACATTTCAAATCCTGACTTCATACACTCTTCGAAGTCTTTTACTAAGGTAGGGTTAGTTGAACCAAAGATAATATCGTCTACATATATTTGAACTATTAACAAATCATTATCTTTTCTTCTTAAGAATAATGTGTTGTCTATTGTTCCCCTTTGATAATTATTTGCAATAAGAAAGTTTGCAAATCTATCATGCCAAGCTCTTGGAGCTTGTTTCAAACCATATAAAGCTTTCTTAAGCTTATAAACATGGTTAGGGTTCTTTGGATCTTCGAATCCAGGGGGTTGTTTGACAAACACCTCTTCTTGGATGTATCCATTCAAGAATGCACTCTTGACATCCATTCGGAAGAGTTTAATGTCACTTAGACTTGCAATCGCAAGTAATAATCTTATTGCTTCTAGTCGTGCAACGGGTGCAAAGGTTTCTTCATAATCTATACCTTCTTGTTGATTATAACCTTGTGCGACTAGCCTAGCCTGATTCCTTGTAATATTTCCTTGTTCATCCATTTTATTCCTAAAGACCCATTTAGTTCCTATGATAGACTTGTCTTTAGATTTAGGTACTAAGTCACACACGTTGTTACTTGTTAATTGATTTAATTCTTCATGCATAGCATCTATCCATGATATGTCACCTAAGGCTTCCTTAACATTCTTAGGTTCTATGTGTGAGACTAAGCTATGTCCTTCAAGTTGACTTATGTTTCTACGTGTTCTAACCCCAACACTTGGATCCCCAATGATTAATTCTCTAGGGTGCCACCAATTCCTAGATTGACTAAGTTCACCCTCATCTTGTTCAAATGTTTCATTAGTGTGAACATTATCATATGTAATTTGATCATTAGTTGTATTATCTTCTAAATGCAGAGTTTCTTCATTTATTTCATCTAAAGGTTCATGCATATCTTATTCAAGGGGAGTTGGTTCTAGATGATCAAGTACAGGCTCAAGTAATACATCATCATCAAACATATTTTCAACATTAGTTTCTTTTTTATGTTGATCACTTACTTCAAAGCATGCATTTTCATTGAATTTCACATGTATGGATTCAATTATCTTTCTAGATGCAGGATTGTAACACCTATATGCTCTTGAGTTAGTTGAATACCCAACAAATATGCATTCAATAGACTTTTGTTCAAATTTATCTAGATTATCCTTAGTGTTCAGCACAAAACATTTACATCCAAATACTTTAAGATAGTCTATCTTAGGTTTTCTATTGTTTAGCAATTCATAAGGCGTTTTATTTAATTTCTTTCTAATAGTAAGCCTATTTATAATATAGCATGCACAACTAACAGCTTCAACCTATAAATATTTAGGTAATTTATTTTCACAAAGCATTGTCCTAGCAACTTCTTGAATTGTTCTATTTTTACGTTCAACAACTCCATTGAGTGATGCTGTTCTAGGTGGTGAGAATTTATGTTTAATTCCATGTAGTTCACAAAATTTGGTTACGTCTTTGTTTTTAAATTCTCTACCTCTATCACTTCTAATCCTTTTAACATTTTCTTCGTAAATATTTTCAAGTTGCTTAATAAGGGTTTCGATTGCTAATGGAGCATCGTCTTTGTGTGTTAAGAACAATGTCTATGTGTAGCGTGAGTGATTCATCTACTATGACACACACAGAGTAGTGTCCACCTAGACTTCTTGTCCTACTTAGACCAAATAAGTCTAAGTGAAGCAATTCTAGTACATGACTAGTACTCACTTCATGTTTCGGTTTTGAAAATTATCTAAGTCTAACTTAGGCATTCCTCTAATTAAATTCTTCTTAGATAATTTCTTAATGGTTGAAATTCCTATATGGCTAATCTTCTATGCCATAAATTCACATCTAAGTGATGTGATACTATACACTTAACCTTAGCATCTAACTTGTTATCTAAGGTAAGAGTATAAATATTACCATCTCTATTTCCTTTTAAAACTATTTCTCCTTTTTCATTTATTATATCACAAGAAGTAGGAAAAAAAGAGACATTATAACCACAATCTATAAGTTGAGAAATACTAAGTAAATTATAAGAGAGATTGCTTACTAACAACACATTTCGTATTTGAAATGTGTTAGGGTCCCCAATTGTTTCTTTTCCAACAACTTGTCCTTTTTTGTTGTCACCGAATGTTACTTTTCCTCCATTCTTGATATGTTCCAATTCGATGAATAGTTTGGGGTTCTCCATCATATGCCTCAAACATCAACTATCTAAAAACCATTTGGTTTTCAAATTCTTTGACTTTGCCTCCTTCTTGCATTCTTTGCGTTTTTTCCTACAATGGAGACAAAGTTTTAGGTACCCTTTATTTGGGTCCTTGAATGTTAGGGGCACTATTCTTATTTAGATATCCCTTAGGTATCCAAACTTGAACATACCTTTTAGGCACATTTTTAGCATGATTATAATTTGGAAAATAAGAAGAATAAGCATATAGATGATCATTCCATATAAGTGAAGATGCATTGTTATACATGTTGCGCCATGGTTGATAAACATTATATGATGGCCGAGTTTTATAATATGTATAAGGCATGCAATTTTGTTTCTTGAATGGCGCTATATAAGTGTATTCATAGGCATTTCTATAAGACTTGAAAGTGTGTTGCCTATACTTAGGTTCATAATAAGTTGGATGCATTTTATTATGTCTAGTTGTATTTGTATACATATATGCATAATTTCTAGGTTGTCTAGATGCAAAGTTTGGCCTAGATGTATGTTTATGCGTGTGTGTTTTTATAGGTGTATGTTGCATTTTTGCCTTAGAATAAACAGAAGAATGAGTAGAAGAAGATTTAGCAGGCAAAGTTGTTTTTATATCTTTATAAGGCTGTTTAGTAGTTGAAGATACAAACTTAGTCTTTCTACCTACTTTGTCATCTTCTTCTTTATAGCCTAAGCCGGTTTTATCATTTCTATATTTTGTGATGAGATTAGTGTATCTAACATATTAGCACCCGACTTAAATTGTTCTAACATTTTTTCTAAGTTAAGTTTAGAAGACTTAAGTTGTACTATCTCATGTTCACAACTTTCCAACTTAGAGTTTAACATATTATTTTCAATTTTTAACTTTTGTTCATATTTCCTATATGATTCAATATTATTCTCTAAAGAATTAAGAGTATTAGAAGACTCTTGTTCAAGAGATTCTAATTGATCGGAAAATTCCAAGTTGGACGTCTTCATCTTGTTATTTTCTTCAACTAGTTTCTTCTTTTCTTTAGAGAGTCTCTTACAGTGAGCATGCATTCTTAAGAACTCTTCATACATTTCATCAAATGTCATGTCACTATCAGAATCACTATCAGATGAAAAACATACCTCGTTGGATACGAATTAGACTTGAGCTTCCTCAGTTTTGGATTCTGAGTCGGATGAGTCGCTCCATGTGCTCACCTTCATTGCTCGTTTCCCTTTTCTTGCCTTAGACTCCTTTGTCTTTGTCGTTTGTGCCTCCTTGTCCTTGGCTTGTTTATTATTGTTGTTATTATTATCATTATTTTTCTTCGTGGGACAATCGTATGAAATATGTCCTTTTTGACCGCGTTCATAACACTTTAATTCTTTAGTATACCATTTGTTTGTGTTATTTTTCTTAGGCTGAGAAGAAGAAGAAGAAGAACATTGTCTATTCCTATTAGGACGTTTGAAAAACTTTCTAAGTTTTCTTGCTATTAATATCAAGTCATCATCTAATTCAGTATCACTATTACTGTCATCATTATTTGTATGTGTTTCAGTTGTTTTGAAAGCTATTGACTTGATGATTTAGATGACTCGGACTTCCGTTGGTTTAGTTTTACCTTATAGACTTTAAGAGACCCGATCAATTCATCCATCTTAGTGATTGACTTTGTCTCCTCGATTGCAGTCACCTTTGGATCCCATTCAGCAGGAAGGCTTCGTAGCACCTTTTGAACCTTTTCATTGATTGAAAATGACTTCCCTAAAGCTTCAAGGGCATTGAAAATATTAGTAATCCTCAAATCCATAGATGTTATGGATTCGTTCGGCAACATTTTGAAAGTCTCTAATTTAGCCATAAGCATGTTTATTTTTAACTCTTTAACACCACTAGTACCTTCATGCTTTAATACAAGTGATTTCCACATGTCGTGTGCGCTTGTGCAATTTGACACATATCCTGCTTCAGAAGTTGTAAGTCCATTCAAAAGTAATTGCATAGCTTTAGCATTCATGGACATTTTCTTTTTATCTTCCGATGACCATTCACTTTTATACTTTTCAACTTCCTGTGTGACTCTACTAACTTGTACAACTTTCATTGGAATGTACGGCCCATCTTCAACTATAGACCATAAATCGATGTCTATAGCCATTAAGAATAGCCTTATTCTTAGTTTCCAATGAACAAAATTATTGCTATAAAAAAGAAGAGGGCGTTGTGTAGACAATACCTTCCAACTCACCTTTGTGAGAAACAATAGCCATTGTATGTACCTTGGATTTGAGACAAGCAGTATATAATGAATTGTTGTTTCTTGGCCTTGTATTGTGCATATGGTGTTGAATCTTGCTTCTTTTGAGTGGTGTAGACCTCGCTCTAATACCAATTGTTGGACCGTGCACCTGCAATAAACACCACTAGAGGGGGTGGTGAATAATGGTTAGCGGAAATTACACTACAACCCTTTGTTAAAATCCCCTTTGAAAACAGAATCTGAGACCACATCAGATTCAGAACCTGTTTTTAAAAAATTCAAAACTAATTGTACACAACTCCAAAAATCATGAAACTTTTCATAATTTAACTTCAATGTGTTAAAAAGACTCTGTCCAAAAATCAGACAAAAATAAGATTGTTTGACCCTTCAAACAAATAAAACGATTGAGATGGTCAATCTGGACAGAATTGGACAGAATGTTGCTGACTTTGAAAATAGTGTTTCTCTTTGAATACTCAACCAAAAATGTTGATCTTTATATCAAAACACTCCTTAGGATGTGTAGATGAAGTTTCCAAAAGGTCTTGACCTTAAAAAGTTCTTGATGAATACAGAATTTAAGTTTTCTCAAAACTGGTCAGATTGCAGCCAGATTAGAGCAGTTATATTGCAAAGAATGAATGACTAACGTTCCCTTGCTCAAATCAAGTGATTCTTGTTGAAAATGAAAGCTAACAGTCTAAAGTATAACTCTACCAAAAATCACGAATTTTGAAAGTGTTTAGCTATTTTTTCAAAACGTGTGAAGTTGTGTGAAAACTGCAGTAAAAACGGACAGAAAACAGAAATGAAGAAACAAGACAAGAACACCGAGGATTTATCCTGGTTCGGTCAATGTGACCTACTCTAGTCCCAAGGAACACCTTTCCTTGGATTCCACTATCAAATGAATCACCTTACAACAAGAACCAAGCTTGATCCTTGGGTTATACACCAACCCTGTTCAAGACTTGGATAACACCTTCTAAGCAACACTTAGTTGCAACACCTCTACCACCTATTGATATAGCCTTATAAGAACGGCTAATCAATCTTACAAATGAAGCTCAAGAGGCTTGTAGCACAACAAAAACAACAAGAGCACCTTTGCTACTAAGAATGGAACAAGAACAACAACAAGAAGAAGATGATAGCTAGACAATTCAACCAATGCTTTGAGCTTCAAGTGTGCTTCATCTTCTTCACCATTGCATCTATTTATAGTGTGATTTGAACCTTAGAGATAAAACTTCCAATGTGTCACCATCTTCATCATCAAGTCCAAATGTCTTCTCATCATTGGTTGGCCTTGTACACTTGGCAAAATAAGACAGAATGATTGGTCCACCTTGGCAACTCCATGTGGCCGAAATTTAGCTCTAAAAGATGACTTGGAATTATCTTGAAAATGTGATGATAATATCACCATAACAACTCCATCATCTTCTCAACTTTTTGGCAAGATAATAGACATGTGGGAGTAGACCATGTCAAAACTAAAATTCAGCTCCAAATATCCCAAAGTAGCCGGTGGCTACTTTATTCTTTTTCAAAAATAGTTTTGATTTTCTTTAATAAAATAAGAAAGGATAATACCACCAAATTATCCTCAACTCCAAGCACAAGAATAGGACATGTGAAGTCTTCATTTGACTTCAAAAAATCTGCTGAAAAACCTCAAGAAAACCAATTAGTCGTTTGGCTACATTTGAATTTTTACAAGTTGGCAATTTTGCCAACTAGCTCTTTTTTGATTGGTCCACTTGTCTCCGCCTCACAAAAATGAATTACACATCATATTCAACTGTTTATACACGTTTGGAGGCTGGCAAATATGTATATCAACTCAAACTTTTAAAGAAAAAATCTCCAAATAATAATTGACAAGATTATGTCAATATATACCACCAAAATTCCAACTATTTCTTCTTGCATGTAGGGAACACTTCCACATCTTTGACACCTTTAATATCTCTGAATAATGATGATAAATGTTCTCTTATAACATATATAAGATGGTCTTCAAGAAAAAAATAGAATGTGACATCTCAAATCGTCACATATCCCGCTATAGTCAATAATATCATCATGTGAGAGAATAAGATAAAGAATCACCATATTATCTTGAAGTTAATAATAAATCAGCTCCAGAATGAAGATAATAATATGCTCAAGAGATTCCTTGAGTGAAAATACCATAAATACCCTCGGGGGTGAAATGACCAAAATACTCCTGGTATATGAAAACTCCAGAAATTACCCCGAGGGTCATAAATACTCATGATATCACCTTTGTCATGATAAATACAATGAGAATACATCCTTGAAATATTTTCACCATGTGATGTTCCTACAAAACTCAAAATACAATTTTGCCCTTTTTGGTAAGTTGTAGAAACTTCCAAGGCACATTAGTCACAAGACAATTATAATCACCAATATCTCATGAGAATCACATAATAAACATATATGAAACATATATAAATGAAAAACAATCATTTCATCACTTTTTAGAAAAACTTCTAAAAACCCTAAACATTCTGTGAGACGTGGATCTATCCATGTGAGGGGCTGACGTGAGGGGCTGACGTACGTCGATCGATCCACATGAGGGGCTGACATACGTCGATCGATCCACGTGAGAGATCGACGTATTACTGTGAGTTTGATTCTTCTCAGTTCAACATGGATCGATCCACATGGAGGGCTGATGTACATGGATCGATCCATGTGTCTCTGCCTGAGAGATCCACGTCATTTTTCTTCACTTTTCAACCTTTAATCCCTTATAACACCATATGTGACATTTCTAAGTATTCACCACTTAAATCATGACTTTGAAAATTATCCAAACATATTTCTCAACAATGAGTTAATTTTGCTTTAACGTTTCGCGTTACAACATGCAAGGTTTTCTGATTTGAAGCAACATTTATTGAATAAAGTTTATCAATTTCGGACATTATACCGTTACCAATCAATCTAGAAGCATGATAAAGCTGGAAACTTCCATTTCCAAAATAACCGAAATATCCAATTTTATCCAATCGATAAAACGAAATAACATTTCGTTTAAACAATGGTACCACAAAAGTGTCATGCAAATCTAGATAGAAACCGGATGTCAACAGCAATCTGAAATGCCCGATGGCTTTAATCTTTATGTTGCTGCCATTTTCCCAATAGACGTATCTTTCATCGTCTCTTGGTTTCCTATGGCTTAGGCAACCTTGCATAGTCACATATAGGTGAGTCGTGGCTCCCGTATCGACCCACCAAGTTGTAGAGAAAAAGGGGTTTGAGTGATTTTCAAATACATGATTTAAATGTGCACAAAAACGAACATAGCATAAACGTGCATGATATATATACATGTATGCATTATACATTGCTATTACTTGCCTTATTTAGCTTATATATTATGTTGCCGTACTAACGAGCCATGAAGCGTTAAAGCTTACATCATATGACAAACATTTGTTGTGTTTATACTATTTTCAGGTGCCACCATTAATGAACTAAACTAGTTCATTAAGCGAAGTACTTAGTTTAATAAACTAAGTAGTTCATTAAAGGAAGCCACATTTGGAAAAGGCACAAAGGCAACAAAGCTAAGGAAGGAAAGTTTTCTCCTCCTCCCATCCTTAATTACACACGCCATATACATATACATTACATATATTTTCAGAATTTTTGAAAAAGGCACATACACATGTATTCCAACGTACTACCGACACGTTATATATTTTACGTACGTACGTTAACGTCACACCACTGTACTTAACTTATATTTATAGGTATATTCAGGTCTTATATCATATGATATAAGATATGGTGATGACAAATCAAATACGACACGATAAAAGGTTCTAACCCGAAAATTGTCGTATCGGGCGAATACCGAAACTTCGCCAACGTGTCACGTACTTGCCATAAATAAATGGCCAGCCCTTATACATCAAAATTTGATGTAAATTTCGTGCACAACACTGAAAAATCAGCCAAAAATACTTTCTATGTTGGCACACACAAATTACTCCACATTAAGGCCAAAATGTGAAGATTCCAAGTTTAATTTTGTCACATGTCAATGGTACCACTTTAGACCAGCCAAGCGCTGAGATTTAAAGTATATATTATATATATTATGTATAACATAATATATATATAACATGTGCAAAAGTTGGAATTTAAATTAGAGAAAAATCGGGTAATCGATAAATATCGAAAATTCGGTTTTCTACGCACACAACACATGGAACGTTTTTGGTACATCATGTGACACGTATCTAGACACTTTTTACATATGATATACATCTTAAAGTGTTCTATAAAATTAAATTAAGGGCTGATTGGAATATAACATGTGTGTATTATTAAATGTGCACTATTTTACAAAGTTGTCAAAAATAATATCCAGCACATGCCAAACATATTACCAACGCCTAGAACAGCCAAGATGGAGCTTATTTGAAGCCTTGTTGGCATATTGATTGGTCAAGAATCAATTAAACAAAGTTGGTGACATAAAGGAAGGAGCTACAAAAGGTAACATTTCAAACTATGTCACATATATGACACATGCTGAAAATTCAGCATGTGTGTTGTATTATGGCCGATTTTTAGCACTAAGAAATGCCATATTTTACTATCTTGCATCATGAGGATTAATTGAGGATGTTATGGATATGATTTGAATATTGTTTAAATTAATAAAGTGTGATATTCTACATATCACACATGCTGAAATTTTTCAGCATGTGTGAAGACATGGTGGCCGAATTCTAGAGCTAAATGGTGTCCAAATTCATCTCTCATGTGATAGGAATTTTTACCATTAATTGGTGATTCATTTTAATGAGAAAAATCAAAGAAAAATGGTAATGATTTGAACTATTCAACCATGTGTCACATGCTGAAAATTCAGCATGGTAACATTTATTATGGCCGATTTCTTGGCTTAGCAAGGAAGGATGTGATGTCTTGCAATTTATGTGATATATCTTATGATTTATGGAAGTTATTTTGTGATGTTTTTGGCACATGTTTAAGTGTATTCTCAGATTTTTTTCCAAGTCATCATGATGACAACATTCATCCAATGAGAAAGTGCCAAGTAAGTGAAGACTAAATGATCATCCAATAAGAAGATGCCAAGTAAGCAAGACATTGTCACAATGATGTCTTACACTCTCTCAAGGACTTAAAAGATAATTTTCAAGAGGGGGAAGGCTACACAAGGGACGGCTGCACATGTTAAAAGGAAAGAGAAGAGAGCAAACAAAAACAAGGCCCAGCATTGCAAAATCAAAGTGATCAAAAGCCTAGTTCTTCTTCTTCTACATCTCTCTTTCTTTCTTCTTCTTGAAAGCCTATTGTACTTATATTTCTATCCTTGAATAGGCTTGTATTATACCACCACATATTCCATATCTTTGTAAAAGATTGATCAAGGTGTGATCAATCTTCATTCTTGCGAGGTGGTGGTGTTCGTGCAAATTGTACTTGTCATACAAGGTTTGTAAAGGGTTGGAGTTAAGGTGTAACTCTATCAACCCTGCGGTAAGGTGTACTGCGTGTGATTAGTGTGAACCAAGGAAGGTGTTCCTTGAAGACTGGAGTAGGTTGTTTATAACCGAACCAGTATAAAATTCTTGGTGCCATTTACTTTCTGCATTTACTTTTCAGTTACTGCACTGTTTACTCTTCGTGTTCGTATTCGTAAAAATAGTAAACGATTTTCAAAAATCACGAAAATTTCCAGAAATATACCTACACGTTCTAGGGTTAATTTGGCACACGTTTCAACCCTTTTGGATAAGTATAAGTCGATCAAACATCAAAAGATCTGAGACTAGTGCAGTCTGAATTTCAGACTTGCAAAGGTTGAGACTTTGATTGTGGTTGACCTACTTCCCAAAATAATTTTGCAAAACTGTATCAACCCAATTAAATATAGTATATAAGGAGTTAGTAGTTAAATTTTCAGAGCATTTGGACATACACAAAAATAGAAATTAATTTTTCAAAACCATCTACCGTTTCTAGCAGATTCGCACAATCTGATTACCAACGGTTTTGGAAGGGGTTAAAGGTTGAATTTTAATTTGAAATTTTTAGGGGACCCTCATAACATCTGAGGCTAAGTTCTCTCAAAATTTCAGAATTTTTAGAGACCTCCAACCTGGTTTTAAAAACGTTTTAAAACATGTCCTGAAAACAGAATCTGTTTTCAAAAGTTGAATTGGTTAGGTTTAAGGAAATTTTAAAAACCACACTTTCCGCACCACCTATTCAACCCCCCCTTCTAGTGGTGCCTTGCAGATCCTACACAAGTGGCTATATCCGAAACAAAATCAACTTCAGAACAAACTAAGAACGTACCCTTTTTCTTGAGCCAAGAAATATAATCGGTACAATTCTTCTTTAAATGTCCTTCCTTATTGCAAAAGAAACAAGTCATGCTGTTGGGTGCGTCAGTAGTAGGCACCCCTTTTTCCTTTTGACTTGCCTTTTGAACAGTAACCATTTCCGCAGCTTTACGTTTCTTACCACCGAACTTGGTGGCGACAGCATTCATAAATTCATGCACCCTTATGCTGCCGTTCCACGGTACTGTTTCGAGCAAAGTTTCTTTAAGAGATTGCCTGTCTTGGCTTTCTCATTCTTTACATATCTTTGCTCGAGATCGGTTACAAATTCTTTAGCCGTCGTGGACTCAGAAACGTGTCCCCTGAAGCATTTGGGGATAGTCTTTTGCATGATCATAAGATACATGCAATTTGATCGTAGCCAGCGTGCCATGTGAGATTTTTCCTCACTGGTACTTTCTTCTGTTAGCACAGCTGGACGATCTATCTGCAATACAGTGTCTAGATCACCAATCCCCAGAAAGATCTCATGTTGTTCTTTCCATTGCTTATAGTTCAAACCGTTCAATGTAGGAATATCCTTAATGTTAGACATTATTGCTGAAAAACAAACAAGAAACGGACGTAAATACACAACACGTGTAATCTTTAAACTGCATAAAATCCGAATATCTAAATAGAACCTTAATTCCATCTACCAATTGTCTTTTAGCATTAGGGCTCTTTGGAGTCATCCCAATACCTTCCAACAATTGAGTGCAGTGGTCAATATGACGGCTCTCCAAGTACGGGTTAACCACCTTCCTTTGGGCCGATGAGTTAACTTATGCATTTAAAGCTTCGCCGCCGGGCCCATTTGGGTCCACTACCATGCTCATATATGTTTTCGACAATCATATCTTCCTTTGGGCTTGTAAATGATTTCTTTCAACACATACGTGCCCTTCACAATCATAACAAATACAGTGGCGATGATATGATTGCCGCACTTTAAGGGGATCATATTAAAGCCCTACATTTGTTAAGTCGCGTAACTTTATGGTTCTAAATGATCCGCAGTTTCCTGACTGACCCTTTTGCACATACCGTGCAAACTTAACCCTAACATCTGTTTTGTTTTACTTAAACCAATTCGAACCAGCTTGATTCCCTTTACGGCTCAAATAAGAACCACTTTGAACCAAGCTCGGTTCTCCTTACGGTTTAAAAAAACAATATCTTTATCAATCAATTTAACAGGCGATATAACCTTATGATAGGTCACATTGAGTGTGAAATGAACCGATTCAGTAATACCCACTTGCCATAAGGGTGTATTACCATTCCATATAATTTCCAGGCCACCGTTGGAGTCACAATGGTCTCGCTTAAGAACCGGCTTTCTTAGACAAAACTATGTGTACAGTGTTTTTATCACAACTCAATGAGTCATCTATCACGCGTATAAACCACATTAATTGATAAGTGTTGGTTAATTCAGTCAACTTAACCCATCGAATTAACTTGGTTGAACTCGGTCAAACCGGATCAAGCAAGGTTCGGATACTTATTGGGTTAAATTCCTTAACTTTATTTTATTTATTTATTGACATGCATAAACATAAGGCATAAATAAATAAATAAACAAATAAATCATGCATATAAACAAATAATGCAATAACCAGAAATTAAACTTAACACTTGATTATTATTATTTGGGATTTCTTTAAAATAATAATAATAACAAGAATTTATTATTATTATTACTATTTTCCTTAATAAACTTTAAATAATAACAATAATAATCAAATTATTATCATTATTGTTTACTTTATTTTTCTTTAAAAGAAACTTTAAAATAATAATAATAATAATAATTACTTATTATTATTGCTATTTTCCTTTATTAATAATAACAATAATAATTAAATTATCATTATTATTATTATTATTATTATTATTATTATTATTATTATTATTATTATTATCATCATTATTATTATTTTCATTATTTTGTTTAGAAAAAACTTTAAATAATAATAATAAATTATTATAATAAGAAATTATTATTATTTACATTATCCAAAATAATATTAATAACCAAAATAAATAAATAAAAACTGAAAATAAAGGGGCTGGAGAGCGGGTCGGATCGGGTCAGACCCAACCGACCCAGTTTCTGAATTTCCTTTTCTTTTTTTCTTTATTTAAATGCTAATTGGGCCAAAGCCCTTTTATTCTAAAACAGGCCTGATCCAAGGCCCCGAATCTGGATAATGAATCTGGTTTTTCTTTATTATTTAACCTTTGTGCTGAAGCCCTATTATTCTGAAATAGGACCGGACTGGCCAGAAGCATAATCTGCCAGCCAGCCCAATTCGCCAGAAGGTCTGCTAGGAGAGCCTCCAGCACCACAGCCCAATTCGCCAGAAGGTCTGCTAGGAGAGCCTCCAGCACTAGAAGCCCAGCTGGGAAAAAAAGCCAGAATTTTAGCCAGAAAGAGTCTCGATCCAGAGACCTTCTAAACATCCAAAAGGATGCTACCACTAGAGCAGCAGCCTTTTGGATGTCAAAAGGAGGGTAGTTTTGTTTATTAAATCAAAAATAGAATTCCAGAATATCGAAAACTAAAATTTCGGATGAATGCAGGATTGAACCTGAAACCTTGTACTCGCTGAAAGAAGCACTGGCCACCACGCCAGCGCCACATTTTCTTGCTTAAAAAACAATTTTATATTTCAATTGAAAAAGAACTGGAGTTTCAGAAAGGATCAAAATTGCAGTCAGAAAATTCGCAAGAGAGTGATTGAACCATAGACCTCCCGTCCGTTGTTAGTGGCGCTAGCCATCAGGCCAGCTTTACTTTTTGTTAAAAAAAACAGAGACAGATGTTTATATGATTTCCGAAAATAGAAGTTATTTTCTTAACCAAAAAATTGTTCCGGAAGAACGTTTTGGCCTGAAAAAGTTTCGTTTTTCAGCATGAACAGATTAACATAATTGATTCGATTAGGCCTGCTTTGATACCACTTGTTGGATTTAATTTAATAAACCCCTGAATAGGACTGTTTAATCGAATCAATGGACAAAGTAACAAAATGCGAAAAAATATACCTTGCTCCATTGCTGTTGTTAATCTGAACACGTACACTGCAACTGCTCCGGCTGATGATGAATCTGGCGTGATCCAAGGATTCACGACCTCCCACCAATCGTTGATGCACCCCTTGACCGGTTTCAACAATTCACTGCTTTACCCGATTGAGAGACTAGTTATTGTGGGCTTTATAGAAAATTTGGCACACCTTCCCTCTAATATATTGTAATGGCCGCTCTTTCTTTTGATACTGTGTATGCGTTTGTTTTCTTGATGATGTGAGGAGGTGAAGCCTCTCCTTTATATAAAGGGGGTGGAAGAATCTGATAGGTTAGGATTTAAACTTAAACTTAAATTTAAATTTAAATTTAAACTTAAATTTAAATTTAAATCTAAATTTAAAACCAGCCTGATCTTCCTTTATTAAATATTATTATTAAATATTATTTAATATGTAATTATTGTACCAATAATTATCTACTAGCCATACGTGGGTTGTCGCCCCTCGGGGACCAGATATCGTACACTTTATGGTCGTTGCACTTTGAGCCCATCCATCACGGTCTCTGACCATATGACTGTTTACATATTCGGGGTTTCCATTTTAGACCACACTATACATCCACAAACATACCCGTTGATCACTTAACATGTGGATGTTTTACGTAATAACTAATATTATTACGTGACATATGTGACATATAATATTATCATACATAACGTCCACCTTATCATTAATTCGTATGAACTTTATCAACGTGCTGCGCATTACACGTATCTCGAATTAATCCCAACAAAAAACACAATGCAAATCGTGCGCATAGCTAAATACCTGTGTAGTCGTGAAAAGAAAATGTAGTATTGTAGGACTTCAACAGTAGTAAACCTAGCTACCTAAGATCTACTGTTTAGCACTGTGTAACTCGGCATTTTCTTGACTTGGTTATCTTGTATAGTGAAAAAAATGCATGGTGTATATTTGATCGTTACATACCTACTTATGCCTTATAGCAAAGGGAAAAGCTCCCCAGGGCGTCTCACGCTGTACATGATTAGTCCTCAAAACATAGTCCATTTAGTACTTGGATTGGGATTTACTACAAGAGGTTAAGAACTTGAGTCCAGAGACACGTACAGTGTGGGTGCTCGACTGCTGCTAGGTCGAAGGACTAGTTTGCGGGGACACCTTGTGTGGGTCACTGCATAAGTCCTCACTCAACTTAGGAGGCCGCTGGGTTCCTGATTGACATTCTCCATAATGTTCTTTGGGGTTGGGATGGTAGGCCCCCGAAGTGAGGGATTTCAATTTTACTTCTAAGGTTGTAGATGATTAGTCTTTGTAATATTGACTATCAATTAATTTCACCAGTACTATTGTATCGACCAAAGAATTGTTAAAGGTATCAAAGTAGCGGATGACAGCAGAGAGGTGATTGTGAGTGTAAGAGGAGTGCAGCAACAATCTGATGAACAACGATGTGAAGAGTTGTGATCCAGTTCAAGGGGTGTAGAGCAGTTGAGTATCGTTGAATTGCAGCTGAGATCAGAGGCAGTTACCTTGTCACGTGCGAAGTCCAGTGAAGTGCAAGGTTGAAGAAGAAGAAGGTGTTTGGGAGCAGGAAGAAGTTGGAGAAGTAGGCAGGAGCTGTTTAAATGACGTGAAGTTACTATATTGCCCTTAAATGAATAACACGCATAGTTGTAGCTTAAAGGGCAAATATGTAAAGTCTCGTATTTCTCTTCTTTCCCGCTATGTTTGCTGTATATAACCGAATTGTTCATTGTATCGATAATCAATCAAGCGGTTACCAAAAGGTTCTTTCTCTAGTTTCTTAAGCATTCTTCTTTGTTTTTGCTTCTCTTGATTCAATTTCGTTTTTGTTCAAGATTTGATAATTTTTGTCAAGAATGTCATAGGATCAGTGATTAATAAACTCCAAAGTGATTTTTTGAAAGATTAATCATCGACAAACGATGCTTTTGCCACCAAAACTTCCCCTAAAATGAACGTGGCTAGGCAGAATGCTATCAGCTGCACATGATCCACTTGGATCCCTTGAAGGCATTTGATCAAATAAATGGGGCTAATTGAGGAAAGCTATGTAAGCTATCAAATTTCCATCTAGGTTTGATTCATTGATAATGAAATGCATATCAACATGGCTGATAGTATCCAGACAAAGTAAAAAAAAAAAGAACGAATGACTTCTTTGTTGAGTTTTTCTTTGGTTGGCGGCACACTAATTTTGACAAATACAAAGTATCCACAATATGAATAGTAAAACACATTTTTCTTCATCTTCACTTGCCTATAAATAGGTATGTTTTGGTAGAAAAAAATCACACCAACACCAAAGCAAGAATCAATTCAAGCGCTTCTTGAGAGAGAATTGAGTGAAACAATAAAGAGAGAGAGAAAGAGAGTTGTAAGATTATATCAATCCGGTATAAGAAAATGTTTAGTTTTTCAATTCTCTTGTATTTCTCAAGTTTAAGTCTAAATTTGAGTTGTCTCTTGTATTCCCATTATTTCGAATAGTGGAAGTTATTCTCACTGCCCGTGGTTTTTTCTCCACAGAGAGATGGTTTTCACGTAAATCTCAGTGTCCCTATTTTATCTAGAATTTACGATTAATTGTGATAAATACACCATATACGTAATTTCTATCTAAGGAAGTCGGATTTTAAGAGGGACCATATGTGACCCCTCCTGCTAAACCTGAGATTTTACGTGGAATGGTAATATTGTCTAGGAGGTCATTGCGGTCTTTCCTGTGTATTACTAAATTGATTCACTACACTTTTACTGTTATTTATCTTTTCTGTGTATTACTGAATTGATCAACACCTTTTATCGATTTAGGTGACTTAATTACCATAGCTGCAGCCTCAGCCCCAGCTGACGGCGATTCGCCCGTGCACTATCTGTTAGAAACCACCTCTGACGAGTGCCGTTGGAGGATTGGAGGATGTTTCAGCTACAGGAAGCCCGGCCACATGGTAAAGGATTGCCTGGAGAAGGGATCTCAGCAACAACAGCCTCAGCAACAAAGGAATCGCCCGCGGGCAAATGCGTAAGTATATGTGATGGCGGATGCAAAAGTTGAAGAGACACCGGACGTCGTGACAGGTATGACTGAAATTAATAATTAAATATGCACTTTGTGTCCTTATGCATTATTTCCTGAAAGTGTAAATTCTTTAGGCGCAATAGTAGTTTGCCCATTACCTGCGAACGTGCTCTTTGACAGTGGCGCCAACCACTCCTTCGTGCCTAAACGATTCGCCAAGAACCTGAGTGGTTATCTCTTCTGGATAGAGACACCATATCGTGTGCAGGAAGCTGGCGACCAGGTGTTTGTATCACATTATCTATATAAGAATTGTACCTTGGAAATGGAAGGACAGCAATGTGAAGCCAACTTGATCCCTGTTCCAATGGGAGACCTCGACATTGTCCAAGAACCATGCACATATTGATTGCCGAGGCAAACGTATGATCATCAAGGCTCCTACTTGGGAGGAAATAACATATCAAGGAAACATCAAGTTAAGAAAGAATCCAAAGAACATCTATATGACAGCCGCCTGAGCATACCAGTTGATAAAGAAGGGAAACGATGGATTTCTGGTGTATGCTATGAGTGTGGAACAAGACACGCCCTCCCTCGATCAAGTTCCGGTAGTACACAAATTCCCTGATGTCTTCTCGGATGAGGTGCCTGCCCTACCACCGGATCGAGAGGTATAGTTTGAGATAAATCTAGTCACTGGTGCCGAGCCCATATCAAAAGCACCATACTGGATGGTGCCTGCAGAATTGAAGGAACTGAAAGAGCAATTGAATGAGCTGATTGAGAAGAAGTTCATCCGACCGAGTGTTTCACTGTGGGGAGCGCCGGTGCACTTTGTGAAAAAGAAGGATGGGAGCTTACAGCTATGCATCGATTACCGCGAACTCAATAAAATCACTATCAAAAACAAGTATCCGCTGCCCAGGATCGACGACCTGTTAGATCAGTTACAGGTATGTAATAAAGAATGATTTCTATATAAGTTGAACTGAACCTGCAAACCTCGAACTAAAATGTCTTGTGCAGGGAGCCCGAATATACAGTAAGGTCGACCTGCGCTCATGTTACTATTAGCTGAATATTAAAGATGCGGATGTGCCTAAGACTGCATTCAGGACTCCTTAAGAACATTATGCCTTTCGGTCTGACAAACGCCCCAGCCGCGTTTATGGATTCAATTAATACAGTCTTTCGAGAGCAACTGTACAAATTCCTAGTAGTGTTCATCGATGATATTTTGATCTATTCACCTAATGAAGAGGCGCACGTTGGACATCTAAGGACGATACTAGGCATCCTACGAGAGAAGAGGCTCTATGAAAAATTCAGCAAGTGCGAATTCTGGTTACACAGCGTGAATTTCCTCG
The DNA here is from genome assembly GCA_036186865.1 of Eustoma russellianum. Taxonomy (NCBI): domain Eukaryota; kingdom Viridiplantae; phylum Streptophyta; class Magnoliopsida; order Gentianales; family Gentianaceae; genus Eustoma; species Eustoma russellianum. The sequence continues at coordinate 42,247,990 of AP025041.1, read as the reverse complement.
GGCATGTGATCTCAGAAGAAGGTATCTCTGTTGATCCAAGAAGGTTTAAGCAATAAATGAATGGTCAAGACCAACTAACGTAACAGAAGTCAGGAGCTTCCTTGATCTTGCCTGTTACTAACGAAAGTTCGTTGAAGGATTCTCGTGGATAACGGTCCCACTCATGAGGATGACCTAGAAGAACACTAAATTTGAGTGGGCTCCCGACTACGAGTAGAGTTTTACAGAGCTTAAGAAGAAGTTGACTACCGCCCCAGTTCTAGCACAACCAGTCTCGGGTGAAAGATTTGTTATTTTCAGCAATGCCTCGAAGAATGGATTGGGATGTGTGTTGATGCAAAAGGAAAGAGTGATCGCATATGCTTCACGACAGCTTAAGCCATTTGAGCAAAAATATCCGGCTCATGACTTGGAATTGGCAGTTGTCGTATTCGCTCTAAAGATTTAGAGGCATTACTTATATGGCAAAAAATGTAAGATATATACAGATCATAAGAGCCTCAAGTACCTCTTTACCCAAAAGGAGCTGAACATGCGGCAAAAAATGTAAGATTACGACCTCACCATTCAGTATCACCCGGAGAAAGCAAACAAGGTGGTAGATGCTCTAAGTCAAAAGTCAAGTCACCCTCGTGAACCCCTGCTGGAGCGCGAAATGGAAGAATTCGAATTGGATGTCGTTGGTTCTGTTGCGAATGTTCTAGCCACGTTAGTTGTCACTCCTTCCCTAATCGGCAGAATCAAGGATGCTCAGAGGACAGATTATGCATTGATGAAGATTATGAGCCACTTAAAAGAAAAGCCTGCTGATGATTTTCAAATAAGAGATGATGGAAGCCTTTGGTTCCAAGGAAGACTTTGTGTGCCGAATAATGATGACCTTAAAAGTGAAGTGTTGAAGGAGGCTCATAGCTTTCGACTGTCCATCCACCTAGGAGCAAACAAGATATACTAAGATCTGAAGAGGAATTTTTGGTAGATTGGAATGAAGCGCCAGATAACGGAGTACGTAGAAAAGTGTCTTGTATGTCAGCAAGTCAAGGCCAAGCACCAGCGACCTGCCGGTCTCTTGTAGCCCCTTGAGGTCCCAGAGTAGAAATAGGACCATGTGACTATGGGCTTGGTCACCAGCCTTCCGAAAATCAGAAGCGGCAATGATACCATATGTGTGATAGTCGATCGCCTCACTAAGATTGCCCACTTCTTACCCATGTCTATCAATGCATCCATGGAGAAATTAGCGACGATGTATATGGATGAGATAGTCAGTCTACACGGCGTACATATGAGTATAGTTTGCGACTTAGATCCTCGATTCACATCGAGATTTTGGACTGCTTTTCAGAAAGCCTTAGGGACCGAGATCCGGATGAGCACATCTTACCACCCACAGACTGACGGGCAATTGGAGCGAACCATTCAAACTCTCGAAGATATGCTCCACGCCTATGCCTTAGACTTTAAAGGTAGCTGGGATAGAAAGGTAAAGCTGATCGAATTTTCTTACAATAACAGCTATCACCGGTCAATTGGGATGGCTCTATTCGAAGCATTGTACGGTCGCAAATGCCAGTCTCCACTATACTGGGATGAGATAGGAGAAAGAACCTTAACTGGACTGGATCTGGTGGAGCAGACGCTGGAAAAGTGAAGATCATTAGAGAATGATTGAAGACGGCTCAGGACCGAAGCAAGGTTTGTGCCGAGATGAAGAGACGCCCAATTGAGTTTCAAGAAGGAGAAAAAGTATATTTGAAGGTGTCTCCAACCAAGGGAGTGGCACGATTTGATATAAAAGGAAGCTAAGCGCCCGAGGTTCATCGGACCATATGAAGTACTAGAGAGGGTCGGAGAAGTGGCGTATCGACTAGCATTGCCTCTTGCCTTATCACCAGTTGCACGACGTCTTCCATGTGTCGCAGTTGCAACGATATGTCCACGACCCAAGCCATATCCTAAGCGAGCAGCCTCTGAAGATTCAGGAAGATGCCACCTATGCAGAAGTGCCGATCAAGATCGTGGATCGGAGAGACCAGGTTTTGAGAAGACTCTCCATTCCATTCATAAAAGTGCAGTGGAGTAACCATCAGAGCAGGAAGCAACATGGGAGCTGGAGAAATGCATGCAAGAGCAATACCCACAGCTATTCTAATAAATTTTCGAGGACGAGACTTTCTATTAGGGGGAGGATGTTGTACCCACCCTGTCTGTAGATGTAGTTCCTAATTGTACGAGCCTTGTGATATCAAATTCTAGAGATTCAAGTGGCAATAAAAATTATTTTATGCATGCCTTAATTTACTTAATTGAATCATCCTTTTCTTAATTACTACAAAAAAAAGAAAAAGAAAATTGCATTAGAGCATCAAGAGGGGAAGGAAAGTGACCAAACTACCCTTGGAAGGGCCGACCACTTCCCTCCAAAAAGCCCCAAAAATATCCTAATTCTAGAATCCTCTTTAATACAAAAAGCTTCCATCTCTTAAAGTAGCCACCCTATTTACTAACCCTCTTCTCATGCATGCAAAAAGGTCATGATTGTGCCCCCTTCACCCCATTAAATCCGGCCAACCCCCTTAAACAAAATAAACACAAAACCCTCCACAAAACTTAGCATCCAACTCAACTCTCCAACTATCATTCATCCCCACCTTAAACCCCAAGTTTCGGCCAACTAGGAAGAGCATCAAGAGCAAGTTGATCCAAGCCTTTTCAAGGCTAGCCCTCCAACTATTAAGGTATGAACTTAATTCCAAGAAGTAAATCATTCATTCTTTAAGGTTTTGTATCAAGTTTAAGTTGAGAGCCTCCCTAACCACCCCAAACCCATGGACTATGTTCATCACCATAGGGGGATTCTCAAGCTCAAGAGGTCCTTTATGTGCTATCTAAAATATTCTAGTAACATAATAAAGGTGACTCATCCCATTCCCCTAAAACTCCTTAGGGCCGTGTGTAGGTGGTGAGAAAACTCCTAAAATTCCTATCTCATTTCTTCACACAAGGTAGACCATTAGCATGGATGTTAGACCATTTCCTTAGTTTCATACACTTGCTTCACAAGAACCATCTTAGTAATTCTTACAAAAAAATTCCAGCATGCTTTATTTGTCATATGAGTCCTAACAAGGAGAAGATTGAGGACTTAAAAATGTCTAGACATCTTATTTAAAGTTCTTCAACATCTCAAGAAAAAATCAAAGGGTACTTGTTTCTTTTGTTCAAAAGGAGAGCCTTGAATGATTGGTCTTCCTAAGAGCCTTGAGAATCACTCTCCTCCTCCTATTGTGACACACGGTTTGCACATATAGGAGTGGTATGGAGATCATGTTGTGAAAATAGACTAGCAATATACTCAAACGAAAGATGATCAGAATAAAAGGTGTTCCTGACTTAATTGACTAGACAACCACCACTGAAAGGATTAGAGGAGCTGATTTGAGATCTGTTTCTTCCTAATGAGACAGCTGAAAATAGTAAAATACATTTGAGCAATTACCCCGTTCTTGATGTTCTCATATGATACTTATTAAAGCTTGTATTTTCCTTTGAAATTGAATTTGGAGGCTTCTCGTTTTATCTTAGGCTTGTATTTCCTTTTGTTAGAAAAATAAACATGATATTGTTATTTTTAATTAATTGGTTTTGTTTTTGACAATGCATGATTTTAGGAAATTAAACTTTTTTCACTTTGATTGATTGATTCTCACACTTATTGCTGATTTTGATGGAGAAACAAAGAAGGATGCATTGAGATGGTATAATAACAATTGTGCATGATTCATTTTGTTATGAAAAGGTTTAATGATTGATTAATTCATTGATAATATCATTCTAATCAATCATATTAATTATGATGATTATTGTGTGCTCTAAAGCTTCCTCTGCATGCATAAAATAAGATCATGGGTGAACATTTCGTTCATCCCTTGGAGAGAAGAAAAATCTCTCTTATATATGGTTGTGCTCGCTGCGAAGAAATACTGATTAATTTTTGAACTTTCATCAACTTTATTCAAACCAGCCTTTGAAATAAAGGTCTAGATGCTAAGACACGAAAATAGTTCATACAGCATTTTGAGGCGATTTCAAGATCAATCTCAAAGCAACCTACGGGACACTCTTCAAGCTGGAGGATACCATATACAATGCGACAATCATCTAGATGAAGTCTATTTGTTTTATAAGTCATATAGAGTGTTAGAAACAATCAATCATGTACTAAGACGCAGTCGTTCGGTGTGTGCGTATGGAAATAACAAAATAAACCAAATCCGGGGCGAGTCGAGGACTCTGTCCTTAAGACGTATTGCTCCGGTATACTGTGCCCACCCGGCGTTAGCAACCGTCTCCCAAGATACAACGGGTACCTTTTCAGTTGAGTGGCACTGCTGAACTTGAATTTCTTCGAACTTTCGAGTGTCCTGACTTCTCTTGGACGGGATGCAAAGCCTTGAATGCTATGAATGCAATGAGTAAGTGTGTGTCTAGAATGCAACCCTTGCCCTGTTTATATAGGGGAGTCGGTTGGAGAACAGGTTACCGTGACCGTCGGATCAAAATCGTAGTCTGATTTAAGCCGTTAGATGAAAACCTCCTATCCAGTTTTGGTAGGTTTAATCTCAGCCTTTAGATTGAAAACTAGGTTTAAACCTGGAGTGTTAGATAGAAACCACATTCGGTTAGGCGGTTATGTCAGTTTAAATCTCGGCCGTTAGATCAAAGCTGTCTCTTCCGCTACCATTAGATCACACCAGATTGATCTTATCACATGTAGGAGGATAGCGTTGGTTTCAAGTTTGAAACACAACCGCCCAGCAGAAAGAATTCTGCACGCTGTCCAACTTCGATCGATCACATGATCGATGTACGTCAGAATCATTTCGAACCTTTCTGTCCAACTTCGATCGATTACATCGATCGATCGAAGTGACATCGATCGATCGATGTGATCAATCGATGTAAGACAGAATGATCTGAAGTTTCCTGTCCAGCTTCGATCGATGACATCGATCGATCGAAGTGACATCGATCGATCGATGTCTGTCAGAAACTTCTCACGCCACATGGACACATCCAATGTGGTATTCCTCCATAAGGGTTACACATCACCCATTAACAACGTTTTCCATCCACTTTGAGCATTAATTTCTCATTCACCCGATATCGTAATTGAGTGATTCCACAACCTAAAATTAACTACTCGTTATGTAGATAATTAAGGACACATTAGTTTTCGACTTTTATTATCGGAAACTCATCATAACTGAGCTCAAAGTACGTTGCTCAACCAAGTTTTGCAACCTTCTTTAATGGGTCAAAGCCCAAACCTTTAAATCTCCAACAATCCCCCACATGAATGGAAATTAATGCAAATGCATATCCAAACTCTAACGAGAAGTCAGACAAGAAAATGTTGCATCAGAAGAGGTAGCTTCTGGCTTTGAACCTTTCCTAGTGATGTACCATCGGATTCACTCGGCTAAATAGTGACTTGATGTCTTGAACCAGTCAGCCTTTGTTGTGAACCTAGACAATGATACTCACACAACATTTTCTTTAACACCCTTTAATTCTCATGGTTGTGTTTGTTTTGGCCATGAACAACCTGGTTTCAGAAAGTGTTTTAGAGAAGTCTTGCCTCCTAGACTTTCTCATAGAAGCGGCCCCACTTCACACTTACATAGGTGATTCCTATCAAGAGTATTCTGCCATACTCCACTTGATGTATCAAGATATAGGACATCATTAAAAGCTTTAGCTTACCCTGAATATTTTCTGCAGACAGCACTTTTACGTGACGGAATGAGTAAATGTTAACTGAATCTTTATAACTTAGTTGTCCCATTGAACCAAGATTCTAGGATCTCCAGTCAACAAGGTTGGGTTACCATTATAAAGATTCTTGCATTATAGGCTTTAGTCCCATTCCGTTGGTCAATCTTGACATCTGATCTCTTGGCAAGCCTTTTGTAAGCAGATCCGCAAGATTCTCCATTGATTTTATATAATCAATGGATATCACGCCATTAGAAACCAACTGTTTAATGGTGTTATGTCTCCGACGTATGTGTCGTGACTTACCATTATAAATGCTACTTTGAGCACGTCCTATAGCTGACTGACTATCACAGTGTATGCTAATAGGAGCGATTGGTTTAGGCCAGCACGGAATATCTTCCAGGAAATTCCAAAGCCACTCAGCCTCTTCCCCAGCTTTATCCAGCGCTATGAACTCAGCTTCCATAGTAGACCGAGCTATGCACGTTTGTTTCATGGATTTTCACGACACAGTAGCACCACCAACAGTGAACAAGTATCCACTGGTGGACTTCGAGTCCTTACTGTCTGATATCCAATTTGCATCGCAATATCCTTCTAATACTGCTGGATATCTCGTATAATGTAATCCAAGATTCATTGTGTATTTCAGATACCTCATCACTCTGTTAAGAGCTTTCCAATGATCATCACTTGGATTACTGGTAAACCTGCTCAACTTGTTTACTGAACAAGCTAAGTCTGGTCTTGTACAATTCGTTATGTACATCAGACTGCCAATTACCTGAGAGTACTTTAATTGAGCTACAGGTCCGCCTCGATTCTTTTTAAGTGTATACTTAAGTCAAGTGGGGTCTTTATCGGTTTTGTTTCAAACATATTGAACCTTTTGAGAACAGATTCAATATAGTGAGTTTGCGACATAACAAGACCATCAGCCATCCAAGAAATTTTAATCCCCAGAATAACATTGGCAACCCCCATGTCCTTCATATCAAAGTTTCGTGTTAACATCTTCTTTGTACTCAAGATGATGTCACGAGTACTGCCCATGATTAGCATATCGTCTACATAGAGACATACTATTACATAGGCACTTGGTGTGCTCTTGATGTACACACACTTGTCGCACTCATTGATCCTGAAGTCATTTGACATCATTACCTGATCAAACTTTAAATGCCATTGCTTGGGTGCTTGTTTAAGTCCGTACAAAGACTTAACAAGTCTACACACTTTCTTTCCTTGTCCTGGAACAACGAACCCTTTGGGTTGTTCCATATAAATCTCTTCCTCTAACTCACCATTAAGAAAGGTAGTTTTTACATCCATTTGATGGATTTCTAAATCATAGACTGCAGCAATAGCTACTAGCATCCTTATGGAAGTGATCCTAGTCACTGGTGAGTAGGTGTCAAAGAAGTCAAAGCCTTCTTTCTGTCTGTAGCCCTTGGCTACTAACTTGGCTTTATATTTTCCAATAGACCCATCCTCTTTAAGTTTTTTTCTTAAAAATCCACTTGCAACCAAGTGGTTTACTTCCAGATGGAAGGTCAACCAGCTCCCAAGTGTGATTTTGAAGAATCGAGTCTATCTCACTGTTAATTGCCTCTTTCCAGAATGGAGCTTCTGGAGTTGACATAGCCTCAGAAAAATTCCTTGGCTCATTTTCTACCATATAGGTTAGAAAGTCTGGAGCAAATGATGTCGGTATTTTGGCCCGTTTGCTTTGACGAGGTTCCTCCGTCTTCTGAGGAGTCGTCTCACGCACTCGCTTACTCGTGCTAGCTTCTTCACTGTCTTTGTCTTTCCTCGGAAAGACATTTTCAAAAAACACTGCATTCTTCGATTCCATGACAACATTTTCATGTATCTCGAGAATTTCCGATTTGTGCACTAAGAAACGATAGGCACTACTGTTTTTTGCATAGCCGATGAATATGCAATCATTTGTTTTAGGCCCGATTCTCACTTGTCTTGGTTTAGGTACAACAACCTTCGCCAGACACCCCCACACTTTCAAGTATTTGTAACTAGGCTTATAGCCTTTCCAAAGTTCATATGGGGTTTTATCCGTCTTCTTGGACGGAATCCTATTTAAAATGACGTTGGCTGAGAGAATTGCTTCCCCCCACAAGTTCTGAGATAAACCCGAACTTATCAACATAGCATTCATCATCTCCTTTAGAGTACGGTTTTTGCGTTCAGCAATACCATTCGATTGAGGTGAATATGGTGCAGTCGTTTGATGAATAATGCCATGTTCTGAACAGAATTCATTAAACGGTGTATCATATTCGCCACCTCTATCACTACAAATTGTTTTAATTCGTTTGCTAAGTTGATTCTCAACTTCATTTTTATAATCCTTGAACGCATCAAGGGCCTCGTCTTTGCTACTCAGCAAGTATACATAACAGTATCTCGTGCAATCGTCGATAAAAGTTACAAAGTACTTTTTACCTCCTCTTGTTTGCACAAACTTTAAATCACACAAATCTGTATGAATTAAATCCAACGATTCAGTGTTTCGTTCTGTTGAAGGAAATTGCGCTTTTGTTAATTTTGCTTCAACACATATTTGGCATTTTTCTTTATTACTAAAGTCCAGTTTGGGTAATAAGTCAAGATTAATCATTCGTTGTATTGACTTGTAATTAACATGTCCCAAACGAAAATGCCATAAACAAGAAGACTCAAGCATGTAAGCATAAGAGGAAACAATTTTATTAGCCTCGGAGGGCGTAACTTTCTTGGGTACAATTGTCATAACATTTAATTTGAACATGTTATCTGTAAGGTACCCCTTTCCCAAATACACTCCATTCTTCGAAAGTGTAAATTTGTTCGCCTCAAAAACAAGCTTGAACCCATGAGTGACTAGCAGCGCGCCAGAAACCAGGTTTTTCCTTATGTCAGGAACATGCAGCACATTCTGCAGGGTCAACTCCCTTCCTGAGGTTAGTTTTAGGATCACCTTGCCCGATCCTTCGATCTTTGAGCTGTTGGAGTTTCCCATGAAAAGTTGTTCGTTGTTTGTCGTGGGTACATATTCTCTGAACATATCCCTGTTTGCACAAACATGTCAAGTGGCCCCTGTGTCCACCCACCATTCACGCGGGTTTCCCACTGCGTTGCACTCGGTCACCACTGCGCAGAGGTTCAAGTCTTCTATTGCGCCGACCAGATTTGCTTTCGCTTTATTTTGATTATGAGTCTTTTTGGGCTTTCGGCAGTCACTACTCCGGTGCCCTGGTTTTTCACAGTTATAACACTTACCTGTGAACTTCTTTGCAATTTCCTTGCCCTTGACGTTCACGCTCAAAGTGTTATTTTTCTTTCTGTTCTTTGCCTCAGCAACATGAGCCTTGGCTTGACCAGACGATGTGGACGGCTTCCTTTCGGCACGACGATTGTCCTCCTCAATACGAAGATGGACAATCAAATCCTCCATTTTCATCTCCTTTCGTTTGTGTTTGAGATAGCTCTTAAATTCCCTCCAAGAAGGAGGCAGCTTCTCAATCACAGCCGCAACCTGGAAAGATTCACTGAGCGTCATGCCCTCCTCTTCCATCTCAGATACCAACATATGTATTTCTTCAACCTGCGAAATTACAGTTTTGGAATCTAACATTTTATAGTCGAGAAATTTCCCAACTATCAACTTTTTCGTACCAGCATCTTCTGTGCGATACTTTTTATCTAAAGCCGACCACAAAGCTTTTGCAGTTTTATATGTACAAAACACGCCATAGATAGTATTACCTAGGCAACTCAGAATCAAATTTAAACAACAAAAATTTGTATACGCCCAAGCTTCAGCACCCAAGGCGTTCTGCATATTCTGTTGTTGATCCTCCACAGGTTCAACCACGGGGTGGATCCTCGCTTAGCATTCTGGCCAGTCCCAGCGCCGTGAGGTAGAACAGCATCTTCTGCTGCCACCTCTTGAAGAAACTACTAGCGAACTTTTCCGGCTTCTCCACGTGAGCAGCTGTGGCAGCCGGATTCATTTGAGGCCCTCCAGTAGGTGCCAACAGAACCGTGTTGAACGGCGCGCCGGCAGCAACATTGTTTGCCCCTTCAGGTGCGGACAAGGAGTGAGCACCATTAAAGCCTTGAACAGAGTTCGAGCTTTCGTGTTCCATTCCTGTTCAGTTCGATCAAAACGTACAGATTAGAACAGAATCAGTTTTAAGAAATGAGTAGAAGTAGACTGCAAATCAGCAAGAACACTGGTTTGCGTAAATTAAAAAACAGTATAGGAAATAATTGAATCGCAATACGTCTTAAGATTGTTGGAAACAATAAATCCTGTACTAAGACGCAGTCGTTCGGTGTGTGCGTATGGAAATAACAAAATAAACCAAACCCGGGGCGAGTCGAGGACTCTGTCCTTAAGACGTATTGCTCCGGTATACTGTGCCCAACCGGCGTTAGCAACCGTCTCCCAGGATACAACGGGTACCTTTTCAGTTGAGCGGCACTGCTGAACTTGAACTGCTTCGAACTTTCGAGTGTCCTGACTTCTCTTGGACGGGATGCAAAGCCTTGAATGCTATGAATGCAATGAGTAAGTGTGTGTCTAGAATGCAACCCTTGCCCTGTTTATATAGGGGAGTCGGTTGGAGAACAGGTTACCGTGACCGTCAGATCAAAACCGTAGTCTGATTTAAGCCGTTAGATGAAAACCTCCTATCCAGTTTTGGTAGGTTTAATCTCAGCCTTTAGATTGAAAACTGATTCGCAGGTTTAAACCTGGAGCGTTAGATGGAAACCACATTCGGTTGGGCGGTTATGTCAGTTTAAATCTCGGCCGTTAGATCAAAGCTGCCTCTTCCGCCACCATTAGATCACACCAGATTGATCTTATCACATGTAGGAGGATAGCGTTGGTTTCAAGTTTGAAACACAACCGCCCAGCAGAAAGAATTCTGCACGCTGTCCAACTTCGATCGATCACATCGATCGATCGAAGTGACATCGATCGATCGATGTGATCGATCGATGTACGTCAGAATCATTTCGAACCTTTCTGTCCAACTTAATCGATCGATCAAAGTGACATCGATCGATCGATGTGATCGATCGATGTAAGACAGAATGATCTGAAGTTTCCTGTCCAGCTTCGATCGATGACATCGATCGATCGATGTCATCGATCGATGTCCGTCAGAAACTTCTCACGCCACATGGACACATACAATGTGGTATTCCTCCATAAGGGTGACACGTCACCCATTAACAACGTTTTCCATCCACTTTGAGCATTAATTTCTCATTCACCCGATATCGTAATTGAGTGATTCCACAGCCTAAAATTAACTACTCGTTACGTAGATAATTAAGGACACATTAGTTTTCGACTTTCATTATCGGAAACTCATCATAACTGAGCTCAAAGTACGTTGTTCAACCAAGTTTTGCAACCTTCTTTAACGGGCCAAAGCCCAAACCTTTAAATCTACAACATAGAGTTGCATTGTTCTCCATATTGATCCTACTATATTCTCAGCTATAGGTAAGTTAACGAACCAAATTAAAGATCTCTGTTCGGTCCTTAATTTTTCGACATGTGTTATATTCAGCGACAATTCACAAACTACTGAAATCTTAACAAGTGGCATCAGAGCGAGTCACTAACGACTTTCTTAGTGGAAAATTATCGCAGAAATTAAGTGGTCACAAGTATGAAAGAAATGCGTGGAGGACCCTCAATGAGCAAACCACCAGTGCTCGTCAAACGGCACTGCACATATTTGAAGGCTCGAAAACTGGTGTTCGTCAAGTCCATTGACGAGAAAGCTTGGAGATCCATTATAATTGGTTGGACACCTCCTATGATGGCAGATGGAGCCCTGAAACCCAGAGAAAGGTGGACACCAAACGAAGACCAATTAGCCAACTACAACTCAGAAACACTTTATGCAATCTTTAATGGAGTTGATGCCAATCAATTCAAAATGATTACAAAATGCACAAGTGCAAAGAGCATATGGAACATCCTAATCACTCAAAGTGCAAGAACAACGACAGTGAAACAACGTAAGCAGAAAATGTTGGCCACTCGATTTGAAGATCTTATGATGGCTGAAGATAAGGCAATCATCGAATTCAATGCAAGATCGTATGATATTGCAAATCAAGCCGATGCCCTTGGAGACGAATATTCGTAATCAAAACTGGTAAGGAAAGTAATTTGTTTTATGCCTAGCAGGTCTGACATGAAAGCAACAGCAATGGAAAAAGGCAAATAAGTCAACACCATGACACTAGAGGAATTAATATATTAAAATTCATTCAACATACAATCACATTCAAACAACATCAACATTCAAGAACGGCAAATCATATGAACACAATTTGAAAATATGGTAAAAGACAAAAGAAGATAGAACGTTAAAACGAAATGAGAGCATTTCAGAAAGAATCAACAATTGAATTGATGTTGGGAATTTCTCCAGGAAAGAATGCGTTCAACATAATGCCTACTCTGCACATATAGCAAAAGGAAGAAGAAGGCACAGCCCGCCAAATACAAGTTCTCGGTGAAATTACCATAGTTCCCTTACTAACTATCTATCTATATTAAGCAACAAAGGACACAATCGTCATTTACACTCCTATTTCTCAACTGCCACTGCACTTCTGTTGTAACCGCTTCTTCTGCTGCACTTCACTTTCTTCCCCGATTCGATCAAGCAGTTACCACCATAGCTACTTCATCTGCACCGTACATTGATGATCAATCCAACGACTCAATCAATGCTTCACACATAGGCTACACAATTATCTCAACTCGATGAACTTCACCTCTGCAGCAGTCCAACCTCTGAAGCTACATTGCTACTGTTGATCCCTGTACTTCAGCACTCCCCTTCAAGCCTTTCTTGCTATATATATTAAGAGCTCCAAGTGACTTCATTAACTCTCCAAGCCTTTTGGAATCCAACGCTTTTGTGAACAAATCTGCTAGCTGTAGATCAGTCCTTATAGGCATCAATTTCAGTGTCCCATTTTGCACCTTTTATCGTGTAATATGACAATCTATCTCTATGTGCTTGGCCCTCTCATTAAAAACTGTATTTTCAGCAATGTGCATAGCACTTTTGTTGTTACAAAAAACTTCCACTGGATTTTGTTTCCTCAACTTTAAGTCATTTGCCAAGTAATGTAGCCATTGTACTTCACATGCTAGAGACGACATGCCTCTATACTCTGCCTCAGTCGAAGACTTTGAGACAATTGTCTGCTTTTTTTGCTTTCCATGAAATCAAAGAACTCCCAAGAAAAACACAATATCCAGTAATAGACTTCCTAGTTTTATTACAACCTGCCCAGTCTGGGTCTACAAAGGCTCTTAATTGCAATTCTTCTGTACTAGGAAACATGAGTCCTTGACCCACTGTTCCTTTTAAGTATCTCAATAGCCTGTGAGCTGATTTAAGATGGTTCTCTATAGGACAGTCCAGAAATTGGCTCAACTGCTGCATCGTAAAGGATATATCAGGTCTGGTAATGTTCAAGTAAATTAGTTTTCCTATAAGGCTTCTGTATTGTGCCTTGTCTGAAAGTAAAGGTCCATCATCATGAGTTAGTCTCAAGGTACTTTCCATGGGACTCTTAGCCGGCTTGGAGGTAAGAAATCCAGTCTCTTCAAGCAACTCCAGTGTGTATTTTCCTTGATTAAAAAGCAACCCCCCTTGGGACCTTGCTATTTCTATGCCAAGGAAGTATCTAAGGTCCCCCCAAGTCCTTAATCTTGAACTATGAATATAAAGCCTCATTTATTTGATTGATAGCATATAAGTCTAAACAAGCAACCACAATATCATCTACGTATACCAAAAGGATGAGGAGGGCAGAACATGTGTTTTTGATGAAAATAGTATAATCATTTTTTGATTGACTGAAACCTTGAGCTAACAAAAAATTTGTGAGCCTGGCATTCCATTCTCTACTAGCTTGTTTGAAACCATATAGGCTTTTTTGAAGTTTGCATACTACATCTTATACTTGCAAGTCAAGCCCAGGGGGTGGCTCCATGTAAATCTATTCATGTAAGTCTCCATGTAAAAGGCATCATTGACATCCATTTGTTGAATGTGCCATCCTTGATTTGCTGCCAATACCAAAATAAGTCTCACAGTTGTCATTTTTCCCACAGGTGAGAAGGTTTCTTGATAATCCACTTCATATTGTTGTGTGTAGCCTTTGGCAACAAGCCCCTCTTTGTATCTCTCCACACTTCCATCCTGTTTCAGTTTAACTTTGTAAACTCACCTACAACCAATTGGTCTTTTTCCTGCAGGTAATGGCATCAACTCCCATGTGTGATTGTCCTGCAAGGGTTGTAATTCAGTATTCATAGCATCCTGCCATGCTGGTGACCTTGCTGCATCTGCATAAGAAGAAGGCTCCAAATGCAAGCTTAGATTTAAAACATATGATTTGTAGCTTGGAGACAAAGATGCAAGGCTGAAGGACTTTTCTAAATTGTGGGTAGAAGAGGTATGAAAATATGCATTGGAGGTACTGACTTGGCTGCAGTAATACTGCTGAAGATAGGATGGATGTCTCTTTTCTCTTATGGGTCGAGAGTTATGATGGTTGATAGGCTGGTTGACAGGTAGATCAATGGTGATGGAAGAGATCTCTACAGGAGATACTGTAGAAGTCTCTTGGGAAGTGAATAAGCTATCATTAGGAGGAGTGTCAGGTGAGGACACAGATGGCATGGGTGAGGTAGTGTTGGGAAATAAAGGCAGTTCATTTAATGTGTCTGTAGTGTCATATGTGTATGGAGTGGAGTGCATCACATCAAGCAGAGTAGAAGGAAGTGAATAAGAAAGAGGCTGTTCAGGATATGGCATCTCAGTCTGGGTTTCAGATTGAAAGGGAAACATATGTTCATAGAATTCAACATCTCTAGATATATAGATACCTTTAGTATGTAGGTCCTGCAGGATATAAACCTTAGTGTTAAGAGCTATTCCTAGAAGGATACTTTTTCTGGACCTAGGTGTAAACTTTTCTTTATGGGGTTGAGTGTTGAGACCAAATGCCAAACATCCAAAAACTTTCAAGATTTGATAATCTGGAGCCTTTTGAAACAGGAGATCATGAGGTGTGGAATTGTTGAGTAAAGGTGTAGGTATGATGTTGATGAGGTATGCTACATGTTGCACGCAGTAACCCCAGTAGCTAGGAGGTAAATTGCACTGAAGTTTTAATGCTTTGGCAACAGAGACAAGGTGTTGTTGTTTCCTCTCCACAGTGCCATTCCGCTGTGGAGTATTTTACAGCTATACTGATGTATTATTCCCTCATAGGCGTAAAATTTGCTCATATTTAATTCATGTCCATTATCTGAACGGATTACTTTAACATGGTGTCAAACTATACTTGTACATACTTGCAAAAGATTTTTAGAATGTGCTGAGTCTCATATTTTTCTTTCATCAAATAAATCCAACAATATCTAGAAAAATCATTAACTATTGTCAAGAAATATTTCTGTTTATACATTGTATAATGCCTGTGTGGCCCCCAAATATCTACATGAATAAGAGAGAAGGGGTGTTTAGACATAGAAGAGGAAATGGGAAATGGATTACGTTTCTGTTTAGCTAGAGGGAATACAAGGCAATTAGAAGTACAATCAGTTGAGATGACCTTGGGATCTTTTCTATGAATCTCCTTTATTCTTGACTCACTGTGGTGACCCAATATACAATGCCACAGAAGCATCTTGGAACGCTGGAGAGGAGTTTGCACAGGCTGAGTAGTGGCTGACTGAGATGAGATTGAATTTGCTGATGGTATACTGGGTAGGCTGTGTAGATGATAGAGACCTTGATACAAATCAGCTGAACCAATCATCTTCTTGCTGATTTGATCCTGAGTCAAACAATTTGTAAATTTGAAGAGTACCTCATATTTTTCTGACAAAACAAGTTTACTGAGGGATATGAGGTTAAAAGCAAAAGTGGGCACAAACAGCACATCTTTGAGTGTTAGCAGTGAGTTGATGATAACAGTACCAATGTGTGACACTTTGACAAGCTGATTGTTAGGAAGGGTAACATATAAAGAATTTACTAACTTATAAGAATCAAATAAAGAAAGTCTATAACAAATGTAATCTATGGCTCCAGAATCTACAATCCAAGTGTTTAAAGCCTTACCTACATAGTTACCTGCTTGCTTACCAGAGGCAGCATGGCACTGAGCACTCATCATTGCATGCTGACCTTCTGTGCTCTCATGTTTCTGATAGTCCCCTCATTTGTCTTTGTCATTATACTCCTGGAGCAAACTCATCAATTGAATATACTGCTCTTGAGATACATGTGAATTGCTTTGTAAACTACCACAGCTTGAACCCTATGCTACAGAATAATTGTCATCACACTGAGTAATATTACTTTGTTGACATAACTTATGATCATCAGTGACATAATTCACTTGTGGTATGTGTTTAAATCCAGGTGGAAATCCATGTTTTTTTACAGCATTTATCCACTGTATGCCTTGGTGTATTACAGAAGGTGCAGAATGGGTGCTTAAAACCAGACTGGCTGTATCCTTTTTGTGATTCTATTCTATAACTACCTCCTACTGGCCTTTGAACAGCAAGAGCAGGCCTAGACTCATGCAAACTCCCTGATGAAGACTGAGTTCTATGGTTAACTAAGGCAGTTGGATTAATACTAAACTGAACTTGACCATTACCATACACCAGTTTTCTCTCTAGCTTTACAGCCATAGCAAACGCTGTGTTGATATCATGTAGGGGACTAGTAAGAAGAATTTGTGACTTAACCGCTTCATAATCATCATTTAAACCTTTCAAGAACTTGATGACATAGTCATTCTCTATGAGTTTCCTCACTTGTGTTGACAAATTGCAAGTGCACCTAGTGCAAGAACATACAGGAATGGATTTTAGAACTGACAGTTCTTCCCGAATTACCTTGAGTTTAGTATAATACTCCGTTACTGACATATTATCTTGTTTAACAGCAAATAATTCTTCCTGCAAATCAGATAATCTAAATGCATCCGCATTTCCATACCTAAACTTAAGATCTGACCAAATATCAAAGGCATTATCAACCCACATAACACTTTGACTAATGCTAGGGACAACAAAGTTTACCAGCCATGATGCAACCATGTTATTTTCCTTGGACCAGGCATTAAATCTTCTGATATTCTCAGGTGGCTTCACCACAGTTCCATCAAGAAAACCTGCTTTGTTCTTGGATTCCAAGGCTCTTCGAATCATCCTGCTCCATCCATGGTAATTATTTCCATCTAGCAAAGGTTAAACAAGAACCAAAGTAGGACTATCACTAGGATGCAAATACAATGGATCATCTGTCGGATCTGTAGTCACAGCTTGATTGTGTGTAGACGGTGAAGGTTGATTGTTCGCCATAGGTGAAGAATTAGGAGATGGAAATGTACCAAAATTCATCAATTTCGCTCTGATACCATATTAAAATTCATTCAACATACAATCAAATTCAAACAACATCAACATTCAGAACAACAAATCATATGAACACAATTTGAGAATATGGTGAAAGGTAAAAGAAGATAGAACGTTAAAATGAAATGAAAGTATCTCAGAAAGAATCAACAATTGAATTGATGCCGGGAATTTCTCCAGGAAAGAATGCGTTCGACATAATGTCTGCTCTACACATATAGCAAAAGGAAAAAGAAGGCACAGCCCGCCAAATACAAATTCTCGGTGAAATTACCACATTGTCCGTACTAACTATCCATCTATACTAAGAAACGAAGGGCACAATCGTCACTTACACTTCTATTTCTCAACTGCCACTGCATTTCCATTGTAACCGCTTCTCCTGCTGCACTTCACTTTCTTCTCCGATTCGATCAAGCAGTTACAACCACAGCTACTTCATCTGCACAGTATATTGATGATCAATCCAACGACTCAACCAATGCTTCATGCGGATTGTGCTTCCTAGGCTAGACAGTTATCTCAACTCGATGAACTTCGCCTCTGCAGCAGTCCAACCTCTGAAGCTACATTGCTACTGCTGATCCCTGTACTTCAACATAATAGGACCTACGGAGACCTATGAGATGAAACTAAATAGAGAAAGAAAAGTGAGTGTCTAACTATTCAAGTGGAAGAATAAGGTGAAGATAATGAGAAAATTGAATCCATCCACACCAGATGCCTTGGCCACATGCTCAATAATCAGAAAATAAAACGTAAGATTTCTGAAACAATGAATACGGATTCTTTTAAACATATTTTAGTTCCAAGTAAGAGAAAGAGAAAGTCAAAAAGACAATCCATAGAATGCCAAGGATTTGGTCGCATCCAAAACAAATTGTTGAAATACATTGTAAATAAGTATGTATAGGATGTATATGTGTACAGAGGTCAGTGACCGTTAGGAAGGCTACTCTATGATAACTTGGCCATTAGTTACCGTTAGTTTTATCTTTCTCCTCACTGTTCTCTTTCATAGTATAAATATAGTTTCTCTGTAGTAGAATAGGAGTATGTAAGAACTTCAAGTTCTACAATTGATTTATGTTGAATAATAACATTCATCACAATTTCTCTTCAATATTCAGGCTTGAATCTAATAAATTTCAATGGCTGATCAAAGTAGTGAAGTAACTTCCACTCCTACAGTTGAAAAAACGTCTATGCTGGACTCCATTCCAGTCTCCATTACGAATCAAAAGTTGCATGGCAACAATTACCTCCCCTGGAGCAGAGCAGTTGAATTATTTGTTACTGGACGAGGTAAGAAAGACTATCTTTCAGACAAAATGGTGATACCTGCTGAGACTGATACAAACTTTTCAGTCTGGGAAGCAGAAAACTCCATGATAATGTCATGGATCTTAGGATCTATGACTCCTGAAGTGAGTAACACGTTTATGCTCTATCCTACCGCTGCTGCCATTTGGAAAGCAGCAAGGGAAATGTTCTCACAAAGGGATAACTTCTCTGAGTTATATGAACTTGAAACACAACTAAGGGAAATTAAACAAGGGGACCAATCTGTAGGAAAGTACTTTAGTAGTCTGTCTCAAGTCTGGCAACAAATAGATTCACTAGAACCATACACGTGGGAATGTGCAGCTGATGATAAGTGTTATAGAAAAATTAAAGAGACGAAAAGATTGTTTGGTTTTTTGTCTGGTCTTCATAAAGATCTTGATGTTGTCCGAGGAAGAGTGTTGAGTACTAAACCCCTACCAACTATGACCACTGCGTTTTCTGAGGTCAGACAAGAAGAGATTCGTCTAAAGGTCATGATGGGCTCTACTGTCACTATTAGTTCTTCTGAGTCTTCAGCTCTAAGCACACAGACACTGAGCACGCAAGAAAAAGATCATAGTTTGATAGTTAGAAATTCAGGAACAAAGTCTGGACGATTTACTAAGAAGTATTGTAAGTACTTTCAAAGGAATGGACACTCATTTGAGGAATGTTATAGGAGACCAGGGTCTACTGTTAAGCCTCCTCCTGGTTTTGTTAGGTATAATCACCAGGGGGGAGGTAATGGAAATAGGTCTAACACAGCTGGTTCTTGGAGGTCAGATTCAGCAGGTCCTTCATGGAAGTCTGATGCAGATTCATGGAGAACACCCAGAGCAGCTGTAGCTGAATCTGAGCAAGGCTCTGGAGCTCCTCCATTCACTCCAGAACAACTTGATGCAATGCTCAAGATTCTGGAGAGCCAAAGGGCCCATGCAGTTGTGGAACAAGTTAGAGCTACAATGGCAACTACAGGTATCAGTGGTAAGTCACATTTATGGATTATTGATTCGGGAGCTACAAATCATATGACATTTAATAAATCTATATTAAATGATTTCAAGTCCTTTGTCCATAACAGGAAAGTTAGAATAGCTAATGGGGAGAATATTGATATCTTAGGATATGGTAATATCCAGATATCAGATAACTTAGTACTCAAACATGTTTTGTATGTACCTGGTTTAGACTGTAATCTAATCTCAGTAAAACAACTTGTGACTGATAACAAACGTTGGGCTGTCTTTTCACCTAATCAATGCTATTTTCTGTCATCTATTTCCTCATGCCTCCAGGGGAAAGCAGTGAAGGAGAATACCACCACCAGGGAGATGATTGGCAATGCTAATCATCAAGATGGACTTTTTATTTTGGAAACCCCAAGACAAGACTGTTCCAAGAACAATTCTAGGGTGTATTCTTGTATAGACAAGCTTAATGTCTCTAGAATAGACAAGTCTAGAATTGCTCTTATTTTGTTATGGCACAGAAGGTTAGGGCACCCTAACTTTCTGTACCTTAGAAAAATCAAACCTCATCTGTTTACTAATGTTGTTTTTGACTCACTCAAGTGTGAGACATGTTTGTATGGAAAACAGTCACGGGTTCAGTATCCTTCAAAAGTTTATGCTGAAAGTAGGCCCTTCAATCTGGTCCATTCTGATATTTGGGGACCCTCTAGAGTTCTTAATGTTAATGAAAGTAGATGGTTTGTTATTTTTGTTGATGACCACACACGGGTCACCTGGATCTATTTAATGAAACATAAATCTGAGTTAACACATGTCTTCAAAATGTTTCTTACTCTTATACAGAATCAGTTTAACACCTGCATTAAGAATCTTAGGACAGATAATGGGAGTGAATATATGGATAATGTGATGAAATCTGTCCTTGCTGAAAGGGGCATTCATCATCAAACATCGAATGTCTACACCCCTCAGCAGAATGGAATTGCTAAGAGGAAACATAGACATATTCTGTCAGTGGCTAGGTCTTTGATATTTTCCATGGATGTTCCAAAGTATCTCTGGGGTGAGGCAGTGCTCACTGCTACCTACCTTATCAATAGGATGCCCTCTAGAGTATTGAACTTTGCAAGCCCCAGGGATAAGCTACTTGCTGTTTTTCCATATTGCTTACTTTTATCTGAACTGCCTTTTAAAATATTTGGCTGTACTGCTTATGTATATTTCCAGTCTCAGAACAAGGGAAAGTTGGACAGACGATCTATCAAATGCGTATTTCTTGGATATTCTGGTACTCAAAAGGGCTATAAGTGTTTTTGCCCGCATACAAGGAAGATATGTACTACATTGGATGTTGTTTTTGATGAATGTAAACCTTATTTCTCTGATTCTTGTCAACAAAATGGTATAAGTTCTGAACAGGATCTTTTTTGGAGCATTATTGAGACCATACCTGTTGGGAGTGATCACACTAATACAACAAATGATGGCCCTACTGAAGATGGTACTAATGCTGGCCCTGTTCTTGAGGAAGGGTTACCACAGCAACAAGAACGTGCCAAACTTCCAATTACTCAGGTATACAGGAGAAGGGACAGACAGGTAACATCTGAGCCTGATAATATTTCTAGTCCAGTGAATGTTGATCTTGTTGGAAATGAGTCTGAGTCACAACGAGATACTGATCACTTACCAATTGCCTTAAGGAAGGGTACCCGAGAATGCATTAGATATCATAAATTTCTTGGTAAAAAAGGTTATACATCCATCTATCATTTGAATAAAGTACTGTCATATAATAAACTTAGTCCTGTGTTTAAACTGTTTAATGTTAATCTTGACACGCAAATCATACCCAACTCCATTGAGGAAGCATTTGGTCACAAGGAATGGAAACAAGTCGTAGAAGAAGAAATGTCTGCCTTAATTAAGAATGATACCTGGGAACTAGTACCAAAACCAGAAAATGTGTGTCCAGTAGGGTGTAAATGGGTTTTTTCTCTAAAGTATAATTCAGATGGTACACTTAATAGACACAAAGCTAGGCTTGTTGCAAATGGGTATATACAGTCCTATGGAATTGACTATGTTGAGACATTTGCGCCTGTGGCTAAGCTGAATACCATCAGAATTATTTTCTCTATAGCCATAAACCTTGATTGGAAATTAGTGTAACTTGATATTAAAAACGCATTCTTGAATGGTGAGCTGAAAGAACTAGTTTATATGGATATCCCACCCGGGTATGAGTCAACAGCTACGGATGGTAAGATTTGTAGGTTAAAACGATCTATATATGGATTAAAACAATCACCTAGAGCATGGTTTAATAAATTTGCAAAAGTGCTTGGTGTATATGGGTTTAAACAAGCCCATAGTGATCACACTTTGTTTGTTTATGCTTCAGGCACTTCAGTTGTGATTCTTGTTGTATATGTAGATGATATAGTCTTAACAGGAAGCTGCCCACAGGAAATTGATAAAGCAAAAAGGTATCTCTCTACTGCCTTTGAAGTTAAAGATCTTGGTTCTTTAAGGTATTTCTTAGGCATGGAAGTAGGAAGAAGTAAGTCAGGCATGATGATTTCACAAAGAAAATATGTTCTAGACTTATTACAAGAGACTGGAATGACTGGTTGCAAACCAGTGTCTACACCTATGGAACCCAAGAATGTATGTAAGACACATAGTTCTGAATTGCTCACAGATATACATTCATATCAAAAACTAGTAGGAAAATTGATTTACTTGTCACATACTAGACCCGATATCTGTTACTCAGTAAGCTATGTTAGCCAGTTTATGCATGCACCTACTACTTTACATTTACAGGCTGTAATGAGGATTCTAAGATATCTCAAGGGTGCTCCTGGTCAGGGATTGTTTTTTGGAAAAAATAACTGCAGGGATATACAGGTATACACGGACGCTGATTGGGGAGGTTCCAAAAGTGATATGCGGTCTACTTCTGGCTATAGCACA
The DNA here is from genome assembly GCA_036186865.1 of Eustoma russellianum. Taxonomy (NCBI): domain Eukaryota; kingdom Viridiplantae; phylum Streptophyta; class Magnoliopsida; order Gentianales; family Gentianaceae; genus Eustoma; species Eustoma russellianum. The sequence goes on along the minus strand of AP025041.1, from coordinate 42,225,436 downwards.
TTCCTCTGGGGTAATCTTGTTACTTGGAGAAGTAAGAAACAGACTGTTGTTGCACGCAGCAGTGCTGAAGCAGAATTACGAGCGTTAGCTCTTGGACTCTGTGAAGGATTATGGATTAAACGGGTTTTAAGTGATCTACAGTTTTTGAACACTGACTTAAAAATTAATGCTTATTGTGATAATATTTCTGCTATTAATATGGCAAGAAAATCCAGTTCATCATGACAAGACCAAGCATGTAGAGATTGACCGACATTTCATTAGAGAGAAGATTGAAGACGGAACACTAAGCATACATCATGTCTCTTCATCTGAACAGGTTGCGGATATTCTAATAAAGGCAGTATCACCAGGATTGTTTCATAATTTATTGTCCAAGCTTGGGTGCTCAAATATATACACCCAGCTTGAGGAAGGGTGTTGAAATACATTGTAAATAAGTATGTATAGAATGTATATGTGTACAGAGGTCAGTGACCGTTAGGAAGGCTACTCTATGATAACTTGGCCATTAGTTACCGTTAGTTTTATCTTTCTCCTCACTGTTCTCTTTCATAGTATAAATATAGTTTCTCTGTAGTAGAATAGGAGTATGTAAGAACTTCAAGTTCTACAATTGATTTATCTTGAATAATAACATTCATCACAATTTCTCTTCAATCACTATTTCAATATTTCTACACAAATGTGCCAAACAACTTGAAGAAAAAGGACTAGAATTCGTCATGCAGTGCTGATTTTAGATCAAGTTTTGACAAGGAGGAAGACCAGATAGGTAATATTATAGCATTTAAATCACATGTGTCTGTCTCTACATCGGAAAAAAATCTCGGATAAGCCTTCTGTGTCGATTTCATACCCAGCGATAAGGCAGAACCTGTGATAGTTAACGAATCAGATGATGAAAATTATTCTTTCACTAGAGAAGATTTGTATGAGACTGATCATGATGGCGAAATAGGTGAATTTTTGGAAACAAAAGAAGAATCTGAAAGAAAAAGTGATGGCCAGAAAACTTTGAGTGAACTATTATCTCACTATGAAAGATTTAGGTCATTGTATGAGCAACAATTTGCTAAATTAAACAGTAAAAATCTCACAAATGAAACAAAGACTTCATGTCAAACGTGATAAGGCCGACGCAAAATTGAATCAAACTAACAAGAATCTTAAAGTCATCGAAACCAAAACAGAAAGACTTGATCATATTCTTTCAGTCTAAAGAAATTTTGTAGATCATTCCGGACACGGCTATGATGGCCAAGAGATCAAGAAGGCTCCAACATTTGTGAAAGCTTCAAGTACACCTCAAATCTCCTTTGAAAAGAAGAGAAGAAAATTTTTCCGGTGAGTCATCATTGTTACATGTTTGGTCATATCAGACCAAGATGCTTCACCTACCTCGGAAAATTGAGAAGGGCAGTGTCTCGAACTCAAGATGACAACACAGTTGTTGGCACAACCAATGACATTGGTTCTGTTATAGGAAAACAGAAAGCTAAAAGGTATGCGTACTAAATCTGATTTGACATGTTTAAAGCTTCTAAACCTTTTGAAGTTGTCGTTAATAGCTCAATACATGTGTCTAAGACTAAAAAATAGTTGCCTAAAATTCACATGTGCACAAAAGGTCAAGCAAACATCTGATAATGGGCTCAAAGGACATGTCGTAGGTAAAAATGCATTAAATCATGATGGGTTCTGAAACCTAGACAGTCGGCTGCAAATTAAAATCATTTTGATAAAATGACTAGAGCCCATAAAGTTGGAACTATTGAAAATCTTTGTAGAACTATTTGGCATTTAAGTGAAACTTGTGATCTGTTACGCGACAACTGAAATTCAGCCTACAAATATTTGACAAAGCACTTTGATACGTTGAAAATTGAACTATTAAGAAGGTCATATGTTGTAACCGACACTTTGGGGAAAAAAAGTCAAATTAATTAATTAATTAATTAATAAGGTAGAAGTTAAAAATAATAATAATAAAATATAATTTTATCTTAATAACTACCCATTATCATAACCCACTTCCCTAATTCCCCTCCCTCATAACCGCCCCTTCCCAATTAAATTCCCTAAAATCCTCCCCCAACCCATCTATAACGGCACAACAACAAAAAAAAAAAAAGAGAGAGAGTGTGAATGAGAAGGGAAGCAACGGCAGGGAGAAGAATAGAGGGAGAGGAAGAGAGAGAGAAAAAAAAAGAGAAGGAAGAAGGAGGATTGGACACCCACATCAAATTCAACTCTGTTTTTGATCCGTGAAGTCGTATTCAAGAGGTAGATTACCCTCCCCTCTGTCGGATTGCTTTGGATTCCCTCGCATTCTGTTTTGGGAAATATTTGATTATCACTGTATGTTTATCTTTTACATGTTTATTATGAATCCTTTATGTTTTGGTTTGTAAATTGCGTGTTTGGCCTAAGATATAGATCACATAGCACGGAAATAGGTCGAAATGGGTTCAGTTCGTCGAAAAACGCACCCAGAGGCGGCGCGCGTAACACACGCGCGGCAGCCCACGCGCGCCTTTGAGCGGCGCGTGCAGTACGTGGGCTGATGTTATCAGTTGCGTTACCAAGAATGCGTTAAATAGAGTCTAATGGAATTGGTTTGGGGTAAATCAGAGTTAAAACCAAAAAGTTATGGATTTTTGAATGAAATTAGAATTTAAAGAAAATAATAAAAGAATTTTTTTTTTAAAAAAAAGGGAAAGGAACGTACAGGCCATAGGCCTGATTTTTGGTAAAAAAATAAAAAAAAAAAACAAAAACAAAAGGTGGCAGGCCAGCCCTGTTTCGGTAATAGGCCAGCAATGGCAGGCTGGAAATTAATTTCACCAGGCCTGAAAATCGGCCCAATTCTGCAGGGCATTTAAAAGAATAAAGGGCCAGTGGGCCGAAGGCCAGCAGGCCAGTTTCCAGCGGACTGGACTGCCTGCGAATTCTGAAAAGGGCCAGAAATTGTCAAGGCCTGTAAAAAAAAAAGGTGTTAAATAAGGTCAAGATAAATTGAGGTTTGGCTAAATATTAATAATAGTAATACTAATAACAATAATAATAAAATATATTAATAAAAAAATAAATAAATAAAGTGAAGGTGCTGTGTGTCGCAGGAGAGGAAAAAAAACATATGTATTATGTAATGATAATAATGATTATAATATTAATAATCAACTATGTAAAATATATATGATCAATTAATTTGACATTAATGTTAAATAAGTAAGAAAATTTAGAAACCCACTAAATTAATTTAAAAGAAGAAAAAAAATAGTAGGGGAAGATAAAAATATTTAAATAAAAGATTTAAGTGTTTGAAAGCCTAGGAAAAATAAAATAAAGTGTAGAAACCTAAAATAAAGTCTAGAAAGATAAAATAACGGTAGAAGATAAAATAAAGTAATGAACCCCACGCAACATAGGGTAACTACGCAATATAGGTAATACGCAACATAGAACGGAGCATGCAACATAGGACAAACGGAAGTGTGCAAGTGTGACGCATTCATGGCACGAGCATTGCATTTGGCCTATGAGCCGTGTGGCCTGACGAGGCGTGTGATGGGTGTTGGTAATAATGGTTACCTTCATCCGATAGGACCCGGGACATGCATAGCATAACATGGAAAAGAATGAGCATATCGTGTGATATTAAATGACTGCGTGTGACACGGAGATAGAAGTGCATGCATCATGAACTTGCGCATTGCATTTATTAATGTTGTGATTATTTGTCTTGTTATTAAGTTGTTTCAGCGCTATGTGTTGGGATACGGATCGGGTCGGGTATGTGCTATTTCCTTAATTATGCTTTATTTGCTTCATTATTTATCTGTTTATGCTTTATTGCTTTATCTACCTGCTTCATGCTTTATGTGCTCTATGTGTTACCCGACTCAGCATGTGACAGTCTCTTTTCGGGAGAGACGGGTAACCTACGAGTGACTCCATCACTCACCCCTCCACCAACCCTCCACAGGTGAGCAGGATTAAGAGTATGTATGTCTATCAAGGCTGAGAAGAGTGAGCTGGGCTCGAGAAGGGATCTTGTTGACCGGAAGCTTGTTCTTGGGATAGTCAGATAGACCTCCACCTAGGTTTATTGTTTGATTTTAGTACTTCATACTTGACTTAGCGGGTTTCGTCAACCATTGTACTTGATTTTATTTTGGTGGATTTAATTTGATCAAGACGTTTATTTTTTTTAATTATCGTTTCTGCGAAAAATTTCTACGTCAGTTCTGACGTGCAAAGAAGTTTGAACGACGCTTTGTGGTCCTCTTAGTAGGCTACGGCGGGTGCACTGTTCCCGATGCTAGGGCTCGGGAGCGGGGCGCTACATCATAGGTTTGTGTAATGTTCAATAGTCATCCTTAAACACATTTTGCTATTGGTTTCTTGACTGGACACTGCTATACATTGATGTGCACATAGCATTCATTTATTGCTTAGCTAGAGCACTTGGTCAAATTTAAATTTTAATGATCACTTATAAAGAATAAATGTGTGACAGGTTTTGCGTGCGCCCAAAAAGAGCTGAAGGGTTAAAGCACACTAGATCCTGCGTACCCTCCAAATGCTTAGCCGGTCTAGGTGATCATTTGAGCAAAGTAGAAGTTTTGCCAATTCAATTGTGTTAAAAACAGACTTCAAAAGTTTTGCCAATTCAATTGTGTTAAAAACAGACTTCAAAAAGGTGATCCTCAGCCTTATGGTTTCTAAAGGGATTCAGATTTATTCTAGCCGAGCTCAAAAGGAGGTACATATTGGACGACCGGCACCGTTCTAATATTCTCTAAGATTCACCTCGGCTGATCTCAAATCAAATGAGTCTGTTGGACATTCTCCATTTTGGCAATTATCCTCAGAGGGTCACTTCAGCTAGGGATTTCTAGTTTTGCCTCGCAAGTTAACAGGTTTATTACGTTTTGAATTCTTAAGCTCTGCTCACACTACATAAACAACCGTTATATTCTTTAAGGTGAGTTTGTTAAATGCCACACTTGGCTGTTTAAGTTTTAGAGCACAGACTCGACGTTCTTATCTTTATAACTTCAAGACAATTTGAAAGTTTAACTTTGTAAAAGAGAATACTGCGGCTACAAGCAAACTTCATTCAAAGGTTGAGTCAAGAATGACAGAAGACTATAAATTTATGAACTTACATAAAATCATCCCTAAGATCTACCCCTTCACTAAAGCGTCTACACTAGGCATTAAAAGCCTCTTTGGCATCGGAGTTATACAGTTCAGCTATCCGAAGGTCATTCTTATCTAGGGAAGAATCTAGTGCAGTATAAACATTGATAGCTTCAGTCTGACCCATCTCCAAGGCAAACCCTTGCAGAAGCGCCACATTCTCGATTAGAAAGGAGGACTTCTTGAACTCGCCCACAGCCTGTTGCTTAGCGTCGGATAATCGCTGCGGAATCAATGCAGCTTCACCTTGGAGTTCAGCTACTCCGCGCTCCACCTCTGCCCGATTTGTGTTTGCTTCTTCCACGCCAGACATAATAGATTGGTTCTCAGCCTTGAGAGTTTGATTCTCAGCCTCAGCTTATTTCAGAGATTGCTCCATCTCTGCCACCTGGCTCTGCAGAGCCTCATTGTGCTGAGAAGACGCAATTAGGGCAGCTTGCGTAGCTGTCTCACTCTTTTTCGATTTCTCCAGCTCAGCTTGAAGTTCAGCAATCCGCTGGGCCCTCTGCTTAGTCAATTTAGCGAAATGAATGTTTCTTTCTCCAGAAGTCCGCTGAAATCCTCAGCGAGAGTGAGAAGCTCCATTTGAGAGGCTCTGTACGGCAAAGAGACCAGATAGGTTAGTCTCTTATTAAGTATCCAAATTAAGATCTCAAACAGGTACAAAGACTTACCAGTGCTACGTCGCGATGTATTTGGTCAACAAGCTCTCCAAAGGATAAGTTATGGAATTTGTTTAGGGCAGCAGATGATACTGACCCTTTATTCAGATGGCGAGCCACTTCAACTTCTTCAGCGCTCTCCTCTTCAACAGGGACCTCGCTATGTTTTTCTGCAGCGTTATCTCCCAAAAACTACGGCACCTCGGCAGTTGGAGACCCAGCAAGGCTGAGCCACTCTTCCAAACTGAAATGCAGCTGTGCAGAGGGGCCAAGTCCTTGGCCTTGTCTTCTCTTTGCTGGACGCAGTGCCTGCTCAGCCTCGTCCTTGCCCTCTTCGAAACTGACCACAACAACCACAGCATTGATGGGATTAGCTTGTAGAGCTGACGTAGCTCCAGCTGGGGGCATGACTCCCCGCCTCTTGCAGTAACTCTGCATAAAAGTGCAAGGTCAGCAGACACATAGGAAAAACATGTAAAAGAAGAGTTGAAAGCCAAAATCACCTGGTGCAAGATGCACCCTTGTTCCTGCAATTCTTTGAGCTGGCTGCCTTCAGAAGCTCTATGCGCCAACCCAAGTGGTGCATCTGATTGGGACTACTATGCCCCTTGAGCAATCGCTCCGGCTTGGCTCGCTATTGTTGCTTTTATTCCTCTCCTTTTGGATATTATTGCAGCGACGAGATCAGCCGTGAGAGATTCCATGGCTCCTGCAAAATCATCAGGTCATCCCAACATCAAGTCAAAAGTCTCATAAAATACGAAGGCTAGATTCCTACCCTGGCTGGCCTCTAAATTTTTCTCCTCCGAAAATGCTGAAACTGGGGCCGCACACCAGGTGATCCAACTCGTCCTTCTTTAGCACATGGCTATTGACCTTAAGCAAATTCACCGTGGCCTCGAAGCTCTAAAGACTCCAGGCCATCTCTTGATGTTGAACAACATGTAATTTATTGTCAGTTTTGGAGAACGTCCTGGCTAGTAGTGCCAACCTTCCTTACATAGAAAAATTTCCCTTTCTAATTCTTGGTTGAAAAAAGGTTAACGGCAAAACGGAATGCCTTATTTAAAGCCTGCCTACTGAAATAGAACCAACTTTCAGAGGCCTTACATGTGAAAAATCCTCTGAAAGTTTCGATTTCGAAACTGACTTGGACAGAACGGAGAAATTGAAAATAACAAGCCAAAATCCTAATGCCATTGGGTCCAATTTGAGGCAATATGAGCTAATAGAATATAAGAATCAGCTTTAGAGACTTGGGATGGGCAGAGAAAAACCAGGTTTAAAGTATTCTTTATACACTACCTCATATCCCGCCGGGGGATCATGGGCAGTGCACCTAGCTGGGGGAAGAAGGGGGTCGAACCTATTACAAGCTATTTGGCATATTTGGCAGAGTTCAGCAAGCTAAACTTGGGACAAAGTACGAAATGGTTCTCCACTAAACCCACGGCTTTATCGCGACTCACTGACCGAAAAGACAGAGAATTAAAATCTACCTCTCTAGGTTGGCAGTTCAAGCTAGGGCGCCCTAAAGGTGCCGCCATGGAAGCCATGCTGCTAGAGCGAGCAATATCGCTTGGCCCCACTACATCATCTGAGTTTCCCTCGGAGGACGACCAAGAAAAAAACCTCTCCGCTGCGCTGCCAGCAGAGGCAATTTCAGGGTTCTGAGAATCGCTAGACAGAGACATAATGGTTGAAAGAAGGCGAGAGAAGCTTACTTGAAAATGAAATGGGGGAAAGGCTGCCGGAGATGAAGGTAGCAGAGTTCAAGTTAATAGCGGAATAAAGTGACGAAGAATGTCTTGCTAGCAGGCACTTATAATCTCACCTCACAAACAGAGGTGATCTTTCATAGAATTCCCCCTCAAATTCTCCAACCAGCATACAAATGATTCGTTGTATCTGCATCGATATCTGCATCAGAGCCGACTACTGATTAATTACCTGACACTGCCCAATTAAAAGCTGACATGTTAACACCTTAGCCAGAATGCTTTGATCTTTGACAGAAGATTAGTCTACCCGTGCTTCGTCGAATTCAATGCTCAGCTCAGCCAGACTAATCTGAGGGCAAGTGATGAACCCAGAAACTGACTGCTGAATACGACAAGTAATTCTACCTTGGCCAGTAACAGTCAACGTTACTTCGATCCACTGCGGGCACACTCCCTTTTAGCTTGGCCAGCCCAGCTTTACTTGTGAAGTCCTACTCTAGCTGAGCTAATATTCTTGCTCAGTCTGGAAGGCGAATTACCCTAGTAGGTCTTGATAAATTCAGCTCGGCCAAAGGATATGTCACTAGATCAGCAGACAGAACAGCTTACCTCAGGACAGCCCAGTAAGAGGCCAAGGACAGTATCCTTCAGGTGAGCTCAACAAAGCACCACGGACCAATCCCAACCATGCTGTCCTCCCCTCGGTTTTCTAGCTGCACTGCTCAGGGAGTACCTCAACTCAGCCACATCATGCTTAGGTAGACGCCTGTCAGCTAGCTGCTTTAGCCATGCACTGCGACATGTGCCACCACATGGTCACCATGCAGCCGGAAGCTGCCAACAGGGCAGCAACGTGTCAATTGTCATCATCATACCATTCCTCTGCCATGCACCGCTTATATCAACTCATATAAAGGAGCCAATCCCCTCATCAGGGACGGACCAAGCTGAATTTGAGCCAAGAAAGGCTACACCCAGCTCTTCCCAGCAGGAAAAGCCACCTTCTCCTAAAGGAGAACACCTTCCAGGTTGCTTCAACCTCTACTTCCAATTCATATTCATATAACCATACCCAACACTAACTTGAGCATCGGAGGGTTGGACAGTAGCCCTGAGCCTCTAACGTCGTCTTCCCATCGCATGTTTCAGAAAAGTCCTAACGAGGAGCCGACGACGTTGTCCTTGGACCGCTTGTGATCCATCTAGCGAAAATCCGACTTCGTCAGTCTCCCTTATGTGAAGCGGCATTAGCCTACTTGTGATGATGTCAATGAAGCAAAAGCATTCCAGCGTGATATTTATGTAGTAAGGTTCGCTCCCTATCGTATAAAAAATGTCCAAAGTGCCTAAAAAAAAGCGAAAGTCAGAATGAATTGTAGGATTTTTTTGTGATGAAGGAATCATTAAAAGAAGGCATAAAATGAAATGAAATGAAATGAAATGGAAAGGAAAGAAACGAAACGAAACGAATGAAATAAAAAGGCTCGACTATATAAACTATATGTATGTTCGATTAGGAATTGAACGTCTAAGTTATGTCTATGTTTAGGAAATGGTAAAAAGGGAGTTAAAAATATTGAAAGTCGTTAAAGGGTTATTTTATATTATTGAACATGAAGGAGCTCATCCTTTGGTCATTTATATATCTTTAGGTATGATCTTGACGTGGCTACCCAGGATTGAGCCTCATGTAACCTCAGTTTAAGTTTTTCCCCTATGATGTTCTTGAAATGTTTATAATTTGAGGATGTTTGCGGGAGATGATGGATATTTGACATATTTCATGAATGTTATGTTATATAACTTTTAGATTTATACGTTCACACTGATGTTTAGACAGTACGAGGCTTAATGTCCCTTGAAAATCAAACTGTTGAGATATTTATGGTCATAGCCCGATATTAGACAGAGGACATGCCAAAGGTGGTACCAGAGGCTGGTTTGCTCTGAGTACACTTACATGTGTAATTAAGTTATGATATGTAGACTAAGCATGAAATGTGTTAAGAAGATGATCATGACAGCTAAAGTACGGTAAGGCTATGATAAATCATTGTGTGATTTTATTTTCAAATAATAGAGACTGTTTAATTGCAGTAAAATGATGACAACATCGCAAATTGATGGGGAGAGACAGATGAGGAGCAAGAACAGCAGTGTGCCAGGATTGGAGTATCCCGTTCGCCTCTAGGAACAAACGAGCAGGTAGCACCAGTAGGGGTGTAGCGCCCCGCTCCCGAGCTCCATCCTCGGTAACGGTGCACCCGCCGTATCTCACTCAGGAGAATACAAGGCGTCACATCAACCTGCTACACGTCAGTGCTGACATAGAAAAGTTTTCCTTTTCTTTCTGCGGAAACGATAAGTCACAACACTAATTTGAAATTTATGAACTTTAAGGAAGTAACGACAGTAATTCTAGGCTGACCAGGCCTTACAAGTCAAGGTCAAATGTCTAAATTTAAAAGCATGAAACTGTTTTCAAAGTAAAGCTGAAAATTAAACTGTCTGTGTCATCCCAATAACATCATAAGAATCCCGTCTCCATCCTCGCTGCACACACTCCTCCGAGTCACTCAGCCCATTCCACGGTGTCGGACCCATCCTCAACGTAGATATAATCATACTCCGTCTCGGCTACATATGGAATAGTAGGGGTGAGTGATGGTAATCACCCAGTAGGTGCCTCTCAAAACAATACAAAACTTACATATCCAAAAAGATATCACCATGTAGCCTTATAAGACAGATAGCACGCCACCAGAAAGTAAGACACTCCATACAACCGACATAAAACAACCCGACATGACTTATACGGAAAGTAAACAATCCATACAAGATGTATGTGCAAGTACGTGATGCATGCTCACATAACGTGTCATACGCAACTAGAAACATGCCAGGCAAAATGCTCCTGGACCTATATGCAATGCATGCTCCCGGGACCTAACTCCAGCGTCATGGTCTCTAGCCACCACTTGCTGTTCTGGACACCCACGCCCTATAGACGCTGCGTATCGTATGACACCCACGCCCTATAGATGCTGCGTATCTTCAGACACCCACGCCCTATAGACGCTGCGTATTCGCACGGCACCCACGCCCTATAGACGCTGCGTATCACATGACACCCACGCCCGACCGACGCTGCGTATCATCACGGCCCCCACGCCCTATAGACGCTACGTATCCTCCGAACACGCACGCCCTCAGACAATGGGTACCTCATGCAATGCACGTGCCATGAATGCAAGGGAAAGGAAAAAAAACAGTTGGACGTCATCCTCTGACGTCGATCGATCGACGTACATCTGAGATACATCGAACCCTCAGCCTCTGGACGTCGATCGATCGATGTACTTCTGAGATACATCGATCTCTCGCCCTCTGGACGTCGATCGATCGATGTCTATCTGAGGCACGTCGAACCCTCAGCCTCTGAACGTCGATCGATCGATGTCCCCGAATTTCAGAATTCTCATTCCGAAATTTCTGCAGTCCATTCATTCAATCTCATTCAACCTTTCACCCCTTCTCCCATATCCATACACGCATAACGACCTCTCAACCCCACAAGAAACGTACCACAACAAGCTCATATTGAAATCAAGAACGTATAACGGAAAATAAACACATTGGCCACATAATCAAGATCTAATATCGAAATCAAGAATCCAACATCAACAACCACATAAAAGATACACTTTGCCTATGCAACCTTCATACCGTTTTGAGGGAACAATTAGTATGCACCTACCTCGATTCCTAGCGAGAGTTGATAGCTATGCGAGAGTGATAAAGATCTGATTGGAGTTGTGATCTCCTCCTCTTGAATCTTGGATCGAAGATCCTTCTTTTCCTTTATCCCTTATGGCCGAAAATTGAGAGAGGAAAGGGAGAGAGGAGGCTGCCGTTTCAAAAGAAAGAGGGGGGGGGGAGATTAGGGTTAATCAAAATTTAAGTGAGAGATAGAGAGTTATGAGTGAGGGGTTTGGGGAAGTTTATGGTGATAAGTGAGAAATTTTAGGAAGGAGGTTGACTAATTAGTTGGATAGGATTTAGTCACTTTAATTATTTTATCTATTCATTCATTTTTTTATTTTATTTTTATTATATTTTTTTTTAAAACCCAGAATATAACATCCTACCCCCCCTTACAAAAAGTTTCGTCCCCGAAACTTGCCGTACCTTACTCAAAGAGATGTGGGTAACGGTCGCGCATTTGTTCTTCTAGCTCCCATGTCGCTTCGTTCTCCCTGTGATTGCTCCATTGAACCTTGACATAGGGAATAATCCTTCTTCTTAACTCCTGCTCCTTCCGGTCCAGTATTCTGATCGGTACCTCTTCATAGGAAGCATCGGGCCTGATCTTAAGTGGTTGTGCATCCAACACATGACTTGGGTCGGAGACATACTTCCTTAACTGTGAGACGTGGAACACGTTGTGCACCTGAGCCAACATCGGAGGTAATGCCAGTTTGTAAGCTAGGTCTCCAACCTTTTCGAGTATCTCATAAGGTCCAATGTAACGCGGTTTCAACTTCCCTTTAACTCCAAACCGTGTCACACCCTTCATGGGTGACACTTTAAGATAGACTTTTTCTCCCTCCTTGAACTCTAAAGGTCGTCTCTTCGTGTCGGGCCAACTCTTGCTTCTATCTTGAGCCGTCTTAAGACGTTCACGAATTAGTTTCACCCGTTCTTTAGTTTGCTCGATTATTTCTGGAGCCGTCAACCTACGTTCACCAACTTCGTCCCAATGCACAGGTGACCTACACTTTCGTCCATATAAGGCCTCAACTGGTGCCATACCTATGGTACTGTGATGGCTGTTGTTGTAGGAGAACTCTATTAATTTAAGCATGCTGTCCCAGTTCCCTTTGAAATCCAATGCGCATGCCCTCAACATGTCCTCCAAGGTCTGAATGGTCCTCTCAGATTGACCGTCCGTCTGGGGGTGAAAAGCGGTGCTCAGTCGCAACTCAGTCCCCATCTTTTTCTGGCAAGCTGCCCAGAACTGAGATGTAAACTTCGGATCACGATCAGACACTATGCTGACTGGCACTCCATGGAGGCAAATAATGTTATCAATGTACATAGTTACCAACCTCTCCATTGTAAGTCCGGTGGGAATAGGCAAGAAATGAGCGGACTTAGTCAGTCGATCCACAATTACCCATATCACATCATTCCCATTTCTTGTCTTCGGGAGTCCAACCACAAAGTCCATTGTCACATGTTCCCACTTCCATTCGGGTATTTCTAGAGGTCGTATCAGTCCACTCGGTCTTTGGTGTTCCGCCTTAACTTGCTGGCAAACGAGGCACCTTTCCACAAACTCGGCAATGTGCCTCTTCATGCCATTCCACCAATAGTGTCTCTTCAGATCATTGTACATCTTCGTAGCACCAGGGTGAATAGACAGTCTCGAATTATGTGCCTCCTTCAACAACCCTCTCCTAAGATCCTCAACATCAAGTACGCACAATCTTCTTTGGTACCACATACTGCCGTCATCATGAACCTGAAATCCATCCACTTGGCTGGTTAACATTCTTTCTCGCGTTTCTCTAATTGTTGCATCGTTCTTCTGTGCTTCCTTAATCTGATCTACCAAGGTTGGAGTGATAATTAGCGTGGCCAGAATATCTGTGGTAGAATCCACAAGATCCAAATCAAATTCTGCCATTTCCTTTTCTAGAGTAGCCTGCCGTGCATGGCTTGATTTCCTACTTAAGGCATCAGCTACTCGATTGGCCTTCCCTGGATGATAGCTGATGGTTAAATCATAATCTTTCAATAATTCCAACCATCTCCTTTGGCGCATGTTCAGCTCCTTTTGCGTGAACAGATACTTAAGGCTTTTGTGATCAGTGAACACCTCGCACTTCACTCCATATAGATAGTGGCGCCAGATTTTCAGTGCGAACACCACCGCTGCAAGTTCCAAATCATGCGTCGGATAATTCAGCTCATAGGGCTTTAGCTGTCTCGAAGCATACGCAATGACCTTGCCATTTTGCATTAGTACGCATCCTGAAAAACAAAAGTTAGACCACATCTCTAGTTGTATACCAAATCAACTTGAAATTATATACATCTACCTAGCCCGTTCTTCGATGCGTCACTATAAATGACAAATCCCTCTGACACGGAGGGCTGAGCAAGAACAGGGGCTGTGGTCAATCTCCTTTTTAGCTCGGCGAAGCTCTGCTCACACTCGGTGGTCCATTCGAACTTTGACTTCTTCTGTGTCAACCGGCTCAGAGGCACTGCAATAGATGAGAAGCCTTCTACAAACTTCCTATAGTATCCAGCCAGACCGAGAAAGCTTCTTACTTCAGTCACATTAGTGGGTCTAGGCCACTCAGTGATCGCCTCTACCTTCTTTGGATCTACGGAAATTCCTTCTTCAGAGACCACATGACCCAAAAAGGCTACGCTCTTCAACCAGAACTCACATTTACTGAACTTGGCGTACAATTTGCTTCTCCGAAGGGTCTCCAAAATTTCCCTCAGATGTTCAGCGTGAGTCTCTTCGTCAGGGGAGTATATCAGGATATCATCAATGAACACCACAACATACTTATCCAGCTGTTTCCGGAATACCGTGTTCATTAAATCCATAAAGGCGGCTGGGGCGTTGGTTAATCCAAAAGGCATAACCAGGAATTCATAGTGGCCATAGCGTGTTCGGAAAGCGGTCTTGGCTGTATCCCCAGATTTGATCCTCAACTGGTGATAACCGGATCGCAAATCAATTTTGGAAAACACTCTAGCTCCCTGGAAGAAATTTCGTCAGTGGTGTAAATTAACGAATAACTGAGAGTTCAAATTAAAGCTCTAACTTGTCATTACCCGTAGCTGATCAAAGAGATCCTCAATTCGAGGTAGTGGATACTTGTTTTTGATAGTGATCTTATTGAGCTCCCGGTAATCTATACACAATCTCATGCTCCCATCCTTCTTCTTCACGAACAGGACTGGAGCACCCCAGGGTGATACACTGGGTCGAATAAACTTACGATCCAACAGTTCTTGCAACTGCTCCTTCAACTCCTTGAGCTCTGCTGGAGCCATGCGGTAGGGTGCCCTGGATATGGGTTCTGCACCGGGTATGAGATTGATCTCGAACTCTACCTCTCTTTCTGGTGGCAGTCCTGGTAACTTTTCGGGAAAGACATCTGTAAATTCCTTTACCACAGGGATTTGGTCGATCTGTGGAACCTCTTGTTCCGCACCCATTGAGTAAATCAAGAATCCTTCTCCTCCTTTCTTTAGCGCTCTAAATGCCTGAGCTGCAGTTAAATAAAGCTTCTGGGGCACCTTCTTTAATTTAGGATTCCCTTGAAAGATAGTTTCCCCCAATTCTGGTGTCTTCATGCTAACTTGGAGTTGCCGGCAATCAATGTTTGCATGATACCTTGCTAAGAAGTCCATGCATAAAATAACGTCGAAATCGTACATTTGAATCGGTATCAAGGTCGCAGAGAACTGCAGACCGTTAATCTCCAATCCACATTTCTTGTAACGGTGATGAGACACGAGTACTTGGCCGCCAGCGGCTTGTATACGATATGGAGTCTCAATCCATTCGGGAAAAGTATCCAGCTTCTTGGCAAATCTCCTTGCCATGAACGAGTGACTCACTCCGCTATCAAACAGAACATTTGCTGGTACTTTATTAATTAAAATCACACCTACCACATTCAAGGTTTAACACACAACTCATAACAACACATAAAATTTAATCCAACTTCGAAATTAAGTACTTAAATAAATGTACCCGTCACCACGTCGCCCGACTCCTCGACTTCGGCATCCGTCATCGCGTGTACCCGGGCATTGGTCCGGCCTCGTCCTCCCTGCTGAGCCTGTGTCTGCGAGTTTACCTGAGCCGGTGCTGAGCATTCCTTAGCAATATGTCCTTACTTCCCGCAGTTATAGCACACTCTCTGATCCTTCCGACATGGTCCCGGATGAAAACGTCCGCACAGTGTACACCGTGGGATAGGTGCCGCAGCCCTTACTGGTTGTGCATCAGTCGGTGCCGGACCCTCAATCATCGGGGTCTGAATTACTGCCCTCTGCTGTCGTTCTGGCCGGAATGGTTGCCCGGACTGTGGGCACCGGGGTACTTTCAGCCATCTCCCTGACTTGCCCGTCTGCAACTCCTCACGGGGTCTCTTTAACCTTTCCAGTGCAGCAGCCCTTTCCAAATTCCTCTCTACACGTCGACATACCTCCAGCAGTCCCTCAAATGTGGTGGTCTCTGCACAAACAATCGCCTGCTGGATGCGAAAACTCAAACCTGTGTGGAACTTCAGCATCTTGGCCTCTTCGTTGTCCATGATGCATGACATATACTGGCCCAGTTCATGAAATTTCTCAGAGTATTGATCCACCGTCATGGACCCTTGGGTCAACAGCTGGAACTCTGCCATCCTTCTCTGGATAGCACTACCCGGAACATAGTGCTTCTTATACTCCTCAACAAATTGCTCCCAAGTCACTGGTGGAATCAGTTTGCGTTTCACTCCGTTCCACCACCTCTCAGCTTCCCCTTCCAAGAACGGGGTAGTCACCTCCACTTTCAGATCCACGGGTACTTGTATCAGTCTTATCTGTTCAGTTATGTTTTTGAGCCAAATCTCGGCTTCCTCAGGCCGAGTGGTACCCCGGAACATCGGTATTCGGGAGTTCTGCATCTCCCTGTAATAGAACCTCAAACCCTGCTGCGGTGGAGGTGGTGGTGGTGGTTGTTGTTGCTGTTGCTGCTGAGTGTGCTGAAGTATTTGGGCAATTTGTGCCTGTTGCTGTGTCATCTGAGTATATTGTTGTGCCATCTGCGTCTGTTGATGGGCTATTAAGGCCGTCAGATTGGCCAGTGTATCCGCCAGGTTTTGGGGAATCGCCCCTTGCCCTTGACGTTCGTCTCTGTCCTGTCCACCATTTCCTGATGGTTCACGTCGCGGAGGCATTGTCTGTGGACAATTTAAAACACGTTAGACAAAATTGGTTTAAGAGTATTGGAAAGAGGTACAGGAATGGAGGTCAAAGAAAAGGGTAACCTATTCCGTCTACTCACTAACGGCACTCACCAACCAAAACCCCAGTCACAGCTTATGTCTACTTCGTTTTATTCAAATTTGAAAATCATTTGAAAACGGATCGTCACTTATCCTAGGGTAATTAGCTAATCTATCACGTTCCCGAGGCGTATCTGAAGCCTGGGCTCTGATACCACCTGTAGCGCCCCGCTCCCGAGCTCCATCCTCGGTAACGGTGCACCCGCCGTATCTCACTCAGGAGAATACAAGGCGTCACATCAACCTGCTACACGTCAGTGCTAACATAGAAAAGTTTTCCTTTTCTTTCTGCGGAAACGATAAGTCACAACACTAATTTGAAATTTATGAACTTTAAGGAAGTAACGACAGTAATTCTAGGCTGACCAGGCCTTACAAGTCAAGGTCAAATGTCTAAATTTAAAAGCATGAAACTGTTTTCAAAGTAAAGCTGAAAATTAAACTGTCTGTGTCATCCCAATAACATCATAAGAATCCCGTCTCCATCCTCACTGCACGCACTCCTCCGAGTCACTCAGCCCATTCCACGGTGTCGGACCCATCCTCAACGTAGATATAATCATACTCCGTCTCGGCTACATATGGAATAGTAGGGGTGAGTGATGGTAATCACCCAGTAGGTGCCTCTCAAAACAATACAAAACTTACATATCCAAAAAGATATCACCATGTAGCCTTATAAGACAGATAGCACGCCACCGGAAAGTAAGACACTCCATACAACCGACATAAAACAACCCGACATGACTTATACGGAAAGTAAACAATCCATACAAGATGTATGTGCAAGTACATGATGTAGGATCTGCAAGTCACCACTAGAAGGGGGGGGGGTTGAATAGGTGGTGCGGAAAATATGGTTTTTAAAATTTCTTTAAACCTAACCAATTCAAGTTCTGAAAACAGATTCTGTTTTCAGGACCAGTTTTAAAACGTTTTAAAAACTAGGTTAGAGGTCTCCAACAATTATGAAATTTTGAGAGAACTTAGCCTCAGATGTTATGAGGGTCCCCTAAAAATTTCAAATCAAAATTCAACCTTTAACCCCTTCAAAAACCGTTGGCACTCAGATTGTGCAAATCTGCCAGAAACGGTAGATGGTTTTGAAAAATTAATTCCTATTTGTGTGAATGTCCAAATGATCTGAAAATTTGACCAATAACTTCCCACACACTATATTGAAATGGGTTGAAACAGTTTTTTAAAATTCTTTTGGGAAGTAGGTCAAATACCACCAAAGTCTCAACCTTTGCAAGTCTGAAAATCAGACTGCACTAGTCTCAGAACTTTGATGTTTGACTGACCTATACTTGTCCAAAAGGGTTGAAACTTGTGCCAAATTAACCCTAGAACGTTTATGTATGTTTCTGGAAATTTTTATAATTTTTTAGAAAACGTTTACTATTTTTGCGAACGTGAACAATATGAGTAAACAGCGCAAAAACTGAAACGTAAATGCAGAAAGTAAGTTGCACCAAGAATTTTATACTGGTTTGGTTATAAACAACCTACTCCAGTCTTCAAGGAACACCTTCCTTGGTTCACACTAATTTCACACACGCAGTACACCTTACCGCAGGGTTGATAGAGTTACACCTTAACTCCAACCCTTTACAAACCTTGTATGTCGAGTACAATTCACACGAACACCACCACCTCGCTAGAATGAAGATTGATCACACCTTGATCAATCTTTTACAAAGATGTATGAATGGTGGTTTCTATGAAGCCTATTCAAGGATGAAAGAAATAAAATACAATAGGCTTTTTACAAGAGAAGAAAGAAAGAAAGTGAAGGAGAAGAAGGCTTTTGCACTTTGATCACTTTTGAATGTAATTCTTGGTCTTTGCTTTGTTTGTTCTTCTCTTCTTCCCTTATAGGTCCAGGCCGTCCCCCTAGGGTAGTCTCCCCATCTTGAAAATTTCCTTTTAAGTGCTTGAGAGGGTGTGAGACATCATGGTGACAAAGTTTTGCTTGCTTGGCATCATTCCATTTGACCATCATTTAGTCATTGCTTACTTGTCATCTTTTGATTGGCTCAATGTTGTCATCATTTTGATGACATGGATATTCTGAAAAAAAACTGAATATTTGCCAAATAATCATCACATAATACATTCCATAACTTAAGAGATATTCACATAAATTTGAGACAAAAAATTCTTCCTTCCTTTCTCACCAAAATTCGGCCATTATGCTCCTTGCCATGGCTGAAATTTCAGCATGTGCATCATGCATTTTTATCCAAGATAATCCCCAATTTACTTTGATTTTTCTCATTAAAATGAATCAATAATACATGGTAAGTCTTGCTATCAATTGATGAATGAACTTGGACACAAAAAGAGAGTGAAATTCGGCCACAACATTTTCACACACATGCTGAAAAATTTCAGCATGTGTGATAAAAAGAATATCACACTTAATACAATTCAAATCATTTCCATAACTCCTTTGATTTATTCCTTAATGAAAAATTGACAATTTATCTTCCTTAATGATGAAGAAAACGGCCACAAGGTGTGTGACATGCTGAAATTTTCAGCATGTGACATAAGAGAGGTGTATGTTGAAAACTTACCTTTTGTAGCTTCTCTCTTTGATCCATCAACATTGTATGATTGATCCTTGACCAATCAACATGCCAAAAAGGCTCCACATGTGCTCCAATTCAGCTGTAGGTGGCGTTTAGTATGTATATACATGTGCTGAAATTTATTTTTGCTAACTTTGAAAAATAGTGCACATTTAATATTACACACATGTAATATTCCAATCAGCCCTTAATTTAATTTCTAGAACACTTTAAGATGTATATTAATGTAAAAAGTGTCTAGATACGTGCCACATTATGTTCAAGAAAAACGTTCCATGTCAGTGCGTAGAAAACCGAATTTTCGATATTTATCGATTACCCCGATTTTTCTCTAATTTAAATTCCAACTTTTGCACATGCTATATATATTATGCTATACATAATATATATAATATATACTTTAATTTTCAGCACTTGGCTGATTTAAAGTGGTACCATAAACATGTGACAAAAATAAAATTGGAATCTTCACATTTTGGCCTAAATGTGGGATGATTTGTGTGTGTCAACATGGAAAGTATTTTTGTCTCAATATACAGTGTATGGAACGAAATTTTTAATAAATTTGATGTATATGGGCTGGCCATTTATTTATGGCAAGTACGTGACACGTTGGCGAAGTTTCGGTATCGCCCGATACGACAAATTTCGGTTTAGAACCTTTTATCGTGTCGTATTTAATTTGTCATCACCATATCTTATATTATATGATATAAGACCTGAATATACTCATAAATATGAGTTAAGTATAGTGGTGTGACGTAATCGTACGTTCGTAAGATATATAACGTGTCGATAGTACGTTGGAATAAATGTGTATGTGCCTTTTAAAAAAAAAATCTGAAAATACATATATATTATGTATATATGGCGTGTGAAATTGATGTGGGGAGGAGGAGAGAACTTTCCTTCCATAGCCATGTTGCCTTCATGTCTTTCCAAATGCATCTTCCTTTAATGAACTACTTAGTTTATCAAACTAAGTACTTCACTTAATGAACTACTTTAGTTCATTAATTGTGGCACCTGAAAATAGTATAAACTCAACAAATGTTTCGCCATATGATGTAAGCTTTAAAGCTTCATGGCTCGTTAGTTCGGCAACATAATATATAAGCTAAATAAGGCAAGTTATCATGCATACATGTACACTTGTGTAGATATATATATATATCCAACGTTATATATATATATATATATATATATATATATATATATATATATATATATATATATTCAAATTTCTTTATTTTGAAATCACTCAAACCCTCATATTCCTACAATCTCCCCCTTTTGATGATTTTCAAAATAACTAGTGTACATGATTTAAGTGTTATCTCTCCCCCCTTGAATTATGCACAGATTTGAAATTGAATTTCGAATTTCAAATCCGGCTCCCCCTTGATTCATGCAATTAGGATCAATCAGTGATCTCTCTCCCCCTAAATCTCTCCCCCCTTAAATCATGCTTCTCTCTCCCCCCTTTATTTGGAAAGTTAATCAAAAGATTCCTGTCAAAAAGGAAAGTAAATCAAATGATATCGCATTAAATCACATCAACAGGAAGCATGCCTAATTTAGAACGGAGAGATTCAAATGTGGCTTGATTTAAGGCCTTTGTAAATATGTCCGCTACTTGTGATTCTGTGCGTACGTGATCTATGACAATATTACCATTGTTAACGTGATCACGAAGAAAATGATAGCGAACTTCTATATGCTTAGCCTTAGAGTGTAATACGGGGTTCTTAGACAAATTTATTGCACTCATACTATCACAATATATAGGAATTTTGTCTACGGTAATTCCAAAGTCCAAAAGTTGTTGTTTTATCCACAACAACTGTGTGCAGCAAAGGCTAAGAGCCATATACTCAGCCTCAGTAGTGGACAAAGCAACACTTGCTTGCTTTTTGGAAAACCACGAAATAAGGGAATTTCCTATAAATTGGCAAGTTCCGCTCGTGCTTTTTCTATCTATTTTGCAGCCACCATAATCTGCATCAGTGTAAGCATGTAAGTCGAATGTAGAGTCCTTATCATACCAAATACCTAAGGTGGGCGTGTGCTTAATATAGCGGAATATTCTTTTTACCCGCATTTAAGTGTGACACCTTAGGTTGACTTTGAAAACGAGCACACATGCATACGCTAAACATAATGTCAGGCCTACTAGCAGTTAAATATAGTAAAGAGCCTATCATAGATCGATATAATCCATTATCAACGTCTTTACCATGTTCATCTTTGTCTAATTTAGTAGTAACACTCATAGGCGTGGGGGATGGTTTCAAATTTTCAAAATTGAACTTCTTGATCATGTCATTTACGTACTTAGCTTGGCTTATATGAATTCCTTTACTCGTTTGCTTAATCTGCAAGCCAAGAAAATAATTAAGTTCACCAACCATAGACATTTCAAATTCAGCTTTCATACAATTTTCAAAATCTTTAACAAGTCTATGTGAGGTAGAACCGAAAATAATGTCATCTACGTAAATTTGAATAATAAGTAAATCTGATTTTTCTTGTTTCAAAAATAGTGTACTATCTATAGTACCACGTTTAAAATTATTTTCTAAAAGAAAAGTGCAAAACGATCATACCATGCTCCTCGGCGCTTGCTTTAGGCCATATAGTGCCTTCTTTAGTTTGTACACGTGATCTGGATGTTTCAAATCTTCAAAACCGGGTGGTTGCTTCACGTATACTTCTTCTTGTATAAATCCGTTTAGAAAAGCACTTTTGACATCCATTTGATATAATTTAAAATCTTTCAAGCAAGCAATAGCAAGTAAGAGTCGTATAGCTTCTAAACGTGCTACGGGTGCAAATGTTTCATCGTAGTCTATTCCTTCTTCTTGATTATATCCTTGAGCTACGAGTCTTGCTTTATTTCTAACGACCTTTCCTTCCTCATTCATTTTGTTTCTAAATACCCACTTTGTGCCTATTATTGTCTTATCTTGTGGTCGTGCACTAAGTCCCATACATCATTTCTAACGAATTGATTAAGTTCGTCATGCATAGCATCAATCCAAGATGAATCACTCAAAGCATCATGCACATTTTTAGGCTCAATTTCAGAAATCATAGCATGAAATTCATTTATCTCATCCGAAGTGATTCTTCTACGTGGTCGCACACCGTGAGTGATGTCGCCTATGATGAGATCATGTGGGTGATCTCTATGCCATCTTGGTTGATTATTTTCTAAGTTATCATGCGTTTCTATATGATCATGCATTTCTAGTGTTTCATTCATCTCATGCATATCAAAAGACTCATTTTCTTCCTCCAAAACGGGTTTCAAATCAAAGTCATCATCATATTCCTTTTCTTTATCAATCTCTCCAAATTCATTGAATTTAACATGAATAGATTCTATGATTTGTCTAGTGTGAGGATCATAACATCTATATGCTTAGAGTTTATGGAATACCCAATAAAAATGCACTCAATTGATTTGGATTCAAATTTGTCTAAGTTATCTTTTGTATTTAATACAAAACATTTGCATCCAAACACACGAAAATAATCAATCTTAGGCATGCGATCATTCAAAATTTCGTAAGGCGTCTTGTTTATTTTCTTCTTATAGATAGGCGATTTACAATATAGCATGCACAGTTTACGGCTTCCGCCCACAGAAATCTAGGCAGTTTATTTTCGCAAAGCATAGTTCTAGCGATTTCTTGTAGTGTGCGATTCTTTCTTTCTACTACTACTCCATTTAATTGTGGAGTTCTAGGTGGCGAAAACTCATGTTTAATTCCTTTTTCTTCACAAAATGAAATCATCTCTTTATTTTTAAACTCACCGCCTCTATCGCTTCTTATTCTTTTCACATTTACGCCGTATTGATTCTCAAGTTGTTTAATTAATTTAGCGATTTCTACGGCGCTATCATCCTTATGTGCAAGAAATAAAGTCCAAGTATAACGAGAAAAGTCATCAACAATTACGCATGCATAGTGACGCCCACCAAGGCTTGTAGTGCGACTAGGACCAAACAAATCGATATGCAATAGTTCTAGTATTCTAGTCGTGCTTATCTCATTTTTAGGCTTGAGTGACTCACGTGTTTGTTTGCCTTTTATGCAAGATTCACACAACTGAAAGTTGTTAAATCAAGCGTAGGCAATCCCCGTACTAGGTTCTTTCGTTGCAATTTTTCTAATGTAGAAATACCTATGTGTCCTAAACGTCTATGCCACAAATTCACATTGGGTTCATTTGACATAAAGCATTTAACTTTGGCATCTACTACATCATCCATAGATAGTGTGAATATATTTCCTTCACGTTTTCCTTTTAAAACAGTTTTCTCCATTTTTATTTATTATATTACAGTAAGGGTGAGTAAAACACACATTGAAACCATTGTCAACAAATTGCGAAATACTAAGAAGATTGTAAGATAAGTTGCTTACCAAAAACACGTTTGAGATTTGAAGTGTATCCGGGTTTCCAATCATACCTTACCAATGATCTTGCCTTCATTGTTGTCTCCAAAGGTCACGGATCCGCCTTTTGTGACCTTCTTTAATTTGGAGAAGAGGCTCGGGTCACCTGTCATGTGCCTCGAGCACCACTGTCAAGGAACCACTTTATTGATGTGTCTTTTGATGAGTGGTCTCCCTGCAATGTAAAAAGGTGATTTAGGTACCCTTTTAATTTTGGGTCCTTTCGAGTTAGTTAATCACCTTCTAGTAAAGGTACCTTTCGGTACCCATACTTGGGTGATCCTTCTCGGTCTATCAAATGGCAAGAAAGTAGATGAAGGTGTGACATAGTATACATGTGGTGCATGTACTTTGGGTCTTTGCCCAAGGACTCCCCTATACTCATTGTATGAAGGACGTTTGTGATATGTCCTTGTGTGTGTGTGCGTGGTGCGTGGATGACATGTATTCCGTGTATGCATTGATCTCTTCTTCTCATATCTATATGGTACAACATTATATTTCACATGATATGAGGAAGTGGGGCGTGTGGAAGGGGGTGCTTTTTGCGTCATCTTAGACGCCACTTGATGCTTAGGGGTGTCTACCTTTTTAGACACAACAAACTTGGTTGGTTTGGTTGATACTTCGTTAGTATCAACGTACCCCAATCCAGTTTTGTCACTGTCATGCTTTTGCGATAATATGATGCGATGCAGCATGTTTGACCCTGTATCGAATTGTTTCATCATTTTCTCTAAATCTGTATTCCTTGATTTCAAATTTGAAATCTCGGATTTCATTTCATTATTTTGAGAAGTTAATGATGAGATCTCGGTTTTTAATGCAGTGATGGCACATGAAGACTCTTTCTTTGAATCGCTTAATTGAGCGACAAGATTCTCGTTAGAAGATTCTAACAGTTTCTTGTCTTCAATTAAACGTTTCTTTTCTTTTGCGAGAGTCTTAGTAAATTTATGTAACTCAAGATATTGACTAAATAAATCATCGTAAGAAGGTTCAGAGTCAGAGTCAGATGATACCTCGTTAGACGCCTTTGAAGCGAAGCAAACTTGAGCGGTCTCCTCTTCGGTCTCAGAG
>AP025041.1:42101561-42200603 GCA_036186865.1 Eustoma russellianum | reverse complement strand
TGTCCTTGTGTGTGTGTGCGTGGTGCGTGGATGACATGTATTCCGTGTATGCATTGATCTCTTCTTCTCATATCTATATGGTACAACATTATATTTCACATGATATGAGGAAGTGGGGCGTGTGGAAGGGGGTGCTTTTTGCGTCATCTTAGACGCCACTTGATGCTTAGGGGTGTCTACCTTTTTAGACACAACAAACTTGGTTGGTTTGGTTGATACTTCGTTAGTATCAACGTACCCCAATCCAGTTTTGTCACTGTCATGCTTTTGCGATAATATGATGCGATGCAGCATGTTTGACCCTGTATCGAATTGTTTCATCATTTTCTCTAAATCTGTATTCCTTGATTTCAAATTTGAAATCTCGGATTTCATTTCATTATTTTGAGAAGTTAATGATGAGATCTCGGTTTTTAATGCAGTGATGGCACATGAAGACTCTTTCTTTGAATCGCTTAATTGAGCGACAAGATTCTCGTTAGAAGATTCTAACAGTTTCTTGTCTTCAATTAAACGTTTCTTTTCTTTTGCGAGAGTCTTAGTAAATTTATGTAACTCAAGATATTGACTAAATAAATCATCGTAAGAAGGTTCAGAGTCAGAGTCAGATGATACCTCGTTAGACGCCTTTGAAGCGAAGCAAACTTGAGCGGTCTCCTCTTCGGTCTCAGATTCAGAATCTGATGAGTCACTCCATGTGGAGGCCTTTAGTGCACGTTCCTTTGTTTAGAATCTGAGACGGGTCTATTTTTGTTACGCTCCTTGTCAGGGTACTTATTAGTTTGCTTTTCTTTGTTTGGGCAGTCATATGATAAGTGTCCGAGTTTGCCGCATTCATAACATTTAATGTCCTTATCATTTGACTTGTTTTTATTTCTCTTAGATGTAGTGCCTTGTTTTTATTTCTAAATGATTTTCTCATGAATCTTCTTAGTCCTTTAGCCAATAGAATTAAGTCATCATTATCCGATTCGGAATCACTATCTTCTACGTGATCGGAGGGAGGGGAGACGTATTCATTTGATTTGAAAGCAATTGTCTTACCTTGTTTGGTTGATTCCGATTTCCGAATAATGAGTTTGTTTTCATACACTTTTAGTGAACCAATGAGTTCTTCCATTTTATTGACTTAGTCTCCTTGCTTTCTTCTATGGCAGTCACTTTAGGATCCCATTCTGAAGGGAGGCTCCGTAGGACTTTCTGTACTTTTTCCTGCGTTGTAAAAGCCTTACCAAGAGACTCAAGAGAGTTATAGATGTTAGTCAAACGAAGATCCATATCAACAATTGACTCATTAGGCAACAACTTGAAAGACTCAAGAGTAGACATAAGCATATTGATTTTAGACTCTTTTACTTGACTCGTGCCTTCGTGTTTCATTTCTAAGATTCTCCACATTTCTTGTGCACTCGAACAATTGGACACATAACTAGACTCACTCTTACTTAAACCATTTAAGAGTAATTGCATGGCCTTAGCATTCATACTCAGTTTCTTTTTGTCTTCACTAGTATAGTCTTGTCTCGTTTTAATTACTTCTAGTGTGACTCCATCTACAATGGACAATTTAGATGGGACATATGGACCATCTTCAATTATTGACCAAAGGTCTATGTCTATAGCCATAATAAAAGTTTCATCCTAAGTTTCCATTGAATAAAAGACTCACCGTCGAAGAGTGGAGGCCTTTGGCTCGACATACCTTCTTGTTCGGTTTTGAGATTTGTGGATGCCATCTCACTGAATCGTTGGATTCCTTGTCGTGAGTATTCCTGCGCTCTGATACCACTTGTAGGATCTGCAAGGCACCACTAGAAGGGGGGGGTTGAATAGGTGGTTCGGAAAATATGGTTTTTAAAATTTCTTTAAACCTAACCAATTCAAGTTCTGAAAACAGATTTTGTTTTCAGGACCAGTTTTAAAACGTTTTAAAAACTAGGTTAGAGGTCTCCAAAAATTATGAAATTTTGAGAGAACTTAGCCTCAGATGTTATGAGGGTCTCCTAAAAATTTCAAATCAAAATTCAACCTTTAACCCCTTCAAAAACCGTTGGCACTCAGATTGTGCAAATCTGCCAGAAACGGTAGATGGTTTTGAAAAACTAATTCCTATTTGTGTGAATGTCCAAATGATCTGAAAATTTGACCAATAACTTCCCACACACTATATTGAAATGGGTTGAAACAGTTTTTGAAAATTCTTTTTGGAAGTAGGTCAAATACCACCAAAGTCTCAACCTTTGCAAGTCTGAAAATCAGACTGCACTAGTCTCAGAACTTTTGATGTTTGACTGACCTATACTTGTCCAAAAGGGTTGAAACTTGTGCCAAATTAACCCTAGAACGTTTATGTATGTTTCTGGAAATTTTTATAATTTTTAGAAAACGTTTACTATTTTTACGAATGTGAACAATATGAGTAAACAGCGCAGAAACTGAAACGTAAATGCAGAAAGTAAGTTGCACCAAAAATTTTATACTGGTTCGGTTATAAACAACCTACTCCAGTCTTCAAGGAACACCTTCCTTGGTTCACACTAATTTCACACACGCAGTACACCTTACCGCAGGGTTGATAGAGTTACACCTTAACTCTAACCCTTTACAAACCTTGTATGTCGAGTACAATTCACACGAACACCACCACCTCGCTAGAATGAAGATTGATCACACCTTGATCAATCTTTTACAAAGATGTATGAATGGTGGTTTCTATGAAGCCTATTCAAGGATGAAAGAAATAAAATACAATAGGCTTTTTACAAGAGAAGAAAGAAAGAAAGTGAAGGAGAAGAAGGCTTTTGCACTTTGATCACTTTTGAATGTAATTCTTGGTCTTGCTTTTGTTTGTTCTTCTCTTCTTCCCTTATAGGTCCAGGCCGTCCCCCTAGGGTAGTCTCCCCATCTTGAAAATTTCCTTTTAAGTGCTTGAGAGGGTGTGAGACATCATGGTGACAAAGTTTTGCTTGCTTGGCATCATTCCATTTGACCATCATTTAGTCATTGCTTACTTGTCATCTTTTGATTGGCTCAATGTTGTCATCATTTTGATGACATGGATATTCTGGAAAAAAACTGAATATTTGCCAAATAATCATCACATAATACATTCCATAACTTAAGAGATATTCACATAAATTTTGAGACAAAAAATTCTTCCTTCCTTTCTCACCAAAATTCGGCCATTATGCTCCTTGCCATGCTGAAATTTCAGCATGTGCATCATGCATTTTTATCCAAGATAATCCCCAATTTACTTTAATTTTTCTCATTAAAATGAATCAATAATACATGGTAAGTCTTGCTATCAATTGATGAATGAACTTGGACACAAAAGAGAGTGAAATTCGGCCACAACATTTTCACACACATGCTGAAAAATTTCAGCATGTGTGATAAAAAGAATATCACACTTAATACAATTCAAATCATTTCCATAACTCCTTTGATTTATTCCTTAATGAAAAATTGACAATTTATCTTCCTTAATGATGAAGAAAACGGCCACAAGGTGTGTGACATGCTGAAATTTTCAGCATGTGACATAAGAGAGGTGTATGTTGAAAACTTATCTTTTGTAGCTTCTCTCTTTGATCCATCAACATTGTATGATTGATCCTTGACCAATCAACATGCCAACAAGGCTCCACATGTGCTCCAATTCAGCTGTAGGTGGCGTTTAGTATGTATATACATGTGCTGAAATTTATTTTTGCTAACTTTGAAAAATAGTGCACATTTAATATTACACACATGTAATATTCCAATCAGCCCTTAATTTAATTTTCTAGAACACTTTAAGATGTATATTATATGTAAAAAGTGTCTAGATACGTGCCACATCATGTTCAAGAAAAACGTTCCATGTCAAGTGCGTAGAAAACCGAATTTTCGATATTTATCGATTACCCAATTTTTCTCTAATTTAAATTCCAACTTTTGCACATGCTATATATATTATGCTATACATAATATATATAATATATACTTTAATTTTCAGCACTTGGCTGATTTAAAGTGGTACCATAAACATGTGACAAAAATAAAATTGGAATCTTCACATTTTGGCCTAAATGTGGGATGATTTGTGTGTGTCAACATGGAAAGTATTTTTGTCTCAATATACAGTGTATGGCACGAAATTTTTAATAAATTTTGATGTATATGGGCTGGCCATTTATTTATGGCAAGTACGTGACACGTTGGCGAAGTTTCGGTATCGCCCGATACGACAAATTTCGGTTTAGAACCTTTTATCGTGTCGTATTTAATTTGTCATCACCATATCTTATATTATATGATATAAGACCTGAATATACTCATAAATATGAGTTAAGTATAGTGGTGTGACGTAATCGTACGTTCGTAAGATATATAACGTGTCGATAGTACGTTGGAATAAATGTGTATGTGCCTTTTAAAAAAAATCTGAAAATACATATATATTATGTATATATGGCGTGTGAAATTGATGTGTGGAGGAGGAGAGAACTTTCCTTCCATAGCCATGTTGCCTTCATGTCTTTTCCAAATGCATCTTCCTTTAATGAACTACTTAGTTTATCAAACTAAGTACTTCACTTAATGAACTACTTTAGTTCATTAATTGTGGCACCTGAAAATAGTATAAACTCAACAAATATTCGCCATATGATGTAAGCTTTAAAGCTTCATGGCTCGTTAGTTCGGCAACATAATATATAAGCTAAATAAGGCAAGTTATCATGCATACATGTACACTTGTGTAGATATATATATATATATCCAACGTTTATATATATATATATATTCAAATTTCTTTATTTTGAAATCACTCAAACCCTCATATTCCTACACGTGATGCATGCTCACATAACGTGTCATACGCAACTAGAAACATGCCAGGCAAAATGCTCCTGGACCTATATGCAATGCATGCTCCCGGGACCTAACTCCAGCGTCATGGTCTCTAGCCACCACTTGCTGTTCTGGACACCCACGCCCTATAGACGCTGCGTATCGTACGACACCCACGCCTTATAGACGCTGCGTATCTTCAGACACCCACGCCCTATAGACGCTGCGTATTCGCACGGCACCCACGCCCTATAGACGCTGCGTATCACATGACACCCACGCCCGACCGACGCTGCGTATCATCACGACCCCCATGCCCTATAGACGCTACATATCCTCCGAACACGCACGCCCTCAGACAATGGGTACCTCATGCAATGCACGTGCCATGAATGCAAGGGAAAGGGAAAAAAAACAGTTGGACGTCATCCTCTAACGTCGATCGATCGACGTACATCTGAGATACATCGAACCCTCAGCCTCTGGACGTCGATCGATCGACGTACATCTGAGATACATCGAACCCTCAGCCTCTGGACGTCGATCGATCGATGTACTTCTGAGATACATTGATCTCTCGCCCTCTGGATGTCGATCGATCGATGTCCCCGAATTTCAGAATGCTCATTCCGAAATTTCTGCAGTCCATTCATTCAATCTCATTCAACCTTTCACCCCTTCCCCCATATCCATACACGCATAACGACCTCTCAACCCCACAAGAAACGTACCACAACAAGCTCATATTGAAATCAAGAACGTATAACGGAAAATAAACACATTGGCCATATAATCAAGATCTAATATCGAAATCAAGAATCCAACATCAACAACCACATAAAAGATACACTTTGCCTATGCAACCTTCATACCGTTTTGAGGGAACAATTAGTATGCACCTACCTCGATTCCTAGCGAGAGTTGATAGCTATGCGAGAGTGATAAAGATCTGATTGGAGTTGTGTTCTCCTCCTCTTGAATCTTGGATCGAAGATCCTTCTTTTCCTTTATCCCTTATGGCCGAAAATTGAGAGAGGAAAGGGAGAGAGGAGGCTGCCGTTTCAAAAGAAAGAGGGGGGGAGATTAGGGTTAATCAAAATTTAAGTGAGAGATAGAGAGTTATGAGTGAGGGGTTTGGGGAAGTTTATGGTGATAAGTGAGAAATTTTAGGAAGGAGGTTGACTAATTAGTTGGATAGGATTTAGTCACTTTAATTATTTTATCTATTCATTCATTTATTTTATTTTATTTTTATTATATATATATATATATATATTTTTTTTTAATACCCGGAATATAACAAGGGGAGAAGGTGGAGGTGACTGAGACCCATGACACCACGATCCAGCATATCCTCCAACTGTATTTTGAGCTCATTCAATTCTGCAGGAGCCATTTGGTATGGCTACTTTCAGATTGGTTTAGTACCTGCCATCAGATTAATCTCAAACTCAATTTCTCTGTTTGGTGGCGGTCCAAGAAGTCCCTCTGGAAACACATCTACCAACTCCCTGACTTCTGGAATATATTCTAGTTTCACCTTTCCCTCATTGTCACTGATCACTGAAGCAGTACATCCCTAACTTCCCTTTCTCAGAGCCGCTCTGTACAAAGAAATCATAAAACTGGCAGTCTTATACCTTTTCCTGCATTCCAGGTCAAAGTGGCACGTCACCAAAAAACACCACATCTGGCTTGCCAAACTGAGAATGAAAACTCGTTTGGAATTGAAATCCAGTACAACATGATTGCAGGATAGCTTGTCCATGTCTAGAATTACACCAGGTCCTATAGAATCTTAGGCTATTAGGTAGGCAGTATATTTGTTCTCACCAACATTTACAGACACATCTTTATAAATTTCATCAGTTGTTGTATTTTGTTCAAGGGATTTGTTACATTTAGGAGTGTCTCAAGCCTAGAGGAGAGAAGATTCAAATTAGAAGCTGTTGGAGAAATTGAAATGGGTGAATGAGAAATTAGAATTTGAAAGTCGGTTACTTAACCGTCATTCAAATTTGAGAATCGGTTACTTAACCGTAATTCAAATTTGGAAAATCAGTTACTTAACCGTAATTCAAATTTGAAAATCTGTTGTCTGTTATCTGATCTAACTGTGACAATCTGATTCGACGGCTGTGGTTAAACTGTCAATTAACCACCCTAATCAAAATTTTCCCTATAAATAGTGGCTTAGCTAACCTCTCTGGTCACTCATTCAGAATCCGATTTTCTCCTCCTCTCCTCCTCTGCATGCACGTGATCCTCTCCTCTCTTCTTCTTCTACATTTTGCATCAAGTCCGAGAAGTTCAGCGCATCTTACAGGTTCGTAGAGTTCATACGCTGTAGTACCGCTCGTCTGAACTGATTTCCATTGTATCCTGGGAAAGATTGCTCCATCCGGTTGGGCACAATATACCAGAGCAATACGTCTTAAGGATAGTGTCCTGGACTCACTCGGATCTCTACTTAGTTAAGTTGTAAAGGTTATTGCCGATCTAAGCTCTGCTTTGTGCTGAGCCCAGCTGATTGTGGGATATCGCAGCACTGTTGTTGTATAGGGTTGTTGTGTTGAGCTCTACTTTGTGCTGAGCTCTGCTGTTGGCTGAGAACATTCGTTGTTCTACAACATTGCCATGCTGAGCTCTGCTCGGCTGAAGTAGATGAAAGCTCAACTTTTGTAGTTGTGCTGAAGGGTCGAGATCGGCAGATCGGTGACCAGCACAGAATGCAAATACTATTATGCTGACTGGACTGATCTGATCTGTCTGATCAGGCTGATTTAGTTCAGCTCGGCTGGAAGGCTGATAGCACAGAACTACTGTTCTGAAGTGCTGTTCAGTTCAGGTTGGCAGGTCAGCTGACTGTTTAGGACACAAACTTAATTGCGCTATCTAAACTATCTTGACTCTGCAGATTAGTCCAGCCTACCCTGAGCTCTGTAGGTCGGCCATTACTATACAAAAGTCAATTTAGTCTGAGTTGAATTATTTCCAACAATTCTTAAGACGTATTCGTTTTGATTTAGTACTGACTCCTGTTTGTTTCTGATCTTACAGAAACCTGATGGAGAATGCAAGCTTTAGTTTGGTTTAAGGCGCAGACGTACACGATTCTGCCCCAGTGGCATCAAATATTGGGGTGCCGAGACATTCCTCCTACACAGGGTCCTGCAGTGGCCCAAGTGGAGAAACCTGAGAAGTTCAGTGGGAGCTTCTTCAAGCGTTGACAACAGAAGATGATGTTCTTCTTGACTGCCATGCGTTTGTCTTCATTCCTGACCAAAAACCCACCTGTGGTGGATCCTGAGGAGGACCAAACCCAGAATATACAAAACAAACATTCTGTTGAAGCATGGAACTTCAACAATTATGTTTGTTTGAGCCATATTCTGAGTTGTTTGGACAACTCCTTGTACGGTTTGTACAACACATTCAAAACCACAAAGTCTTTGTGGCAGGCATTGGAAAAGAAATACCGTACGGAAAATGCCGGCACTAAGAAATTTATTTTCGGCAAATTCCTTGATTTCAAAATGTCTAACTCTTGCACTGTTTTTTCTCAAGTTGAGGAACTTCAGACGTTGGTAGCCGAGATGGAAGAGGAGGGCATGTTGCTCAATGAATCTTTCGTGGTGGCTGTGGTGATTAAGAAGCTACCTCTTCGTGGAGGGAATTCAGAAGCTATCTCAAGCACAAGCGAAAGGAGATGACATTGAAAGATCTGATTGTCTGACTCCGCATAGAGGAAGACAACCGCAGATCTGAAAATAAGCCACAGACAAGTGCTGGTCAGGCCAAGGCCCATGTTGTAGAGGACAAGAAAAAGAAGGGCCAACTCGGGGTGAACAAGAAAGGCAAACAGATCGCCAAGAAGTTCGACGGAAAATGCTACAATTGTGGTATTTAGGGGCATGTCAGCAATGAGTGCAGAAAGTCCCAAGAAGAAGCAAACCAAGGCAAAGGCGAACATCGTTGATCCCATGGACGATCTAAACCTCTGTGCGGTGGTCTCAGAGTGCAATGTTGTGGGGAACATACGTGAATGGTGGCTTGATACTGGCGCCAAGAGACATGTCTTCTCCAGCAGAGAGATGTTTGCATAGTACCCAGCCTGGGAACAATGAACAACTTTACATGGGGAACTCGGCCTCTTCGAAAATTGAAGGCGAGGGAAATGTTGTTATGAAGCTAACCTTAGGGAAGCATCTGACTCTGTAGAATGTGCTGCACGTCCCAGACATTCGAAAGAATTTAGTATCTGGATCTCTTCTAGTCATGCATGGGTTTAAACTAGTGTTAAAGTCCAATAAGGTTATTCTTTCGAAAAATGACATGTATTTGGGGAAGGGTTATTTGGCAAATAGGATGTTCAAATTAAATGTCATCACTATTGTACCAAAGAAAGATTTTCTACAGAGGCTAATGATAATGCTTTCTCTTCTGCTTACATGCTTGAGTCTTCTTGTTTATGGCATTTTCGTTTGGGGACATGTTAATTATAAGTCAATTCAAAGAATGGTTAATCTTGACTTGTTGCCCAAATTAAATTTTGATAATGAAAAATAAAAAATATGTGTTGAAGCGAAGATAGGAAAGGAACCATTTCCTTCAATAAAACATAACATTGAACCTTTGGATTTAATTCATACCGATGTGTGTGATTTAAAATTTGTGCAAACGATAGGTGGTAAAAAGTATTTCGCAACTTTTATCAACGATTGCACACGATACTATTATGTCTATTTGCTAAGTAGCAAAGACAAGGCCCTTGATGCTTTCAAGGACTATAAAATAAAGTTGAGAATCAACTTAACAAATGAATTAAAGCAAATCGTAGTGATAGAGGTGACGAATATGATACACCGTTCAATAAATTCTGTTCAGAACACGACATTATTTATTAAACGACCGCACCATATTCACCTCAATCGAATGGTATTTCTGAACGCAAAAACTGTACTCTAAAAGAGATGATGAATGCTATGTCGATAAGTTCGGGTTAACCTCAGAACTTGTGGGGGGAAGCAATTCTTTCAGCCAACGTCATTTTAAATAAAATTCCATCTAAAAAGATGAATGAAACCCTATACGAGCTTTGGAAAGACCACAAGCCTAGTTACAAATACTTGAAAGTGTGAGGGTGTCTGACAAAGCTTGTTGTACCTAAACCAATACAAGTGAAAATTAGGCCTAAAACCGTTGACTGCATATTTACAAGATATGAGGCTAACAGTAGTGCATATCGGTTCTTGGTGCACAAATCGGATATTCCTGACATACATAAAAATGGAGTCAAGGAATACAATGTTCTTCGAAGATGTCTTTCCGAGGAAAGACAAAAATCAAGAAGAAACAAGAATCGATAAGCGAAAGCGTGAGGCGACTCCTCAAGGGGATGAGGAGCTTCCTCAAAGCAAGTGTGCCAGAATGCCAACTTTGTTTGGCCTGGAGTTTCCAACCTCTATGGTAGAAAATGGTCCAAGGAACTTTTCCGAGACAATGTCAACTCCAGAAGCTCCATTCTGGAAAGAGGCAATTAATAGTGAGATAAACTCGATTATTCAAAATCACACTTGGGAGTTGGTTGACCTTCCACCTGGAAGTAAACCACTTGGTTGCAAGTGGATTTTAAAGAATAAAATGAAAGAGGATGGATCTATTGAAAAGTATAAAGCCAGGTTGGTAGCTACAGGCTATCGACAAAATGAAGGCTTTGATTTTTTCGAAACCAACTCACCAGTAACTAAGATCACTTCTATAAGGGTGCTAGTTGCTATTGCTGTAGTCTATAACTTAGAAATCCATCAGACGTATGTTAAAACTGCTTTTCTGAATAGTGAGTTGGATGAAGAAATCTATATAGAACATCTCGAAGGGTTTGTAGTTCCAGGACAAGAGTCGAAAGTCTGTAGACTCGTTAAGTCGCTATACGGACTTAAGCAAGAGCCTAAAAAGTGGCACTTGAAATTTGATCAAGCTATTCTAGCTAATGGTTTCAAGATCAATGAGTGTGACAAGTGTGTCTACATTAAGAATACACAGAATGCATATGTGATAGTATGACTCTATGTAGACAACATGCTAATCATGGGGAGTTCTCGGGACATCATCTTAAACACAAAGAAGATGTTGACGAGAAACTTCGATATGAAGGATATAGGAGTTGCCAATGTTATTCTAGGAATTAAAATTTCTAGGATAACCGAGGGACTCAAACTGTCACAAACTCAGTATATTGAATCCGTTCTAAAATGGTTCAATATGGTTAATGCGAAACCGGTGAAGACTCCAACTCGATTTAATTACACACCTAAGGAAGAATCGAGGCGAGCCACTGGCTCAATTAGAGCACTCGCAAGTAATCGGAAGTCTAATGTACATAACGAACTGTACAAGGCCAAACTTAGCATGCTCGGTAAATAAGTTGAGCAGGTTTGCTAATAATCCTAGTGATGAACATCGAAATGCTCTGAATAGAGTAATGAGATACTTGAAGTATACAATGAATCTTGGATTACATTACTCAAGATATCTAGCAGTATTGGAATGCTATTGTGATGCCAACTGGATATCTGATAGTAAAGATTCTAAGTCCATCAGTGGATATTTAGTCATTGTTGGTGGAGGTGTTGTGTCATGGAAATCCACGAAGCAAATGTGCATAGATCATTCCACGATGGAAGCGGAGTTTATAGCACTTGATAAAGCCGGGCAAGAAGCTTAATGGCTTCGAAATTTCCTAGAAGATGTGCCTTGCTGGCCTAAGCCAATAGCTCTTATCAGCATACATTGTGATAGTCAGTCGGCTATAGGACGAGCCCAAAGAAGCATCTATAATGGTAAGTCTCGACACATGCATCGGAGACACAATACCATTAAGCAGTTCATCTCTAATGGTGTGATTTCCATTGATTATATAAAATCAAAGGAGAATCTTGCAGATCCGGTTACAAAAGGCTTGCCAAGACATCGAATGTCAATTTTGACAAACAGAATGGGACTAAAACCTATAATGCATGAATCTTTGTAACGGTAACCAAACCTTGTTGACTGGAGATCCCAGAATCTTGGTTTAATGGGACAACTAAGTTATGGAGTTCAGTGAAATCATATGTTAAATAAAAGTGCTGTCTGCAGAGGAATGAGAGTAAGCTGAGGCTTTTAATGGATCCTATATCTTTATATGTCAAGTGAGGTATGACAGAATACTCTTGATAGGAAAAATCTCGCTTCTATGAGAATTTTGTGAGGCCAAAGTTCTCTAACACACTTTCTAAAACCATGCGGTTCATGGCCAAACAAACACAATCATGAGAATCAAAAAAAGGTGTTAAAGGAAATTTTGTGTGAGTACTATTGTCTAGGTTCACACTAAAGACCGGTTAGTTCAAGACATTAAGTTCACTAATTAGCTGAGTGGATCCGATAGTATATCACTAAGAAAGGTTCAAAGCCTGAAGCTACCTCTTCTGATGCAACATTTTCTTGTCTGACTTCTCGGTAGAGTTTGCATAAACACTTGCATTAATTCCCATTCATGTGGAGGATTGTTGGAGAAATGAAATGGGTGAATGAGAAATTAATGCTCAAAGTAGGGATAAAACGATTTGAAAGTCGGTTACTTGACCGTAATTCAAATTTGAGAATCGGTTACTTAACCGTAATTCAAATTTGGAAATTAAGTTACTTAACCGTAATTCAAATTTGAAAAGCAGTTGTCTGTTATCTAATCTAACAGTGGCAATCTGATCCGACGGCTGTGGTTAAACTGTCAATTAACCACCCTAATCAAATTTTTCTTTATAAATAGTGGCTTAGCTGACCTCTTTGGTCATTCATTCAGAATCCGATTTTCACCTCCTCTCCTCCTCTGCATACACGTGATCTTCTCCTATCTCATTCTTCTATATTTTTACATCAAGTCCGAGAAGTTCAGCGCATCTTATAGGTTCGTAAAGTTTATACGCTGCTGTGCCGCTTGTCTGAACTAATTACCGTTGTATCCTGGGAGACGATTTCTCCATCCGGTTAGACACAGTATACTGGAGTAAACATCTTAAGGACAGAGTCCTGGACTCACCTCGGATCTCTACTCAATTTAAGCTGTAAAGGTTATTGCCGAGCTGAGCTCTGCTTTGTGTTGAGCGCAGCTGATCGTGGGATATTGCAGCATTGCTGTTGTATAGTGTTGTTGTGCTGAGCTCTGCTGTTGGCTGGGAATATTTGTTTCTCTGCAGCATTGCCGTGCTGAGCTCTGCTCAGCTGAAGTGGCTGAAAGCCTAACTTTCGTAGTTGTGCTGAAGTGCCGAGGTCGGCAGATCTGTGGTCAGCCCAGAACGCAAATATAATTGCACTGACTAGACTGATCTGATCTGTCTGATCAGACTGATTTAGTTCACCTCGGCTGGAAGGCTGATAGCACAGAACTGCTGTTCTGAAGTGCTGTTCAGTTCAGGTCGGCAGGTCAGCTGACAGTTCAGGACGCAAACTCAATTGCGCTATCGGAACTGTCTTGACTCTGCATATCAATCCAGCCTACCCTGAGCTCTACAGGTCGGCTATTACTTTACAGAAGTCAATTTAGTTTGACTTGAATTATTTTCAACATAAGCAAATTCTTAGAGCAAAAAAAAATCGATTGCCCTACTATCGAATAACACAAAAGCTGAGGAAAAATTTATGTAAAGGATATCTGTAGTGACATTCTCCTCCTCCTCTGCCTGTACCAAATGTAAAGCAAAAGAAAAAAAAACTGGCATCCCCTTGAGTAGTTGCCCCTACCTGGGCTC
The DNA here is from genome assembly GCA_036186865.1 of Eustoma russellianum. NCBI lineage: Eukaryota > Viridiplantae > Streptophyta > Magnoliopsida > Gentianales > Gentianaceae > Eustoma > Eustoma russellianum. The sequence continues at coordinate 42,186,975 of AP025041.1, read as the reverse complement.
CTCCAGTAGTTTTGTTGGGCAATCAGGAGCTAAGTACTCTGACTGCCCACATCTGTAGCACATTCCTGATCCAAGCTTGCATTCTTTCTTGTGATAATTCTCATATTTCGGGCATGTTGAAAAGTGAGCCACCTGTTTTTGTGCCTTTGCTGAGTGCCAAACATCTGCATGTTAGGATCGTGACGATCCCTCTGGGCGGGGGAGAGAGGGAGGGGGGAGGGGGTGAATAGAGTGTTAGGCTACTTTTGGGTTTCTCTTGATTTTTTCAGGCACACTTAAATTTTCTCCAATTGAGAAAAGAAAGAGATGAGAAATAGTAGATAAAGACAAACAATATAAAATGGTTCGAATGTATTCGATTCTACTCCATTATCACTTTGTCTCGAAAGTGGATTTTCAACATCAATTTTTCTTATTATATTCGATAATGAACAAGAACAATAACAAGAATACTTACACTGACAACTAGTTCAAGCAACAACTACAACAACAACAACTTATTGCATAACAATACTTTGTGTAGCAACAACAACATTAGCTACAAGCAAGAACCAATTCTTGCTTCTTCACAACTTCAACAAAGTTCTACCAAAGAAGTTTCATCAAGTGGATTTTGCAAAAGTAGTGGGATTGTACTTTTGAATGAGTCTAGAACATAAGCAATAGATCAAATATGCTTAGTTTATCTTGTGCTAGATTATTACTCTCACAATATAAGAATGAAAAAAAGCAACAAGGGCTTAATAGACTTTAAGCTTTTTTGCACATTTGAGACTGATGCCACATCAAACGATCGTTACCTTCAGGTTGAGAGATTAGTGTCTTACAACGTGGTTTCAATTTTTGCACCTTGCCTACATTGATCGATTGATGCTCTTCTTTCACAGACTGGTGTCACATCAATCGGTTAATGTCTTCAGACTAAGAGACCGATGTTGGATAGTGTGGTTTGAATTTTGGACCTTAACCACATCGATCGTTCGATGTCTCTTATTTCAGAGACTAGTGTCACATCGATCGATTGATATGCTTCGACCTGGGAGATCTATATTGGACTGTATTTTTATTTTTGTACGGTCCTTACATAGATTGACCTGAGTCTCATTTTAGAGACTGAAGTATAGATTGATCTGATCTATGTGAGAGATACTATGTCTCATAGGGTGTTTTTTCTCTTTTGTTTCATTGGTGAAGAATAAATGTCTTTTTAATCCTTTTGAAACATCTTTTAGCTTCAATCAAAAACATTTCATATTCCAACAATCTCTATTTTTTGATGATGTCAAAACCATATGTTTTTAAAGATATTTTTGTTTGAAAAACGACACTTGAACTATTGAAAGCTTTCAAACTGAGATTTTATGCAAAATAGTATAACTCCAATTAATCAATGCATTGATGCTCTCCCTCAATACATGAACATGAAAAACTAAACATTCATCACGGCCACTTCAACACTCACAAGCAATAAATGAGCATCCCAATAGACATGATGTAAATCAAGTTATTCATTTCAAACTCCCTTCAACACAAGCATTTTTTATACAAACATCATACTCAAATGTCACATTAGCAACACACACTTTATATATTCTCCAATAAATATCAACATTTAAGCTACTCACATATACCCCATATATTCAGCTCATCACACATACTACATATATATCCCATAATAAGTATACACATACATCTTCTGTCCATTTTGGAAAACATTAAAACAACAACCACTTGATAAGATGAAAAACATAGTTATAAGAGTTAATACAATAGTTGAAATAGTTAAGACATATCAAAACTAGTCTAACTAGCCTAGTAGGACTATGGGATGAGTGTTAACTAAGACTCTACATATAACAAAAAACAAAGCCGGAAACGATCATCTTAAGTTTGGACTTCCAACTTTTGATATTTGGTGTATTCTGCTGCTAGTTCCTTTTCCAGTGAGCTTATCTTGGTTTTGAGAGTGGCTATTTTCACCTCAGGAACACTGGTGTGAATTTGCGGTTTTGTTCTTGTTTTTACCCCATTGATCTAGCGTCCTACTTATATCTTCAATTTCCACCGCCGCATCAAACTTATATTCTGAACTTGAATCTTACTCCATTGGTGCTTTTCCTTTATCAATTCAGGAGGTAGGAGTGGGTTGTGGTTGAGGGACGGAGGTGTGTGGAGGGGTACCCTGCTGTTTGGTTATGTATTTTGCCTCTTCGTCTTCTTCAGGCCTAGGTTGTTGACCCCTTCCACGTTGCGTTTCTTTTCAAGCCTTGTTGATTTGTTGGATGTTGGCCTTGGTGTATAAATCTTTATGTTTGATTTTATCCTCATTCATCGTATCCAAAGGCAACTTTAATTTCTTAAGCTTCCGATAAATGAGATTGCTATACAAAAGAGCCTTAATTTTATTAGCGGCTGCCTCCACACATTCACAAAGAAGATATCCCCAAAGTTCAAGCGCTCCATACTTGCAATTTCATAAGCAATGTAGAAATCTAGATTGCTAGGGATCTTGGTCAACTTACCATTGACAAAAAAGTGACAATGTCAAGTGATACGCATTATACCATACACATATTATTTGTGTTCTTTGTGGGTGAAAGCTAGGAAAGGCTTTACTTCATCCTTTGTGATGTATCTCATCTCCAAACAACAAAGTCGTCCAATCCCTCATCGGGTACCCCAAGTATCTCGTTTACAGCTTCAAATCCCATTTAATATGTGTGCCATCAATCATAGAATTTAGAGAGAAATGAAAACCATTCAAGAATTCTATCCATATATTAGCATAAAACAAATCAGTATATATTGTAGACATGTGGTCCATTTATTTTTTCATCCCAAAGGGGTCACCAATTTTGATCATCTAGCCAATGGACGATTGGTTTCAACTCATTATATCTCAAGATGTCTTAATTTTAAGTATTTTCAATGGAATTGTTGACATTTCACTTGTCTCCCACTTTTCAAGCAACTCTTGTGCTCTAAGAGAGATGTAGCTACAGTTACCTAAGGGTATGTGTTCTTCCAAGGCTCTTTCATATTCTTCGAACTTGAGGTATAGAATTTTTTACTATGAGTCTATTTGGAATCTCAACCAATTCTTAATTTTAGAGAAACATGTTCCCCTTCTTTGTACTTGCCCGATTTTTCTTGTTGCCCTTGGTTCTTGGTGCCATGGGGACTTGAGACATCTTTGGAGAGTTGCTCGACTCTTCTTCATCTCCTTGAGAGGTCATAGGCCTTTTTGTGGTGTTCTTGCTCCTTGTAGAATTTTTTCCAAATATGTGGTCCTTTTTTAGGTTTTAAATTAAAGAAAAGTAGACAAAGGTGAGGTGAAATTTTTGTTTGATGAAGAGGATAGTGAGAATTCTACTTTTAATTTGAAAAGAATATGTTTAGGAAGAAGACAGAAATTGCCTAGAGAGTTTATGGTTAGATCGATTAGAATGAGAGAGAGTGGGATGAGTATTTCGAATTTTGATAGCTTTTATAGATTCAGTAACCACTTACGTCTATTGATCGATGTTAGAGACTAATGTCTGCATCCATCGGATTCTGCCATGGAAAGTGACACTCTATTTTGTTCTTTAGAAAACTAAGAAATTGACTTATCCTAGATGTGCTTTTCCTATCAACATGACTTCGAATATAGTCTGAATCACTATACATTCTTAAGTCAAAATGCCCATTCTTAGGATAAAAGATTAAAAAAATTCAACACGCCTTTCAAATACCTAATAATACGCTTTATGGAAATAGATGTGATTCCTTAGGCATACTTTGAAATCTATCATATAAGCACACATCATATAATATATCCACCTGGCTAGCCGTCAAATAAAGTAAACAACTAATTATACCACATACTTGGTTACCTCGATCGGCTTTCCTTTTTCATCTTTATCAAGCTTTGCACTTGTGCTCATTGATGTGCTTACAATTCTTTCATCTTCAAATTTGTATTTCTTGAGAACATCATTGGTATATTTTGTTTGAGATATGTGCACTCGATCTTTTATTTGTTTGTTTTGAAGCCCAAAAAAAGTAGTTGAGCTCATCCATTATGTCTCATCTCAAATTCTCTTTCCATATCTTAGCAAAATGCTCACAAAAGAATTGTTATTAGCACCAAATATAAAATAAACAAGGTAGTATCAATTTTTCTTCTTGAAAAAACAGTTTTCAAGAAGGAAGTTGTTCAATCTCTCATACCAAGTTGTAGGAGCGTTTTTAAGTCCATAAAGAGCATTTTTAAGTTTAAAAGCATGATTTAGATGATCATGATCTTAAAAACCCAGTGGTTGAACTCCATATACCTTTTCTTGAATTATCCTATTTAAGAAAGCTGGTTTTTACATCCACTTGATATAATTTAAAATCTTTATAGCATGCATATGACAAAAGTATTCTTATAGCTTTTAGCCTTGCTACGGGAGCAAAATCCTCATCATAGTAAATTTCTTTTTCATGCCTATATCTTTGTGCTAACAACATAGTTTTATCCCTTGTTATATTCTCTTAATCATCCGCTTTTTATGTGTACGAATTTAGAACCAGTAATAGGATTATCATTAGGTTTAGAGACTAGCTCTCAAACATCACTTTTTTCAATTGATTTAGTTCTTCTTTCATTGCTATTTCCACTCTTCATCATCATAGCTGCTTTTATATTTAGCCTCAACTTGTGAAACGAAAGCATTTTCTTGAAATTTTCTCCTTGTTAACTTACCTTGACTTGCTTTACCCTAGAATTAATTTTTTTGTGTGATATTTTCTATATATAAATGATTTGGTAGATTTGAGGTATTACCTTTTACTTCTTCTGCTTTTTTCTTTTATTGTAAAAGGGGTCCACTTTGAAGTGACTCAACTATAAGATAAAAAAAGATATCTCTTTTGAACTATCAAGATTTTCTATGGGAAGTTACTTCAAGTATCTCACTTTCTTAATCATCATTTAGCTTTGTTTCATCATAAAGGAATTCACTAATCTTAATATGAATAGACTTTTCAACTTTTATTTTCTTTGTATCATACACTTTAAATGCCTTGCCATTGTTTGCGTATCCCATAAAGATTCTTTTATCCGCTTTGGAATCAAGTTTATCCAAGTTATCTTTGATGTTAAGTATGAAACACTTACAACCAAATACCTTGAAACACTGAATGTTGGGCACTCTTCCTTTACAAAGTTCATAAGGAATCCTTTGAGAGATGGCTTCGAGTAAACTCTGTTTATCACATGACAAACGGTATTGACCGTTTCAGTCCAAAAGTACTTTGATAACTCAAATTCATTTAGCATGACTCTATTCATTTCTTGAAGACTTTTATTCTTTGTTTTTGGCAACACCATTTTGTTGAGGAGTTCTAGGAGACGAGAAGTTGCGTCCATACCCTTTGGATACACATAATTCATAAAACTTACCATCGAACTACCCATCTCTGCCACTTCTAATTTCTTTGATAGTGCTTCTCTTAGGTTTTTTAATCTCTTGCAAAGATTTATAAACTCTTGTCATGTATCATTCTTTTTAGCTAAGGAGCATGACGTAAGTAAACCTAGAACAATCATATACCACCACAAAGTTGCAATGTTTTCCACTTAGACTTACCGTACCAAATACCAATATCCATACAAATCTATATGAATCATTTGTAGAGTTTTGGTAGTGGATGTTTCTTCTCTTTGGCTTAAACCTTATTTTAACAAGATTTTCCTTTCAACAAGTGTTACATAAGCCATGGTTTTCGAAATTTAATTTGGAATATCTTGGACTTTTCATTTCTGTAAATTTTCTTAGAAGTTTTTGAAACTAATATGTCAAGTCATCTATGACATAGTTGCACCGAATCATTTTTGGAACTAGACATGAAACCTTTTGGTCAATCAAATCATGTGAGCTAAGTTTGTAAACATCATGTTTCCTCAAAGACTCAAAAACAATTTCACCATGCTTTTTCACAATGCATTTCTTCTTTGCAAATTCAACTAAAAAATTAGCCTCATATAGTTGGCTAACAATTATCAAATTATACTTAAGCCCTTCTACATATAATAATACATCACTAATAGTAAAAGAGAAGTTATCAATTTCTCCATGTCCAAAGATTTTGACTCTCCCATTTCCAAAATGCACCGTTCCACCAGTGTCGGATTTTGAGCTTCGTGAATAAGGTTATGTCTCCTATCTTTGTGTGGGACATCCGTATCCATAAGCCATTTTGGTTGCCTCTCCTTTGGTCTCTCCATTTAACTTGAGTACCCACAACACAAGTGATTTATATATTGGTACAACTTTGATGGTTGTATCCTTTCGGGTATGTTTGATGGCTCTTAGGCTTCGAAATATGAATATTACCATATCTACCTCTACACACACTTTATTACATAACCTTTCTTGTTACAATAGAAATAAACGTGTTTCGATTGTGTGTTTTTGTACCTATGAGATAATGAACCATTTTGAGCCTTTTGAATATTTGACATTTTCTTTTTATTTAATGATCTGCGTCCAATAGTAGCTTTAACTTTGGAATTTGAAATCTCAAATCCTAAGCCAGATTCATAATTTCCAGGTTTTTATTATCCAATTAATTTATCAAGATTATTTTTGCCATTTATGAATCTTTGCAAATCTAGTCTTAACTTATCGCATACCTTCTTAGTCGCCACAATTCTAGTGGTACGTTCTTATACATGGTATGTATGATATCATGCTCTTGATAAATCAAATATTCTTTTCATGCAAGCTGTTGTTTTCTAACAGACATTTATTAAACTCTTTCTTCAAGTGTTTATACTTCAAGTTAAGTTTTTCAAAATCATCTTGTAAGTCTCCTATTTCATCTTGTCAAACAACATTGGAAGATGTATGATTTGCCTCAAGATCATCCTCGATTGCCATGAGACAAGTGTGTTATTCTTCGTGATCATCAATTATTGCAATGAGTCCAACATCCTTGCCTTCATTTTTTTCACTTTTCGATTCGGAAAGAAAATCATCCCACGGATTACTTCCGCATTTAAGGCTTTCTTGTTTTGAGAGAAGACTTTCATATCTTGCTTTTGCGGCTCCTTAATATGCCAATTCGCAGTAAAGTGACCCGGTTGACCACATATATAGGAATTTGCATCTGATTCTGTGTCTTTGGTTAAACTTTATAAAAACCTTCTTGCGTGAGAATTGTCTCTTGTTGCTACATTTCTAAATTTTCAAACTACAAGTGCAACCTCTTCATCTGAATTATTAGACTCTACTCCCAATTGTTTGCGTGATATACGTGAGGACTTGATAGGATCCATCCTATTTTGCTCATTGATTACAATTTCATACGTCAAGAGATTTCCATATAGTTCATCAAGAGCAAGAGTCTTAAGATTTTTTTGGCTTGGTGATGGTCGTCACTTTGTGTGTCCATTTTCTTGACAAAGAGCTGAGAAGTTTTCAAACAAGATCTTCATTTATTATTTTGTCAGCCATGGAAATTTGATTCACAATCCGGGTGAATCGACAATAGTCTCCTCAATTTTTTCTCCACTCTTCATACCAAACATTTCATACTCCTTCATGAACATAAGTCTTTTGGCTATTCTCACTTGTTCGATTCCTTCATGTATCATTTCTAACCTTTTTCGTGCTTCATAGGTTTGTTTCAAGACCTTGAAGTCTTACAAGCTTGTTAGTGGCTAGAGCACATGGAAGAATATCAAATGTCTTTTCATTTATAGAAACTTTAACTTTTATTCATAGGTGTAGTCATCCTTATTCTTGAACATTGATTCGATTTTTGAGTTTGTAATTATAGAAACTTCGAATCCTTTGACAACATTTCTCCATATGTCAAATCCGCAACCTTTCAAATGATTCATCATTATAAACTTCCACAACGAATAGTTTTGAGCATTAAACATAAGGGCTTTATTGTTGAGGCTGAGAATAGAGTGGTTGATTTGGGAGTTGAGCTAAGATGAAGAGATTGTTATTTCCATGATATTTAACCTTGCTATTTGCAAAAACTTAGCCAAGCAATCAAAGTTAGGCTCTGATACCAATTGTTAGGTCTTTGACAATCACTATACTGAGAGGTAGTTAAAGTGTTGGGCTATTTTTTAGGTTTTCCTTGATTTTGTTCAAGCACACTCAAATGTTCTCCATAGTGAGAAAGAAAAGTGGACGAAGACACACAAAATAGAGTGATTCAAACCTATTCGATTATACTCCACTACTACTTGTTTCAAAGTGGATTTTCAACATCAACTATTTTTATTACCTTCAATCAGAAACAAGAACAACACAACAATACTTACACTAACAAGTAGTGCAAGCAACAACTACAACAATTGCAATTTATTGCACAACAACACTTTGTGCATCAACAAAAACAGTAGCTGCAAGCAAAAACAATTTCTTGCTTATTGATAACTTCAACAAAGTTCTACTGAAGAACTTTCACCAAAAGGGTTTCGGAAATAGTGGGATTACACTTTCAAACGAGTGTAGAGATCAAACAATAGATCAAATATGCTTATTTTGTCTTGTGCTAGACCATTACTCCACAATATAGCAACTAATACAAAGCAACAAAAGCTTAATAGATTTTAAGCACTTTTGTACTTTTGAGAGCTTTTTGCATCAATGGAAGATGAAGCTTGAAGACATTGAAAGTGTGTAAATGTCTTATCTGAGCTTTTTCAATATATAATAGGCATGAGCCACATTTTTGTATACTCTATAAAGTCTTCAACTCAATCAAATGTCTTGAAGGTGTTCGTAGTCGTTAGCTACCTTATAGTTGGATTTGATGCTCCATAGTCATCCTAAAATATCTTAGCATGTTTAAAATATTCAAACAAAAAATTATAGATTTCAGGGAAAATTCCACAAGAGTTGAGTAAAATCGGAGAGAGAAAACGCTTTAAATCTTCCTTAGATTTTGTTCCAGCAGCCATAAAAATTTGAATTCTAGGCTACATCGATCGATCTATGTCTGATGATTTAGAGACTGATGTTACATCACTTGACCGATGTCTTCAGGTTGAGAGATCGATATCTTACAGTGTGGTTTTAATTTTTGCACCTTACATGTATCGATGTATATCGATTTCTCGTTTTAGAGACTGATGTCAGATTGATCGATCGATGTCTGCAGACTGAGAGATCGATGTTGGAAAGTGTGGTTTCAATTTAGAGCATTAATCAGATTGATCGATCGATGTATCTCATTTTAGAGACTGATGTCACATCAATCGATCGATGTGCTTCAACCTGAGAGATTGATGTTAGACAGTGTTTTTATTTTTGTATAGTCCTTATATAGATTGGTCTATGTCTCATTTAGAGGCTGAAGTAGATAGATCGATCTATGTCTCACAATGTGTTTTCATCTTTTGTTTCATTTCCAAAGTATAAAACGTTCATTTAATCCTTTTTCAAGCATCTTTTAACTTCATCAAGATATTTCATATTCCAACACTGCATTGGTCTTTTTCCTGAACTGTTGGGTCATTTTGCCCAAGAATCTTCTGTGACCCTTTTGGTGATGCATTTTCCATCTTTCAACGGTGCCTCGCTCTTATAACCATGTTTACCGTATCCTGGAATGTGGTTAGTCTTACGGTTCACATCTGTGCTATTACCTCAAAATTAAGGACCATAATGTTCAACCGATCCATATAGTCGACCATTGGTAGGGTTTTTCTGCTGCAGCATGATAAATTCCCTTTCTTTTTCATTTTAACAGGCCATGGAAAGTAAGTAGTCTCAAACTCTCTCTTGAAGAGTCCCCAAGTCACTGTTTGCCCCTTGAAAGTAATAGATGCTTATTTAGACCTCCATGAGTCATGTGCATTACCAGTCATAAAAAGGCCAATGATTTCGGCCCGTCTAGCTGAAGGAATGTCCCCCTGCCCTTAGTAAGTCTCCACCCTCACTAGTCAGCTCCAAGTCTCAAGAGGGTATGTAGTTCCCCCAAACTTTCTGATACTTGCTGGTCTCATCCTCTCAAGGTAGTTAACTGGCATATCATTCCTGGGTTGCATCAAAGTTGCCATATGTATCTGGTGCTATTGTAGCTGTATGTGATTTAGTTGTTGTCATTGCTGCATCATGGCGATCATGACTTGTAATGTAGTTGCTACTACGCAATTTCAAAAGTTCTGCTTAAGAACTTTACAAAATAGATTTAGAACAAGATGTGAATTTATGCTTTCAATATGTAAATATATAAACAAGAGATCAAAGCATCTTTTAGTTTCAATGTGGATGACTCGAATACTCTAATAGAGCAATAAACACAGTCAGCAAACGCAAAAAGAATTTTCAAACACTTAACATAATTTTGAACTTTAAGAGGTAGGGAATACTTTTGCTTGAATGTTGTGGAAGTGTTAAACGCCTCTTCAATGCATCACATACATACAGAAGGCTTCAATTTTGTTCAAAGCGGCCTTCCTTTTGATCTCTCTTTATTGGTTGTATGATACTTGCTTTTTAACTTCCAACTCATAATCCTGAATTTGTATGAGCAAATTAAGCTCAATATGTTTCAAAGAGATGTTATTAGCTCTTAAAATGGCAGTGTAGATGTTGGGCATGTAATGTTCTTGCAGATGGAGGCAAAAGAAAGAGAAAAAATGTCATTGGCTAAGGTATCTCCTTTTTAAAAGGATATATTTTCAGAAACGTGATTCGCACCGATTTTTCGTACTTCATGATTTAGAGTTTGTTCACAAGTGTTGTGAAAAATGTAGAGATTCAAGAATTCTGCAATTCAGTTGTATGAATTGCAAACGAATTCAATTCGAGCAACAAGAACATCGAGCTCAAGATTACACAGATTAAAGAGCAAAGCAACACAACAACACAATGAAATGCAAACAAGAGACAATATAGGGATTATAGAAATATTAGAGAGAGAAAACCAGTGGAATTGAGGAAGAAATGTGTAATCCCAATTATGATTCAAAAACGTCGAACAGCTGGGGTACAAAATGGAGAAGGAGGACTGCTCACAAATAACTGCCACACTGAAATTTACAAGAAAGCCCTTATTTACAGTTAGGATCAATGTTAACTAAAAGGGCAAAATCGTCTTTCACACTATTTAAAACTTCCTGCTCAGTTTCCTTCTTCTTCTTCCAGCGTCTTCTTCTTCACCGCATGACTGCTCCCTCCAGTTCAGTGATCCCAGCAATTCTCATCAAACACGCAAGCTTTGCGTGCTTCCTCTTCCTTATTCGACAATTAGAGCCTTCTTCCCTTGTCACCTCCATCACCATGTGGCTCATCAACCTCCTGAACCATTTGCACTTTCAACCAATCAAGGCCAACTTGTCATACATATTGAATCCTCCGAACATCCTCAGTAACTGGCCAATTCTCTTACTATCCAGAGCTTTGGTAAAAATATCAGCCAACTGTGATGAGTTTGAACAGACATTAGTTTGATTGTTTCCATCCAAGACTTTGTCCCTCACTACATGGCAATCAATCTCAATGTGTTTGGTTCTCTCATGGAACACTGGATTTTCAGCGATGTGTAGTGCACTCTTGCTATCACAATATACTCCACTGGTTCTTGTTCATTCGTCCCAAATCTTTAGCCAAGTATAAAGCCACTGAATTTCGCAAACTGCAAGTGCCATTGCTCTATACTCAGCTTCTGCCGAAGATCTTGACATCGTCGTTTGTTTCTTAGCTCTCCACGAAATTAATGCTCCTCCCAGAAACATACAATATCCAGTAATTGACCTTCGGGTCTCTTGACACCCAGCCCAATCCGAGTCAACAAAACCCTTTAACTTCATGTCTCCACTATTAGGAAAAAGCAGTCCCTGGCCTATAGTCCCTTTCAGATACCTTAACAGCCTATGCCCAGTCTTCAAATGATTTTCCGCCGGGGCAATCAAGGGAATTGGCTCAGTTGCTGAACCGTGTGTGATATATCAGGTCTGGTGATCGTTAAGGAAATCAACTTTCCAACTAATTTCCTATAATGTGTAATATCCTTCAGCAAGCTTGAGTCATTATGCATGAGTTTCACATGAACTCTCCATCGGGCTAATTGCTGGTTTGGCATCCCAGAAATCCCATCTCCTCCAATAGCTCAATTGTATATTTCCTCTGATTTATACAGATCCCTTTTGTGATCTAGCAACCTCTATACCAAGAAAATATTTCAGATTTCCCAAGTTTTTGATCTGAAATTCCTGAATCCAGCTTATGCTTGATATCCTCTATTGCCATCCAGATCTTCACAAGCAACAATCACATCATCCACGTACATTAATAATACAAGTAAACTTCCTCTGGTTCTTTTAGTAAATAATGTGTAATCATTCCTTGACTGTACAAATCCCTGAGAAATTAAAAACTTGGTTAACTTGGAGTTCCATTCTCGGCTTGCCTGCTTCAATCCATACAAGGACTTCTGCAGTCTGCATACAAGCTGTGGCTCTGGCAAATCTTATCCCTTGTGGAGGCACCATATATATTTCCTCATGAAGGTCCCCATGCAGAAAGGCATTATTTATATCAAGTTGATGTACATGCCACCCATATCTAGCAACCATTGCTAGCAGCATTCTAACAGTTGCCATCTTTGCTACGGGTGAAAACGGTGTCTTGGTAATCCACCCCGTATTGTTGGGTATAGCCTTAGCCACAAGTCTTGCCTTATATCTCTCTACTGATCCATCAGATTTGCGTTTTATCTTATATACCCATTTACAACCTATGGGTTCTTATTCTCAGGCAACGGAACCAGTTCCAGGTGTTGTTGTTCTCCAACGCCTCAATCTCCTTTTCCATAGCTAGCTGCCATTCAGGATCACCAGAGGCCTCTGCATAAGAACTAGGTTCGGTGTGTGTGCTAATATTCAATGCATAAGTTCTGTACTTAGGTGCCAGGAAATCAAAGGTGAGATATTTGTCTAAAGAGTGTGGTGTAGTGTAAGACTGGGTTGGAAGCTTAGGATGATTGACAGATTGGGAAGTTGATAGCAGTGAGGCTTGATTGCAATAATATTCTTGGAGATACGAAGGTGGCTTTCGGACACGGTTGAGGTTTGGAGATAGTCAGAGGAATGTCAATGGACTGAATAGGAATGTCTGATGAGTATGATCAAGGATGTCATGTGGACTCTTGGTATGTGTGGATGGATAAGAAGAGTTGGGACTAGAATGTTTGATTGAAATATGGCTGGGTCGAGGTGAAGGCCTAGGATGAGAGGAAGGTGTGGATTGTGTCTGTAAATCATCAATGGTGTTTTTCTGTTGTGCAGTTGGGGTTGAGGAAGGCTTGCAATACTGTATGTTCTATATTGGTTGGAATTGTGGGCTCTGCATTGGTTGGGTGAAAGTATGCCCCCAGTTGGCTGGTCAGATAAGTTGACATTGTTGTGGGTATGGCACAGTATATCTGTGGGTTTTGGCTGGTCATAGGACAAAGGATTGTCAGCAGTAGGAGAGGTGGATTGGCTGAAGGGAAAGACATGCTCAAGGAATCGAACATCTCTGCTTATAAACACGTCCATGGATTTTAAGTCTTGAACAATGTACCCTTTTGTATTATGTGAAAGGCCCAAGAACACGCACTTTCTAGCTCTAGGACTGAACTTGTCCTTGCCTGGGAGAAGGTTAGTGGCATATGTGAGGCATCCAAATATTCTGAGGTTTTGGTATGTAGGAGTTTTCTTGTATAGTAGGTCAAACGGGGTGTAATGATGCAGGATTGGAGATGGAGTGATGTTAATCAGATATGCAGCATGCTGCATAGAGAACCCCCAGTATATAATAGGCATGTTGGATTGGAACATCAAGGCTCTGGCTACTGACAAAAGATGTTGGTGTTTCCTTTCAACGATTCCGTTTTGTTGGGGGTATAGGTGCAGCTAGTTTGGTGTTGGATGTCCTTTTCTGTCTGTTCTTATGGATTTGATAGACTTGTTAAAATGAACAGACACAAAAGCATAAAAACTCTGGATAATATTTATGACTTCAGATTTGGCTTTCAACAGATAAATCCAGCAAAATCTGGTATGATCATCAACTATAGTAAGGAAGTATTTTTGATTGTACATAGTTGGGTGTTTATAAGGACCCCAAATATCCATATGCAAAAGGTCAAAAGTAAAATGAGTTACAGAAGTTGAGATTGAAAACGGCATTCGTTTCTGCTTTGCCAAAGGGCATATGCTACAAGTGCTAACATCCTCTAATACGGACACTTGGGAATCAATCTTGTGGATTTCAGACATCCTGGAACCAGCAGGATGCCCTAGTCTTGAATGCCATAGGTCTGATGTGGAAAGAGAGGTTGAACATGACTGGATGGTTTTGGAAGAAGGAAGGTCTTTATCATAGCATGGCTGAGATGGTCCGGGTAAAGGATATAGGCCTTGGTTCACTTTAGCTAAACCAATCCTCTTCATGGTCATATGGTCCTGAAGAATACAATAGTTTGAATGAAAGTATATGTCAATTCCACCAGACTGTGTCAACTTACTCAGTGACAACAAATTGAAAGTAAACGAGGGTACATGTAGAACATCACTGAGTGTGATACGTGCACTGATTTTAACTGTGCCTATATGAGCAACAGCAGCACACTGCTTGTTGGGCAATTTTACTGACATGGAATTTACTGGATGATAAGAATCAAAGATTGAAAGAGAGGAACATATATGGTCAGTAGCACCCGAGTTAAGAACCCATACAATTGAAGATTGGCAACATACATTACCTTTTTCCTTACCAGAAGGCTTGGTGAACTGATCGGACATCACAACATGATGATCTCTTGAGCCACCAGTCTCCCCTTGGTTTGGTTTTGCTCTTTCCTTATACTCCTGCAACATGTTCATTAGCTGGGTGTACCGATCATGGGTAAGGTTGGGGCCAGCCTGCTGTGCTGCACCACCAATACTTTCACTACTTCCATCATTGAATTGACTGCCGTCGTATTCATTTCTATCAAACCTGCCAGACTCTATTTCACCAGTTCCATCATTACTTAAATAATTAGCCTGGTTTCTTGGTTTGTAACCGGGGGGTACCCATATTTCTTGTAACATCTGTCAACCGTGTGACCAAGCATGTTATAGTATATGCGCATTGGCACTTTGGCATTACCCTGCCCATTTCTCCCATAATCCTTCTTGAAGCCCCTGCCAGAGGACTTGTGCCATCTTGAACCAGTACCTCCACCATTCCCTGGTCTAGGCACATACTCATTGTATTTACCACTGTTATTAACATTCATAACAAGAGTGGGATTGTTAACAAACTTGTTCTTGTTGCCTGAATAATTCAACTTTCTTTCAAGCTTCACAACCATGGAGAATGTAGTTTTAAGGTCAGGTAAGGGAACATACAATAAAACTTGTGATTTCACGGGTTCAAATTCATCATTAAGGCCCTTAATGAATTTGATGACATAGTCATCCTGTACAAACTTATTAATCTGGCTGGTTACATTACAAGTGCATCGATTACAGGTGCAACTAGGTACATATCTAAGCACCATCAGTTCTTCCCACACAACCTTCAACCTTGTATAGTATTCAGTAACCGAAGACTCACCTTGTTTTATGCCATAGAACTGCTCCTGCAGATCAGATAATTTGAAAGCATCCACGTTCCCATATCTGTGTTCCAGATCACTCCAAATATCAATCACGTTATCAAACCACATCACGCTCTGTCCTATTGAAGGAATGACAGAGTTCACAATCCATGACGCCACCATATTATTCGCTTTGCTCCATGCTGCGTATCTTCGACTTCCTTCTGCAGGCTTAACGATGGCTCCAATGATGAAGCCTGTCTTGTTTTTTGATTCCAAGGCTCTTCTAAACGTCCTGCTCCATCCGTGATAGTTATTTCCATCCAATAATGGTTGCACAAGGATGAGTGACGGACTATCACTCGGATGAATATACAATGGATCATCATATGGATCAATAGCTGCTGCAACATTGGGACTATTAGAGGTACTAGGAGAGTGCGCATCTGAATTCATGAATGTGCCAAAATTCATTCGTGACTGAGACGAATGCTCTGATACCATGTGAAAAATATAGAGATCAAGGATTCTGCAATTCAGTTGTATGAATTGCAAACGAATTCAATTCGAGCAACAAGAACATCGAGCTCAAGATTTACACAGATTCAAGAGCAAAGCAATACAACAACACAATTGAAATGCAAACAAGAGACACTATATGGATTATAGAAATATTAGAGAGATTAAACCAGTGGAATTGAGGAAGAAATGTGTAATCCCAATTATGATTCAAAACGTCGAACAACAGGGGTGCAAAAAGGGAGGAGACTGCTCACAAAATAACTGCCACACTGGAATTTACAAGAAAGCCCTTATTTACATTTAGGATCAATATTAACTAAAAGGGCAAAATCGTCTTTACACACTATTTAAAACTTCCCGCTCAGTTTCGTTCTTCTTCTTCCAGCGTCTTCTTCTTCACCGCATGACTGCTCCCTCCACTTCAGTGATCCCAGCAATTCTCATCAAACACGCAAGCTTTGCGTGCTTCCTCTTCCTTATTCCGACGGTTAGAGCCTTCTTCCCTTGTCACCTCCATCACCATGTGGCTCATCAACCTCTGAACCATTTGCACTTTCAACTGTGAACTCGAATCAGCGTTCATTCTTTATAATGCATCGAATACTCAATTGTTTTCTCATATGCTTGTGCGAATGTTTGATGTGACAATTTTAGAGTTTGTTCACTTGTGCAAACTCTAATGATTTCTCAAAGTGTTTGTTGACTACGCAGCGATTTCTCAAAGTTTTTGTCGAAACATTCATTCAACTTAGGCAGGGATTTCTCAAGTGTTTGTCGAAGCATTCATTCAACTTATTCTAGAGTTTGGTCAACACTTGGAATGTTCAATGTCCCAATTTTAGAATTTGATCTCTCTCCTTTCGCTTGACGCGTTAATGTTAACCTTTTCTGAAATATTGGCTACACAATCAAATCATCAAATCCAAAACAGTTTTAGCAAATCATCACGGCATTCTGTTAGATGAAAGGAAAAATATTCTTTTTCATTCACATTTCAATTGTGTATTAGGTACCTTCTTATAACATCTGTATACTCCTAAATAAGGTAATACAATAAATGCAATATCAATTACACATGATTTGATTTGGTCTAATTACATGATTTCGTCTCAATCTTGATTTGATTCTTTTTTCTAACACTTCCCCTCAAGTTGATCTATGGGGTTTCTAATGCTCAACTTGCTTAGTACTTCAGAGAACACCCTTCGTGTCACTATTTTGGTAAGTATATCTGCAAGTTGGTCCTCAGACTTCATAAACGGGAGCTCCACCGCACCATCCTCAATTTTTTCATTAATAAAATGACGATCAACATCCACGTGTTTAGTTCGATCGTGCTATACATGGTTTTTAGGAATACTTATTGCTGTCTTCTTGTCGCACTTTAGTTAACTTGGAGGTTTTTGTGGAAAACCAATCTCGGTTAGCGGCTTCTTCAGCCATAGTACTTCTGTTATTCCCTTGGTGATTCCTCGGCAGTCCGCTTCTGCACTCGACAATGCTGTAACTTTTTGTTTTTACTTCTCCATGTCACCAGGTTTCCTCCAACAAGCATAAAATATCCTGAGGTAGACTTCGATCATTCGGATTTCCAGCCCAATCTGCGTCTGTGTACGCCTCAATGTCAAGATGCTATCTCTTCCTGAACATAAGGCCATGTCCTACTGTGCCCTTCAGATACAGCAAGATTCTCATTACTGCATCCATGTCTTCTTCTCGGGGCTCATGCATGAACTGCTTGACAACATTAACTGCATATGCAATGTCTGGTATGGTGAGTGCTAAATAGATCAGCTTCCCAACAAGTCGCTGGTACCTTCCTTTATCAGTTGCTGTTCCTTCTCCTCTAATTCTGAGTCCATGGTTTACTTATATTCGTGTATCGGCCGGTTTACAATCAATCACACCCGTTTCAACTAGCAGGTCTAGTAAATATTTCCTCTGAGTTATAAATATCCCATGTCTAGACCTCGGTACATTAATTTCGAGAAAATACTTTAAGCCTCCTAGGTTTTTCAACTCAAACTGTGTGAATAGGTAGTCCTTTAGCTTTGACATTTCTTCATAGTGACTCCCGGTTAGTATCATATGATTTACATAGATGATCAAGCAAGTCACTAGGTCTCCTTGTTGTTTTAAGAACAGCGTATCGTCAGAATTACTCTGTCTGTATTCATATTGTTTCATAGCTGTTGTAAACCGTCCAACCCATGCCTATGGTGGTTGTTTTAATCCATAAAGCACTTTCTTGAGCTTGCATACTTTTCCTTCCTGAAAGTCGCCCATAAAACCTGGTGATGCGGCAAGTCTTTATTTGCTGCTATTAAGAACAATACCCTAATAGTACCAATCTTTGCTACTGGAGAGAATGTCTCGTCACAATCAATTCCTCTCGTCTGTGTGTATCCCTTAGCTACTAATCGGGCTTTATATCTTTTTATGGATTCATCTTCATTATGTTTTACCATAAAAATCCACCTGCATCCAACTAGTCGCTTTCCCTCTGGCAGGCTGCACTTGTCCCACGTCCCGTTTTTCACCAGTGTCGACATCTCTGTATCCAGTGCCTTTTTCCATTTCTTCGTCTGTTTCGCCTCGTGCACGTTTTTTGGAATTTCTTGGTTATACAGTTTGACGGTGAATGCTTGCACTTGATCTGAAGCCTTCCCCTGACGAGACTTCCTACAGAATATCGACTAGCTCGATAGGTGTGTTCTGGAGAATACTGGACAGGAGGGATACCCCGAGTACGCCTGTGAGGAAGAACATGTTGAGAAAAAGGGTTTGGGTGATTTACAAATGCATGATTTAAATGCTACGAGTTTACGAAATGCATAAATAAATTATTACTTGACACTTTTATGTTCTATATATGCTTCATATGCTTATATATATTGTTGCCATACTAACAAGCCATGAAGCGTTAAAGCATACATCATATGACAAACACTTGTTGTCTTTGTACTATTTTCAGGTGCCACAATTAATGAACTAAACTAGTTCATTAAGTGGAGTGCTTAAGTTAATGAACTAACTAGTTCATTAAATGGAGACATATTTGGCGGAAGCTATATGACAACAAATTTTCATAGTGTATATATATATATATATATATATATATCCATATTTTTAAAAAAGGCACAATACACATATATTCCGATGTACCACTGACACGTCACATATATTATAAACGTACGTCGACATCACACCACTATATACAACTCATATTTATGATTATATTCAGGTCTTATATCATATGATATAAGTCATGGTGACATCAAAATTATAACGACATGTTACAAGGTCATAAACCGAAAATTGTCGTATCGGGTGACTACCAAAACTATACCGACATATCACGTACCTGCCATATAAAGATGGCCAGCCCATAGACATCAAAAATAGCCAAAACTTTCGTGGCTCACATGCTAAAATCAGCCATTAAATCATTCCATATTGGCACGCACAAATCACCCACAATTTAGGCTAAATTTGTGGAGAATTCAAACTCAACTTCATTGGTGCACATGGGGCGTTTTTAATTAAGCTATTGGAGCTGAATATACACTTCATTTAATGTATATTATGTGTGGCATAATATATATTACATGAACAAGAAGTTTGAATTTAATCGGAGAAAAATCGCGTAACCGACGAAAGTCGAAAATTCGGTTTTCTACGAACATACACACATTTTACGTTTTTGAGACATAGATGTAACATGTATCTAGACACTTTTTACACATTCAAGACATGTTAAAGTGTTCTAGAAAAATCAAAATAGGGCTGATTTTTATTTACCATATATGTGTAAATATTGTGCATTATTTGACAAAGCTTACTAAAATGAAATTTCGGCGCATGTCCAGCTCATTCTACATGCCTATTATATCTAGATTGAAGCCTAGGGGGAGCTTATTTGTAATTTCAATTGGTGGAGGACATGCCACACAAGATTGGTGACACTGAAGAGGGAACCACACAAGGAAAGATTTCAAAATAAGGCACATGCTGAAAATTTTCAGCACATGTTCATAGTGGGCGATTTTCATCATCAATTTGTCCTCAATTTGTCTTCCAAATTCAAGAGATTGAAATGTGATAGTACGGTAATATTTTGACTATATTTGAGTACATGTTTTGAGAGTTTTTTTGTAGAATTTATAGCTCATTAAAGGATGCCAAGTTGGACCAATCAACAAGTGACAAATAATCAAGGTCAAGCCATCCTTCAAATCACATTGCACCAAGTAAGCAAGATTGTGTCATCTTCTACACAAGGTAATAAACCAAGGACATTAAAGAGAATTCTCAAGAAGGAAGAAATCCTAAAGGGGGCGGCCAAGTGTGAATAAAAGGGAGAAGATAGTGTAAACAAGGCTAAGCCACAACTCACATTCTCTCAAGTGCATGAAGCTATACTAATTTCTTCTTCTTCTTGTAGGACCAGTATAGCACCACTAGAAAGGGGGAGGGGTTTGAATAGTAGGTTAGGAAAATTTGGTTTTTAAAAACTTTTGAACCAAAAACCTCACTTCTGAAAACAGTTTCTGTTTCCAGATTCTGATTTGAAACGATTTAAAGACCTAGTTACAGACCTCCAAAAATTATGAAATTTTGTGAGATTTTACTCTCAGATGTTTTGAGTATCTGATAAAAATTCCAAATTAAAATTCTGTAGGATCTGCAAAGCACCACTAGAAGGGGGGGGGGTTGAATAGGTGGTGCGGAAAGTGTGGTTTTCAAAATTTGTTTAAACCTAGACAACTCAACTTCTGAAAACAGATTCTGTTTTCAGGACCAGTTTTAAAACATTTTTAAAACCAGGTTATAGGTCTCCAAAAATTCTGAAATTTTGAGAGAACTTAGCCTCAGATGTTATGATGTTCCCTTAAAAATTTCAAATTAAAATTCAACCTTTAACCCCTTCAAAAACCGTTGGTGATCAGATTGCGCGAATCTGCCAGAAACGGTAGACGGTTTTGAAAAATTTATTCCTATTTGTGTGTAAGTCCAAATACTCTGACAATTTAACCACTAACTCCTTATATACTATATTTAAGTGGGTTGAAACAGTTTTGCAAAATTCTTTTGGGAAGTAGGTCAATTACAGTCAAAGTCTCAACCTTTGCAAGTCTGAAAATCAGACTGCACTAGTCTCAGAACTTTTGATGCTTGATCCATTTATACTTATCCAAAAGGGTTGAAACTTGTGCCAAATTTACCCTAGAATGTGTGGCTATGTTTCTGAAAATTTTTGTGATTTTTTAAAGTCGTTTACTATTTTTACGAACGCCAACAAAAAGAGTAAACTGTGCAGTAACAGAAAGTAAATGCTGAAAGTAAATGGCACCAAGAATTTTATACTGGTTCGGTTATAAACAACCTACTCCAGTCTTCAAGGAACACCTTCCTTGGTTCACACTAATCACACACACGCAATACACCTTACCACATGGTTGATGGAGTTACACACCAACTCCAACCCTTTACAAACCTTGTACGATGAATACAATTCGCACGAACACCACCACCTCACAAGAATGAAGATTGATCACACCTTGATCAATCTTTTACAAAGATATGGAATATGTGGTGGTCTATATCAAGCCTATTCAAGATTGAAAAATATCAATACAATAGGCTTTCAAGAAGAAAGAAAGAAAGAGAATGTAGAAGAAGAAGAGCTAGGCGTTTTTCACTTTTATTTTGCAATGCTTGTGCTTGTCTTGTTTTTGCTCAACTTCTTTCCTTTTAACCTTGCATGGCCGTCCACTCTTGGTGCCTCCCCCTCTTGAAAATTGTCTTCTAAGTCCTTGGGAGAATGTAAGACATCATTGTGACATGGTCTTGCTTACTTGGCATCTTCTTATTTGATGATCATTTAAGCTTTGCTTACTTGGCACTTCATGATTGGTTGGATGTTGTCATCATTGATGACTTGAAAAAATCTGAATATATCACTTAAACATGTGCCAATATCAATCACAAAATAATTTCCATAAAGCTCAAGATTGTCACATAAATGTTGCAAGACAAAATTTCTTCCTTACTAAGTATGAAAATCGGCCATAATGGAGTTTTACCATGCTGAATTTTCAGCATGTGTTACATGGTTATACAATTCAAAACAATTCTATTTTTCTTTGATTTTTCTAATTAAAATGAATCACCAATTGATGGTAAATATTCTTATCACATTGAAAATGAATTTGGACACCTTTATGCCCAAGAATTCGGCCATGACACCTTTCACACATGCTGAAAAATTTTCAGCATGTGTGATATATAAAATATCACAATTTATGATTTTGAAAAATATTCAAAATGCTTCCATTTCTTCTTCCAATCAATCACATAATTCAAGATGATAACATATGTCACATTAAAGCATCAAAATCGGCCAGCCATGCTTACAGATGCTGAAATTTTCAGCATGTGTTATAAGTGAGACAAAGTTTGAAATCTTACCATTTGTAGCTTCTCTCTTTAATTCACCAACATTGTATGATTGATTCTTGACCAATGAATATGCCAACAAGGCTCCAAATAAGCTCCATCTCAGCTGTAGGGGCGTTAGATAGTGTATGTGCATGTGCTGAAATTTATTTTTGCTAACTTTGTAAAATAGTGCACATTTAATAATACACACATGTCATATTCCAATCAGCCCTTAATTTAATTTTCTAGAAAACTTTAAGATGTATAACATATGTAAAAAGTGTCTAGATACGTGTCATATGATGTACCAAAAACGTTCCATGTGTTGTGTGCGTAGAAAACCGAATTTTCGATATTTATCGATTACCTGATTTTTCTCTAATTAAATTCCAAATTCTTGCACATGTTATATATATTATGTTACACATAATATATATAATATATACTTTAAATCTCAGCACTTGGCTGGTCTAAAGTGGCGCCATTAACATGTGACAAAAGTAAAATTGGAATCTTCACATTTTGGCCTTAATGTGGGGTGATTTGTGTGTGCCAACATGGAAAGAATTTTGGCTGAATATACAGTCATGTGCACGAAATTTTTATGGAATTTTCAAGTATATAGGGGCTGGCCATGTATTTATGGCAAGTACGTGACACGTTGGCGAAGTTTCGGTATTCGCCCGATACGACAATTTTTGGTTTAGAACCTTTTAACATGTCGTATTTAATTTGTCATCACCATGTCTTATATCATATGATATAAGACCTGAATATACTCATAAATATGAGTTAAGTATAGTGGTGTGACGTTAACGTACGTACGTAAAATATATAACGTGTCGGTAGTATGTTGGAATACATGTGTATGTGTCTTTTAAAAAAATCTGAAAAATATGTATATATATGTGTATATGGCGTGGATATTAAAGAGGGGAGGAGGAGAAAACTTTCCTTCCTTAGCCTTGTTGCCTTTGTGCCTTTTCCAAATGTGGCTTCCTTTAATGAACTACTTAGTTTAATAAACTAAGTACTTCACTTAATGAACTAGTTTAGTTCATTAATGGTGGCACCTGAAAATAGTATAAACACAACAAATGTTTGCCATATGATGTAAGCTTTAACGCTACATGGCTCGTTAGTACGACAAGATTATATATAAGCTAAATAAGACAAGTAATAGCAATGTATCAAGCATACATGTATATCATGCATGTTTTGTGTATATTATTCATTTAAATCATATATTTTGAAATCACTCAAACCCCCTTTTCTCTACAAATTCAACTCCTAACCCTTTGAAAATACATTTTTTGTCAGATTGCGCAAATCTTCCAGAAACACTACTCCAATTTGATTCCGATTAATTTGTGACTCCAAATGGTCTGAAAATTTAATGACAACACACTCAATATATTTATTTTAATGGGTTGAAACAGTTTTCAAAAATTCTTTTGGGAAGTGTATGAATCACGTTGATGTTCTCAACCTTTGCAACTCTAAAAATCGGATTGCACTAGTCTCCGAACTATTCAAGTTTGATTGACTTATACTTATCCAAATGAGTTGAAACTTGTGCCAAATGAAATCTAAAACGTGTGGCTATGTTTCTAAAATTTTTTTGTGATTTTTAAAAATCGTTTACTATTTTTTCTGTTGCAATGAAATTAATGCAAAATGCTGGAAACTGAAAGTAAGTGCAGTAAAGTAAGAACACCAAGAATTTTATAATGGTTTGGTTAAAACGACCTACTCCAGTCTTCGAGGACACCTTCCTCGGTTATCACTAAGCACCAAAAACACCTTAACACAAGGGTTATTGGAGTTATACACCAACTCCACCCTTTTACAACCAATACAAGCAAAACAACCAAACAAACCGATCACAAACACCACTGCCAATCGAATGAAGGTTTGATCACACCTTGATCAACCATTTACAACAATGTATGAGTGTGGGTTGTATAATCAAAGCCTATAAAATATTTTGAATATATGAACAATAGGCTTGAGAGAAGAAGAAGAAAGAAAGAAAAAGAGAAGAAGAAAGTAGTAGAGCTTCTTGATCTTGAGAGAATAAGAGTTGTGTTCCTAGCCTTATTTGCACTATCCTCTTCTTTTTAACCACTTCATGGACACCCCCTTAGAGCCTTTTCCCTTCTTGAGAATTCTCTTTAATGCCCTTGGAAGATTGCCTTGTGTAGAAATGAAAACATCTTGCTTAGTTAGCACAGTATGATTGGAGGGATGGCTTGACCTTGCTTAGTTGGCACTTGATGATTGGTCCAACTTGCCATCATTTTAATGAGTTGTAAAATCTGAAAATAACTTACAAAACATGTGCCAAAAAGATTAAAAATGTTGCCAAACAATCACCATTTAATCCCTTCAATTTTGGGATGCAAATTAAAGACAAATTGAAGCTCAAAAACGCTACCTTAAGAGACATGTGCTGAAATTTTCAGCATGTGTCTCTTTTGAATACTTTCCTTGTGTGGTGCCCTCTTCTATGTCATCAATCTTGTCTGTCATATTCTTCACCAATTAAAATTACAAATAAGCGGCTCCATCATGGCTGCAAATGGTGTGTAAGCTTAATGTACATGTGCTGAAATTTCACTTTAGTAATCTTTATCAAATAATGCATAATATTTACACATATATGGTAAATTGCAATCAGCCCTAATTTGAATTTTCTAGAACAAGTGTCTAGATACATGTTACATCTCATGCCAAAAAAAACTTTCCATGTGTTATGTTCGTAGAAAACCAAATTTTCGACTTTCGTCGATTACGCGATTTTTCTCCGATTAAATTCAAACTTTTTGCACATGTCATATATATTATGTTACACATAATGTACACAAAATAAGGTAGATATTCAGCTCTAATGGCTGATTGAGAGGCACCCCATGTGCTAAAAAATTGAATTTGAAATCTCCACAATTTGGCCTAAATTGTGGGTGATTTGTGTGTGTCAACATGGAATAATTTAGTGGCTGAATTTAACATGTGAGCCATGAAATATTTTGGCTATTTTTGAAGTATATGGGCTGACCATCTTTATATGGCAAGTACGTGACACATTAGCCATCTTTATTTAGTCATCACCATGACTTATATCATATGATATAAGACCTGAATATACTCATAAATATGAGGTGTATATAGTGGTGTGACGTCGACGTATGTTTATAATATATGTAACGTGTCGGTAGTACGTCGGAATATATGTGTATTGTGCCTTTTTAATATATTTTTTTGGAAAGAAAATTTTATTAAGGAAAGAAGAGTCACTTATGGAGGAGGAATACCATATTACAACGTTAAAGGAATGCGAAAAGAAAAAGCGCAATGATTATCACTTTCCCACACATATATGATATGCCGCATTAAAACCTTGCCAAGAAAAACCACCCTTGTGGATAAAACCTTGGCGAAGGAAAAAGCGTACATATTTATATGATTGGAAAAGTGATAGGCGCTGTGGTAAAATGTATCAGAAATACAATCCAAAAAATAACGCAATGAAACAGGTGCCGTAATAAGTCCGTTTCAAAGATACGGATCTGCAATACATTGAAACACCATCCGCGCTGCAAGCATGATGACATCTATGAAATTGTATGTAGCGCCCATGCCAAAACTCCCCATCCGTGTACATGTGAAACAAAAGGTGAAGTCAGTCAGAAATGCCATACGTTGGAGAAAGATAGATATCGAGAGAATGCAAAGCATACCGAGGCTGCCTGCTCCATTAAGGGAACAGGCAGTAGCAGTAAATGAAAGACAATCCATGTGGAAGACAGCAAATGCGCAAGGAAAGCATAAACTAAGAAACGAGAGAATGCAAAACATACCGAGCCTGCCTGCTCCCTCCATGAAACAAGCAGATGCAGTAAATGAATGCCAATCCATTTGAAAGACTTTGAATGCTCAGGGTACGCGTAAACTAACCGACGAGAGATCCAAAGATACGGATGCACGAACTAATGATGGAAGATTATGGCGCGAGAAGTAGGAAGTCTGAGGCTTCAACATGGCGTGTTGTGCAAGATAGTGAGCCGGCATATTTGCTTCTCTGTATACATGACCAAATTCCAGTCGATGTAAGTCGAGCAGTGTGGGTAATAATCGCAGATGATAAGACCCCGAAATCATCCGTGGCTGTCGTAAATGTGATACCAGTTGTGCACAATCTGTTTCAACCATAATAGAACGATAGAGTGGTAGGAAATACAGTAAACCAAAAAGTGCCGACTGTATTTCTGTGGCAACCGGAGTACATGGCGGCAAGCGAAAAGATATTGCGCCCACACAGATACCCGCATGATCCCGCAAAATAGCTCCACCTGCCGCATAATGCCTGCCTACCGCTGTATCGACATTAAGCTTCAATCGACCAGAAGGAGGACAGAGCCATCGCATCACTTGCGGGCGTGGCGATCGCACTGGCAGAATCCATGAAGGTTGCGTAGTGATCCCTCTTGTAAGTTTTGAACCATGAATAGATCTACTCCATATGTCAATGTTTGAATGAATAGCAGCCCGAATGGAGTATAGTGTAAAAATGCTTGAGGAGCCATAAATGAGTGATGCATAGGTACGCCATATATTGGATACAATAATAACCGGAATAACAATCCTCAAAATGCCCGAGAACGAGGAGGATGTAGCGCGATACCACCAAGATAGCAAATATGAGCGTAGAGATAATGATACGGGGGGGGGGACAAACAATGCAGCTCAGATGCAAAGAAATTCCAGATGGGACGTATGTGGACGCAGTAGAGAAAGACATGATCTACCGAGGCTGAAGAGAGCTTACAAAATGGACACTGTGTGGGACGTGCTATGGCATACCTTCCAATATAGTCCTCAAATGGCATAGCCGAATAAAAAAGACGCCATAATAGTAGTTGTGTAGATGGGGAATGATGCTTAAACCAAATGAATTTCGCCGATAGCAGTGTAGGATGGGATGGACGACATATATCATACGCGGAGCGCAGGGAAAACTCTCCTGACGGTGATGGTATCCAAATTAGATGCCCTACCTGGATGTCTGAATGAGAAATGCAGGTGTCATGAATACGAAAAATAAGCTTCCACACCGGCGAGTCTGGTAGGCGCGGTAAATAGTCCACACGCCGCCCGTATTTGTGGTGCATATATGTACTCCAGAGAGTATCATTCTCATGATAGCACCACCAAATACGACAATGATATGCTTTTTGTAGACTGCTGAGATCTCGAATACCTAGTCCACCTTCCGCTGTAGGTACAGAAATAGTAGACCAAGCAACCCAATGATGCCTATTTCCCCAATAAAATGCTGCCATTTTTCTCTCTATAATCTTAATAACCGTCTTTGGTAATCCGCCGGTGGAAAGAATGTGTAATGGCAGAGATGATATCACAGAACGTAACAAGACAAGTCGACCCGCTGAGGAAAGCAATTGGGAGTGCCAACCATTCAAGCGGTCATCTATATGCTGTAGCAGAGAAGCACAATACCTTGCGCGATTAATCCCCTCATGTAAATACGAACCCAGATAACGAAATGGTAATGAAGTTCACCTCATGTGCAATATAGCTTCGAAAATGCGTCGCTGATGCGTCGAGGTTGTGGCGGAAGTAATAAAACTGCTCTTTTGATAATTTACCTTCTGGCCCGACGCAGATTTATATGAATTTAAAAACGAGTAGAAACGGCGTAAATTGCACTGTGTACCACGTAAGAAAATAAGAAGATCATCAGCATAAGCTAGATGTGTGATCGCAAAAGGTATTCTGCCCAGACGAAAAGGCTGTAGCGTGCCAGATTCCACCATGGCCTTTAAGCCGCGACTAAATCCCTCCGATGACAGTATAAAAAGCAGAGGTGATAATGGATCTCCCTGTCCAACTCCCCGGTAAGGTCGAAACGTGCTAGATGGTTGACCATTGATCAAAACTGCTAAAGTGGTGGCCCTCAAATGATTGAGAATAATGCGAGTGAAAAAATCTGAGAAGCCAAACCATTTCAATAAAAGATCCAAATATTCCCAACTAACTCTGTCGAAAGCCTTCATCATATCCAACTTCAAACATAACTGCGTACCACCTTTATCAAGCATATGTATCATCTCCCGTGCCATCAAAACTTGTGAGGAAATATCATGTCCTAGTAAAAATCCTGTCTGCTCATGCGAAATTAATTTGGGAAGCAACTTGCCTAATCTAGTTAAGCACTTCACTTA
Organism: Eustoma russellianum; assembly: GCA_036186865.1. Classification (NCBI taxonomy): domain Eukaryota; kingdom Viridiplantae; phylum Streptophyta; class Magnoliopsida; order Gentianales; family Gentianaceae; genus Eustoma; species Eustoma russellianum. The sequence goes on along the minus strand of AP025041.1, from coordinate 42,158,203 downwards.
ATGAACTAGTTTAGTTCACTAATTGTGGCACCTGAAAATACTACAAAGACAACAAATGTTTGCCATATGATGTAAGCTTTAACACTTCATGGCTTGTTAGTACGGTAACAATATATATAAAGCATATGAGGTATGTATATCACAAAAACGTGTTAAGTAATAATTTTGTCATGCATTTCGTAAACTCGTACTATTTAAATCATGCACTTGTAAATCATTCAAACACTTTTTCTCAACAATCTCCGTCTTTTGATGACTTACAAAATAACACTGGTTCATGATTTAAAGATAATTGCTCCCCCTCTAATTAGGCACAAACTCGAATTTTGAATTTTGAATTTTTTATCTCGTTGTCTCCCCCTTAAATCATGCAATCATGCTCTCTCTTCCCCTTAAATCATGCATCTCTCTCCCCCTTTATTTTGTAAACAATATCAAAAGTGCATGTAAGAAAGAAATAGCAGTTTATTGTATATCAACAAAAATCATGCATTTCAAGTGCATTCTTAAGGGTTATTTGTTCAACCCTTTGCAAATGTACCTTTTGGTACCCAAACTTGGGTGATCTTCCTAGGTCTTCCAAAAGGTAAGAAAAGAGATGAAGAAGCAATGTAATAGATGTTTGGTGCAAATCCATTTGGCCTTTGGTCGAGAATGCCATTATGCACATGGTATGATTTTCGTTTTTGATATGCATTCGTATTAGTGTGCATGGTGCGTGATCTAGATGCATTTATGTTGTATGAATTTTGTGTATACATCAATGGTTTCTTTTCATATTTATAAGTGACATAATTATATCTTGTATGATATGAAGAAGAAGGACGATGAGATGAAGTAGGGGGTGATCTAGGCGTCCTTTTAGGAGCTATATTTGCATGTGTTTTCTTAGATGAAGATAGAATGAATTTAGTTGATTTTTCTTATGTTTCGTTTTTCTTGACATATCCTAATCCGATTTTGTTGCTTTCATGCTTTTGTGAGGAGATGATGCGATCTAGCATGTTTGTGCCTGTGTCAAACTGTTTCACCATTTTTTCTAAATCCGTATTTCATGATTTCAAATTTCAAATCTCGGATTTCATTTCATTATTTTGTGTCATTAATGATGAGACCTCTGATTTCAATACATTAATTGTGCAAGATGACTCTTTGTTTGAATCATTTAATTGAGAAACAAGGTTCGTGTTAGATGATTCTAACAACTTCTTAACTTCAATTAACCGTTTCTTTTCTTTTGCAAGAGTCTTTGAAAACTTATGCAACTCAAGATATTGACAAAATAAATCATCATATGAAGGCTCAGAATCAGAAGATACCTCATTCGATGCCTTGGATGTAAAGCATACTTGTACCGTTTCTTCTTCGGTTCCTTCAGTCTCAGAATCGGATGAGTCACTCCATGTGGAGGCTTTGAAGGCTCTTCTCCTTTGTTTAGGTTCTCAGACGAGTCTAGTTTTATTCCAGTCCTTGTCACGGTTTTTGTTTGTTTGTTTGTCCTTGTTCGGGTAGTCATATGACAAGTGTTCAAGTTTCCCACGTTTATATCACTTTATGTCCTCATTATTTTTATCTCTATGATTCTTAGATGAAGTAGACTTAGTTTTGTTTTTAATCGATTTTCTCATGATCTTTCTTAATCTTTTAGCCAACGTGATTAGATCTTCATCATCGAAATCTGTGTCATATCATCTACGAGATCATAAGAAGTTGAGACGTATTCATTTGATTTAAACGCTATAACCTTATCTTGTTTAGAAGTAGACTCAGAATTTCTTAAAGTGAGTTTGTTTTCAAATACCTTTAATGATCCGATCAATTCCTCCATTTTTATTGATTTTGTTTCCTTACTTTCCTCAATCGCCGTGACTTTGGGGTCCCATTCGGATGGGAGACTTCTTAGCACCTTTTGTACTTTTTCCTATGTAGAAAAAGCTTTTCTAAGAGACTCAAGAGAATTATAGATGTTAGTCAAGCGTAAGTCCATATCAACAATAGATTCATTTGGCAATAATTTAAAAGACTCAAGAGTGGACATAAGCATATTAATTTTAGACTGTTTAACTTGACTAGTCCCTTCGTGTTTCATTTCAAGAATTCTCCAGATCTCTTGGGCACTAGAGCAATTTGACACATAACTCGATTTACTTTTACTCAACCCGTTTAAAAGAAGTTGCATGGTTCTAGCATTCATACTCAATTTCTTTTTGTCATCACTAGTATATTCTTGTTTCGATTTTACGACCTCTAGTGTGACACCATCAACAGTAGATAACTTAGAAGGGATAAAATGACCATATTCTATAATGAACCACAGGTCTATATCAATGGGCATAAAGAAAAGTTTCATCTAAGTTTCCATTGTTTAAAAGACTCACCATCGAAAAGAGGAGGCCTGACGGTTGACATTCCTTCTTGCTCGGTTTTGTAACTAGTGGTTGCCATCTCACAAAGATCGTTGGATTCTCTTCTCGTGAGTCTGCCTGCTCTGATGCCACTTTTATGACCTGTGTAGCACCACTAGAAGGAGGGTTGAATAGTGGGTACGGAAAATTTGGTTTTTAAAAACTTTTGAACCAAAAACCTCACTTCACGAAACAGCTTCTGTTTTCAGATTCTGATTTGAAATGATTTAAGACCTAGTTACAGACCTCCAAAAATTATGAAATTTGGTGAGATTATAATATCAGATGTTCTGAGTATCTCAAAAAAATTTCAAATTACAATTCTACTCCTAACCCTTTGAAAATACGTTTTTGGCCAGACTGCGCAAATCTGCCAGAATAGTACTCCGATTTGAAAAATTTATTCCGATTAATTGGTGACTCCAAATGGTCTGAATATTTAACGACAACACCCTCAATATATTTATTTTAATGGATTGGAACAGTTTTCAAAAATTTCTTTAAGAAGTATATCAATCACGTTGATGTTTTCAATCTTTGCAACACTGAAAATCAGATTGCACTAGTCTCAGAACTATTCAAGTTTGATTGACTTATACTTATCCAAATGAGTTGAAACTTGCACCAAATGAAAGCTAGGATGTGTGGCTATTCTGGGAAATTTTGTGATTTTGGAAAATCGTTTATTATTTTTTCTGTCGCAATGAAATTGACGCAAAATGCTGGAAACTGAAAGTAAGTGCAGTAAGGTAAGAACACTAATGATTTTATACTGGTTCAGTTAAAACAACCTACTCTAGTGTTCGAGGACACCTTCCTCGGTTATCTATAATTACCAAAAACACCTTAACACAAGGGTTACTGAAATTATACACCAATTCCACCCTTTTACAACCAATACAACCAAAACAACCAAACAAACCGATCACGAACACTACCACCAAGCGAATGAAGGTTTGATCACACCTTGATCAACCTTTTACAATAATGTATGAGTGTGAGTGGTATGATCAAAACCTATACAATATTTTGAATATATGAACAATAGGCTTGAGAGAAGATGAAGAAAGAAAGAAAAAGAGAAGAAGAAAGTAGTAGAGCTTCTTGATCTTGAGAGAATGAGAGTTGTGTTCCTAGCCTTGTTTGTATTATCCTCTTCTTTTTAACCACTTCATGGCCGCCCCCTTAGAGCCTTTTCCCTTCTTGAGAATTCTCTTTAATGTCCTTGAAAGATTGCTTTGTGTAGAAGTGTCACCATCTTGCTTACTTAGCACACTATGATTGGAGAGATGACTTTGCCTTGCTTAGTTGACACTTGATGATTGGTCCAACTTGTCAGCATTTTAATGAGCTGTACAATTTGAAAATAACTTACAAAACATGTGCCAAAAAGAATTCAAAATTTTGCCAAACAATCACCATTTAATCCCTTCAATTTTGGGATGCAAATTAAAGACAAATTGAAGCTCAAAAACGCCACCTTAAGAGACGTGCTGAAATTTTCAGCTTGTCTCTTTTGAATACTTTCCTTGCATGGTGCCCTTTTCTATGTCTCCAATCTTGTGTGACATATTCTTCACCAATTAAAATGTCAAATAAGCTACAGATAGGCTCCATGATGGCTGCAAATGGCGTGTAAGCTGAATGTATATGTGCTGAAATTTCACTTTAGTAATCTTTGTCAAATAATACACACTATTTACACATATATGGTAAATTGCAATCATCCCTAATTTGAATTTTCTAGAACACTTTAACATGTCTTCAATGTGTAAAAAGTGTCTAGATACATGTTACATTTCATGCCAAAGAAATGTTCCATGTGTTATGTTCGTAGAAAACCAAATTTTTGACTTTCGTCGATTACACGATTTTTCTACGATTAAATTCAAACTTTTTGCACATGTCATATATATTATGTTCTACACATAAGGTAGATATTCAGCTCTAATGGCTGATTGAGAGGCGCCCCCATGTGCTAAAAAAATCTAATGATTTGTGTGTGCCAACATGGAATGATTTAGTGGCTGAATTTAACATGTGAGTCACGAAAGTTTTTGGATATTTTTGAAGTATATGGACTGGCCATCTTTATATGAAAAGTACGTGACACGTTGGCGAAGTTTCGGTAGTCACCCGATACGACAATTTTCGGTTTATAACCTTGTAATGTGTCGTTATAATTTTATCATCACCATGACTTATATCATATGATATAAGAACTGAATATACTGATAAATATAAGGTGTATATAGTGGTGTGACATCGACGTACGTTTGTAATATATTTAACTTGTCAGTAGTACGTCGGAGTATATGTGTATTGTGTCTTTTTAATAAAAATATGAATATACATATAATATATATATATATACATATATATATATATACATATATATATATATATATCTGTGTGTGTGTGTAAGATTAAATGGGGAGGAGAATTCCATTTCCAAATTTGTTGCCATAAAGCTTTTTCCAAATATATCTCCATTTAATGAACTAGTTAGTTCATTAACTTAAGCACTTCACTTAATGAACTAGTTTAGTTCATTAATTATGGCACCCGAAAATAGTACAAAGACAACAAATGTTTGCCATATGATGTAAGTTTTAACGCTTCATGGCTTGTTAGTATGGCAACAGTATATATAAATCATATGAGGCATGTATATCACAAAAATTTGTTAAGTAATAATTTTGTCATGCATTTCGTAAACTCGTACTATTTAAATCATGCATTTGTAAGTCATTCAAACACTTTTTCTCAACACTTCTTCTCTCAAGCCTATTGTTCATATATTCTACATATATTATAGGATTTGAATATACCACCCATACATGTTCAGTTGTTGTAAAAGGTTGATCAAGGTGTGATCAAACCTTCATTCGATTAGTGGTGGTGTTCGTGTTCGGTTTGCTTGATTGTTTTGGTTGTAAAAGGGTGGAGTTATTGTTTAACTCCAGTCACCCTTATGGTAATGTCCTTTTTGTGTTTAGTCATAACCGAGGAAGGTGTCCTCGAAGATTGGAGTAGGTTGATTTAACCGAACCAGTATAAAATCCTTGGTGTTCTTACTTTACTGCATTTTACTTTCAGTTTTCAGTTTTCTGCATTGAGTTTGTTGCAACAGTAAAAATAGTAAACGACTTTTAAAAATTATAAAAATTTTCAGAGGCATATCCACATATCCTTGCTTTCATTTGGCGTAAGTTTCAACTCATTTGGATAAGTATAAGTCAGTTAAACATGAATAGTTCTAAGACTAGTGCAATCTGATTTTTAGATTTGCAAAAGTTGAGAACATCAACGTGGTTGACATACTTTCCAAAGGAATTTTCAAAAACTGTTTCGAACCACGAAAATACATATCTTGAGGGTCTTTTCATAAACGTTTCAGACAATTTGGAGTCACCATTTAATAGGAATAAATTTTTCATGTCGGAGTACAGTTTCTGGTAGATTTGCTCAATCTGACCAAAAACGTATTTTTAAGTGGTAAGGAGTGGAGTTTTAATTTGAAATTTTCGTGAGAGTCTTATAACATCTGAGAGTACATTCTCACCAAATTTCATAATTTTTAAAGGTTTACAACTAGGTCTTTGAAATATTTCAAATCAGGATCTGAAAACAGTTTTTGTTTTCAAAAGTGGTTAGTTTGGTCCAAAAGTTTTTAAAAACAAATTTTTCTGCACCCACTATTCAACCCTACCTTCTAGTGGTGCTATACAGGTCCTACAAGTGGTAACATATCGCATGCACACTCACGACAAAAAGATATAACAATCTTTGTGAGATAGCATCCAGTAGCCATAAAACCGAACAAGAAGGTATGTCAAGCCAAAGGCCTCCACCTTTTGATAGTGAGGTAAATTCCGATTCTGAACCATCGTATAATGATTTGTATGTTGAATATCTTGAATTGCATAAGTTTGCTAACACTCTTGCAAAAGAAAAGAAACGCTTAATTGAAGACAAAAAATTGTTAGAATCCTCTAACACAAATCTTGTATCTCAATTAAACGATTCAAAAGAGGAGTCGTCTAATTTGATTGTTTCATTGAGATCTGAAATTCAATCCTTAACATCCGAAAACAATGAAATGAAACCTGAGATTTCAAATATGGAATCAAGAAACGCGGATTTAGAAAGAGTGGTAAAACAGTTCGATACGGGTACAAACATGCTAGATCATCTCATTTCCTCCCAAAAGCATGAAAGTGATAAAAACAGATTAGGATACATTGAAGATAATAAAGTACAAAACAATATCTTCATCTAAGAAACCGCATGCAACTACGAAGCCTAAGAAGATGTCTAGTGCACAACCCATTATATCTCATCGTACTTCTTCTTTTTCATCTCATACGAAATATAATCATGTGACATATAGATATGAAAGAAAACCATTGATGCATAAACGACATTCATACAACACAAATACATCTAGATCACGCACCATGCACACTAACCCAAAGGCATATCAAAAAAGAAAAGTTTATCATAAGAAGGATGGCATTCTCGGCCGTAGACCAAACGCTTTTGCACCTAACATCTATTATATTGCTTGTTCATCTCTTTTCTCACCTTTGTAAGACCAAGAAAGGTCACCCAAGTTTGGGTACCAAAAAGTACTTTTGCAAAGGGTTAAATCAATAACCCTTAAGATCGCAGTTGAAATGCATAATCTTTGATATACTATGAACTGCTATTTCTTTCCATTTTTATTTGTACTTTTGATAGTATTTACAAAATAAAGGAGGAGTGAAAAACATGATTTAGGGGGGAGATAGAATCATGGTTTAAGGGGGAGAACGATATATTTTAAGGGGAAAACGATATAAAATTCAAAATTCAAATTTGTGCATAATTGGAGGGGGAGCGATCATATTTAAATCCTGAACCAATTTTATTTTGTAAATCATCAAAAGGGGGAGATTGTTGAGAAAAAGAGGTTTGAGTGATTTACAAATGCATGATTTAAATGCTACGATTTTACGAAATGCATAAATAAATTATTACTTGACACGTTTATGTGATATACATGCTTCATATGCTTATATATGTTGTTGTCGTACTAACAAGTCATGGAGTGTTAAAGCTTACATCATATGGCAAACATTTGTTGTCTTTGTACTATTTTCAGGTGCACAAATAATGAACTAAACTAGTTCATTAAGTGGAGTACTTAAGTTAATGAACTAACTAGTTCATTAAATAGAGACATATTTGGTGGAAGCTATATGGCAAAAGATTTGGAAGTGGAAAGTCTTCTCCCCATATGCATTCACACGCCATTTCATATATAATATATATATATATATCCATATTTTTTAAAAAGGCACAATACACATATATTTCGACGTAACATCGACACGTCACACATATTATAAACGTACATCAACATCACACCACTATATACAACTCATATTTATGAGTATATTCAGGTCTTTTATTATATGATATAAGTCGTGGTGACACTAAAATTATAACGACATGTTACAAGGTCATAAACCAAAAATTGTCGTATCGGGTGACTACTGAAACTTCATCGACATGTCAAGTACTTACCATATAAAGATGGCCAGCCCATATACATCACAAAAAGACAAAACTTTCGTGGCTCAGATGCTAAAATCAACCATTGAATCATTCCATGTTGGCACACACAAATCACCTGCAATTTAGTCTAGATTTGTTGAGAATTCAAACTCAACTTCATTGGTGCACATGGGGCGTTTTTAATTAAGCTATTGGAGTTGAATATACACTTAATTTTATGTGTATTATGTGTGGCATAATATATATTACATGTGCAAGAAGTTTGAATTTATTCGGAGAAAAATCGCATAATCGACGAAAGTCAAAAATTCGGTTTTCTACGAATATACACATATGGTACGTTTTTGAGGCATAGATGTAACATGTATCTAGACAATTTTTACACATTCAATACATGTTAAAGTATTCTAGAAAATTCAAAACATGGCTGATTTTTATTTACCATGTGTAAATATTGTGCATTATTTGACAAGGCTTACTAAAATGAAATTTCAGCACATGTCCAGCTCATTCTACACGTCTATTACATCTTGATTGGATCATAGGTGGAGCTTATTTGGTAATTCAATTGGTGAAGGACATGCCACACAAGATTGGTGACATTGAAGAGGGCACCACACAAGGAAAGATTTCAACATAAGACACATGCTGAAAATTTTCAGCACATGTTCATAGTGGGCGATTTTCATCATCAATTTGTCTCCCAAATTCAAGGGATTGAAATGTGATAGTATGGTAATATTTTGACTATATTTGAGCACATGTTTTGAGAGTTTTATTGTAGAATTTACAGCTTATTAAAGGATACCAAGGTGGACCAATCAACAAGTGACAAGTAAGCAAGGCCAAGTCATCCTTCTAATCATATTGCACCAAGCAAGACTGTGTCATCTTCTACACAAGGCAATCTTCCAAAGACATTAAAGAGAATTCTCAAGAAGGAAGAAACCCTAAAGGGGGCGGCCAAGTGTGAATAAAAGGTAGAAGATAGTGTAAACAAGGCTAAGCCACAACTCACATTCTCTGAGTGCAAGAAGCTATACTACTTTCTTCTTCTCCTTTTCTTTCTTCTTCTCCTTCTTCTGTCAAGCCTATTGTTCTTATATTCTACATATTGTATAGGCTTTGAATATACCACCCATACACGTTCAATTGTTGCAAAAGTTTGATCAAGGTGTGATCAAACCTTCATTCGATTGATGGTGGTGTTCGTGATAGGTTTGCTTGATTGTTTTGGTTGTAAAAGGGTGGAGCTATTGTTTAACTCCAGTCACCCTTATGGTAATGTCCTTGTTGTGTTTAGTCATAACCGAGGAAGGTGTCCTCGAAGATTGGAGTAGGTTGATTTAACCGAACCAGTATAAAATCCTTGGTGTTCTTACTTTACTGCACTTTACTTTCAGTTTTCAGTTTTCTGCATTGAGTTTGTTGCAACGGTAAAATTAGTAAATGATTTTTAAAAATTATACCATTTTGCAGAAACATAGCCACATATCCTATCTTTCATTTGGAGCAAGTTTCAACACATTTGGCTAAGTATACGTCAGTTAAACGTGAATAGATATGAGACTAGTGCAATCTGATTTTCAGATTTGCAAAGGTTGAGAACATCAATGTGGTTGGCATACTTCCTAAGGAATTTTCAAAAACTTCTTCAAACCTTAAAATAAATATCTTGAGGGTCTTGTGATAAAAGTTTCAGACCATTTGGAGTCACCAATTAATAAGAATAAAATTTTCAAGTCGGAGTACAGTTTCTGGCAGATTTGCGCAATCTGACCAAACACTTATTTTCAAAGGGTTAGGAGTGGAGTTTTAATTTGAACTTTTCGTGAGTCTCTTATAACATCTGAGAGTAAGTTTTCACCAAATTTCATAACTTTTAGAGATCTACAACTAGGTCATTTAAATATTTCAAATTAGGATCTGAAAACAGTTTCTGATTTCAGAAGTGGGTAGTTTGGTCCAAAAGTTTTTAAAAACCAATTTTTCCGCACCCACTATTCTACCTTGTCTTCTAGTGGTGCTATATAGGTCCTACAGAACATATACACTTTCTCCGGGTGTGTCAGGATTAATAGAATCATGATTATGAATCAAAATATCAGAACTGACAGCTAGTTCACTTACCCTTGCTGAACACCATCTGAGGGTGGATTTGAGGTAGGTTCAGAAGCATTGGTCTCCAGAGTGGCAGGTGGTACAAGAGGGATGGTTGTCAGAGTAACTTCTTCTATACACTGCATGATATCCAACCAATCAAGTGACTCCTTTCATTTCTCCTCCTGAGCGCGAGGTTGGGTGGAGTAGTAAAATTCTATCTCAATAATGTCATAGTCCATCATCACATAGACCGATGATGAAGTGGATCGTAACACCGATACCCTTTTTGATGGGGACATATCCTATAAAGACACATTTAATGGCACATGGGTCAAGTTTTGATAGGGTATGTTTAGGTACTTGAACGAAGACCTTACAGCCAAAGATTCATGGTGGTAGAGTTAAACTGGACGGAAGAGGGGTTTGGGTTACAAGTATTTATAGAGGTGTTTGGTGATCCAGATGTTGAGACACTGAGGTTTGAATGATTTGAAACTGCATGATTTAAATGTTAGGTGTTTCCGAAATGCATGATTAAGTGTTACTTGACATGCGTAAGTGACAAATATGCTTTACATGTTTATATATATTGTTGTCGTACTAACATGTCATGAAGCATTAAGGCTTACATCAAGCGACAAACATTTGTTGTCCTTATACTATTTTCATGTGCCATGATAAATGAACTAAACTGTTTCATTTAATGAAGTGTTTAAGGCGATTAACTAACTAGTTCATTAAATGGAGATATATTTTGGAGATAACAGCTTGGAAACAAATTTGGAATGGAAAGTTCTCTCTTTACACTTACACACACGGCACATATATATATATACACAAATTTTTTTATAACAACGAATTATATGTTTCTATCCCGAAGTTTCACCAACACATCATAAATGTATGTCGGCATCACACTACTATATGCACATTATAATCTTGAATATATGCAGGTTCTATATCATATATTACATGTCATAAAGTTACCAAAATTATGTCAACATGTCACGAGTCTATAAACCGAAAATTGCCGCATCGCGTGACTACGAACCATCACCGACATATCACATACTTACCATATAAAGATGGCCAGCCTATATAAACTCCAAATACTCAGAAATTTTTTGCACCACATGTCAAAATTGGCCCCTACATAATACCATGTTTATACACATCAATCACCTACAATTTGTCTTGATTTGTTGAAAATTCAAATTCAAATATTTCCATCACACGGGGCGTTTTTAATCTCAACTATTGTAGCTGAAAATATAGTTTATTTATGTATATTATGTGTGACATAACATATATTACATGTCTAAGATGTTTGAGATTAATCGGAGAAAAATGGCGTAATCGACGAAAGTCGAAAATTCGGTTTTCTACACTTCTATATACATGGACATTTTTGTTATTGTATGTAACATGTATATAAACTCTTTTTACACATCAAAGACATGTTAGAGTATTCTAGAAAAACAAATTAAGGGTTGAATGAAATTTACCATATGTGTGAAGATTGTGCATCATTATTTGACAAAATTTACAAAAGCAATTTCAGCACATGGCAGCTGAGGTGACACGCCATTTACAACCCTCTTGGATCCTAGGTGGAGCTTCTTTGGCATTTTGATTGGTGGAGGATGAGCCACATATGATTGTTGGTATTTTAGAAGGCAGACACACAAGGAAAGATTCCAAAATCAAACCAAGTGCTAAAGTTTTCAACACAAGTTTGTTTGGCCAATTTTTTGTCTTGAATGTCTTCAAATTTCTTCCAAAATTGAGGGGCAATCACATCTTAATTGATTGATAATTTACTTGTATGATTTTGAGCATGTGTTTCAGATTTTTTAGCTGAATATCCAGTTCATATTATGAAGTGCCAAGGTGGAAAATGATGGCCTATCATGAAGTGACAACTGGGCTTAGACACACCATTCGTCCAATCATATTTCGCCAAGTAAACAAGGGTGTGTCACAATGTTATACAAGGCAATCTTCCAAGGTATTCAAGGCAATTTTTCAAGGGAGATTTCTGCCATAAAGGGGCGGCCACTTCACCTATAAAAGGAGGCAAAGTGTTCAAGACAATGCAAGCCAAAGTTCATATTCAATTAAGATCAAGCAAGACTATTCTCTTCTTTTCTTACTCTTTTCTCTTGCTCTTAGCCTCAAGCCTATTATACTTATCTTCCACATTCTGTATGGGCTTTGATTATACCACCAACATGCAACCCATTCTTGTACAAGGTTGATCAAGGTTTGATCATACCTTTATTTGTTCGGTGGTGGTACTTGTGTTGTTGTTTTTGTTTGTTCATTGTAAAAGGGTAGAGTTGGTGTATAACTCCAGTCACCCATGTTTAAAGGTTATGTTTGTGTTTAGTGAATACCGAGGAAGGTGTCTTCAAAGACTAGAGTAGGTCGATTTGACCAAACCAGTATAAAAATCTCGGTTTTATTACTTTTCAGCACTTTTACTTTCAGTTTTAGTTTTCTGCTTCGTTTTCATAGCCACGGTAAAGATATCACATGTTTTTCAAAAATAGTTAATTGCACCTGGTATCCAATCTTTTCCACCAAGTTTTAAGTAGCATCCAATGTTTCATGAAACACACTTGTCATCCAGACTTATAGGGTTAATAGACAACTGGCATCCGGCAACGGGAAAATGACCTGCTGTAGGCGATCTTTATGAAATTTCCTTTTTTTTCACTTTTCCCCCAAGTAACGCTAAACTTTTCCCAACCCTGGTTAATTTTATCTTCCCTCCGTTTCTTCCTTTTCCATCAGATATAGTGGTATTTGTTCTTCTCTTTCCATTTTGCCGTTTCATTTTTGCAATTTCAAAGAGCTAAAATCCAACTCTCTTCCCTTTCCTTCTTCTATCTGTAGCATATGTAATTTTTCCCCTTTTTAGTTTGAAATGCTAAGCATTTTGCTGCTGCTTCTTCTTCTATCATCACCCGAGGCAGCAAGCTTGCTGTAACAGCACTCTATGCTTTCACATATGGCAAAAAATATCCCATATGTCCTGCATTTTGAATTTCCAGCTTCGTTCAACAATGGTCTGTTGCTGCCTAGTGGTGAATGTAGGCCCTGAACCAGGCGGGCTGAAAGGGACTTGTTCAGATTCGAAATGGCGGTTTTTTTAGGATTGGGACAAACAGGTGGTATGATTTTGCAAATCCCATATTTCGAAGCCTCCTTTTCAATCTTGAAAATGTAAGCAATTGGATCTTGAAATTCAGCAAGGGTTGGATGATACTCTGGAGCAACTGGTAGGGTTTTAAGCCAGGGAAAAACCTCAATACTCTCATTGCAAGTACCAGTCGCTGAGAGTAATGGAGGAACCTCTGAAGCCATCTATTCATCAAGAATCAATCTTTCTTGCTTCTTTTTCACTGGCTTACTTAAAAGGAAGCCAAGATTCCATAATATTTTTCTTTTCTCTCAGAAAAATTTGCACACACACATACATTTTACAGCATAAACTTGTAAAATACACATGTATGCATTTGTGGGATCTGTTTTGGGTTCAGAGGAGTAACATTCTTGAAGGGTTTTTGGGAGAAAAGATAAGAGAAACGAAGAACTGCTGAGATCCTCTGTTTCGCCATTGATATGCTAACAGACATATGTATTAAGCGGCATTATTAATAATATATTAGGAGTTGGCTTTTCTTTATTCGTTTGCTACAGGATGTGTGTCCTCTTTTGTTTTTTGGGTGGTTTTCGTTCCTATGCTCTGTTTTATTGCGCCCCTTTTCTGCAGCGAGTTTTCGGTTCAACAACGCCAGACTTATGAAAACAGAGCATTCACAAAACAACTTTGGATAGAATGCTCCATGAAAAATTATCCAGTCTTTTTGGATAGACATGAACAGCGAGTTTTCGGTTCAACAACGTCATTGATACTGGAGAAGGCATTAGCGGAAGGCTGCAGGCTTTGAGAAGGGAGGAAAAGGGTTTTTGATTTTTTTTTCATTTAATTTTGAAGGTAAAATAGTCAACCTTGGTTAAAGTCGAGTAAAAAGTATGGTTAAGTCCGGTCAAAGGTCGATTTCAGCGGTCAACGGTCGACCAGCAGGTCATCCGGATGCTAGGTGCCTATTACCCCTATAAGTCTGGATGACAAGTGAGTTTCATAAAAGATTGGATGCTACTTAAAACTTGATGGAAAATAATGGATACCAGGTGCAACTAACCCTTTTCAAAAATCCCTAAACTTTGCAGAAACATAGCCAAAGGTCTTAGCTTTCAATTGAAATAAGTTTCATCTAATTTGGATAAGTATAAGTCATTCAAACATTTATAGTTCTGAGACTAATGCAATCTGATTTTTATATTTGCAAAGGCTGAGAACATCGACGTGGTTGATATACTTTCCAAAAGAATTTTGAAAAACTTTTTCAACCCTTTAAATATACATACGAAGGGTCAAACCATAAAATTATCAGATCATTTAGAGTTGTCAATAAATAGAAATAAATCTTTCATTTTAAGGAACATTTTTGGCAGATTGACACAGTCTGAGTGAAAACGTTTTTTCAAGGGGTTACACTTTTGAATTTTAATTTAAAGTTTTTATGACATACTCATAATATCTGAGAATACATTGTCACAAAATTTCACAATTTTCGAAGGTCTGAAACCTGATCATCTAGTTAATCTAAAATAGGATCTGAAAATAGAAACTGTTTTTAGAAGTGAGTTAATGGGTAATAAAAAGTTTTAAAAACCAATTTTTCTGCATTCACTATTCAACCCTCCCTTCTAGTGGTGCTATACGGGTCCTCCACTAGAGTCTTAGGGGAAGAGGATTTATGAGGTAGAGGGAGGTGGCAACGGCTTCAGACCAAAAATATTGTGGGACATGGGATTCAAACGTAAGGGCTCGGGTGATATATAGAAGGATCCAGTTTTTGTGCTCAATAATGCCATTCTGCTGATGTATATGGGGGCAAGTTGTCTGGTGGATTAGGTTGTGGTAAGGTCTGGAGTTCGTGAGCCATGTATTCACCGCCATTTTCGGCTCTGAGAACTTTGATCCAGGTATTAAACTATGCTTGTATTAGGTGGTAAAAGTCCATAAATCTGGCAGAAACCTCATGCTTGTGTTTAAGGAAATATACCTATGTCATGCGAGAACAGTCATCAATAAACAAGACAAAATAACAGAAACCATTTTGAGTAGGGTAAGGTTATGAGCCCCAAACATCAGAACGTATTAAGAAAAACATATCTTTAGCCTGAGTATTATTTGCAGGAAACATCGCACGATGGCTTTTGGCCAGAAAACATGTTTCACATGATAAATTGAGTTCAGTATTATGAAATAAAGAAGGAAAAAGACGTCGGAGGTAACTTATAGATGGATGTCCCAGTTTGCGATGCCAGGGCCAAATTTGGCGATTATTGGTTCCATGAATCAGTAGCGTCGTGCCCCTGTCCACCACCTCGTCCACATAATAGAGACCGCTGCGTTCAGTACCATGCCCAATGATCGTTTTTGTATGGATGTCCTGCAAAAGGCAAAAATGGGGATACATGAGAACAACACAATTCAATTCGCGTGTGACATGGCTCCACGACAATAATTTTCAAGACAATGAAGGCACATATAGATAGTTATGTAATTTTAAATACGGAGAGATGGTGACAATGCCGGTGCCCCTAGCATGAGGAAGGCCGCCATTGGCTGTTTGAATATGCGTTTTTGTCGATCGTACTGGATGCACAATATCAAATATATCATATGTTATTGTATCCGTTGCTCCCCAGTCAAATATCCACCTGTCATCTCGGACATTTTTAAATTTTGGGGAAGGGAGCCGTCGGATTGGGATTTAAAGCAGTCAAATGATTTTAGTTTTATCATAACTCCTCCCCTTTCCTCTATCCTCATAATCACTTCCCATTTTTCCTCCCTCCATTATTTCACATGTCACCTTCTCTCTCTCCTTCCATTATCACCTTCTCTCTTTCTCTGCCTCGGTTTCCCCCTCTTTCTTCCTCTCTTATTTCTTTTTCTCCACCTTCCTTCTCCCTCCTTGGCCGAAGAGTCCTGGTATTCCCTCTACCTGCTGTCTCCCCCTTCATTTATTCCCTCTATTGTCCCTGTACTCATCTTACCAAGCTTGTTACCTTGATTGCCATGGGGTTTTGCGATATTTGCAGTGCCGCTGTCCATCTCCTCTGCACTAGGGTTGTGGCCGTCACTACTGTCTGTTGTTGCTACGCTGCTGCCCGTGATCTCCAGCATGCTGGTGGCGGCGTTGCTCCTTCCTTTATTTTTGTCATCCTACTAAGGTGGGTATCCGATGAGTTTGAAACACTCATCCTTGGTATGTTTATTCTTCTTGAAGTGGATATAAAAGAGTTTTGTTTTATCCTCCCGTGATGATGGCTACCGCTGTTTGTTGGTGATTTCTGAAGGGGTTGGTCTCCTCATGTCCGGTGCGCTCCTAGTGCCGAGTTTTGTGCCGACGACCAGTCCAGTCCCTATGTCGCCCGGTGATGTTGTCCCCGTAAGAGTGTGTTAAGATATAAAATGTTTTGATGATGTAAAGATGTTTTAAATAAGTTAAATTTACACTTGAGATTTGATGCAAAATGAGAAGAATACACTATGTCAAAAATGGCTGAGATTGGAACTTACTGTCCAACATCGATCTCTCAGACTGAGGACATCGATCTATCGATGTCACTTCAGTCACTCCCAAGAGAGGCTTCGATCGATCAATGTCAATCTCTCAGACTGAGGACCTCGATCGATCAAAGTCACTTCAGGAGAGACTTCGACCGATCGACGTCAGGCAGAAAAGTTTCTGTCCAACATCGATCTCTCAGTCCAGGGGACATCGATCGATCATGTCACATCAGTCTCTCTAGGCGAGACTTCGATCGATCGATGTCAAGCAGCTTCAAAATTGCAAAGTTTCTGGAGGACATGGATCTCTCAGCCAGGCACTTCGATCGATCGATGCCCCCCATAATTCAATTTTTATGAACGTTGGAACAAAATCCAAGGGAGATTCATGGTGTTCTTCTCTATCCAATGTTGCTCAAATTTCTTGTGGACTTTACTCTATCATAATACATGCTTCCTTGACTATTATATCCATGTCTAAGTCATTCTAGGTTGGCTAATGAGGATCAAATCACTCCATAGGGTGGCTAAAGACTATTTGGACATGATCTTGACTTTGGATGTGTTGAAGACATAGTGGAGGGTTCAAAAACATGGTGAACATCTTCTATAAATGGATGAAGGTTAGATGAGGCAAATACACACTTTCACCTTCATCAAGCTTCATTATTCATTGTTGTATATTTCTCTCATATGTGTAGAAGTGCTTAAAGCTTGTTAAGCCTTTCTTTGTTCTTCAATGTTATATATTGAGAGATAGAGAGTCTAACATAAGAGGAACCATAAATATTTGATCTCTTGCTTATGTTTAGACTAGTGAGAAAGTGTGAACCCACTACTTCTTTCAAACCCACTATGCGAAAATTCTTGAAGAGAACTTTGTTGAAGTTGTGAGGTAGCAAGAAATTATTCTTGCTTAGAGCTGTAGTTGCTGTAGTTGTACAAGTGTATTTTGTGCAAGAAGTTGTTGTGGTTGCTTACACTAATGCATTAGTGTAAGTATTGCTGGGTTGTTCTTATTAGCTTTAATAAGAAGAGTAGTTGAAAATCCACTTTGCCAACAAAGTGGTAGTGGAGTAGAATCATTTACGATTCGAACCACTCTATATCCAGTGTACTCATTCATTGTTTCTCATCTCCCATTCTTGCTTTGATTTTGAATTTCATTTGGGTTGAGCCAAACAAGAAAATTTCGCAAAAATGCCAAAGACTCTATTCACCCCCTTTAGAGTGTGTTACGGACCTAACAATTGGTATCAGAGCCTAACCTTGATTGCTTGTCCAATCTTTGCAAGTAGCAAGGTTAAAGATCATGGGAATGATAACCTCTTCATCCTACACTTCAACTTCCAAGCCAACTGCACTATTCTCTGGATCAAACACTAAAGCACCTATGTTTGATGCCCAAAACTATTCTTTGTGGAAATTTCGAATGATCAATCATTTGAATGGCTGTTGATTTGATATGTGGAGAGGCGTTGTCAAAGGAATCGAGGTTCCTATGATTACCAACTCAAAAGGAGAATTAATGTTCAAAGATGAGGATGACTACATCGACGAAGAGAAGATAAACTTTGCCATCAATGGCAAAGCATTCGATATTCTCTCAAGTGCTCTTACCACCACCGAGCTCATAAGACTTCAAGGTCTTGAAATGGCCCATGAAGCATGGAAAAAGCTAGAAATGATACATGAAGGGACTGAGTAGGTAAGAATGGCTAAAAGACTTATGCTAATGAAGGAGTATGAAGTGTTCGGTATGAAGAATGGTGAAAAGATTGAGGAGACAATCGACCGATTCAGTCGAATAGTGAATCAACTTTCCATGGTGGACAAGAAAATCTCAAATGAAGACCTTGTCTCAAAACTCAGCTCTTTGCCAAGAGAATGGACACCTAAAGTCACCGCCATCACCGAATCAAAGAATCTCAAGACTCTTACACTTGATGAGCTATCCAGTAATCTTCTTACTCATGAAATTCTTATTGATGAACAAAATAGGATAAACCCTATCAAGCCCAAACAAACATCACACAAAGAATTGGTGGTAGAGTCCGATGAATCGGGTGAGGAAGTTGCCCTTCTAGTAAGAAAGTTTAGAAGAATGGCAACAAAAAATAAGGCTCAAGCAAGAAAGTTTTTCAAGAGGCCACCCAAAGGAAAAAAAGTAAGTGAAAATTGCTATAGGTGTGGTCGACCCGGTCACTTCATTGTTGATTGCCATGTCAAGGAATCACAAAAGCAAGAAAAGAAGGTCTTTTCTCAAAAGAAGAAAGCCCTTAATGCGGAGGTAACTATGTGGGATGATCTCCTCTCCGAATAGGAAGGAGAAGAAAGTGAAGACAATGATGCTGGACTTGTTGCAATAGTTGAAAATCCAAAAGCACAACATACTTGTCTCATGGCAATCGAGAATGACCTTGAGGTAAACTCTAACTCTTCTAATTTGCAAGATGAAATAGGAGATTTGCAAGATGATTTTGAAAAACTAAATTTAAAATATAAACACTTAAAGAAAGAATTTAAAAACTGCAAATTAGAAAATAAGAGCTTGCATGATAAAAATATTTTGACGTTTCAAGATCATGACGCATACTCAACATGCATAAAACCGTAGCGCTTGAAAATGTGGAAATTAGGAATGAATGTGAGAAACTAAGGTTAGACTTACAAACACTAACCGATGGTAAAAACAATCTAGACAAATTGTTTGGAAACCAAAGAATTGGAAATGATAAATCCGGTTTAGGATTTAATTCATCACATTCTTTCATTAAGCCTAAGTCGTTAAAGAAAAAGGCAAATAAGATAAAAACATAACATGACTCATCATCTTATAAACCAAGGCATGTCCCCACTTGTTTTCATTGTAACAAAGTAGGAAATGTGAAGAACGCATGTAGAGCTAGATTTGGAAGTATGTATGTTTGGAAGGCTAAGGGTCGACAAACTAATCCTAAAGGATCCAACCATCAAAGGGTACCAATGCATAAATCTCTTGGTTTTGTAGGCTCTCAAGATAAATGGAGTAGCCAAAGAAGAAGGAACCAAATGGCTCATGGACAGCGGATGTTCAACACACATAACCGGAAACAAAACTTTGTTCACCAAGCTCAAGCTCCAAGATGGTGGAACGGTGCATTTTGGCAATGGGAGAGCCAAAATCCTCAGACATGGAGAAATTGGTAACTCTTTTTTTACTATTAATAACGTATTATATGTAGAAGGGCTTAAATATAACTTGATAAGTGTTAGCCAACTATGTGATGCTAATTTTCAAGTTGAATTTGTGAAAAGAAAATGCATTGTGAAAAAGAATGATAAGATTGTTTTTGAGGCGACAAGGAAAAATGATGTTTATAAATTTAGCACACATAATTTGATACCACAAAATGTTTCTTGCCTAGTTTCAAAAAATAATTTGACTCAGCTATGGCATAGACGACTTGGACATATTAGTTTTAAAATTTTCAAAGAGATTTGCAAAAATGAAAAGGTCCAAAGTCTTCCAAAATTGGATTTCTAAAACCATGGCTTATGTGACACTTGTCAAAAGTCAAATCTTGTTAAAACAAGTTTCAAGCCTAAAAGTGAAATCTCCACCAAACCTCTACAATTTCTTCAATTTGATTTTTATGGGGATATTGGTACGGCAAGTCTAGGTGGAAAACATTACACCTTTGTGGTGGTAGACGACTTCTCTAGGTACACTTGGGCAATGTTTTTAGCTAAAAAGAATGATGCAAGGCAAGAGTTTATAAAACTTTGTAGAAGATTAGAAAATCAATAAGAAGATACAATTAAGGAAATTAGAAGTGATAGAGATGGTAAGTTTGATGGCTAGTTTCAAGAATTTTGTGTATCAAAATGGTATGGACACAATTTCTCGGCTCCAAGAACTCCTCAACGAAATGCTGTTGCGAAAAGGAAAAATATAACACTTCAAGAAATGAGTAGAGCTATGCTAAATGAATTTGAGCTACACAAGTACTTTTGGGCCGAAGCGGTAAACACCGCTTGTCATGTAATCAATAGAGTTTACTTGAGACCATCTCTCGAAAAGACTCCTTATGAGCTTTGGAAAGGTAGAGTACCAAATATTGGTTATTTCAAGGTATTTGGTTGTAAGTGTTTTGTACTTAACACCAAAGATAACTTGGATAAACTTGATTTCAAAGCGGATGAAGTAATCTTTATGGGATATGCTCAAAATAACAAGGCATTTAGAGTATATAACAAAAGAAAGTTAAAGAGTCAATTCATGTCAAGTTTAGTGAACTCCTTGAGGATGAACCATGCATAAATGACGATGACGATGATGATGATGAGAAAATAATTGAAGTAAGTCACATAGAAAAATTTGAGAATCCAAAAGGGAATATTGTCATTGGCCTTAGGAGTGATCCACTTCAACCTAAGGTTGAAGATGAAGAAGTAGGAGGAGATACTTCAAATTTACCGGATTCATATAAGTATAAGAAAGATCATCCAAAAGAATTAATACTAGGTGAAACAAGTCAAGGCATAGTGACAAGAAGAAAATTTAATGAAAATGCCTTCATTTCACAAGTCGAGCCTAAAAATATAAAAGAAGATGATGAAGATTGGGTATTATCCATGCAAGAAGAGCTAAGTCAATTTGAAAGAAGTGATGTTTGGGAATTAGTGGATAAACCTGGTGATCACCCTATTATTGGTACTAAATGGGTATTTAGAAACAAAATGGATGATAAAGGAAACATCACTAGAAACAAAGCTAGGTTAGTAGCTCAAGGATATAAACAAGAAGAAGGCATAGACTATGATGAGACCTTTGCCTCCGTAGCTAGGTTAGAATCTATTAGGATGCTATTAGCATATGCATGCTGTAAGGATTTCAAATTATATCAAATGGATGTGAAATCTGCATTCTTGAATGGAATAATTCAAGAAGAGGTGTATGTAGCTCAATCACCGGGGTTTGAAAATCATGATTATCCAAATCATGTATTTAAACTCAAAAAGGCTCTTTATGGACTTAAACAAGCTCTTAGGGCATGGTATGAAAGATTAAGTAACTTCCTACTTGAAAATGAGTTTTCAAGAGGAAAAGTCGACAATACTCTTTTTATTAAGGAACAAGAAAACCATCAATTGCTTGTTCAAATTTATGTGGATGATATTATATTTGGTGTTACTAATGATTCGCTCTGTTAGCATTTTGCTAAATTGATGAAAGGAGAATTTGAGTTGAGCATGATGGGTGAACTTCATTACTTTCTTGGTCTTCAAATCAAGCAAACTCAAGATGGAGTATATATATCTCAAACAAAGTACACAAAGGATCTACTCAAGAAATACAAGTTTGAGGATGGAAGAAGTGTGAGCACACCAATGAGCATAAGTACAAAGCTTGATAAAGATGAAAAAGGAAAGTGGGTTGAGGTGACCAAATATAGGGGTATGATTGGTAGTTTACTTTATCTAACCCCTTGTAGACCGGATATTTTGCATGCTGTGTGTTTATGTGCTAGATTTCAAAGTATGCCTAAGGAATCACATCTAGTTCCCATTAAATCTTTAGGTATTTGAAAGGAACCTAGAACTTTGGGTTGTTTTATCCCAAAAATGGCTGTTTTGACTTAAGAGGGTATAGTGACTCCGACTACGCTGGAAACCTAGTCGATGGAAAAAGCACCTCCGGGACATGCTAATTCCTTGGAGATTGCTTAGTTTCTTGGTTCTCCAAGAACCAAGAAACAAAATAGTGTGTCACTTTCAACGGCGGAATATGAATATGTATCGGCCACTTCATGTTGTGCACAATTACTTTAGATGATCAACACCTTAAATGATTACAATGTTAAGTTTGATAAAGTTCCAACTTTATGTGACAGCACATCAGCCATAAGTATAGAACGAAACCCGATACATCATAGTAGGACCAAACATATTGAAGTGAGGCATCACTTCATAAGGGATTGCATTAAAAAATGATTAGTATGCGTTGAACTTGTTCCAACCAATGACCAACTAGCGGATAGTTTTACCAAATCCCTCCAAAATGAGACAATTGAATCAATTAGAACATGAGTCAAAATTGCAAAAAAGAGAGACTTTGGCATACATCGATCGATCTGTGTAGCAGTTTCAGAGACTGATGTAAAACAGACATCGATCGATCGAAGTTGGGAGCATCGATCGATCGAAGTCACAGACATCGACTGATCGATGTCATCGTGAGTAGGCTAATTAAAAGCTGCAAAATCAGAACATTTTTCATTCCCTTTTCTTCTCCAACGGAACCCTAACATCTATTTCACTCAAAACTCCTTAAATCCGACAAGAAACTTCAAATTCTTTCAAAAATCTTCCTTCTTTTTCTTAAATTCAATCACTCCTCTCATCACTTCCATCTATTTCATCACAATTTCTTGAATTTTTCGTACCTATTGTAGGACCTGTATAGCACCACTAGAAGGGGAGGGGGTCAAATGTGGGTGCAGAAAATTTAATTTTTAAAAACTTTTGAACCAAAAACCTCACTTTTGAAAACAGTTTCTGTTTTCAAATCCTGATTTGAAATAATTAAAAGACCTAGTTACAGACCTTCAAAAATTATGAAATTGGGTGAGAATCTACTCATAGATGTTTTGATTATCTCATAAAAATTTCAAATCAAAGTTAAAAGTATAAAGCCTTGAAAAAACGTTTTTACTCAGATTATGTAAATCTGCCGGAAACTGTTTCTCAAAATGAAAAGTTTATTCCTATTAATTTACAACTCCAGATGATCTGAATATTTTATGGAATGACCCTTAGCATATGCACTTTAAAGAGTAGAACCATTTTTTAAAAATTCATTTGGTAATTATGTCAAATACGTTGATATTCTCAACCTTTGCAAGTCTGAAAATCAGATTGCACTAGTCTCAGAACTATTAACGTTTGACTTACTTATACTTATCCAAGTAAGGTGAAACTTGTGCCAAATAGAAGATAGGACGTGTGGCTATGTTTCTGAAAATTTTGTGATTTTTGAAAATCGTTTGCTTTTTTTCGTTTTAATACAAATGATGCAGCAACTGGAAACTAAAAGTAAAGTGCTTAAAAGTAAGAACACCGAGAATTTTATACTGCCTCGGTTAACACAACCTACTACAGTCTTCGAGGACACATTCCTCAGTTATAACTAAACACCAAAAACACCTTACCTGGAGTTACACACTAACTCCACCCTTTTATAAACAATACAATCAAGCAAACGGATCACGGACACCACCACCGAACAAATGAAGGTTTGATCACACCTTGATCAACCTTTTACAACAATGAATGAGTGTGGGTGGTATATTCAAAGCCTATACAATATTTTTAATATGTGAATAATAGGCTTGAGTGAAGAAGAAGAAGAAAGAAAGGTAGAAGAAGAGAGTAGAATATCCTATTGCACTTGAGAAAAATGTTAGAGTTGTCTTTTCCTTGTTTGCACTACTTCTCTTCTTTTATGCACTTCGTGGCCGCCCCCTAGGGCTTCTTTTCTTTCTTTAGAGTTCTCTTTAATGCCCTTGGAAGATTTTCTGGTGTAGAAATGACACCATCTTGCTTATTTGGCACACTATGATTGGAAGGATGACTTGACCTTGCTTACTTGTCACTTGATAATTGATCCAACTTGGCATCCTTTAATGTGCTGTAAAAATCTAAAAAAACTCATAAAGCATGTGCATATAGTAATCAAAATGTTACCAAACAATCACCATTCAATACCATCAATTTTAGGATGCAAATTAAGGACAAACAGCCTTAAAATCGGCCACCCTTAGTAGCATGTGCTGAAATTTTCAGCATGTGGCTATTTTGAATTCCTTCCATATGTAGTGCCCTCTTTTATGTCACTAACCTTGTGTGGCATATTCTCCACCAATTGAGATGCTAACTAAGCTCCCCCTAGGCTCCATTGAAGGTTAAATAGGCATGTGATATAGCTAAGCATGTGCAGAAATTTCACTTTAGTAAGCTTTGTCAAATAATGCACAATATTTACATTTATATGGTAAATTGCAATCAGCCCTAATTTGAATTTTCTAGAACACTTTAACATGTCTTGAATGTGTAAAAAGTGTCTAGACACATGTTACATCTCATGCCAGAAACATTTCATGTGTTGTGTTAGTAGAAAACCGAATTTTTGCCTTTCGTCGATTATGCGATTTTTCCCCGATTAAATTCAAACTTATTGCACATGTCATATATGTTATGTCACACATAATAATCATAAAATAAAGTGTATATTCAGCTCTAATGGCTGATGGTATAGGTACCCCATGTGCTTTAAAAATTTGAATTTGAAATCTCCACAATTTGGCCTAAATTGTGGGTGATTTGTGTGTGCAACATGGAATGATTTAGTGGCTGAATTTAACATGTAAGCCACGAAATTGTTGGCTATTTTTGAAGTATATGGGCTGGACATCTTTATATGGCAAGTACGTGACACATCGGTGAAGTTTTGGTAGTCATCCGATACGACAATTTTCGGTTTATGACTTTGTAAGGTGTCGTTATAATTTTGTCATCAGAATGACTTATATCATATGATATAAGACCTGAATATACTCATAAATATGAGGTGTATATAGTGGTGTGACGTTGACGTACGTTTGTAATATATGTAACGTGGGAGTAGTACGTCGGAATATATGTGTATTGTGCCTTTTTAATAAAAATATGAATATATTTTTTTTATGAAAAGAGATTTTTATTATAAATAAGCCTCACTTATGGCGGAGGAAAACCATATTACAGAAGTCTGAGTTTGCGAATTAAAGAAATAGGACGCTAGTAAAAGATATCTCCAATCGAATATGATATACCGCATTAAAACCTTGCCAAGAAAAACCACCCTTGTGGATAAAACCTTGGCGAAGGAAAAAGCGTACATATTTATTCGATTATCATTGATATCAAAATGGTAAAATAGTGAATATAAAGATTGTGGATGTATTGTTGTCCAAGTGATTAGCTCCTTCGTAGCACAGTGAATATCGCGCAATGTGGCTCCGAAATGATCCAGAACATACGTGGCACGCATGCAAGCGGTTTGAAGATCCATGCCGAGGCAGCGTCGTTGCCATGCAATGAAAAAAACCAATACTGAGCAAAGCAGCAGAAGAAAGCGTAATGAACCAAAGGAACATTTACAGATGAAGATCATACCCTGCCTGCCAGCACCAACTAGTGGGCCGGCAGTGATGACAAGCGTAGCCAAATCCTCCGGTAATTGTGTAACAGTGGGTAAAACGCCATGTGAAACAGCCATCAGTGGAATGCTCCAGCTCCAAGTGAATGCCAAATTGTGTGGTGGCGAAATGCACATCAAAAGATCAGCGCAGTTAAAATGATAACAAATATTGTGTGATAATATCCAATAGCGTAAAGGATTACAAAGCATACCGAGCCTGCCTGCACTCAATCGAGGACAGGCAGAAAGGTCGTAAAAGAGCCAAAATTGTTGGAACGCATGCTCCAAATGAACATAACGGGAGCATCTCAGCGAAATGGAATAGAACCACGAGTGCACAATTATGGGGACAACGAGCAAACTATAAGAGTGACCAGGAAAAGGAAAATAACAGCACAAGAATGGTGTAGAAAACATACCATACCCGCCCATACCTGATATGGTACGGGCAGGGCAAAACAAGACATGCCAATCCATGTGGAAGACTTGATGCTCGGCCTACGCGGATATTTGGTGATGTGAGATCGAGAAGTAACGAGGCACGAACCATCGGAGGCAAATTCTGTCTATCAAAAACTCCTGTCGCTGGGCAAAGCATGGCATGTTGAGCTAAGTAATGAGCTGTCTTATTAGCTTCTCTATATACATGCCTTATCTCTATCCCGTGTGACTGAAGAAGCGATCGCAAAGTGGAAAGATGATAATTACCAAAAACTTGTTGTCTGGTATGCAGACGCTTGACTAAATCTTCACAGTCAGATTCCAACATAATTGATCGATAGACTGGAAGAAAATATATTAGACCAAATAAGGTCACCTGAATTTCCGCCATGAAAGGCGTGCTTAGATGCAGTCGGAAGGAGATAGCACGGACACATTCGCCGTGATGCGTGCGCGGGATTGCGCCCCTGCTGCAAATCGAGCTCCTACTGCAGCATCTACATTTAATTTGTACCTACCCGACGGAGGGCATTGCCAACGGACAATCTTTAGGCGAGGGGATCGAAGGTGCGGTATCCAAGAAAGTGAGAGGGAAGAGCCTGCTGTCAGTTTGGTGCCCTGAATCTTATAAATCCACGTATTTATGTCAAAGTGTATAGCATTCCGAAGAAAGGCCGTCGTAAAAGATGTGGATTCCCCATAGGTGAGCTGCGCATAGAACTTCCAAATGTTCAAAACCGTGATTGCAGGAATTACAACTTTTAAAACGCCAGAGAGGGAAGATGCAGAAGATCGGTACCACCACGATAACAAATATTGTCGAAGGGTGGTCACTGTCAGCAACAAACCCTGAAGTTCAGAAGAAAAAAATGCCCAGATGGGAGAGATGCGACCGCAGCGCATAAATATGTGTGCAACTGTGGCAGAGGCCTGCCGACAAAAAGGGCACTGTGTAGGGCACATTACAGCATAACGACCAATGAAATCCTCAAATGGTAATGCCGAATTGAAAATACGCCATAACAACAGTTTAGCAGCTGGAGAGTGATGCTTGAACCAAATAAACTTTGATGATAGCAGCGTAGGGGCTGCGGTCCAACAGTATAAGCCAATTTTAGTGTAAACTCACCAGTTGATGAAGGTGTCCATGAAAGGAAATGTCCGAAACCTGTAGTATGAGAGATGCACGTAGGATGTATGCGACAGATTAACTTCCATATTGGCGAATCTGGAAGCCGCGGTGTGAAATCATTTCGCCTGCCATACTTCATATGCATATAAGTGCTCCACAGGGTGTCATTTGTATGATAGGACCACCAGATTTTACAATGATACGCCTTTTGTAAGGAATTGAGATCTCGGAGACCCAGACCACCCTCATCATAAGGTCTTGCGATTTTATTCCATGATACCCAATGATGACGATTGCCCCAAAAGAAAGAAGCCATTTTCCGATGAAGAATACGAATGATAGATTTGGGTAAATCACCTGCTGCTAAAATATGTAATGGTATTGCCGCAATTACTGAATGTAGCAGGGTTAAACGACCAGCTTGGGTAAGAAGGCGTGCATGCCATCCATGTAAACGAGTCTCCACGTGTTGCAGCAAAGGGGTACAGAACCTGGCTCTATTAATGCCTTTATGTAGATAGGAACCCAGATATCGAAAGGGTAGAGAAGAGAGGCGCATGTCAAGAATGTCCCGAAATATTCTTTGCTGTTGCGAGGTAACATTTGCCGATGGGATGATATTACTCTTATTATAGTTCACCTTTTGTCCAGATGCTGTTTCGTACTGAGTTAAGAAAGTACAAAAATGCCGCAAATTGCGCTGCGTGCCGCGCAGAAATATGAGCAAGTCATTTGCATACGCCAAGTGCGTGATAGCAAGTGGGACACGCCCTAGCCGAAAAGATTGAATGTGTCCAGCTGCCGAAAGAGAACGCAAACCTCTGCTGAAACCTTCCGAGGATAATATAAATAATAGCGGGGATAATGGATCACCCTGTTTTACACCACGAAAAGGCCGAAATTGGGAAGATGGCTGGCCATTTATTAACACTGATAACCGTGTGGCACTAAGGTGATTAACAATCACACGAATAAAGAAATCCGAGAATCCGAATTGCCGCAATAAAAGTTCTAGATATTCCCAGCTTACTCTATCAAATGCCTTCATCATATCGAGCTTCAAATATAGCTGAGATCCTCCTTTGTCCATCATATGGATCATTTCCCGTGCTAACAATATCTGCGTGGATATATCATGTCCGGGCAAAAATCCTGTCTGTTCCGGAGATATGAGACGCGGCAAGAGCGTACCCAAACGCGTAGCAATGATACGAGTACAAACCTTACTCAAAAAATTTGTCAGACATATAGGCCGAAAGTCACTAAATGTTTGTGGAGCTTGGATTTTCGGAATCAACGTAATCAAAGCACCGGCCATAACTGCTGGCTGGGGAACTCCCAAAAAAAATTCCTGCACTGCCTTCAGAACATCTAAATGTATAGTAGCCCAGCAAGAACGATAAAAAGTACCATGAAATCCATCTGGTCCTGCAGCACTATGAGGATCCAAGCTCCACACAGTTGTCTTCACCTCTGCCTCAGACGGAAGCTGCGTGAGCATAATATTGTCTTGGTCGGATAATAAACATGGAATGTGTGATAAAATCGCCAAATGTGAATGCGTTGATTGTCGCGCGAATAAAGTTGTATAGAAATCTACCGCAGATGCCATGATCTCATCCTGAGCAGTAAGAAGAATACCTTCAGAATTTTGAATTTGCTGTATACTAAGATGTGCACGTCGTCCTTTAACCAGAGTGTGAAAATATTTAGTATTAGCATCGCCTTCCTTTAACCATTTAACCCTGGCCTTCTGTTTCCAAAATTGCATTTCATAGTTCGAGGCCATCAAATATTCCGCCTTAGCCTTATGATATGCCTCCCGCGTAGACTCCGTTGGTGTGGCATCCCATCTGTTTTCTGCAGTATTCAGCAACTCTTCTGCATGCTTCAGAGTATTAAAAATATTCCCAAAGACATCTTTGTTCCACCGTTGAATATCCTTTTTCAGGGCAAATAATTTCCGATAAAAACCAGTCATGCCACCCGTCGTTGGATAAGATTGCCACATGATATGTACATAGGATTGAAAATCAGAATGATGTAGCCATGCATCCAAAAAACGAAATGAGCGACGGGGCTGGGAAGAAGACATTTTGCATGACACCAGGAGCGGAGTTTGATCCGATGTAGTCCGAGGCAAGTGAGTTAACTGCAGGATATCAAAATAATCCTGGAGCATAGCATTAACCAAAATCCAATTTAATCGTCTCCGAACGCGGCCAAGACCTCTACCATCTGCCCATGTAAAACGGGTACCATGATACGGGGGATCCACAAGAGAACAGTGTTCTATACACTCATTAAAATCTTGTAATGAATCCAACGCTGGAGTGGATCGACCATGATGATCCGCCAGAGAGCGGAATGTATTAAAGTCACCCCCAACTAACCAGGGCAATTGCAACGTGGCATGGAAATCACACAAAGATTGCCAAAGTAGCTGACGCTGAGAGGGTATATGTTTCACATAGACCAACGAAAGAACAAATGTCGCTTGTAACGAGAGTGATTTTAATGTTAAATGGACCACTTGGTCCTGGTCCTGCATGGCAATTACAGTGAATTCAGTATCCCGCCAGAAAAACCAAATCTGCTCAGATTGCGAAACAAAAGTCTGCGAGAAACCAAGACGTAAACCATAACCCATTATTTGTGATGGAGCATGTTTAGGTTCAATCAATGCGAGTAAATGCAATTTATGTTCATGAATCAAAGAACGCAACCTAGGCAGCGAGGCACGCATGCCCCAAATGTTCCAGATTAAAATATTCATTGAGATAGGGTAGAGGAACTTCCCTGAATAATGTGCGAAGCACTACGCGTGAGGACGGTGGATGGAAGCAGAGGGGGAAGATCCTTGCGGGATCTTCGTTTACGGCGGGGCACCACAGGAATAAACGCTGCATCTGCCGCCGAATCCTGCAGCCGTGATAGTAGTAACTCATCATCTGGAGACGGCTGCATGTGCTGCATGCGCCGGGCCACATCATCCGAGACCGTCGATATGTCCTCCACAAAAGTGTCAGTAGGCAAATCAGTGTTCGACACATGTCCAATGTCGTGTTGCATGGTATCAGTAGGAAAATCCGCTGCATCACAGAACTCATCATGTAGGGTAGTATCGGAAGGGTGACGCTCTGGTATCGGGATCGGCTCCCCTATGACATGACCCTCTGCTCCCTGATCGATTGAGAGCTGCGATGGATCCTCCACAGAAATGGGAGGCGGTGCATTTGGCACCATATTTTCTTCAACTGTATTTAGATTATCCAATGGATCTTCTACATCGTTATTCAGCTCATTCCCTGGCGGTGGAGCAGTTTGTTTGCGTTTTACCGGAGTCCATCGCGTCTTGGATGGACGAGATTTCGGGGGCGGAGGAGGTGGAGGCGGAATACCAGTCTCGCCCTTAGATGTGCAATCAGCAAGTTTATGCCCCAGTCTACGACAGTCAGTACAGAACAACGGCAAATCTTCATAAACAACAGACTGAAGAATTAAACGACCTTTAGCTTGCAGATAAATTTTTTGCGGCAACTCCTGTGATACATCCAGCTCCACACATACCCGAGCTACCGATGGACGTAAGCCTTTAGAGGTGGCTACGTCCAATTTAAGGGGCAAACCGATTGTGCGCACTATTTCAAACAAAGCTTCCTGCCTATGTAGATGAATCGGCAATGCCGGTAGCGCAATCCAAACCGGCACAATTGGGACATCAGAGGAAGGATCAAAATCCACTGTCCATTTTGTAACCCTCATGTGGCAACCAGAAATATGCCAAGAACGACGATAAAAACATCTCAAATAATCTGCTTCATTGCTAAAATTCAGCAGTATATGCGTTTGATCAATGAGGGTAATCCGAAGGTCGTGGTGAAAACCAATCTTTTCAAAAACCTCGCGTATCACCTTTAGGGGGGCGCCCATACCAAAATGTACCAACTAGGGAATACCGAAAAGGGACAGCCAATGCATCAATTTCCGAATCAAGAAATGAAACCAAAGGAATACCTTTAGAACGAGTTGCTGTCTTAGGGGAGATGGATATCGGCGTAGTTGATGATCCTGCGACCACTGCGGCGAATGAAGGCGCAGCAGTCATGGTTGTCGATGCTGTAAAAATAAAAAGAATGGAGCTTCAAGAATATCGGGCAATAGCGGAAGAATGGAGATGGGGATCGCTGACAATGGTCTGGCCAATCGGAGGCTGCGGCGGCGGCTAGTGCCGCCGCATTGCTTTTTCGCCGGATCGCCGCATTAAATATGAATATATATATATATATATAATACATATTAGGCGTTTATATTGAAGGAATGAGGAGACTTTCCATTTTCAATTTGTTGTCATCAAGCTTTCTCCAAATATGTCTTCATTTAATGAGCTAGTTAGTTCATTAACTTAAGTAGCATACTTAATGAACTAGTTTAGTTCATTAATTGTGGCACCTGAAAATAGTTCAAAGACAAAAAATGTTTGCCATATGATGTAAGCTTTAATGCTTCATGGCTTGTTAGTACAGAAACAATATATATAAAGCATATGAGGCATGTATATCACAAAAACGTGTCACGTAATAATTTTGTCATGCATTTCTTAAACTCGTACTATTTAAATCATACATTTGTAAATCATTCAAACAATTTTTCTCAACAATCTCTCCCTTTTGATGATCTAAAAAATAACATTGGTTCATGATTTAAATATAATTGCTCCCCCTCCAATTATGCACAAATTCGAAATTTGAATTTTGAATTTTATATCATCGTGTGCTCCCCCTTAAATTATGCAATCATGCTCACTCTCCCCCTTAAATCATGCTTTTCTCTGCCCTTTTATTTTGTAAATGTCATCAAAAGTACATGTAAGAAAGAAATAGCAGTTTATAGTATATAAACAAAAATCATGCATTTCAAGTGCGTTCTTAAGGGTTATTTATTCAACCCTTTGCAAAGGTACCTTTTGGTACCCAAACTTGGGTGACCTTCCTAGGTCTTCCAAAAGGTAAGAAAAGAGATGAAGAAGCAATTTAATAGATGTTCGGTGCAAATCTGTTTGGCCTTTGGCCGAGAATGCCATCATGCACATGGTATGATTTTCGTTTTTGATATGCCTTCGTATTAGTGTGCATGGTGTGTGATCTAGATGCATTTATGTTGTATAAATGTCGTGTATGCATCAATGGTTTCTTTTCATATTTATATGGCACATAATTATATCTTGTATGATATGAAGAAAAAGGACGATGAGATGAAGTAGGGGGTGATCTAGGGTGAAGCGCCCTACCCGAGACCAGGGTCTCGGTATGGTGCACCCGTCGTACTCTACCATGAGTAGTACAAGGCGTCGTCATCATACATGCACCAATCGTATAACATGTATTGACTAGCTGAAACAAAATGTCATAAGCTGAAATATCCATAATAAGAGTATATCTTAATACATACACATGAGTGCCATAATACATCCCTGATACAAAATATCAAAATACAGAGCTGGAAATCCAAAATACAAAAGAGGCCGTAGCCAGCTACTAATCAGCTCCATATATCTACTCCTGAGTCTC
This sequence comes from Eustoma russellianum, assembly GCA_036186865.1. Lineage (NCBI taxonomy): Eukaryota > Viridiplantae > Streptophyta > Magnoliopsida > Gentianales > Gentianaceae > Eustoma > Eustoma russellianum. The sequence continues at coordinate 42,125,112 of AP025041.1, read as the reverse complement.
GTCTTCAGTAAACTCCATTTCTGGGTCCTGTGGATCTACGTGGTAATATTAAGGGGTGAGCGATAACAATTGCTCAGCAAGTCGTTTCGCCTAGGTCCGTCAAGTGGACCATACATGGGGGTAGGGTAAAGGGTGATACAGTATGATGAAGCACAGGAAACATAACACATAAAGCAGTGGAAAACTGAAACATGGAGTAAATGCTGACAATTAAAGCATGGCGATAATAAGACAGGTAACATATCCACATCCATATCGATAGACAGTATCCTAACAGAAACATACAACCTTGTTGGATAACTTGCTTTATCTTAGGGATTACTTGTTCTTGCTAGCATTCATTTTGCTTTGTCTTTGTTGATTTGTAGTGTTTCTTGTCTTACATATAAGATTCTTGTCTTAATGTTAATTGGTACATGAGACGTGATCGTGACATATGCAAGGAAAATTATTTTCTGACACATGCAGTGGAAAACTTTCTTGCAATGGTAAAACTTTGTTTCATACTTGCTTAAACATGACATGAAATAACATGGATGGCTATAACACTTTTCTTAACATGAGAATAGTACCCACGACATACCGAATGATTCCCCAAATAGCCACGAGTACTGTCTATGAATCCCGATGGTCCAACCACGGTGTTACATCATACATACATAGGACTAACGTTGACACACTATCATAGAGACCCTGGGTCCCGGACATAGTGTTACACTCCACGATCACGTATTTGCCCTTGACATCCTCCCCCAGGACCAGACATCAGGCAGCCACCAAACTGAATGTCATGGACATTACAGAAAAGGCAGAGATCCTTTACCCAGGGCAAGGTGTTACACTGAGCCTACATATCATGCATATAAAGATAGGTATAGAGCCCTTGTCCCAAACAAGATGTTACACTTACCTATGAGTACATGCATACGTCATATGGAATCAATAATCTCGGGGTACGAATTCTTGAGAAATCTTATAATCTTGAAACATTTTAAAATCACAATATTAGAAAACCTGCCATGCATAAAAATCATCTTATAACATGAAACATGAGGACACAATGCATGACATAGATTTTCTTGAATAGGTATCTTCAAGTTCATTCTTGATTTGGCGGAGCTCTTGTTGGTGTGTAAGTGATGTTAATTACACTTCTTATAATGCATATCATTATTCTTAGGCAATGGTTTTCCTTGGCTTATTCACATATGGGTCCCGAGGATGCCTATAATTATAATGATCATGAGGGGTTGAAATTAAGTTCCTTGAGCCGTTTAACTTAACTTGGAACATTTCCGTATTTAGATTGTCAGACATTAGTTCCATTTCATTTTAACAATTTAAGTCATTTAAATAAATATTCTTGAATCATACTATTATGAAAAGTCCAAGATTACATTGTATTTGGGGGTGGGTGGCCGAAGTTGGACTTAGGGCCGAAAGTCCACTAGCCACAATCCCATTTGGTTTCTTCTTTTGTTGTAAATACTCATTGGTCTTATTTCCTTCAACCAATTAGTTTATTGGGCTAATTTCATGGTCTTATGGACAATGATATCAAACATTTGGACTTATTAGCCTATTTTCAAAAGGCCATTTGGCCAAATTTATTATGGCCCAGTTTCTTAATTTCATTTTGTATAATGAGCTCCATTATGGCCCTTTTTCTTTTGTTACATGCAACAATTACCTAATCTCACCCCAATAATAAGTTGTGCATTCTACTTCATTATTTTATGCGCATGGCCGAAAGTATGAATGTACATAAATGAATTTTTCCATGGTCAATGCCAAACTTGATGTTCATGATATTTCTAATGGCTACCAAGTTAATCAATTAATACATACTCAAGTCATACCCAACTTGCATGTTCATAATCACATAAAAATCATCCAATAACACATTTAAGTACATAAGATGTAACATGTTATGAGGATGGTCATATTACACTTATCATATAACATATGAGGCTAGGTACTTAGAAATTTTATATGGCATCTTCCCATCTAAGTCTAAGATCATCAAAATACACATCATGATGATGGTGATGGATCCAAGGACTCATCAAGGAGTCATGGCTGCCCCCTTATAGCCAAGTAAATGCTAATACTCTCATGAATAATGTTCAAAGATATCATCTTAATATGCATACATGGAAGAACAATGCATTTTAAGTCATTATGAGACTAACATGGTCTATTTTCATGATATACATTCCTACTTCATATAAGTCCAAACAAATAGCGTGCATGTATCAATACACCAAAGAAGACAACCATTAGCTTCATTATTAGTCTAATCTCACATTTGTCTACCATCTTGCATCTAAGTGTAGAAATCAAAGGAAAGATTCCTTCTTTTGGGCATATATGGCCACATGGTTCTAGAGGTGACTAGATTTCTTCTTGCATGTTAGATCCAAGAAATATTCTAGGCTTCTTTGATGATCTCATTCAACCTAAGAGCATATGCATCTAACAAATTTCACATGCAATACATCTTTCTTATCATCAACTTAGAGATATTGCTTTTTCTTTGCATGTATGTTCCATTAATTATGAATGAGTCTTCTAAACTTAAATTTCAATTCTCTTGAAGGAACTAGGAAGAAATACTTTCCTTGATAGCTTGATTTCCACTCTAATGGAGGAAAGTTTCCTTCTTTGACCCCCGTGCTTGAGAGTTACGGTCTTGGGGCAAAAAGGAGAAAGAATTAGTTTTATTTAAGACGAATGAATATACAAGTGTTCTAAGAGTCATCTAGATGAACTTTAACTTGGATTTGACTTGATATCCCTCACTTATCAAATGGAAGAATTTCCCTTGCTCCCTTGTGATGGCCTACGGTGTTAAGGAGTTAATAGGGGAAATATGGAGTGTCTTTAGAAAGAAGTGAGAATAAAAGAAATTGTAAGAGTGAAGAGGATGTTCTTACCTAGGGGAAGACTTGAAGATGATTTGAAAAAGAAAGATATTTTCCTTATTCTTTGGCTAGTCTCTCACGGTTGAAGGAGGAGGAAATGGAAGAAGGTATTTCGGGTTAGAGAGAGAGCGAAAGGCTTTAATGGAAGAGTGTGAGAATAGAATGAAAAGGGACTTGTATATCAAGAAGGTTCTTATGCCTTCTAATTTCCCTTTGGCCGAGATTTGGGGGTAGTGGGAGTAAAGGATAATTGCTTGTTTCTTAGGTTAGAGAGATAATGGATGGAGAAAAGTGGTTGCATAAAATCCTAGTGGGGAGTTCTCTTACCTGGTGTAACAGATGTAATGATGAAGAAAGGTAAAAATCCTTGGGAAATAGGAAAGGGGAAAAACGGTGGAAGGCTAGTGTATTTAGACAAGGATTGTTTTCATGTAATCCTAGTGGAGGGATGTCTTGCATGGGTAAGAATTTTAATGATGATAACCAATTAAAATGTAGTTAATCCCTAGAAGGTTTAAGGGGGGTTGGCCGGGTAGAGTGGGGTCATGTGATGAAATTAATTCCTCAAATAAAGAAGTAATGATATAGAAAAGAGAATACATGAAATTTGAGTGGGTAATTGTCTTGTTGTGGTAAAGCATGCTTAAGAGGATAACAAGGAGAGTGAAGGAAAATTTGAGGTGTAGAAAGAGGGAACTCGGTTGGGAATATTGAAATGAATAGGAGTGATGATTGTCTTTTAGTTTTAAGGGAATAAGAGAATAAAAGTTTTTGCATGGATGTTTATTGGTTTAACTTAAAGTTTGTAAGAGTAGTGTGTACCTCCTACCCTTCCATTTTAGCCGAATTTGAGGCTTTGGAGAAAATAGGTAGCCATCAATAGTCTTTTGCTTGGGAACTTGGAGGGTAAAGGTGTATGCCATGCATAGATTTCGGTTGGGTAGGGAAATAGAAAAGTAGTTGCATGAAACTTGAGTGGTTAGTTGTCTTGTTAATGTAACGCATGCTATGAGGAGCAATAACATTGAAAGAATATTTGATATATTCAAAGGAAGTGAATTGGATAGGATGGTGGAAAATAAAGAATAATGATTGTTCTTGGGTTAAAGGAATGGTGGAATTTAAAGACCTTTTTGCATGTTGTTCAATTGGGTGTATATTTTACACAATGTAAGACATGTCAATAAGTGAGGATAAGAATAAAGAAGATTACTCAAAATTTTTCTAAATTTTAAACTAGTAGTCGGCGCGAAAGATTTGGAGGAAAGGGTGAATCTTGCATGAATCTCGTTTGGTCAATTAAAAAGAATGATGCGATTGTTGTAAGAAAAGTAGAGGTGTAGCAAGAAGGTGTTGGACCGTGCACCTGCAATAAACACCACTAGAGGGGGGGTGAATAGTGGTTAGCGGACCCTTGATTAAAAACCCCTTTGCAAACAGAATCTGAGACTACCTCAGATTCAGAACCCGTTTTTAAAAAATTCAAAAATCCTTGTACACAACTCCAAAAATTATGAACATTTCCATATCTTAACTTCAATTTGTTAACAAGACTTTATCCAAAAATCAGACAAAAATAAGATCGTTTGACCCTTCAAACAAATATAAAGATTCAGATTGTTAATCTGGACAGAATTGGACAGAATGTTGCTGATTATGAAAAACGTGTTTCTCTTTGAATACTCAACCAAAAAGGTTGATCTTTATATCAAAACACTCATTAGAAAGTTTAGTTGATGTTTATAAAAGGCCCTGACCTTAAACAATTCTTGATTAATACAGAATTCAAATGTTTTCAAAACTGGTCAGATTGCAGCCAGATTGGAGCAGTTATCTTGCAAAGACTAAAAGGCTAACTTTCTCTTGCTCAAATCAAGTGATTCTTATTGAAAATGAAAGCTAACAGTGTGAAGTATAACTCCACCAAAAATCACGATTTTTGAAAGTGTTTAGCTAATTTTTCAAATTGTGAGAATTTGTGTGAAAACTGCAGTAAAAACGGACAGAAAACAGAAATGAAGAAACAAGACAAGAACACCAAAGATTTATCCTGGTTCAGTCAATGTGACCTACTCTAGTCCCCAAGGAACACATTTCCTTGGATTTCACTATGAAATGAATCACCTTACAACAAGAACCAAGCTTAATCCTTGGGTTATACACCAACCCTATTCAAGAGTTTGATAATCACCCTCTATGCAACACTTAATTGCAACACCTCTGCCACCTATTGATATAACCTTATAGAAATGGCTAATCAATAGTACAAATGAAGCTCAAGAGGCTTGTAGCTCAACAAATACAACAAGAACACCTTTACTACAAAGAATGAAACAAGAACAACAACAAGAAGATGATAGCTAGATAATTCAAGAAATGCTTTCAAATGAGCTTCAAGTGTGTTTCATCTTCTTCACCATTGGCTCATATTTATAGTGTGAAGTTGAGCCTTAGAGATAAGAATGCACATGTTTCACCATCTTCATCATCAATTCCAAGTGTCTTTACATCATTGGTTGGCTTTGTACACTTGGCAAAATAAGACAACATAATTGGTCCACCTTGGACATCACCTTGTTGGCCGAAAATACACACTTGGCATGTCTTGATTATCTTTTGCAAAAATGAAGATAATAAGATGAGATAAAGTAGCACAACTACTCCAAGATTGCCTCAACCCTTTGCACAAGAATAGGCATGTGAATGTAGAAGAATTCAAACTCAAAATCAGCTCCTCACATCCATCCTAGTAGCCGTTGGCTACTACTTCATATTTTTCAAAAAAATAACCTTGATTATCCTTTGTAAATTGAAGATAATAAGAGAGGATAATACCACCAAAATACCCTCAACTCCAAACACAAGAATAGAGAATGTGAAGGCTTCATTTGACTTCAAAAATTGTGGTGAAAATAGCCATAGTCTTTGGCTATATTTCAAAACATCCTAGTTGGCAATTTTTGCCAACTTGCCCCTTTTTGATTGTCACCAACCCATAAAACGAATTACACATCATATCCAACTGCATATGCACGTTTTTCAACATATATATATGTATATCAATTCAGATTTTTGAAGTAGAAATCACCAAATAATAATTGACAAGATTATGCCAATATATAACACCAAAATTCCAACTATTTTTTCTTGTACGTACTAATCATTTTCACACCTTTAACCCCTTGAAAACCTCTGAAAAATGATGAATGATAACCTCCAATATCATATAAAATAGAGTCTTCAAGATAGAAATAGAATGTGACATCACAATTCGTCACATATCCTGCTATTATGAACAATATCATCATGTGAGAGAAATAAGATAAAATCACCATATAATCTTCAAATTAATAATAAATCAACTCTAGAATAAAGATAATAATATGATCAAGAGATTCCTTGTGTGAAAATACCAAAAATAGCCTCCGGGGTGAAATGACCAAAATGCCCCTGGTGAGAGAAAACTCCAGACATGACCCCGATGGTCAGAAATAATCATAAAATCATCTTTGTCATGATAAACAAGATGAGAATAATTCCATAATATATATCCACCATATCATGTTCCTTCAAAACTCAAAATACCAATTTTGCCCTTTTTGGTAAGTTGTAGAAACTTCCAAGGCACGTTAGTCACAAGGCATTTATAATCATTAAAAACACATAATAATCACATAATGAACATGTATAAATCAAGTACAAATGAAAACAACCATTTTATCACTTTTTAGAAAAATATTTCTAAAAACCCTAGACATCGATCGATTGAAGTGGCTCAGGTTGAGTGATCGATGTCTCACCGAAAGTTTCAGAGTTTGTTTCTGACCTACATCGATCGATCGAAGTGAGGGTTTGATGTACATCGATCGATCGATGTATCTCAGGTTTAGAGATCGATGTCTCACCGTAAGATCTTGAACTTTCACTGCCTTACATGGATCGATCGATGTGAGAGATCTATGTAGATCGATCGATGTGCAACAACATGAGAGATCGATGTCAACTTTTTAAACTTTTTCAACTTTTAAACATATATAACATCATATATGATATTTTTATGTGTTCACCACTTAAAAGCATGACTTTGAAAATTATCCAAACATATTTCTCAACAGAAGGAGGTGATGGGGGTATGAAATATGTGCCTTGCAAGTAACCAATTTTCTTGGTTCCCTATCCCCTTTTTGACCGAGATTTTTGTAGTATAAGGTAAGGAATAGTGCAAGTTTGTAGATGATGTTGGGACTAAAAGCGCATCCATCACAGGTTAATTGGGTGAAAACATTTCAGATTTGGTTATACCAAGGTTCACGAATTTTGAACTTACTGCTTCGTCGGACATCTCGTTCATTTGGCTTTCTCTGTAGCCCTAAGGATGCGGGTTGTAACACTCCTCCCCTCTTATATAAAGTTTCGCCCTCGAAACTAGTAAATTGATACGAAATTTCTTGGTTTGTGTCATTCTACCGATTTTACTTTGATCACATGTTCTAGATCTTGTTTCCACCACTGTGTGGTTGTAGCTTATTGTCATTTATGTATTTTTGATACTGAGATCCTATAACTACTAGATTGAGCTCAATCTTAACTTAATAGTGAGGATCAAATAATTTGCAAGTTCCTCATATCTATTTTATCATCCGACGTCTCGCTATCGGTAGGTAGCTGCGATGTCCTAATGTGGAGCATTATTCTGAGAGAGTCCCTCACGCATCGCCCTCCGTAGATTATTCCTTATTTTTCTTCAGCCTTTACTGTACATGTGTCCAGTCTCACCGCCTTGGAGACACATATGGGTCCCTACACCGCCTTCACCCACATACTGACTCGGGTGCCTCTGTCTTATTGGGTTTATCGTTGTGGTCGTCCATCCTGAAGGAGTATGCCAATTGAAGGTCTGTTGGTGAGATTGTCTGCCTGTCTGTTGCTGGTATGGACCCCATCTCTCAATCTGTTTTGTTCCTTCATTCTGAGTCCTTCTATTTCTATCATTCTGATCTGATATCACAATAGTGCGTTCTATTTTATAACAGTCTTCCAATAATTTCTTGAAATTGAACGGATGTGTGTCACCTAACCAATTCAGGATCCGAGAACTTAGACCACGTCAGAATCTGTCCATCTTCAGCTTGTCATTACTCATTATATCAGGTGCATAACAACCCGAAGTGACAAACCTCCAAACATACTCCGAAACGGATTCCTCTGTCTTTTGTCTCAGGGTATCGAACTCCCTCTTTCTATGTAAGACTAAGGCTAGGGAGAGGTAAAAACTACAGAATTGTTTTAGAAACTGCGTCCAAGTCACCGATCGAGGCAGTGGCCGAATGTAATTCATCCACCAATGATGGGTACTTCCTACCAGAAAAGGCAGTACTATTTGTGCCTTCACCTCTTCAGGTACCCGTACTAATTGAAAACCCTTCTCCATTTCATTTAGCCATCAGTCTGGCCTTGCATGCATCTGATTCCCCATCGAAATCGAAGGCTCTGGCAGTAACCAGCTGTTTATAAAGGAAATCACGGTTCATAGGAAACCCTATCGACAGAGTCGAGAGTAAAACCTATACAGTCTTGTTTACTTGACGGGTTTGTGTCAGAGCTTTGATAAATGCCATGAGTATCTCTTCCGGTATCTGAGCTACTGGAGATAAAATCTGCGTCAGTGGTGACAGTGTTCTTTCCAACTCTGGCACTGACCCCGGTGCTGTTTTCTGAATATCAGTTGGAAGTGACATCCTATTTCAAATATTTAAATTAGTGCAGTTCAAGGTTATGTTTAAACTATAAGTTTTATGAATATTCAAAAGAAAACAGTCTGCTTATTATGACCCTGATATAAATTTTACTGGATACTGAGTGTGCGTACTGAATGTCCTAGAATTTCCCTTTTTCTAAGGCTCCTTGCTCGGGTTGGTTCCCTTTGCTAATATCAATCTTACGTTTCTAAAACCATATCCTATGTACTCATTGTTATTTAGCTTATGTTTTCCGCTGCAGATTTGGAGCCTTGGCCTCAGATATCACCTGTAGCGCCCCGACCGGGACCAGGGTTTTGGTACGGTGCACCCGCCGTACTCTACTACGAGTAGTACAAGGCGTCGTCATCATACATGCACCAATCGTAATAACATGTATTGACTAGCGGAAACGAAATGTCATAAGCTGAAATATCCATAACAAGAGTACATCCTAATACGTACGCATAAGTGTCATAATACATCCCTGATACAAAATATCAAAATACAAAGCTGGAAATCCAAAATACAAAAGAGGCCATAGCCAGCTACTAATCAGCTCCATACGTCTACTCCTGAGGCTCGTCTTTAATAAACTCCGTTTCTGGGTCCTATGTATCTGCGTGGTAATATTAAGGGGTGAGCGATAACGATCACTCAGCAAGTCATTCCGTCTAGTTCCGTCAAGTGGATCATACATGGGGGTAGGGTAAAGGGTGATACAATATGATGAAGCACAGTGAAACATAACACATAAAGCAGCGGAAAACTGAAACATGGAGTAAATGATGACAATTAAAGCATGGAGACAACCTTGTTGGATGACTTGCTTTATCTTAGGGATTACTTGTTCTTGCTAGCATTCATTTTGGTTTGTCTCTGTTGATTTGCAGTGTTTCTTGTCTTACATATAAGATTCTTGTCTTAATGTTAATTGGTACATGAGATGTGATCGTGACATATGCAAGGGAAAATCTTTTCTGACACATGCAGCAGAAAACTTTCTTGTAATGACAAAAATTTGTTTCATACTTGCTTAAACATGACATGACATAACATGGATGGCTATAGCACTTTTCTTAACATGAGAATGATACCCACGACATACCGAATGTGTTGTACCCCACGAAAATCGTACTGTATTTGAGACTAGTATGAATTGACATAATTGGAACATTATTTCTGCCCAGCACATTTTATTAAGTTTTATAAACGCTTCTTTAATATTGTAGGAAATAGTATACTGTAGGATCTGCAAGGCACCACTAGAAGGGGGTTGAATAGTGGGTGCGGAAAATGTGGTTTTTAAAATTAGTTTGAACCAAAAACCCAACTTCTAAAAACAGATTCTGTTTTCAGGACCAGTGTTAAAACGTTTTTAAAACTAGGTTAGAGGTCTCCAAAAATTATGAAATTTTGAGAGAACTTAGTCTCAGATGTTATGAGGGTCCCCTAAAAATTTCAAATTAAAATTCAACCTTTAACCCCTTCAAAAACCGTTGGTACTCAGATTGCTTGAATCTGCCAGAAACGGTAGATGGTTTTGAAAAATTTATTCCTATTTGTGTGAAGTCCAAATGCTCTGAAAATTGGACCACTAACTCCTTATATACTATATTTAAGTGGGTTGAAACAGTTTTGCAATATTCTTTTGGAAAGTAGGTCAACTACAATCAAAGTCTCAACCTTTGCAAGTCTGAAAATCAGACTGCACTAGTCTCAGAACTTTTGATGTTTGATTGACTTATACTTATCCAAAAGGGTAGAAACTTGTGCCAAATTAACCCTAGAACGTGTGAGTATATTTCTGGAAATTTTCGTGATTTTTGAAATTCGTTAACTATTTTTACGAATGCGAACAAGAAGGATAATCAGTGCAGTAACTGAAAAGTAAATGCAGAAAGTAAATGGCACCAAGAATTTTATACTGGTTCGGTTGTAAACAACCTACTCCAGTCTTCAAGGAACACCTTCCTTGGTTCACACTAATCACACACACGCAATACACCTTACCATAGGGTTTATAGAGTTACACCTAACTCCAACCCTTTACAAACCTTGTATGTTCAATACAATGCACACGAACACCACCACCTTGCAAGATTGAAGATTGATCACACCTTGATCAATCTTTTACAAAGATATATAATGAGTGGTGGTCTATATCAAGCCTATTCAAGATTGAAAGATATGAATACAATAGGCATACAAGAAGAGAGAAAGAAAGAGGATGTAGAAGAAGAAGAGCTAGGCTTTTTGATCACTTTGATTTGCAATGCTTGTGCTTGTTTTGTTTGCTCTCTTCTCTTTCTTTTTAATGTGTAGGCCGTCCCCTTGGTGTAGCCTCCCCATCTTGAAAATTATCTTTTAAGTCCTTGGAAGAGTGTAAGACATCATTGTGACAAGGCCTTGCTTACTTGGCATCTTCTTATTGGATGATCATTTAGTCTTCGCTTACTTGGTACCTTCTTATTGGGTGAATGTTGTTATCATTGATGACTTGGAAAAATCTAAGAATTACACTTAAACATGTGCCAAAATCATCACAAAATAACTTCCATAAATCATAATATATATCACATAAATTGCAAGACAAAAATCCTTCCCAACTAAGGCAAAAATCGGCCATCAAGTGCTTATTGCCATGCTGAATTTTCAGCATATGACACATGGGGATAAAGTTCAAATCATTACCATTTTTCTTTGATTTTTCTCATTAAAATGAATCACCAATTAATGGTAAATATTCCTATCACATGAGAAATGAACTTGGACACCATTTAGACCAATAATTCGGCAACACAAGTCTTCACACATGCTGAAAAATTTCAGCATGTGTGATATGTAGAATATCACACTTTATTAATTTAAATAATATTCAAATCATTTCCATAACATCCTCAATTAATCCTCATGATACAAGACACAAAATGTAGCTCATTTAAAGTTAGAAAATCGCCCATGTTAATGCACACATGCTGAAATTTTCAGCATGTGCTACAAATGTGACATTGTTTGAAATGTTACCTTTTGTAGCTCCTTCCTTCTTGTCATCAACATTGTATGATTGATTCTTGACCAATCAATATGCCAACAAGGCTCCAAATAAGCTCCATCTCAGCTGTAGGTGGCGTTTCATAGAGTATGTGTATGTGCTGAAATTTATTTTTGCTTACTTTGTAAAATAATACACACATGTTATATTCCAATCAGCCCTTAATTTAATTTTCTAGAACACTTTAAGATGTAAATCATATGTAAAAAAGTGTCTAGATACGTGTCACATGATGTACCAAAAACGTTCCATGTGTTGTGTGCGTAGAAAACCGAATTTTCGATATTTATCGATTACCCGATTTTTCTCTAATTTAAATTCCAACTTTTGCACATGCTATATATATTATGTTATACATAATATATATAATATAGACTTTAAATCTCAGCACTTGGCTGGTCTAAAGTGGTACCATTAACATGTGACAATATTAAACTTGGAATCTTCACATTTTGGCCTTAATGTGGGGTGATTTGTGTGTGCCAACATGGAAAGTATTTTTGGATGAATTTTCTGTCATGTGCATGGAATTTTCATCCAGTTTTGAAGTATAGGGGCTGGCCATTTATTTATGGCAAGTACGTGACACGTTGGCGAAGTTTCAGTATTCGCCCGATACGACAATTTTCGGTTTAGAACCTTTTATCGTGTCGTATTTAATTTGTCATCACCATATCTTATATCATATGATATAAGACCTGAATATACTCATAAATATGAGTTAAGTATAGTGGTGTAACGTTAACGTACGTACGTAAAATATATAACGTGTCGGTAGTACATTGGAATACATGTGTATGTGCCTTTTCTGAAAAAATCTGAAAATATATGTAATATATGTGTATATAGGCGTGTATAATTAAGAGGGGAGGATGAGAAAAACTTTCCTTCCTTAGCCTTGTTGCCTTTGTGCCTTTTCCAAATGTGGCTTCCTTTAATGAACTACTTAGTTTATTAAACTAAGTACTTCATTTAATGAACTAGTTTAGTTCATTAATGGTGGCACCTGAAAATAGTATAAACACAACAAATGTTTGCCATATGATGTAAGCTTTAACGCTTCATGGCTCGTTAGTACGGCAACATAATATATAAGCTAAATAAGGCAAGTAATGGCAAAGTATCATGCATACATGTACACGTTTATATATATCATGCATTTAAGTCACTTATTTTGAAATCACTCAAACCCCCTTATCTCTACATATACTACCCCAAGTATGTATTATGAAGCGTGTGAATTGACAATTTTAACCTCCCAAGATTCCTAGAAATTTTCGGCCACGAGGGTATTGGAAACTCTAGGGTATTTAAATCCTAAAAAGTTAACTAACTTTTAATAGCCTCTTAAAAGGTAAGCCTAAAGCTTACACATGGAATTGAGTGTTCCACCAAATATGACTCAAGAGTTTAAGGAAAAAGTTTTCCACATTTTTCCTTTAAGGCCGCCGGGTATACATATGATAGGGCATACATGAGATCACTTTTAATTTAAATGATCCAACTAATCACTTTAATTGTCATTCAAAGAAATTCTAAAAAAGTCTCATACAAGAAGTAGATTGTGAGGATGATCCAAGATTGAAGAATTCTTCCCCTTTTACTTTAAGAACCGTTGAATGCAAGCAATGGGGGATTTATGGGATCACCTTTACCATTAACACCTCAACTAACAACTTTTTTGATTTTTTTACCTTAAAGAACCTAAAGAGTAAAAGAGCTACTAAGTAGTCAATAAAAGTTCCACTCTAAGACCCCAACCACCGGTTTAACCCATGGATAATCCATGGTAACTCCTTAAACAACCCTAGTTACTTTTCTAACACATCCTAAAAAAAGTAACTTAAGGAATAGATGGGATAAAGCAATTAAGGAGTAAATGAGCTTGGGGCTAAACCTCTTAACCGCCGGCTACCCCCTTGGTTAAGCCAAGAAGACTCCATCACTAACTTTAGTTACTTTTTCCTAAACCTACCCCAAAAAGTAACTCATGGTTAAACATTAAGTGAACTCCATTATGATGTTCATGCACATGAAGAGTTTTCCCTCTTCCTTCATTAAGGAACCACTGGCCCCCTCCCTCTTCTATACCCTAAAAGCCTTCTTTATAATAGCTGGAAGCTTCCTCCATCCATCTCCACCTTGTACTCCCTCAAGAAATTCACAAGCAAGAATACTTAGACTATTTTCACCACCATCAACTCCTACTATACGGCCCTTGAAGCTAGGAGATTCAACACTATTTCTATTTTCAAGCTCAAAGAATCATCTATGTATAGTCACATTCCAAGCTCTTAAGTGAATTTCTCTATTCCAAAGAATGAAGCTCACATGGGTTTCTTTTTCTTACCCAAACTCATGACCTCCTTGGTCACTAGGTACAAGTTTTTCAAGCTCCTAAGTGGTGCTAGCCTCTTGATAGTTTGAGTTCCTTTCAAACTCCATTCAAAGCCTCATATTGGTAAGTAAATCTAGCATCAAGTTAACTCTATTTTTCATTTAAAATGGTAGCTAACATTTCCACTTTTTCCTCCCTCAAAATCGTATGCTTCATGGAAGTAGTGGAGGAAACTTCAACTCATTTCATCCAAGATCCAAGCTAAAAAAAGGTTCTAGCTTGAAGAGGCAAGTATACTCTAGACTCTCATGATTTATTTAAGGAGTTAATGGCTTGAATGACTAGTTATTTTTAAGATATGAATTTTGGTTGAAGATACTAAGTGTTAAGCAAGAGATCTTAGTGGTTCCTTAAGAAAAGTGACTTGCATGTGAATAATTCTTCTAAAGATAAGTTCTTTGCCTACATGCAACATGATATGAGGGCTGTTTTAGGATGATGTATGGACTAGAAAATTGATTCTTGGCAAAGAATATATTTTGTGTGAAGCATGGGAAGTATGAAATGGCGCGTGTGCTATATGTAATTTGCAAAGTTGTTTTGGCATGCTTGAATGATTTGTTACATGAGTATATTTGTACTAAATTTAAAATGTGACATGAGCCATTTTTGGCACAAGAAAACGGGCTGTTAGGGTAGCTAGGTGATGCATGAATTAGTTGTACCAAGGGTAGACTTTATAAAATGCAAAATGAGCAAAAGTAATGAATGCTATGTGTAAGTTGCAAACTATTTTGGGGTGATTCATATGTGACTTAACAAAAGTTATGAAATCTGGAATATTCATGAAAAAAGGGGTGTATTTAGTGGCTAATAAGTTATTTTATAAGAATAAGGTTAGTTGGTAAACACTTGGCACGAAAAAGTGACAAAAGACAAAACTATTGGAGTAGGACAGTTTATTGTGGCGTGTTGTGTGACCTGAAAATAGACCTTAGGAATGTGCAAATGAGCTGATTTCTGGTAGGTTGCTAGCCTTGTATGTGTATTAAGTATGTGAGTTGGAATTTTGGTAATAGGACTTATAATTTTGCCACAATAATATTTTTAGTAAAACTGGTCACTCAAGAATCAGCACGCGACCAATTCTGGGAAAATAATTAAATGACCCCTTTAAAGTTATTGAATTGCTCTGGAATTTTTATGGTAATTACTTAGGACATAGATGAGTATGTCCATGTAAGTTTATAAACTTGGAATTATTGTTTTGATGGGTAACTACTGAATTGAATTTGGCATTACTAGTCTGAAAAACAGGACAAAATTATAGAATAAGTTAGGAGGCCTTAGTCTTGTGGATTTGGATATGTATGAACTGTTTGGGCCCATGCATATTACTCCTTGATGTGTTTACTGTGTTTTCCAGGTGTTGGCCAAATTAAGTAAGATTTTTATGGTCTTGGAAATTAAGGAAAAGATGGGTACTGTACTGCTGGATTCAGCAGTACACTTTTTAGTAACTTAATGATTTAAGGGTCTTACTCATCTTGAAACGTTACGAAAATTTTATGGCATGTAGATAGGACCCCATTATTCATGTGTAAGGAAAAAGATTATAAAAATAGGCCTGATTTGTGATTTTGGAGGCCCATGAACAGAACGTAAATTCTGGAAAATTTCCAGCTCATGGGAATTATGTCTATGTCAGGTTCTAAGTAATTTTAAGATGATTTATGCCATAACTTGCATTGCATTTCATCCCATGTATCACGCATGATCATGTGCATCATGAATCTGATTTTCTAAGTATTCTGTATGCAAGTAATCTCTTTTCAAGAAAGCAAGTTTTCGTTATGCACGTAAGTTGTTTATGGTCCTATGATTTTCAAAAGAAATGTTTTATGACTTCCTTGCCGGCTAAGCATGCTCATAACCCGATTCTAGACCCGTGGTTAATAGGTCTGATGACATGATAAGTTTTGGACCCGTTCCAGACTTGGGGTTAATTGGTCCGATCACATGTTCTGGACCCGATCCAGGCCCGGGGTTAATTGGCCTGATGATATGTTCTGGACCCGATCCATGCCTGGGGTTAATCAGCCTGATGATATGTTCTGGACCCGTCCCAGACCCGGGGTTAATTGGTCTGATGACATGTTCTGGACCCGTTCAGATCCGGGGATAATTGATCTGACACTCTGTTTTCTGATACGTTGCTTTATGGGACCCAATGATGATTTTGACACGACATGACATCATGCATTGCATCTTGCATATTTCGTGTGCACTTTGCATGTTAGAACGGTTAAGTTAGGAGGACATATTATATTGTCAGTATTGTATTACTTAAATTTTTATTAGGCTATATCTTCAAGCAGATCAAGGATTAAAGGCCAGGTATGAATTAACAATTGAGGTTCTTGGGGTTTTTCCATTCATGTTATGATTCTTTATTTATTTAATGGTAGTTGATTGTATGCTTGCTAGGTGATTTTTATCACTCATACCTTTATTTTTCCCCAAGGCCAGAGAATGCTAAGGTTGAGTGGATCGAGGATGAGCCGAGATTGCCGTACTCGTAGTCAAGGAGTCTGGAGGAGACCATGCTTAAGGACTTTTGTGCTGATATGATGTTTGTACTATGAACTATGTTGGAACCTTTGGGATTTCGGTTTATCTTGTTTTGTTGGACTACTGTCTTGGGGATTTAATATTTCGGAATGCATGTTTATTTCAAAGTTTTAATTCTGCCTAAATTTTACTACCATGTTAAATGTTAACATAGGAGTCCATGACCTAAGTTATGGATTTTTGCATGTTATGCATGAGGCTTTGTACTCTCCGTAGTGAAGTACGGCGGGTGCACCGTATTCGGATAGGGTCTGATGCAGGGCGCTACAGGTGGTATCAGAGCCCAGGCTCTAGATTTCGGGCATAACGTAGAACTAAGTTATGATCTTAGAAATCTAAGTTCGATCTTAGACCTAATTCATGATCTTAGATGAGTGTTGGCCCTATGCTAGGACGACTTAGACTAGAATTAGGACCTGGACCTAATGACAAAACCCTAGTCAACGAAATTTTAAAGGCTACAGAATTTAACTCGAATATTATCTTCTCGAATACTCGTTTAAGTTTTACTAAATTATGAATTTATTCCTGTCACCTATATTAGTATTTCAACCTCGAAAAACTCTGACACTCCTTAGTGCAGATGGCATTGCAACTCGATAAACAGACATTATCACTGTCACCCCCAGGAAGCAGTGGGTTTTACCATCGACAGCTAGTAAGAGCATGTATTCCGAGGTTTGGTGGGGAATCAAGTTCAGAAGAGGCAGAAAATGGCTAGATGAAGTCAAAAGTAGCTTTTTGTTAATACAAGTGCCTGATGAGGTAAAGTCACGAATTGTCCGGCCGTTTCTGATTGGTAAAGCCAGCCAGTGGTGTAGGAGTTGTATCCAGCCACTGCCCCGGCCTGTAACTTGGGCAAAATTTCTAGAAGGGTTTTGTGAGTGTTTCCTCTCTCCGGATTTAATCACGAAGAGGGTTGAGGAATTTGACACACTGAGACAAGAGTCAGGCACTACTGTTTCAGAATACGCCCGTCGGTTCACTACATTAGGTAGATATGTTCCTTCAATCATGGAAGATGAAAAGCATAAGGTGATCAGATTTTTACGTGGTTTAGACCTCCAGATCAAGATTCGACTGGTCAATGCGTATTCAAGGACTTTTGAAGAATTACTGGAGGATTGTTACAGAACGAAATGTGATGGTGCCCTGATAAAAGGCCGAAATAGAAAACGCAACAAGCAAATTGAGGGACGAAGAAAGAGATGAGAATCATACCCAAAAAAGGCTGACGAAAAGATAATCAAGGGACACCAGTCTAAACTAGAGAATGCATGATCCTGAAATTCCTGAAACCCCAAATGCATAAACAGGTACGCCTAAGCACACGACTTAAACATGAAGTACTTATGTTTTACTTTACCTATTAACCAAGTACAAATAGTAATACCAACGATCGAACTGGAGTAACGAGATAAGGAACCTTAGAAATATGGTGGGCAAGGAAGACGACTAGAGGGAAGGCTAGAATACGTTACAAATTGTTTTATAGGTCCTCAACAGCCAGACAAGTACCCTGATAGATAGAGCCCAACAAGATTACAACCAAGAATATAGGCCCACTGTTTGAGATCGATGACCTATTTGACCAACTTCGGGTAAACAATTAACAAGTTGCATGTGGTTCAGAAAACATGCAAATTGCTTAGCTAGCCTGCATGTTGGTATTTCTTAAGGGTGAAAATCATAGAAATGTTGTAAGATGATGAAATATGCGGTTGACGCGTTACTGGGCTGATTGGGGTGTTACGGCTAAACTCATCAGGCTCACAACCCGCCGTTTGAAAGGCGAAATAGGGAATCCCATAAGATATGATGTTTATGGTACAGTTGGGTTTAGGTCGAGAATTTATAAGTTGAGAATATCTAACACACTCCAGCAGTGACGTTACGACATAGCAGGTTCTCACACAGCATGATACTTCAAATATTTTATGAACAGAAAAACAGGGATACCTTTCCTCTTTTCATGTTTTAAAAGAGAAAACAAGGATTTTATGAGGAACGGGAAACATTTGAAATGTCATAAGTTTCGACGAAGGAACCATGGTTTCTAGTTGATTCTGCAAAATGTTGCGAAAGTAAAATCATTACGTAAGGGAGCATATCAACGAGATGGACGAATTTGGTGAATGCCTGGTGAAAGACTTGGGTACACCAGCCTATGTGAGTACATCCTTCGGATTGATGTACGGGTCATTGTAAATGTACTTTATGGGGATTATACCGGATGTCACTGGAAACGGTTTCATACGTAAGATGGCTCTCACGTGGTTACAGAAAAGAGCTTGTGATTTACATTTATGAGTTAATGATCTCTACCATGTTTTTGAATAACTTATGAAAAGAAAATTTTAACATTTCATGATCGTGTTTTATGCATTATTACTAACACTGGAATGAATCTGGTTGTAGGTGCACAGTAACAAGATTAAAGGTGCTTAAGATATGAGATGGGTTATGATTACGCCTTTAAGAAAAATTAAGAATAAGATCTGATATGACCTCTAAGATAAGTTGTATGAAGCAGTTCTAAGGGGACTAGATAGACACTTTATGTACTGGAGAGTAAGAACGGAGCATCAAAGACCCACAAGATTATTGCAACCCATTAAGTGCCAAGTGGAAATGGGATCAAGGCACTATGGATTTTATGACTAACCTGCCAAGGACAAAGAAGGAGCTACACAAGGTAACATTTCAAACTTGGTCACATTTGTGACACATGCTGAAAATTCAGCATGTGTAAAATAGAGCTGGCCGATTGTTTTACACTTAATGAGCCATATTTTACTATCTTGAATCATATGGATTAACTGAGAGATGTTATGGCAATGTTTTGAATATTTTGTGGAAATAAATAAAGTGATATTTTCAAATATCACACATGCTGAAAATTTCAGCATGTGTAATGTACTTGGCCGAATTCATGGCCATATTGGTGACTAATTTTTATTCCAAATTTCGTAGAAATGTGTTGTACTAAATGATGATTGATTTCTTCTTTATTTTCAAGGAATAAATCAAATTCAAACTTGGTAACAATTTGAAAAAAGTGTGAATGTTACACATGCTGAAATTTCAGCATGTGGAGAGGTGTAACGGCCGATTTTTGCAAGGAAATGGGTGATTATTTATCTTGCTAATTATGTGGGATGATTATGTGACTTATGGAAATAATTTTATGGCTAATTGGCATATGCTTTTTAAGGTTTATTTTCAGATTTATCTAGTCATCAAATGATGACAACTTCCATCCAATCAATGAGTGCCAAGTAAGCAAGAGCTTAATGATTATCCAATGAGGAGTTGCCAAGTAAGCAAGGAAATGTCACAATGATGCAATATACTCTTCCAATGACTTAGAAGATAATTTTCAAGAGGAAGACCAAGCATCAAGAGGGCGGCCATATGGAGATAAAATGGAACGAAGAGGGCAAACAAAATACAAGACTAGTCTTGCAAATTGAAGTGAAAAAAACGCATACATCCTCTCTTCTTCTATACTTCTTTCTTTCTTCTCTCCAAAAGCCTATTGTATTCATTTTCATACATATTGAATAGGCTTCTTACATACCACCCTATACTCTTTATTGTTGTAAAAGATTGATCAAGGTGTGATCAATCTTGCACTTGCAAGGTAGTGTTGTTCGTGATCATTGTATTTATATGCAAGGTTTGCAAAGGGTTGGAGTTGGTGTGTAACTCCATCAACCCTGTGGTAAGGTGTTATTTGTGTTTTGTGATTAGTGCTAACCAAGGAAGTTGTCCTCGAAGACTGGAGTAGGTTGTTTTAACCGAACCAGTATAAAATTTCTAGTGTTATTTACTTTCAATACTTACTTTCAGTTTCAGCACTGTGCATCGTTTTTCATCACATTATTAAAAGTAGCAAACGAATTTCAAAAATCACAAAACTTTCCATAATTATAGACACACGTCTTAAGGTTTATTTGGCACAAGTTTCAACCCTTTTGGAGAAGGATAAGTCATCCAAACGTCTAAAGTTCTGAGACTAGTGCAGTCTGATTTTCAGGCTTTCAAAGGTTGAGACTTTGGTCGTGTTTGACTATCTTCCCAAAAGCATTTTTAAAATCTGTTTCAACCCAATTAAATACAAATAATAAGAGGTTAGTAATTAAATTTTCAGAGCATTTGGAGTCACGGATAAATAGGAATTAATTTTTCAAAACAGACTACTGTTTCTGGCAGATTTGCGCAATCTGACCATCAACAATTTTTAAAGGGGTTAGAGGTTGAATTTTAATCTGAAATTTTTAGGAGATACTCAGAACATCTGAGACTAAGAGCCAGCCAAATTTCAGAATTTTTTAAGACCTGAAACCTAGTTTTCAAAACATTTTAATATAGGTCCTGAAAACAGAAACTGTTTTCAGAAGTTGGGTTTTTGGTTAAAATAATTTTAAACACCACATTTTCTGCACTTACTATTCAACCCTCCCTTCTTCTAGTGGTGCCTTGCAGATCCTACAAGTGGTATCAGAGCGTCGGAACACTCACAACTAAAGGATCCAACGATCTAAGTGAGATGGCAACCACAAACTTCAAAACCGAACAAGAAGGTATGTCAAGTCAGAGGCCTCCTCTCTTTGACAGTGAGTCTTTCATTCAATGGAAGTTAAGAATGAAACTTTTCCTTATGGCAATTGATATTGATCTTTGGTCCATTATAGAAGATGGTCAATTTGTTCCATCAATATTATCCACTGTAGATGGAGTCACACTAGAAGTTGTTAAAACCAAACAAGAGTATACTAATGATGATAAGAAGAGACTAAGCATGAACGCTAGGACTATGCAATTACTTCTAAATGGACTAAGTAAAAATGAATCTAGTTATGTTTCAAATTGTTCTAGTGCTCAAGAAATGTGGAGAATTCTTGAAATGAAACACGAAGGCACTAGTCAAGTAAAAGAGTCCAAAATCTACATGCTTATGTCCACACTCGAGTCATTTAAATTATTGCCAAATGAATCTATCGTTGATATGGATCTTTGCTTGACTAACATGTACAATTCTCTTGAGTCTCTTGGCAAAGCCTTCTCTATGCAGGAAAAGGTACAAAAGGTCTTGCGAAGCCTTCCATCCGAGTGGGACCCTAAAGTAACGGCAATAGAAGAAAGCAAAGAAACTAAGTCAATTAAGATGGAAGAACTAATTGGATCACTTAAGGTATATGAGAACAAACTCACCTTTAGGAAATCGGAATCATCATCTAAAAAAGGTAAGACTATTGCATTTAAATCAAATGAATACGTTTCTACTTTTTCTGATCACGTAGATGATAGTGATTCTGAATCAGACAACGATGACTTAATTTTATTGGCTAAAGGCTTAAGAAAATTCATGAGAAAGTCATTTAGAAACAAAACTAAGGTTATTTCGACTAAAAGAAATAAGAACAAGACAAATGACAAGGATGTTAAATATTACGAATGCGGTAAACTTAGACATCTATCATATGACTGCCCTAATAAGGACAAATAAACAAACACCCTGACAAGGATCAGAACAGGAATAGACTCGTCTAAAAACCTAAGCAAAGGAAACGAGCTCTCAAAGCCTCCACTTGGAGCGATACATCTGATTCCAAGACTGATACAAAAGAGGAGACTGCACAAGTATGCTTTGTATCCAAAGCATCAAATGAGGTATCTTCTGACTCTGATTCTGACTCTGAGCCTTCTTATGATGATCTTTTCAGTCAATATTTAGAAATTGCATAAATTTACTAAGACTCTCGTGAAAGAAAAGAAGCGATTAATTGAAGACAAGAAGTTGTTAGAATCTTCTAACGAGAATCTTGTCGCTCAATTAAACGATTCAAAAGAAGAGTTGTCATGCATCATTAATGCATTAAAGACAGAGATCTCATCATTGACTACGCATAATAATGAAACGAAATCTGAGATTTCAAATTTGAAATCAAGGAATACGGATTTAGAAAAGATGATGAAACAATTTGACACGGGATCCAACATGCTAGATCACATTATTTTATCATAAAAACACGATAGTGATAAAACCGGATTAGGATACATTGAGACAAATGATGTATCCATTAAACCAACCAATTTTGTATTGTCTAAGAAATTAGACACTCCAAAAGCAAATACGGCGTCTAAGATGACGCAAAGACCCCCTCTTCCCTCATCTCGTCATACTTCTTCTTCATATCATGTGAAATATAATTTTGTGCCATATAGATATGAAAAAAAAAGTGATGCATACACGACATTCATTTCATCCGTCTAGATCACATGCTACGCACACCAACACAAGGACATATCAAAAACGTGCTCCATATAATGCGTATAAAGGAGTTCTTGGCCAAAGGCCCAAAGTCCACTCACCACATGTCTACTACATTGCACCTTCATCTACATTCTTGCCATTTGCTAGACCAAGAAGGATCACCCAAGTATGGGTACCGAAAGGTACTTTTACTAAGAGGTGAATAACTAACTCGTAAGGACCCAAAATTAAATAGGGTACCTAAGTCACTTTTGTACATTGCAGGGAACCCACACATTAAAAGACAAATCTATCAAGTGGTTCCTTGACAGTGGTTGTTCAAGGCACATGACGGGTGACCCGAGCTTGTTCACTAAATTGAAGAAGATCACAAAAGGCGGATCCGTGACCTTTGGAGACAACAATGAAGGCAAGATCATCGGAAAAGGTACAATTGGAAACCCAAGCACCCTTCAAATCTCTAACGACTTTTTGGTAAGCAACTTATCTTATAATCTTCTTAACATTTCACGATTTATTGATAATGGTTTCGATGTGTGCTTTACTCATCCCTATTGCAATATCATAAATAAAAATGGAGAAACA
>AP025041.1:41747423-42101551 GCA_036186865.1 Eustoma russellianum | reverse complement strand
GCAATATCATAAATAAAAATGGAGAAACAGTTTTAAAAGGAAAACGGGAAGGAAACATCTTTATACTTTCTATGGATGATATGCTAGACGCTAAGGTTAAGTGTTTCATGTCAAATGAACCTAACGTAAATTTGTGGCATAGACGTTTAGGACACATTGGCATTTCTACACTTGAAAAACTCCAACGAAAGAACTTAATACAAGGATTGCCTACACTTGATTTAGACAACTTCCAGTTTGTGAATCTTGCATAAAAGGCAAACAAACACGCAAGTCACTAAAACCTAAAAATGAAATAAGCACAACTAGAGTTTTAGAAATATTACACATTGATTTGTTTGGTCCTAGTCGCACTACGAGTCTTGGTGGACGTCATTATGCTTGTGTGATTGTTGATGATTTTTCTCGTTATACTTGGACTTTGTTTCTTGCACATAAGGATGATATTGCCATTGAGATTGCGAAACTAATAAAACAACTTGAAAATCAACATGGTGTCAATGTGAAAAGGATAAGAAGCGATAGAGGCGGTGAATTTAAAAACAAGGACATGATTTTATTTTGCGAAGAAAAGGCATTAAACACGAGTTTTTGCCACCTAGAACTCCACAATTAAATGGAGTAGTAGAAAGAAAGAATAGGACATTACAAGAAATTGCTAGAACCATGTTGTGTGAGAATAAATTGCCTAGATTTTTGTGGGCGGAAACCATAAATTGTGCATGCTACATAGTTAATCGTTTGTCCATTAGAAAAAAAAATTAATAAGATGCCTTATGAGATATTAAATGATCGCATGCCTAAAATTGATTACTTTCGTGTGTTTGGTTGTAAATGCTTTGTGTTAAATACGAAAGATAATTTGGATAAGTTTGAATCTAAATCAATTGAATGCATCTTTGTTAGGTATTTCGTAAATTCAAAAGTATATAGATGCTATGATCCTCTCACTAGACAAATTCTAGAATCCATTCATGTGAAGTTTAATGAATTTGGTGAGATTGATAAAGATAAAGAATATGATGATGATTTTGAATTGAAACCCGTGTTGAATGATGATGATGGAACGTGTGATATGCATGATACACTAGAAATGCATGATCACTTAGAAATGCATGAAAACGTAGAAAATAATCAACCAAGATGGCATAGAGATCACCCACACGATCTCATTATAGGCGATATCACTCACGGTGTGCGACCACGTAGAAGAATAAATCTGGATGAAATAAATCAATTTCATGCCATGATTTCTGAAATCGAACCTAAAAATGTGCATGATGCTTTGAGTGATTCTTCTTGGATTGATGCTATGCATGATGAACTTAATCAATTTTTTAGAAATGACATATGTGATTTAGTGCCACGACCACAAGATAAGACTATAATAGGTACAAAGTGGGTGTTTAGAAATAAAATGAATGAAGAAGGAAAAGTTGTTAGAAATAAAGCTAGACTTGTAGCACAAGGATATAATCAAGAAGAAGGAATTGATTATGATGAGACATTTGCACCCGTAGCACGCTTAGAAGCCATATGAATTTTACTTGCTATTGCTTGCATGAAAGATTTTAAACTTTACCAAATAGACGTGAAAAGTGGATTCTTAAATTGATTTATACAAGAAGAGGTATACGTGAAACAACCACCCGGTTTTGAAGATTTGAAACATCCCAATCATGTGTACAAACTAAAGAAGGCACTATACGGTCTAAAGCAAGCACCTAGAGCATGGTATGATCGTTTTGCTACTTTCCTTTTAGAAAATGGTTTTAAAAGAGGCACTATAGATAGTACTTTATTTTTAAAACAAGATAAATCGGATTTACTCATTATGCAAATTTATGTTGATGACATCATTTTCGGCTCCACTTCACATAAACTTGTTGAAGATTTCGAAATTTGAAATGTCTATGGTTGGTGAATTAAATTACTTTCTTGGCTTGCAAATTAAACAAACAAGTAAAGGTGTACATATTAGCCAAGTTAAGTATATAAATGATATGATCAAAAAGTTCAATTTTGAGAATTTAAAACCGTAACCCACCCTATGAGTGTCACAACTAAATTAGATAAAGATGAACATGGTAAGGGTTTTGATAATGCCTTGTGTAGATCTATAATTGGCTCTTTGCTATATCTTACTGCTAGTAGGCCTGATATCATGTTCAGTGTATGTAACGCTTTCAAAGTAAACCTAAGGTGTCTCATTATAATGCCGTGAAAAGATTATTTCGATATATTAAGCACACACCCACCTTAGGCATTTGGTATGGTAAAGACTGCGAATTTAACTTGCATGCCTACACTGACACAGATTATGGTGGATGTAAAATAGATAGAAAAAGCACGAGTGGCACTTGCCAATTTATAGGAAATTCACTTATTTCCTGGTTTTCTAAAAAGCAAGCCAGCGTCGCCCTATCCACCACTGAAGCTGAATACATGGCACTTAGTCTTTGTTGCACACAATTGCTATGGCTAAAACAACAACTTTTTGATTTTAGTATCACAGTACAACGTATTCCTATATATTGTGATAGTATGAGCGCTATCAACTTATCTAAGAACCCCGTACTACACTCTAAGGCCAAGCATATAGAAGTACGCTATCATTTTCTTCGTGATCACGTAAGTAATGGTGATATTGTCATAGATCACGTACGCACATAGGCACAAGTAGTGGATATTTTTACTAAGGCATTAAATCAAGCCACGTACGAAAATCTTCGTTCTAAATTAAGCATGATTTCTGTTGATTTGATTTGATTGTCTTTCCATATTTACATGCATTTTTGATTGACTTTCCAAAATAAAGGGGGAGAGAATGCATGATTTAAAGGGGGAGAGAGAAATTGATTGCACAAATCAAGAAGGAGAAAATTCAAAATTTGAAATTTGAAATTCAAAATTTGAATTTGTGCATGATTGGAGGGGGAGCGATAAAATTTAAATCATGACCATAGGTTATTTTGTAAATCATCAAAAGGGGGAGATTATATGGAAAAAGGGGTTTGAGTGATTACAAAATACATGATTTAAATAACATGTTACAAAGAAATGCATGATATATTTTATGACATGACACGTTTTTGCATAAAACTTGCCTTATATAGTTCATATATAAGGTTGTCGTACTAACGAGCCATGAAGCTTTAAAGCTTACATCAAATGGCAAGCATTTGTTGTGTTTGAACTATTTCCAGGTGCCATCATTAATGAACTAAACTAGTTCATTAAATGAAGTACTTAGTTAAATAAACTAAGTAGTTCATTAAAGGAAGCTATATTTGGAAAAGGCACAAAGGCAACAAGTTGAAGAATGGAAAGTCCTCTTCACCCTCTCCACACGTTTTTAACATATTTATATATATGTATTCAGATTTTTTTAAAAGGCACATACACATATATTCCAACGTACTACCGACACGTTATATATTTTGTAAACGTACGTTAACGTCACACCACTATATTTAACTCATATTTATGAGTAGATTCAGGTCTTATATCATATGATATAAGTCATGGTGATGACAAATTTATTACGACACGTTAAAAGGTTCTAAACCAAAAATTGTCGTATCGGGTGAATACCGAAACTTCGCCAACGTGTCACGTACTTGTCATATATAGATGGCCAGCCCCTACACTTCAAAAATGGCCACAAATTTCGTGGCTTACATGGTATGTACAGCCATAGAATCATTCCATGTTGGCACACACAAATCACCCTCAATTAAGGCCAAATTGTGGAGATTCCAAAATTCAATTTTGTCACATGTTGGGCGCCACTTTAGATCAGCCTAAGTGCTGAATATTAAAGTTTAATTTATGTATATTATGTGTAAAATAATATATATAGCATGTGCAAAAAGTTGGAATTTAATTGGAGAAAAATCGGGTAATCGACAAACGTCGAAAATTCGGTTTTCTACGAGCACGACACATGGAACATTTTTGGCATGACATATAACATGTATCTAGACACTTTTTACATACTTCATACATTCCAAAGTGTTCTAGAAAAATCAATTAAGGGCTGACTGGAATATACCATACGTGTATAATTATTGTACACTATTTTACAAAGTTTGCAAAAATAAAATTCAGCATATGCACAAGTCATTATACACGCCTACTACAGCTTGGAACAGCTTACGTGGAGCTTTGTTGGCATCTTGATTGGCCAAGAATGAAGCATACAATGTTAGTGACATAAAGAAAGGAGCTACACAAGGTAACATTTCAAACTTAATCACATTTGTGACACATGCTGAAAATTCAGCATGTGTAAAATAGAGCTGGCCGATTTTTTACACTTAATGAGCCATATTTTACTATCTTGAATCATGTGGATTAATTGAGAGATGTTATGGCAATGTTTTGAATATTTTATGGAAATAAATAAAGTGATATTTTCAAATATCACACATGCTGAAAATTTCAGCATGTGTGCATTGTGTTTGGCCGAATTCATGGCCCTATTGGTGACTAATTTTTATTCCAAATTTAGTAGAAATGTGTTGTACTAAATGATCATGGATTTCTTCTTTATTTTCAAGGGATAAATCAAATTCAAACTTGGCAACAATTTGAAAAAAGTATGAATGTTACACATGCTGAAATTTCAGCATGTGAAGAGGTGTAATGGCCGATTTTTGCAAGGAAATGGGTGATTATTTGTCTTGCTAATTATGTGGGATGATTATGTGACTTATGGAAATAATTTTATGGCTAATTGGCACATGTTTTTTAAGGTTTATTTTCTTATTTATCTAGTCATCAAATGATGACAACTTCCATCCAATCAATGAGTGTAAAGTAAGCAAGAGCTTAATGATCATCCAATGAGGAGTTGCCAAGTAAGCAAGGAAATGTCACAATGATGCAATATACTCTTCCAAGGACTTAGAAGATAATTTTAAAGAGGAAGACCAAGCATCAAGGGGGCGGCCATATGGAGATAAAATGGAAAGAAGAGAGCAAACAAAATACAAGACAAGTCTTGCAAATTGAAGTGATAAAAAAACGCATACATCCTCTCTTCTTCTATACTTCCTTCTTTCTTCTCTCTAAAAGCCTATTGTATTCATATTCATACATCTTGAATAGGATTCTTACATACCATCCTATACTCTTTATTGTTGTAAAAGATTGATCAATGTATGATCAATCTTGCACTTGCAAGGTGGTGGTGTTCGTGATCATTGTATTCATATACAAGGTTTGTAGAGGGTTGGAGTTGGTGTGTAACTCCATCAACCCTGTGGTAAGGTGTTATTTGTGTTTTGTGATTAGTGCTAACCGAGGAAGGTGTTCTCGAAGACTGGAGTAGGTTGTTTTAACCGAACCAGTATAAAATTCCTGGTGTTATTTACTTTCAGCACTTACTTTCAGTTTCAGCACTGTGCATCGTTTTTCATCACGTTATTAAAAATAGAAAACGAATTTCAAAAATCACAAAAATTTCCATAATCATAGCCACACGTGTTAAGGTTAATTTGGTGCAAGTTTCAACCGTTTTGGCCAAGGATAAGTCATCCAAACGTCTAAAGTTCTGAGACTAGTGCAGTCTGATTTTCAGGCTTGCAAAGGTTGAGACTTTGATCGTGTTTGACTATCTTCCCAAAACAATTTTTCAAAACTGTTTCAACCCAATTAAGTAAAACTAATAAGGGGTTATTCATTAAATTTTCAGAGCATTTGGAGTCACGGATAAATAGGAATTAATTTTTCAAAACAGGCTACCGTTTCTGGTAGATTTGCGCAATCTGACCATCAACAATTTTTAAAGGGGTTAGAGGTTGAATTTTAATCTGAAATTTTTAGGAGATACTAAAAACATATGAGACTAAGATCCCTCCAAATTTCAGAATTTTTGAAGACCTGCAACCTAGTTTTCAAAACGTTTTAAAACAGGTCCTGAAAACAGAAACTGTTTTCAGAAGTTGGGTTTTTGGTTAAAATAATTTTAAAAACCACATTTTCCGCACCCACTATTCAACCCCCCCTTCTAGTGGCGCCTTGCAGGCCATGTCACAATCGAATGCCGTGGGCGCTTGTGTGCTGAATGCACTATAAGGCTAGGGTATGCGCATCTCCTATCACCAATTGGTTTTGGGAGAGTTGGTAGCGCCTGAGGTCCTACAAGTGGTATCAAAGCCAAGGTCACAGGTTCGATTCCCAGCGGGCAATTGCTGAGGAGGAGATTTTTGGGTTCAGCAATTGTCCCGTGGCGCGTAGGGCCTGTGGGCCAAGTCACAATCGAATGTCGTGGGTGCTTGTGTGTGCTGAATGCACTATAAGGCTAGGGTATATGCATCTCCTATCACCAATTGGTTTTGGGAGAGTTGGCAGCACCTGAGGTCCTATAGACATGATGATATTTGGGTCATAGTTGATTGTCTGACGAAATCCGCCCATTCCATGGCCCCTTACGAAGCACTGAATGGGAGAAAGTGTCAATCTCCACTTTATTGGGACGAAAGGGGAAACAAGACTTTTACAGGACCCGACCTAGTGGAGAAAACACTTAAAAAGCGATAGTTGACAAGCAAAGGTTAAAAGTGGCCCAAGATAGGAGCAAAGTTTAGGATCGAGGAAAATCAACGATCATTGGAGTTTCTGGCAGGTAAGAAAGTGACTCTTAAAAGTGTCGCCATCGAAAGGAGTAAAAAGATTTGGCGCAAAAGGTAAACCAAGTTCAAAATTTTCCAACCTTATGAGATTCTTAAAAGGATTAGAGAAGTCGCTGTCTCAATTGCACGATGTATTTCACGTATCCCAGATTCTCCCGTACGTACATGAGCCCAAACCCATCATTGAGGAGCAGCCCTTCAAAGTTGAAGCCGACGTGACATATGAAGAAGAGCTGGAGAAGATCGTTGACCACAAGGAAAAAGGCACTTCAGAAACGATCTATCCCTATGGTTAAGGTGCTGTGGAAGCACCACTTGATTGATGAAGCCACTTGAGAGACGAAAGAGAACATGAAAAGCTTATACCCATTTTTTTAGTACACTAAAGTTTCCAGGACAAAACCTGTAATAAGGGAGGAGGATGTTGTACCCCACGAAAATCGTACTGTATTTGAGACTAGTATGAATTGGCATAATTGGAACATTATTTCTACCCAACACATTTTATTAAGTTTTATTAACGCTTCTTTAATATTGTAGGAAATAGTATACTACCCCAAGTATGTATTATGAAGCGTGTGAATTGACAATTTTACCCTCCCAAGATTCCTAGAAATTTTCGGCCACAAGGGTATTGGAAACTCTAGGGTATTTAAATCCTAAAAAGTTAACTAACTTTTAATAGCCTCTTAAAAGGTAAGCCTAAAGCTTACACATGGAATTCAGTGTTCCACTAAATATGACTCAAGAGTTTAAGGAAAAAAGTTTTCCTCCTTTTTCTTTTAAGGCTGCCGGGTATACATATGATAGGGCATACACGAGATCACTTTTAATTTAAATGATCCAACTAATCACTTTAATTGTCTTTCAAAGAAATTCTAAAAAAGTCTCATACAAGAAGTAGATTGTGAGGATGATCCAAGATTGAAGAATTCTTCCCCTTTTTCTTTAAGAACTGTTTGGATGCAAGCAATGAGGGATTTATGGGATCACCTTTACCATTAACACCTCAACTAACAACTTTATTGATTTTTTTACCTTAAAGAACCTAAAGAGTAAAAGAGCTGCTAAGTAGTCAATAAAAGTTCCACTCTAAGACCCCAACCGCCGGTTTAACCCATGGATAATCCATGGTAACTCCTTAAACAACCCTAGTTACTTTTCTAACATATCCTAAAAAAAGTAACTTAAGGAATAGATGGGATAAAGCAATTAAGGAGTAAATGAGCTTGGGGCTAAACCTCTTAACCGCCGGCTACCCCCTTGGTTAAGCCAAGAAGACTCCATCACTAACTTTAGTTACTTTTTCCTAAACCTACCCCAAAAAGTAACTCATGGTTAAACATTAAGTGAACTCCGTTATGATGTTCATGCACATGAAGAGTTTTCCCTCTTCCTTCATTAAGGAACCACTGGCCCCCTCCCTCTTCTACACACTAAAAGCCTTCTTTATAATAGCTGGAAGCTTCCTCCATCCATCTCCACCTTGTACTCCCTAAAAAAATTCACAAGCAAGAATACTTAGACTATTTTCACCACCATCAACTCCTACTATACGGCCCTTGAAGCTAGGAGATTCAACACTATTTCTATTTTCAAGCTCAAAGAATCATCTATGTATAGTCACATTTCAAGCTCTTAAGTGAATTTCTCTATTCCAAAGAATGAAGCTCACATGGGTTTCTTTTTCCTACCCAAACTCGTGACCTCCTTGGTCACTAGGTAAAAGCTTTTCAAGCTCCTAAGTGGTGCTAGCCTCTTGATAGTTTGAGTTCCTTTCAAACTCCATTCAAAGCCTCATATTGGTAAGTAAATCTAGCATCAAGTTAACTCTATTTTTCATTTAAAATGGTAGCTAACATTTCCACTTTCTCCTCCCTCAAAACCGTATGCTTCATGGAAGTAGTGGAGGAAACTTCAACACATTTCATCCAAGATCCAAGCTAAAAAAAGGTTCTAGCTTGAAGAGGCAAGTATACTCTAGACTCTCATGATTTATTTAGGGAGTTAATGGCTTGAATGACTAGTTATTTTTAAGATATGAATTTTTGTTGAAGATACTAAGTGTTAAGCAAGAGATCTTAGTGGTTCCTTAAGAAAAGTGACTTGCATGTGAATAATTCTTCTAAAGATAAGTTCTTTGCCTAAATGCAACATGATATGAGGGCTGTTTTAGGATGATGTATGGACTAGAAAATTGATTCTTGGCAAAGAATAGATTTTGTGTGAAGCATGGGAAGTATGAAATGGCGCGTGTGCTTTATGTAATTTGCAAAGTTGTTTTGGCATGCTTGAATGATTTGTTACATGAGTATATTTGTACTAAATTTGAAATGTGACATGAGCCTTTTTTGGCATAAGAAAACGGGCCGTTAGGGTAGCTAGGTGATGCATGAATTAGTTGTACCAATGGCAGACTTTATAAAATGCAAAATGAGCAAAAGTAATGAATGCTATGTGTAAGTTGCAAACTGTTTTGGGGTGATTCATATGTGACTTAACAAAAGTTATGAAATCTGGAATATTCATGAAAAAGGGGTGTATTTAGCGGCTAATAAGTTATTTTATAAGAATAAGGTTAGTTGGTAAACATTTGACATGAAAAAGTGACAAAATACAAAACTATTGGAGCGGGACAGTTTATTGTGGCGAGTTGTGTGACCTGAAAATGGACCTTAGGAAAGTGCAAATGAGCTGATTTTTTGTAGGGTGATAGCCTTGTATGTTTATTAAGTCTGTGAGTTAGAATTTTGGTAAAAGGACTTATGGTTTTGCCACACTAAAATTTTTACTAAAACTGGTCACTCCAGAATCAGCACGCGACAAATTTAGGAAAAATAATTAAATGACCCCTTTAAAATTATTGAATTGCTCTGGAATTTTTATTATAATTACTTAGGACATAGATGAGAATGTCCATGTAAATTAATCAACTTGAAATTATTGTTTTGATGGGTAACTACTGAATTGAAGTTGGTGTTACTAATCTGGAAAACAGGACAGAATTATGGAATAAGTTAGGAGACCTTAGTCTTGTGGATTTGGATATGTATGAACTGTTTGGGCCCATGAATATTACTCTTTGATGTGTTTACTGTGTTTCCAGGTGTTGGCCCAAATTAATTGAGATTTTTATTGTCTTGGAAATTAAGGAAAAGATGGGTACTGTACTGCTGGATTCAGCAATACACTTTTTAGTAACTTAATGATTTAAGGGTCTTACTCATCTTGAAACGTTACGAACATTTTATGGCATGTAGATAGGACCCCATTATTCATGTGTAAGGCAAAAGATTATAAAAATAGGCCTGATTTGTGATTTTGGAGGCCCATGAACAGAACATAAATTCTTGAAAATTTCCAGCTCATGGGAATTATGTCTATGTCATGTTCTAAGTAATTTTAAGATGATTTATGTCATGACTTGCATTGCATTTCATCCCATGTATCACGCATGATCATGTGCATCATGAATCTGATTTTCTAAGTTTTTTGTATGCAAGCAAGCTCTTTTCAAGCAAGCAAGTTTTCGTTATGCGCGTAAGTTGTTTATGGTCCCATGATTTTGAAAAGAAATGTTTTATGACTTCCTTGCCGGCTAAGCATGCTCATAACCCCATTCCAGACCCAGGGTTAATAGGTCTGATGACATGATAAGTTCTGGATCCGTTCTGGACCCGTGGTTAATTGGTCCGATGACATGTTCTGGACCCGATCCAGGACCAGGGTTAATCGGCCTGATGATATATTCTGGACCAGATCCATGCCTGGGGTTAATCAGCCTGATGATCTGTTCTGGACCCGTCCCAGCCCCGGGGTTAATTGGTCTGATGACATGCTCTGGACCCGTTCAGATCCGGGGATAATTGATCTGACACTCTGTTTTCTGATACGTTGCTTTATGGGACCCAATGATGATTTTGACACGACATGACATCTTGCATATTTCGTGTGCACTTCGCATGTTAGAACGGTTAAGTTAGGTGGACATATTATATTGTCAGTATTGTATTACTTAAATTATGATTAGGCTATATCTTCAAGCAGATCAAGGATTAAAGGCCAAGTATGAATTAACAATTGAGGTTCTTGGGGTTTTTCCATTCATGTTATGATTATTTATTTATTTCATGGTAGTTGATTGTATGCTTGTTGGGTGATTTTTATCACTCATAACTTTATTTTTCTCCAGAGCCAGAGAATGCTAAGGTTGAGTGGATCGAGGATGAGCCGAGAGTGCGTACCCGTAGTAAAGGAGTCAGGAGGAGACCATGCTTAAGGACTTTTGTGCTGATATGATGTTTGTACTATGAAATATGTTGGAACCTTTGGGATTTCGGTTTATCTTGTTTTGTTGGACTGCTGTTTTGGGGATTTAATATTTCGGAATGCATGTTTATTTCAAAGTTTTAATTCTGCCCAAATTTTACTACCATGTTAACAGTCCATGACCTAAGTTATGGACTTTCGCATGTTATGCATGACGCTTTGTACTCTGCGCAGTAAAGTACGGCGGGTGCACCGTATTCGGACAGGGTCCGGTGCGGGGTGCTACAGAATGATTCCATGAATAGCCACGAGTAAGGTCTATGAATCCTGATGGTCCAACCACGGTGTTACAACATACATACATAGGACTAATAGCGACACGGTATCGTAGACACCTCAGGTCCTAGACACGGTGTTACACTCCACGATCATGTATTTCCCCCTGACATCCTCCTCCAGGACCAGACATCAGGCATCCGCCAAACTGAACATCATGGACGTAACAAAAAAGGCAGAGATCCCTTACCCCGGGCAAGGTGTTACACTCAGCCTACATATCATGCGTATAAAGATAGGTGCAGAGCCCTTGTCCCAGACAAGGTGTTACACTTACCTATGAGTACATGCATACGTCGTATGGAGTCAATCGTCTCGGGGTACGAATTCTTGAGAAATCTTATAATTTTGAAACATTTTAAAATCACAATCTTAGAAAACGTGGCATGCATAAAAATCAGCTTGTAACATGAAACATGAGGACATAATGCATGACATAGATTTTCTTGAATAGGTATCTTCAAGTTCATTCTTGATTTGGCCGAGTTCTTGTTGGTATGTAAGTGATGTTAATTATACTTCTTATAATGTATATCATTATTCTTACACAATGATTTTCCTTGGATTATTCACATATGGGTCCCGAGGCTGCCTTTAATTATAATGATCATGAGGGGTTGAAATTAAGTCCCTTGAGCCGTTTAACTTGACTTGGAACATTTCCGCATTTACATTGTCGGACATTAACGCCATTTCATTTTAACAATTTAAGTCATTTAAATAAACATTCTTGAATCATACTATTATGAAAAGTCCAAGATTACATTGTATTTGGGGGTGGGTGGCCGAAGTTGGGCTTAAGGCCGAAAGTCTTCTAGCCAGAATCCCATTTGGTTGCTTCTTTTGCTTGTAAATACTCATTGGTCTTATTTCCTTTAACCAATTAGTTTATTGGGCTAGTTTCATGGTTTTATGGACAACGATATCAAACATTTGGACTTATGAGCCTATTTTCAAAAGGCCATTTGGCCGAATTTATTATGGCCCAATTTCTTAATTTCATTTTGTATAATGAGCTCCATTATGGCCTTTTTTCTTTTGTTACATGCAACAATTACCTAATCTCACCCCAATAATAAGTTGTGCATTCCACTTCCTTATTTTATGCACATGGCCGAAAGTATGAATGTGCATAAATGGATTTTTCCATGGTCAATGCCTTGATGTTCATGATATTTCTAATAGCTACCAAGTTTATCAATTAATTCATACTCAAGTCATACCCAACTTCCATGTTCATAATCACATAAAAATCATCTAAAAACACATCCAAGACATAAGTTGTAACATGTTATGAGGATGGTCATATTACACTTTTCATATAACATATGAGGCTAGATACTTAGAAATTTTACATGGCATCTTACCATCTAAGTCCAAGATCATCAAAATACACATCATGATGATGGTGATGGATCCATAGACTCATCAAGGAGTCATGGCCACCCTCTTATAGCCAAGTAAATGCTAATACTCTCATGAATATTGTTCAAAGATATCATCTTAATATGCATACATGGAAGAACAATGCATTTTGAGTCATTATGAGACTAACATGGTCTATTTTCATGATATAGCTTCCTACTTCATATAAGTCCAAACAAATAGCATGCATGTATCAATACACCAAAGAAAACCATTAGCTTCCTTATTAGTCTAATACTCATATTTGTCTACCATCTTGCATCTAAGTGTAGAAATCAAAGGAAAGATTCCTTCTTTTGGGCATATACAGCCACATGGTTCTAGAGATGACTAGATTTCATCTTGCATGTTAGATCCAAGAAGTATTATAGGCTTATTTGATGATCTCATTCAACCTAAGAGCACATGCATCTAACAAATTTCACATGCAATACATCTTTCTTATCATCAACTTAGAGATATTGCTTTTTCTTTGCATGTATGTTCCATTATTTATTAATGAGTCTTCTAAACTTAAATTTCAATTCTCTTGAAGGAACTAGGAAGAAATACTTGCCTCTTGATTTCCATTCTAATGGAGGAAAGTTTGCTTCTTTGACCCCCCGTGCTTGAGAGTTACAGTCTTGGGGCCAAAAGGAGAAAGAATTAGTTTTATTTCAGAAGAATGAATATACAAATGTTCTAAGAGTCATCTAGATGAACTTTAACTTGGATTTGACTTGATATCCCTCACTTATCAAATGGAAGAATTCCCCTTGCTCCCTTGTGATGGCCCACGGTGTTAAGGAGTTAATGGGGGAAATATGGAGTGTCTTTGGAAAGAAATGAGAATAAAAGAAATTGTAAGAGTGAAGAGGATGTTCTTACCTAGGGGAAGACTTGAAGATGATTTGAAAAAGAAAGATATTATCCTTATTCTTTGGCTAGTCTCTCACGGTTGAAGGAGGAGGAAATGGAAGAAGGTATTTCGGGTTAGAGAGAGTGAAAGACTTTGATGGAAGAGTGTGGGAATAGAATGAAAAGGGGACTTGTATATCAAGAAGGTTCTTATGTCTTCTAATTTCCCTTTGGCCGAGATTTGGGGTAGTGGGAATAAAGGATAATTGCTTGTTTCTTAGGTTAGAGAGATAATGGATGGAGAAAAGTGGTTGCATGAAATCCTAGTGGGGAGTTCTCTTACATGGTGTAAGAGATGTAATGATGAAGAAAGGTAAAAATCCTTGGGAAATAGGAAAGGGGTAAACCGGTGGAAGGCTAGTGTATTTAGACAAGGATTGTTTGCATGCAATCCTAGTGAAGGGATGTCTTGCATGGGTAAGAATTTTAATGATGATGACCAATTAAAAATGAAGTAAATCCCTAGAAGGTTTAAGGGGGGTTGGCCGGGTAGAGTGGGGTGTTGTTATGAAATTTATTCCTCAAATAAGGAAGTAATGATATAGAAAAGAGAATATATGAAATTTGAGTGGGTAATTGTCTTGTTGTGGTAAGGCATGCTTAAGAGGATAAGAAGGAGAGTGAAGGAAAATTTGAGGCGTAGGAAGAGGGAACCCGGTTGGGAATAGTGAAATGAATAGGAGTGATGATTGTTTTTTAATTTTAAGAGAATAAAAGTTTTTTCATAGATGTTGATTGGTTTAACTTGAAGTTTGTAAGAGTGGTGTCTACCTCCTACCCTTCCATTTTAGCCAAATTTGAGGCTTTGGAGAAAATAGGTAGCCATCAATTGTCTTTTGCTTGGGAACTTGGAGGGTAAAGGTGTATGCCATGTTGGACCATGCACCAGCAATAAACACCACTAGAGGGGGGATGAATAGTGGTTAGCGGAAATTACACTACTACCCTTTGTAAAAATCCCCTTTGAAAACAGAATCTGAGACCACCTCAGATTCATAACCCGTTTTTGAAAAATTCAAAATAAGTGTACACAATTCCAAAAATTATGCAACTTTCCAGAATTTAACTTCAATGTGCTAACAAGACTCTGTCCAAAAATCAGACAAAAATAAGATCATTTGACTCTTCAAACAATTAAAGTGATTCAGATGGTCAATCTGGCAGAATTGGACAGAATGTTGCAGATGGTGAAAAACGTGTTTCTCTTTGAATACTCAATCAAAAAGGTTAATCTTTATATTAAAACACTCCTTAGAATGTGTAGTTGAGGTTTCCAAAAGGCTCTGACCATAAACAAATCTTTATTAATACAGAATTCCAGTTTGCTCAAAACTGGTCAGATTGCAGCCAGATTGGAGCAGTTATCTTGCAATGACTGAAAGGCTAACTTTCCCTTGCTCAAATCAAGTGATTCTTGTTGAAAATGAAAGCCAACATTCTGAAGTATTACTCTACCCAAAATCACAATTTTTGAAAGTGTTAGCTTTTTTTTAAAATTGTGAGAAGTTATGTGAAAACTGCTGTAAAAACAGGCAGAAAACGGAAATGAAGAAACAAGACAAGAACACCGAGAATTTATCCTGGTTTGGTCAATGTGACCTACTCCAGTCCCAAGGAACGCCTTTCCTTGGATTTCACTATGAAATGAATCACCTTACAAGAAGAACTAAGCTTGATCCTTGGGTTATACACCAACCCTATTCAAGACTTAGTTGAACACCTTATATGCAACACTTAGTTGCAACACCTCTACCACCTATTGATGTAGCCTTATAGAATTGGCTAATCAATCTTACAAATGAAGCTCAAGAGGCTTGTATCTCAACAAATACAACAAGAACATCTTTGCTAAAAAGAATGAAACAAGAACAACAAGAAGAAGATAATAGCTAGACAAATCAACAAATGCTTTCAAGTGAGCTTCAAGTATGTTTCATCTTCTTCACCATTGCCTCCTATTTATAGTGTGAATTGAGCCTTGGAGATAAGAATGTACATGTGTCACCATCTTCATCATCAATTACAAGTGTCTTCACATCATTGGTTGACCTTGTACACTTGGGAAAATAACACAACATAATTGGTCCACCTTGGAATTACACTTGGCCGAAATTTTGACTCCATTTTATCTTGAAAATATTGAAGATAATATGGAGAAGATAGAATACCATATTCTTCCACTATCCCCTCAACTCCTTTCCATAAGAATAGGCATGTGGGATTTCAAGAATTCAAACAAAAAAATTAGCTCCATTTTGTCCAACATAGCCGTTAGTTTGAAGCCTAGAATTTCCAAGTTGGCAATTTTTGCCAACTAGCTTCTTTTTGGCTGGTCCACTTGTCACCAAGCTATAAAATGAATGTCACATCATATCCACCTGATAAATCACGTTTTTAATGTTGTATATATGCAAATCAACTCATATTTTTGAAGAAGAAATCACCAAATAATAATTGACAAGATTATGTCAATATATAACACCAAAATTCCAACTATTTCTTCTTGCACGTAGTGATCGTTCTTTTCAAAACTGAAATCGTTTCTTTGAAAGCTCTTTTTCATCGTTATTTATCATAAAATCAGTATCATAAATCATGCAAAGGATGATGATGCAATGTATGACGTGTAACATGGAATTCATGACTAGATGCATCATGTAATACTGATCATTCCTTAATCCTTAAGCTGGAAAAATTTCAAGTATTTAGGTTCGGTTCATGCGGCCTCAAACCTCATAGTTTCGGCCCATTTTCATGATCCCATGTCATATATATGCTTAAGGGAGTCTTATCTACTTGACATAAAAGTTTCGTAGCGTTCTAAGACATGTAGAACCCTTAAATCATTAAATTGCCAAAACAGGGGACTGCTGAATCCAGCAGCACGGTACCCGTCTTTTGCTTTTCTTTCAAGCCCATAATATTTTATTTAATTTGGGCCAATACCTGGAAAACATAATGGACATACCAAGAAGTAATATTCATAAGCCCAATAACGTATATGAGCCCGAATTCGAAACAATAAGGCCTCACAACATCACGCCATAATTCTGTCCTGTTTTCCAGTTTTGTACCGTTAACTTCAACTCAGTTGTTAACCCTTAAAATGGTGGTTCGAGGTTAGTTTATTTACATGGACATGTTCCCCTATGTCTTAAGTGACTTCCATAAAAATTTCAGAACCATCCAAGGGGTCTAAGGTAGTCATCTAATTATTTTTCTAAAGATAGGTACATGCAGAATCTGGACTGACCAGCCTTTGCCAAATATTATATTATAAATAAATCACAAGTCCTTTTTCCAAAATTCCAACTCACAGACTTAATAAACACATAAGGCCAGTATCCTACCAAAAATTAGCCCATTTGCACGTTTCTAAGGTCCATTTTGTAGTCTCGCAAAATGTCACATGAATCTGGCCTGTTCCAGTAATTTTTCATGTTTGTCACTTTTCTTGCTAAAAGTGTACCAACTAAACTTATTCTTCTAAAATAGTTACCTAGCCATCAAATACACTTTTTAACTTAAATATTACAGGTTCTAATATATTCTCAAAGCTACATACAACCACTTCAATAACTGTTTTGAAGATAACACCTAGCACAATTTGACATTGCACATTTTGTACATAATAAAGTCTACCTTTGGCATAATTAACTTATGTACTACCTAACCCCCCCCCCCCAAGCAGCCCGTTCTTATACATGAAAAGGGCATATATTTCATTTTACTAATGAACATAACACATCTAAACAATAAAACATTCACATATACAATTTCCACATATTTTTCACCTCCCAAAACATATTCTTTTACTTGAAATATGATTCAACCACATCTCCTTCCTCCACCGTCCCTTTTCCATGGTGTGAAAGAGAAACTTTATCCCATTTATCATAGATATGCAACATATTCATATTCAAAGGAGGCAAAGAACTCATCATTGGGGGGATTTTCACACATGCAAGTCACCTTTCTTATGAACCCAAAACTTTCATGCTTCAAGCTTAATATTTTCCATCTAAGATTAAATCTTAATAATAACTAGACATTCAAGCATATACTTTCACACATAAGTCAAGAGTATTTATGGTGTACTTGCCTTCTTGGATCTTAGATCTTGCTTGAAACTTGTTGAAACAAAGTAATGCTTCCTTCAACCCCTTCCTAGCATACACGGTTTAAGGGTAGAAATATTGGTTAGCCACTATTTAAACACACAATACAACTTAGTTTTGAGGCTAGAAGGTCTTACCAAATTGACTCTTGAATGGAGGTTGAGATGAATCCAAAACACCAAGAAACTAATCTCTCCTTACTTTGAAGATCTTCACCTAGTGACCTCTTGAAGGTCACGCTTCCACAAGAAAAGAGGATATATTTTGAGCTTCACTATGTGAGGTATAGAATTTACTTAAGGAGTTTAGAATATAGCTCACCTAGACCAAGCTTGAACTTGGATGAGTCTTGAATCTTCTTGGCTCAAGTTAGCCGTGTGCCTTGAGGAAAAGGAGAGGCAAGTATCTTGCTATTTGGTAATTTCTTGGATAGTTAGTAGGTTAAAGATGGATTAAGAGGCTCTTTATTAAAAGAAGAAGAAAGAAGCTTCTTGGTTAGAGGGAGTGACCCGCGGCTCCATCATGAAGGAAGTGGAAAACTTCTCATGTGCATGAGCATCATAATGGAGCTCACTTAAAGCTTAATCATGAATTAATTTTTAGGGTACATGAAGAGTCTTAAAGCCATTATAAGCTCAAAAAGGCCTCATGGCCGAAATTATTAGTGTGTGTACTTATACATATATGAATTCAGTTTATTGCATTTCATCTATTAACATAGCTTACCTATTTTCATATCTTAATTTATATACTATACATATATGCGTTCTTAAAGTGTATTTTCAAACTATTATTCTTTAAATACAATTTTCATGAAATTAAGGTCCTTTAGGCCACTATTACACCATAGGATGAAATATTTTTTTTGTGGTAAAGATAATGTTTATTGAAAGCCTCACTTTTGGCGGAGGAAAACCATATTAAAAACATCAGTGTATGAAAATAAATGAAACAACTGGCCAATGATGACGAGTCTCCAGTCATATATGACATGCCGCATTAAAACCTTGCCAAGTAAAACCACCCTTGTGGATAAAACCTTGGCGAAGGAAAAAGCGTACATATTTATACGGCTAGTAAGTACGCCTAATCTATATGCGAATGAATACATGTGTGTGTTCTAGCAGGAATATATATCGCTACTGAGCCATGCATCATGCCTTGAGCCCGATGTTGCTTGCTGCTCCAGGTGTACCATGTACCTCATGAGAATCAAAAATGCAGTTAGGAGTAACACAGTGACAATATAAGATAATGCAGTTGACGAAACCCAGACCATACCAAAGTCGTCTTGGCTCAACATGAACCAAGACGACGATGTATGTTGATTGCCACTGGGTGGTATACGTATGCCTCGCTTGATAATGGTTGTTAATCTCATGGTTGCCCCCGTAAACGATGTCCACCATGGCAAAGTAAACGCAAATGCAAACGTCAAACAAAGATTAGTGTTTGGAAGATTAGTGCAGAGTTTAACGTGCATAGAGAACGAATGTATGAATAGTAACGCACCAATGTTGCCTATGTTCGAAAACACAGACAACGACATGGATATTTGGCAGACATGTATCACGCTTTGAAGGACGGCAGATGAAGGTCCGTGATTAAAGTGCCGTGAACTTCACACGGCAATTCATGGACTGAACTGTAGAGTCGCGTTTCGGATGATCTATAGCCATCCCTAGCCAGCCTATGTGCTGCAGAATTTGCTTCCCTTGGACAATACTAAATTTTTGAATGATTAAGACCGAGAAACTACTTCGCTTGTGTGATATCTGATGCCATTGAACCTGTGAACTGTCTATTTTCAGCCAGCAGAGTGATCAGGAATTGGCAATCTGTCTCCACCACTAAGTTATCGTATTGTTGCGCATAGTACAGCACCGCCATTGTCATTGCTTGAATCTCTGCCCGCAGCGGCCGTAATAAAGGCAGTGAAAAGCATATAGCCGAATTAAAAAGGCCTTGATCCGTTCTGAGCACCGCTCCACCTGCCGAAATTCTTTGTCCGACAGTGGCGTCAACATTTAGTTTCAGCTTGCCCGATGGTGCAAATTGCCAACAAACTATTGTCAGCCTCTTCATTCATAATGTCGGGGAGAAATGTTGATCAACAAGATGAGGTATTGTTTTAGCAAATTTTTTCCCGCTCATTGAGTAACACCATGTATATACTGCTCCCTTTATCTTTGTATACAACCGATCATAGTTGAATTGCTCCTCTCTAAATCTACAAGCTGCATACATTTTCCATATTTCCCAAGCTACAATTGATGGCACTATTGCTTTAAGTTGGCCTAACATGTTTGTTGCGAGGACGTTTGCCACCATCGAAGTAAATGAGCCTTAATTGTGCGAGAGAATGGCATTGGTCCAGAGAATGTAATTGACATATCCACCCAAAGTGGCCGAATGGCTGAGCAATGCAAAAATACATGATCTTGGTGGTCATGATTCTGGCGACAAAAAGCACACTGCGATGGGAAAGATGTCATCCAGCAATGAATATTGTTTACCATTAGTAGAGTGTGTCCAAAGCCGCCAAAGAAAAACTTTCTGTCCTGGATGTGAGCTTTTCCACCAAATATACTGTGTCTCAACCTTGGCATGTCCATGAGAAGCTACTAAAGAATAAGCTGAG
The DNA here is from genome assembly GCA_036186865.1 of Eustoma russellianum. NCBI lineage: Eukaryota > Viridiplantae > Streptophyta > Magnoliopsida > Gentianales > Gentianaceae > Eustoma > Eustoma russellianum. The sequence goes on along the minus strand of AP025041.1, from coordinate 42,081,227 downwards.
CGTATAGAGAATTGTCCATTTTCATCTGGGGCCCAATGTAGCATATCGTGAGTTGTATAAGTATGCATCTCCATATAGTCATGTATGCTGCATATTCTTTTCCATGTAGATGAATCATATATATGAGAATAAATAGAAGAGCGATTGCCATATTTGGCTCTACAAAATTCTGCCCATAATGTATTGGAGTGAAAGTACTTCCACCACAATTGACCATCATATGCTTTTTGGACATACAAAAGATGTTGAATGCCTAGACCACCAACTTCAACCGAATGACACACGGATGGCCAGGATTGCCAGTGATGTCGTCCTTTCCAAAGAAAAGAAGCCATTTTCCGATTTAAAATGTTAATCACACCTTTTGGTAATCTTGAACTGGCTATGAGATGTGTAGGTAACGTGTTGAGCACATGTTTGATGAGAATTATTCTCCCCGCCATGGATAGGAAATTAGTCGACCAGGATGACAATTTAGTGTCAAAGTGTTTGAGAAAAGCTGAACAATACCTGGCTTTATTTATCCCCTTATGCAAGTATGACCCCAGATACTTTATAGGCAATGAAGTCGATCTCATGCCCAGAGCTGCCATAGAATTAGGAATCGAAACTCCTTGTCCTGCAAGAAATTGACTTTTGTTATAATTTACCAGTTGTCCTGAAGCCTGCTGATATGTGTCTAAATACTTTCAAAATTTTGCCAAGTTGCGTGACAAACCATTGATGAAAACTAACAAGTCATCTGCAAATCCCAGATGTGAGACACATGGCACGCGTCCTGCCTTTAAGCCCGTGATTGTGCCCGCCCTTATGTGGTGATTAAGTCCTCTTGTAAATCATTCAGATGATAGGATAAATAATAATGGAGACAAAGGATCTCCTTGCTTCACTCCTCTACCAATAGAAAATGACTCCGTTAGACTACCGTTGAGAAGAATAGAGCATTTTGTTTCACTCAAATTGTTGATTATAATGCGTACTAGGCGTTCATCCATACCCATGCGCTGCAACGGTAGTTGGAGATACCTCCAACTAACCCGATCGAATGCCTTGGCCATATCCAGTTTGATAATAACCTGCCCTCCTCTTGTGCATTTGTCTAGGACATGTACCATCTCTTGTGCTAATAGTACTTGTTCAGTGATGTCTCTGCCTTTCATGAAGCCTGCTTGTTCTGGTAAAATGAGCTTTGGCAAAATTCTTCCAGTCTTGTAGCTAGTAATCTTGTGATGGTCTTGGAAATAAAATTAGTAAGACATATAGGACGGTAATCCGCAAATGTTTGAGGATTACATACCTTCGGTATAAAAATAATGGATGATGCTGCTACCGTCCTTGGCATTCGGATACCCAAATAGAATTCTTGAACTGGGCCGAAATATATATATATATATATATATATATATATATATATATATATATATATATATATATTTCATATAAGTCAATTTTATTCAAAAGCCTCGCTTATGACGGAGGAAAACCATATTACATCAAAAAACAAAAGTCATAGTAAGAGTAAAGCCAATGATAAAAGGTAAGTATGCTCAATCTCCAGTCATAAATGATATGCCGCATTAAAACCTTGTCAAGTAAAACCACCCTTGTGGATAAAACATTGACGAAGGAAAAAGCGTACATATTTATATGAGTAGATGATTGAGGAGATAATGAGTACAAGCAGCGGTTGTTCAATGACATAAAGGAAATGGTCTGCTTTTGTGCTCCAGTGAAGGTGAAAATGCATCCGTGGTCGGCAGAAATATAATTACACAGAAAAACTTGCATCATCCTTCGTGGCAACAGCAAACAATATAGCGCGTCGGGCCTTCGCCAGTGACAGCCAATACCTCGTTCAAAGTCCACAAAATGTACGTAAACACACACAGAAAGTTGGTTCAGATAATAAGCATGACGGAGGAAAGAAAACCATTCCCAAGTTGTCCGTAGCCCAAAGACTACGGACAACCCCCAGAAAACAGTGCTTTGTAGTCCACTCCAATCAGTGCGTGTTGTCTGCCATCCCCATATGTCTCAAAAAAATAGAATGTGTTACCCAAAGAGACAAGAAAGTTATGAGCAAAATATAGTAGTAGACACAGTAAGTATAATGTAAATGAAACATACCAAGGCTTCCTATGCCAATAACGGACATAGGCAACCCCCTTTCTGGAACGCCAATCCGCAATGTGTCTTATAAGCGGAAAGTTGGAAGAGTGTTATCCAAGCTCAAGGATCCTCGCACATCGCAAGGCAGAGAATGCACTGATGTGTATACGGTTGCCCCTATAGCCCGCAATCCATACCTCACTAGCATATGTGCTGCAGTGTTTGCCTCACGTGGACAATAGCGGAGAGTAGACGCATTTCGGCAGAGCATCATGACAGTCTTTTGGATATCCGCAGAGATAGATCCAGCATATTGTGAAGGATGGGCTACTAGATGAAGCAACCGGTGGCAATCAGTATCAACATATAGCCCATCATTTGTCATGGCATAGAAGAGAAGAGAATATAGCAATGCCATAAGTTCAGTTCGAATAGGTGTGACACGCGGTAAGGCAAAACAAACTGCTGAGATGAATGTCCCTGAATCATTGCGTAGCACAGCTCCTGCCGCTGCGCCATTTCTGCCAACAGTAGCATCCACATTTAATTTCATTCTACCAGAGGGCGGAAATACCCACCTGACTAATGTGTGACATCGGACCTGTAAATGTGGAGAAAATCACTGAACAGATAAGTGTGGAATAGGCTGCACAAATTTACGACCCTGTATGGAAGCACACCAAGAATAGATATGGCTACGGACTCGATCAAATAGATGCCGATAAGAAAAGCTGCTTTCATCAAATCTGATGGCTATGTATTCTTTCCAAATAACCCATACCACCAAGGCTGGAATCACGGCATGTAAATTACCCTGGATGGTTGTAGCCGAAGCTCGACGCCACCAAGAAATTAAGTAAGCTTGAATAGTAGACTGACGAGGTAATGGACCCAAAAACAATATTGCTACGTCAACCCACAAAGATTTGATTTCTGCACATTGTAAGAATAAATGATTCTTTGTGTCCAAATGCTGTAGACAAAAAACGCATTGCGAAGGATATATTGTTTGCCATGCTCGAAGGTTGTTGGTGAGAGGTAGGGCACGACACCATAAACGCCACAAAAGTACTTTCGCTCCCAGTGGAGATGAGGGCCACCAAATGTACTTGGAGTATTCAAGGAGAGGGGTACCTGCATGAAACAAATTGTAAGCTGATTTAATTGTATATGTGCCGGTAGAGTCTGCAATCCAAGTTAGTCCAGCCGGCATGTGTACAACATTGGCATACATATAAGAATGAGTATCACAAAGCCTTTTCCAGATTGATGAGTCGTAAATATGAGCGTAGATTTCAGTTCGTTGGCCATATTTTGCTCTGCTGTAAGTAGCCCATAGTGAATAAGAATTATGGTATTTCCACCATAGCAGTCCGTCATATACTCTTTGAATCAAAGCTAGGTTTCTGATACCTAAACCACCATTCTCGACTGGCTGACAAACATGATCCCAAGAAACCCAATGATGTACTCCTTGCCATAGAAATGCAGCCATTTTCTTGTTTAATGCCGTGATGATACTTTTGGGCAATCTTGAACTTGCAATGATATGGATTGGCATTGTCGATAGAACATGTTTGATTAATATCAACCTTCCAGCCATAGATAACAATTTGGATGACCAAGTATTTAACCGCACATCAAAATGCGCTAATAGCGCTGTACAATATGTAGACCGATTTACTCCTTTATGTAAGTATGTTCCAAGGTATTTAATTGGTAGCACCGCCAATCGCATGCCTAGTGCTCTTGCCACTCGTGGTCCAGCTACCGATTTCCCCACCACTAATTGACTTTTATGAAAATTTACCAATTGTCCTGAAGCCGACTGATAGTTATCCAAAAATTGTTTTAACTTTTGCTTGTTCGTGATATTGCCATTCAAAAAAATGACCAAATCGTCTGCAAAACCCAAATGTGTTATTGACGAGGTACGCCCCACATGAAAGCCACACAATTGGCCTGAAGTAATCAGCGCATCTATGCCGCAAGAGAATCCTTCAGATGCTAGAATGAACAACAATGGCGACAACGGATCACCTTGTTTTACTCCTCGCGTGATATGGAAAAATCCCACTGGCTTACCATTGATGAGAATTGAGCAACGAGTGGCTGCAAGATTGTTCAATATTATTCGGACTAGCTTAGCATCAAAGCCAAATTTGAGCAAAAGTTGCTGAAGATAGGTCCAGTCCACTCTGTCGGATGCTTTTTCCATGTATAGCTTAACTATCACATGACCTCCATGCACATGCTTATCTAGTAAATGAACCATTTCTTGGGCGAGCAAAATGTGATCCGTTATACCTTGACCTTTTAGAAAACTCGCCTGCTCCGGAGAAATAAGGCGGGGCAATACATTTGATAATCGTGTTGCTAGCAAACGTGTAATGATCTTGGCCAAAAAATTTGTCAAACAAATTGGGCGAAAGGCACTAAATGATTGGGGATTTGAGACCTTGGGTATAAGTGTAATAAGAGATGCAGCAAGTTGATGTGGAGTTATAACCCCAAGGAGAACTCCTGAACCGCCTTATGCACATCAAATTTAATAAGATGCCAGAATTTTCGATAAAACGAACCTGGGAAACCATCCGGTCCTGTTGCGCTGGTTGGACTAAGGGACCAAACTGCTTCTTGCACTTCCAGAATATCCGGTAAGTCAAGTAGTTTGGCATTATCATCACTTGTGAGTATATTAGGAATATATTGAAGTAGTGATGATGGATGTGTAAGACTTTCTGCCGTGAACAAGTTTTGGTAATATCTAATTGCTTCCTGTTCAATATCGGTTGAGGTTTGATATTCTTCACCATTCGAACCAACAATTCTAGTGATCGTTTGACGACGTCTTTGTCCTTGACAATTTGATGAAAATAACGAGTATTAGCATCACCCTCTTTCATCCATTTGACATTTGCTTTTTGCTGCCAAAACAAAGTTGCTTGGTGCTGCTTTTGTTTTAACGACGCCATACTTCTATGATATAATTCTCGGTTTTCAGCTGTTGGTCTGAGATCATATTCCTTTTCACAGCGAAGGGTCTCAGATTCTGCTTCCGCAATGGCATCGAAAATATTGCCAAACATATCCCTATTCCATTTCTTCAAGTGTTGTTTAAGCTGTCGTAGCTTAGAATAGTAGCCTCGCATTCTGCCAATGGTATCATAAGACTGCCAGTGATGCGTTACCAATCGATCAAAATCTGAATGCGTGACCTATGCATCCATATATCGAAATACAGCCGATGTAACCGATCTTTCTGCTAAACATTCAAGATATATAGGGCAATGATCCGATGTTGTACGACTGAGATGTTGATAAGAAACTGAAGCAAACAGATCAAAGAAACTCGACGAGCAAAGATACCTATCCAATCTACGCCAAACCCAGCCTAACCCTCGACCATCACTCCAGGTGAATGGAAAACCTTGATAATTTATAGATTGAAGGGAGCAAAATGATACACAATCATTAAAGTCTTGCAATGTTCTAAGAGGCGGAGAGGATCTACCTTTATGCTCTTCTAGTGATAAGAAAGTATTAAAATCACCACCTAACATCCAAGGTATATCAAGCTCATCATGTAATGCAACAATATCTTCCCATAAAGGACGATGCGATGCAACCGAATGTAAGCCATATATAAATGTGCAGCAAAAAGTATCTCCTGTTGGAATCCATTGAAAATACATGGAGTGATTTTGAATGCCAATACGATCTCTATACAGACGTAAAAATGCCAACCTCCAAAAAATCCATATTTTATCCTGACAAACTGAGACTGCTTGTGTGAAACCAAATTTTAGCCGATAAGATAATAATGTAGATGGTCTGGCTTTTGGCTCGATAAGAACTAAGACATGTAAAGTATATCGATGCAATAGAGATATTAGACGTTGTAGCGAAGTTCGAATACCACGAATGTTCCAAATCATAAACTTCATTGAGATGATAGAGGATCAAAAGAATTAGTGAGAGTGGCCCTTGATCTTGTGACAGGCGGAGAAACTGGACTGAGATTACGGCGAGGCCTTCGAAGTAGTCGTGGAGGAGGCTGAAATTGATCGTCTGAAATGTCGTCCATAGGAATATTAGCTTGATCAACATGTAAGAGATGTTCTGAAGAGACAACTACCTGGATTATATCATTCATTACTTCTGATGCAATATCTACTGCAGAATCATTTTCAACCTGCCCTGCCTGACTATGATTCTCTGGTGTAAGTTCACTATCAGAGTGTGATGTGGAATTTGTGTTGTGGAGAATATCTGCAATAAAACTGTCATCAACTCCTTGCAGACGTGATATATCTTGAACATATGTGACTGCACACGTAGCAGTCAAGTCTGGCGATGGTAAAACTGGAATAGCATCGCTAGCCTGAAGACCAACTGGTTGTGAGTGCTTTTTAAGAGTCCATCGTTGCTCTAGCGGTTTAGATGCACCAGTTTGTATCTCATTTGCTTTCTGCTTTTCTGAGACATCCTTAGGTTTCTCTGCTATAGGCACAGTATTTCGATCACAGTCTGCAACTTTATGACCCAACCTGCAGCATTTTGTACAGTACGACGGCAAATCTTCATATATAACCTGCTGATGAAGCACCCTGTTTAAAGCATGAATGAAAACTCTGGATGGCAGTTCCTGCGAAACATCAATTTCAACACATATGCGAGCAACCGAAGGCCGAAGGGAATCTGCCGTCGCAGAATCCAGTTTCATTGGCGTACCCAACATTCTTCACATTTGCATCAACGCCGATTTCTGATGGTAATGAACTGGAAGCCCTGGAAAAGACACCCACACCAGGACAATGGGAACATCCACTGTAGGATCATACGTCGGTGTCCACTTAGTAACTCTCATGTATTTGCCTGCTATCATTCAACTTTGTCTGGCAAAACATCGCAGATAGTCTTGTTCGTATTTGAAGTGCAGAATGACATGTGTTGAATCCAGTAGTCCCACCTGAACAGGGCCATTAAAACCTATCCGATCCATTGTTGATCGAATGGTAGCGATCGGGGGCTTTCCATACCAAAAGGTACCCACGAGAGAAAATTTGTATGGTGCCGCTAATGTAGCAATTTCATCGTCAGTAAAAGATATCATTGGACTGCCCTTATACTTCTGAATAGATTTGTTTGCAATGGAGGTGGCAGCTGACGTGAGACATAGCGAAGCAAAACTCTTCTTTATGGTCGACCCTGTAGGGTTTTTTTCATGCAGGTCTACGTCCGCCATCAAGAATGAAAAAGATTGAATTTTTTCAGTGTAGAATAGTGTATAGAGGATAATAAATAAGAAAAAGGAGTGTAGAAGAGAGAGGGAAGCAGTGTATATCGGAGTTACAGCTGCCGGACGGAGCCGCCATTGTCACCCTTACCCTATCGCTGCATCCGTGTTCTGAAAAAATCTATATATACATACATATATATATGCCATATATATCCATATATATATTTCCAATACTGCGCATATATGTATAAATATATCATGTAAACATACTTTTCACAAAATTGAAGTTATAGACCAAAAGAGACTAAAGTTGCTGATGAAGTCTTTTTGGCTCTCCCAAGGGAATAGCCGGCGGTTAAGGGGTTTATCCCCAAGCTCATTTACTCCTTAACTGATTTATCCCTTCTTATTCCTTAAGTTACCTTTTTAGAAAGCTACTATGGTGGTTTAAGGAGTTACCATGGACTATCCATGAGTTCAACCGGCAGTGGTTAAACATGCTCCCTCATGCTTTAGTTGCTTTTTGAGGGTGTTTTAATGATAGGTTACTAATTTGTTGGAGAAAAGTTAAATGGTAAAGTTGGTCCCATTATTTCTCCATTCCTTGTAACCCACGGTTTATATGAGTTGCCTATTCCTAAAATAATATTCTCATATGGCTACTTCATGCATGACTACTTTATAATATTGCTTTAGTAAGCAATTAAAGTGAGTAGTTGGTCTTTTTAACAAAAAGGTAGCCTCTTAATTATTTCCTCTACCCGGCGGCTTAGTGGAGAAAAAGTAATACTTTTCCTCTTTTTACTTTTTAATCCCATTTAGTAGGGCACTAAATGCTAGAATGTACTTTTCATGCTTTCTTTTACTAAGACTACTAAGGGTTAGTTGCTTGTAGTAAAAGAAACCCTATTTTAATATCCCCAATACCCTTATGGCCGAGATTATGAAAAATCTTGGGAGGGTAATGCTATCATCTCACATACTTCATGAAACATGCTTGTGTCATTTCCATTTCTTTATAGAATTTACCTTAAGGAAAAATAATTGAAGCAGTCGTAGTAAGACTTAATAAAATATTCCTGAAGGATCCAACCTCATAAATTACTACCTGTAGGAGACCTTTTTAGAATTTTTTTGATAGATAAGTGAAGTGACTAGTTGGGAAAGTGATCTTATGTGTGCCCTAGGTAGTATCCGGCGGCCTAAAAAGGAAAAAGGAAGGGAACTTTTTCCTTAACTCTTGAGACACATTTAGTGGAGCACTTAATTCTATGTGTAAGCTTTTAGGTTTTTTTTTTAAGAAACTATTATAAGTTAGTTATCTTTTAAGGATTCAAATATCTTAGAGTTTCTAAATCCCTTGTGGCTGAAAACTCTAAGAATCCTGGAAGGTTAAATTGCCGATTCACGTGCTTCATAATTCATACTTGAGGTAGTATATTATTTCCTACCATATTAAAGAAACACTGATAAATCTTGGTAAAATGTTCTTGGCAGAAATAACGTTCCAATGCGTCACCTCACACTAGTCTCAGATACAGCACGACTTTTGGTGGGGTACAACATCCTCCGAACGAATGAAGGTTTGATCACTCCTTGATCAACCTTTTACAACAATGAATGAGTGTGGTTGGTATATTAAAAGCCTATACAATATTTTGAATATGTGAACAATAGGCTTGAGAGAAGAAGAAGAATGAAGAAATGTAGAAGACGAGAGTAGAAGATCCTTTTGCACTTTTATTCACTTCATGGCCGCCCCCTAGGGCTTCTTTTCTTTCTTGAGAATTCTCTTTAATGCCCTTGAAAGATTTTCTTGTGTAGAAATAACACCATCTTGCTTACTTGGCACGCTATGATTGAAAGGATGACTTGACCTTGCTTACTTGTCACTTGATAATTGGTCCAACTTGGCATCCTTTAATGTGCTGTAAAAATCTAAAAAAAACTCACAAAGCATGTGCATATAGTAATCAAAATATTACCAAACAATCACCATTCAATCCCATCAATTTTGGGATGCAAATTAAGGACAAAAACAGCCTAAAAATAGGCCACCCTTAGTAGCATGTGCTGAAATTTTCAGCATGTGGCTATTTTAAATTCCTTCCATATGTAGTGCCCTCTTTTATATCACTAACCTTGGGTGGCATATTCTCCATCAATTGAGATGCCAACTAAGCTCCACCTAGACTCCATTGAAGGTTAAATAGGCATGTGATATGGCTAGGCATGTGCAGAAAGTTCACTTTAGTAAGCTTTGTCAAATAATGCACAATATTTAGACATATATGGTAAATTGCAATCAACCCTAATTTGAATTTTCTAGAACACTTTAACATGTCTTTAATGTGTAAAAAGTGTCTAGATACATGTTACATCTCATGCCAAAATACGTTCCATGTGTTGTGTTAGTAAAAAACCGAATTTTTGACTTTCGTCGATTATGCGATTTTTCTCCGATTAAATTCAAACTTCTTGCACATATCCTATATGTAATGTCACACATAATAATCATAAAATAAAGTGTATATTCATCTCTAATGGCTGATTGTATAGGCGATCCATGTGCTTTAAAAATTTAAATTTGAAATCTCCACAATTTGGCCTAAATTGTGGGTGATTTGTGTGTGCCAACATGGAATGATTTAGTGGATGAATTTAACATGTGAGTCACGAAATATTTGGTTATTTTTGAGGTATATGTGCTGGCCATCTTTATATGGCAAGTACGTGACACGTCGGTGAAGTTTCGGTAATCATCCGATACGACAATTTTCGGTTTATGACCTTGTATTGTGTCGTTATAATTTTGTCATCACCATGACTTATATCATATGATATAAGACCTGAATATACTCATAAATATAAGGTGTATATAGTGGTGTGACGTTGACGTACGTTTGTAATACATGTAACGTGTTAGTAGTACGTCAGAATATATGTGTATTATGCCTTTTTAACAAAAATATGAATATATATATATATAATATATTAGGCGTGCATATTGACAGAATGAGGAGACTTTCCATTTTCAATTTGTTGCCATCAAGCTTTCTCCAAATATATCTTTATTTAATGAACTAGTTAGTTCATTAACATAAGTACTTTACTTAATGAACTAGTTTAGTTCATTGATTGTGGCACCTGAAAATAGTTCAAAGACAACAAATGTTTGCCATATGATGTAAGCTTTAACACTTCATGGCTTGTTAGTACGACAACAATATATATAAATCATATGAGGCATGTATATCACAAAAACGTGTCATGTAATAATTTTGTCATGCATTTCGTAAACTCATACTATTTAAATCATGCATTTGTAAATCATCCAAACACTTTTTTTCAAAATGTAATCTCCAAATAGCCCCCAAAACAGAAAACCCTTCCAAAAGGAAAAGAACATCTCATGAGGAAGAGAATGTGACTCAACAATCTCGTCTTCAAGTCCCAACGGGGTCTAGAACACAAGGACTAAGGAAGAGGGCAACTCCATCTCAAGAAAGTATGCAAGCTGATGTAAGGGGGTGACTTGTCCTCAACAATTTTCCCTGGCTCAAATCAGGAGAATATGAGGATGCTTTGAAGGAGCCAACTGGTACAGGTACATATAGTTACATATCACTTAGAGCTCAGTTGCTATTCAGTGAATGGGAAGACCTTAAAAGGTCTACCATTCCATTGAAATTGCTCAAAATTGGAGATATTTTGAGCAATGAAGAATTAAGACCGATCATCAATTGGTTTGATGATCAAAAATGGAGACCAGTCTTGGATGTATCAGAAATGAGTTACATGTCCACCCGATACATAAGAATGTTTTATGCTAATATGTGGGTAGAGTCCTCAATGGCATGCCTTTTTTGTTGAATTCAGTCATAGAAGGTCAGCTTGTTTCATTGGATTCAAAAACAATAAATGAACTTCTTGGTGTTCCTGATGAGGGTGTTGATGATTTTGATCCTTGGAAGTAGGAAAACTACAAGTACAAAGTATCCGAAGATGAAGTTAAAACCTTCCTTAGTTCCCACCCTCTAAAAACACTAATGACATGCCTTTAGTGTATCGAGTCTTGCTTGCCATTGTCATCTTTTGTGTCAATGGTGAGTCGGCTAAACTCCCAAGCAACTTGGATTTTTACATTGCCTATCGTATAGCCGTGAGGGAGCAACTGAATTTCGGGGAGATTGTGTTTACCAATATGTGGGAGGCGGTAACTAAGAAATCCATATCCCTTCTGTATAGCAATATCATTTATAGATTGTTACGAAATCAAATGTATAGTTGAATGAAGAATATGAGCATAAAATAGCCTCTTCAGACTATTACACAAAGGCCAACATTCAGCAAATCTATAAGTCACAGAAAGAAGCGCAATGGCGGAGTGGTCAAAATGAACAAGAGGAAGAAAAGGCTAAAAACATCCCGACTGAAGATCATGTCCCTCTAACACATCCCACTGAGCCCTCCCAGTGAACCCCCATCTCAACCCCAAACACAACCTCCAACACAACCAAGTCCTACCTCCCGAGTGGACAAAGGAAAAAGCCCAATGGAGGAAGGTAGTGATTCGGAGTTGCCTTTTGATGCGGAGGAAGAAATTAATGATTTACACCGTTAACTTGGATAATGGGGAGAAGACCTGACAAAGGAAGCGGTTCGCATTGATGATCTTGAGAAGGACTACCAAAAACTCCAGGAGAGAGTCAAGGTTTTAGAAACAAAAGTCAACACTCAAGTCACAACGTTGAAAACCGAGCTTAATGTTCAAAAGTCCGAGTATCAAAAACTGAAGACAAACTTAAAGCGGCTTTATCCGGACTGTGCTTCTCTTCCGATGAAGAATAGATATCTTAGTTCTCCATATTCCCATCATAGCTATAAGATTGACTTGAAGTTTGAGTTTACTTATGTATCTCAAAACTTGCTATTTTCTTAATGATATTTTAATCCTTCATTTTATTGTCTCTTGCTATTTTTTGATGTTTTCAAAGAGAGGGAGAAGTTGGCATTTGGCATGGCATGGTTTGGTATTTGGCATGGCATGGTTTGGTAAGTTGCATAAGTTAGTATTTGGCATGGCATGGTTTGGTGGCATTGCTATGAGAAGTTGCTATTGTTTCTTTTGGTTATTGAAGTTACTTGGTCTTGACATTGGTTGCTTGGTAGCATGAGTTGCATGAGTTGCTTGATATTAGCATAAGGTTAGAACATTGTAAATGGTATAAGCATAAGTATTTTGAGCATGCTTACTTGATGAAATGTGCAGATTGCTTGTTTGATTAAAACTTTGGTACACATTTGAAAATATAGAATTTGATGGATAATTTATTGAGGTGGAGCATTTTGATATTGTCACCATACTTATTGATTTTGGGAAGATTACATGTTGAGGGGGAGCTTTTGATATGATTTATGTAATGAGGATGCATGGACTAAGGGGGAGATATAAAACATCAAGTTTAGCTAGCTCAAATGTAAATTTTTCAAAGTAAAAACATCTTTTGAATCATGGTTTTGAAATCATCAAAAAAGGGGAGATTGTTAATATATAAAATGTTTTGATGATGTAAAATTTTTTTAAATAAGTTAAATTTACACTTGAGATTTGATGCAAAATGAGAAGAATACACTATGTCAAAAATGGTTGAGATTGGAACTTACTATCCAACATCGATCTCTCAGACTGAGGACATCGATCGATTGATGTCACATAAGTCTCTCCCAAGAGAGACTTCGTTCGATCGATGTCAGGCAGAAAAGTTTCTATCTAACATCGATCTCTCAGACTTAGGACTTCGATTGATCGATGTCGCTTCAGTATCTCCCAAGAGAGACTTTGATCGATCGATGTCAGGCAAAAAAAGTTCGGTCCAACATCGATATCTGAGTCCAGGGGACGTCGATCGATTAATGTCACATCAGTCTCTCCAGGGGAGACTTCGATCGATCGATGTCAAGTAGTTTCAAAATTGCAAAGTTTCTGGAGGACATCGATCTCTCAGCCAGGCACTTCGATCGATCGATGTCTCCCAGAATTCAAATTTTTATGAACGTTGGAACAAAATCCAAGGGAGATTCATGGTGTTTTTCTCTATCCAATTTTGCTCAAATTTCTTGTGGACTTTACTCTATCATAATACATGCTACCTTGACTATTATATCCATGTCTATGTAATTCTAGGTTGGCTATTGAGGATCAAATCACTCCATAGGGTGGCTAAAGACTATTTGGACATTATCTTGACTTTGGATAGAGTTGAAGACATAGTGGAGGCTTCAAAAACGCGGTGAACATCTTCTATAAATGGATGAATCTTGGATGAGGCAAATACACACTTTCACCTTCATCTATCTTCATTATTCATTGTTGTATATTTCTCTCATATGTGTAAAAGTGCTTAAAGCTTGTTAAGCCTTTGTTTGTTCTTCATTGTTGTATATTGAGAGATAGAGAATCTAACACAAGAGGAACCATAAATATTTGATCTCTTGCTTGTGTTTAGACTAGCGAGAAATTGTGAATCGCACTACTTCTTTCAAACCCACTGTGAGAAAGTTCTTAAAGAGAACTTTGTTGAAGTTATGAGGTAGCAAGAAATTGTTCTTGCCTAGAGCTGTATTTGTTGTAGTTGTACAAGTGTATTTTGTGCAAGAAGTTGTTGTTGTGGTTGCTTACACTAAGGTGTTAGTGTAAGTATTGGTGTGGTTGTTCTTATTAGCTTTAATAAGAAGAGTAGTTGTTGAAAGTCCACTTTGACAACGTAGTGGTAGTGGAGTATAATCATCTACGATTCGAACCACTCTATATCCGGTGTACTCATTTATTGTTTCTCATCTCCCATTCTTGCTTTGATTTTGAATTTTATTTGAGTTAAGTAAAACAAGAAAATTCTGCAAAATTGCTAAACACTCTATTCACCCCTCCCCCCTTTAGAGTGTGTTACGAACCTAACAGAGTGGAATGGGTTGCTACTCCAAGAATCTGGAGTTGGCAGCTTCTCTTCTTAGCAGCGCGTAGTCTGACTCTACTGAGGGCAAGGGGTCTTGTTTAAGTATATCTCGACGGACCCTTTCGTATTTGTCGTCAAGAGATCGTCACCTATGTCTCTGATACCATATGAGATGGAAAGAAAAATATTCTTTTTCATTCACATTTCTATTGTACATTAGGTACCTTCTTATAACATCCGCGTATTTTTTACTAAAGTAATACAATAAATACAATATCAATTACACATGATTTGATTTGGTCTGATTACATGATTTCCTCTTAATCTTGATTTGATTCCTTTTTCTAACACATTCAATAGGGGTTTCAAAGTTAAATGAAAAAAGTAATTTTTTTTCTTCTTCGTTTTCTAATTTAAAGGAGAAGCCAAACAAAAGCAGATCTTGATATTCTAGTGTTTGATGGTTTCGAACATTACGGGTTTTATTATGCAACAGAAACAGTAAAGTGTAAAGTATAGTACAAAAATAGATGATAAGATTCATATAGTTTGTCGATATTCATATGTTCTCTGAAGAATATAGGGTTAATTCACTATAATTTTTAGTTTACGATTATAACGTGATAATGATGTTGGTCGGTTTAATGTTTGAGGAATTGCTTCGTGCCCACCCTAAAATAGAATGAAAATGACATCTTTCGTCCAACAAAAGTGTGTTGTAATTAATTAAAATATTTAGTTATGCATTTTACATAATGATTTCTCAACCAACACGGCATCCTAGTGTCTAAACCTACTCTCTATGCACCGTCATTCGGTGTCGCCGTCATCGAATTACAGTGGGCTGAAACAAAGCATCTGTTTTTCCTTTTTTTTGCACAATGTTCTAAAATAAACTTGTTCAGTTAGTGTGTCTCTGTTGCAAAAACAATTGTCTTTTTGTTTTCTATGAAGCTGTAAATACACCGTTATTTCTTGCCTGCCCCTAGAGATTATCACCATATTCAATATAGTGTATGTAGCAATATCGAATCTGTTTCAAATTCTTTAAAATCCTTCTCTACTCTATAAATATACACCCAACAACGTCTATACAGTGTACACCAAAAACATGACAATTCAAGTTTTTCAACTTTTCTCGCCAAAAATTTTCATACACCCTTTTTCTCAAACTCATCTTATTTTATTACTAGTGAAAGTATGTTGCATCTCATTCCATTACTAACGAAATATTAGAACACAATCATCAGATGCTATACAACACTTCTCTTACCATATTTGCATTTATAGTGTATATTAGTTAATTGCTCTTTTGAAGGCAGAAATATAAAAATCTAAAGAGCTAAGTAGTTTTTGAAAGAAAACATTGAATTTTATAGGAGAGTCTGGGAGAGAATGAATCATTTCTTGCGTATTACCACTACATTACAACAACGAGCTTTCCGTTCATTAAAGAGGTTCCTAGTAGAAAGTGTTGGTGACAATCAATCCTGTACCAAGACGCAGTCGTACAATGTGTGCATATGAAACAGCAAAATAAATCAAACCCGGGGCGAGTCGAAGACTCTGTCCTTAAGACGTATTGCTCCGGTATACTGTGCCCAACCGGTGTGAGCAATCGTCTCCCAGGATACAACGGGTACCTGTTCAGTTGAGCGGCACTGCTGAACTTGAACTCCTTCGAACGCTAGAGTGTCCTGACTTCTCCCGGACAATATGCAAGACTCACGTGCTACGAATGCAGAATGCTTATGAAATGCTTAGAGCTTGGTGTATCACAAATGAGCACCCTTTGCCCTCTTTATATAGGGGAGTCGGTTGGAGAACAAGGAACCGTGACCGTTGGATCAAAACCGAAGTTTGATTTAGGCCGTTGGATTAAAACCTCCTATCTAGATTAGGATGGTTTAATCTCAGCCTTTAGATCGAAGATAGATTAACAGGTTTAAACCTGGAGCGTTGGATGGAAACCATATTCGGTTAAGCGGTTAAGACAGTTTAAATCTCGGCCGTTAGATCAAAACTATCTTCCCTGCCACCGTTAGATCACAACAGATTGATCTTATTTTAAACCGGAGGATAGTGTTAGTTTCAAGTTTGAAACCTAACCGCACAATCAAAATGATTCTGCCCGCTGTCAGACTTCGATCGATCACATCGATCGATCGAAGTGACATCGATCGATCGATGTGATCGACTGATGTCTGACTGAGCACTTCATTCGATCAACTTGATCGATCTAAGTGACATCGATCGATCGAAGTGATCGATCGATGTACTCTGATTGACTTAGATCGATCTGCCAAGAGATCGAAGCTCTCTGATCCACTTCGATCGATGACATCGATCGATCGAAGTGACATCGATCGATCGATGTCATCGATCGATGTCCGTCAGATGCCTTTTACGCCACATGGACACTTCCAACGTGGCATTCCTCCATACGGGTGACACGTCACCCATCCATAACATTTCCATCTACTTTGAGCATTAATTTCACATTCACACAATCTCAAAATTGAGTGATTCCACATCCTAACATTAACTACTCGTTACGTAGATAATTAAGGATTCATCAGTTTCCGATTTCATTATCGGAAACTCATTAACCTCAAAGTACGTTGCTCAACCAAATTTAGCAACACTCATTAACGGGCCTAAGCCCAAATCTTCAATCTCCAACGATGGGCCAAAGCCCAACCTTAAATTCTCCAACAATCCCCCACATGAATGGAAATTAATGCAGACACATATGCAAATTCTGAGGAGAAGTCAGACAAGAAAATATTGCATCAGAAGAGGTAGCTTCTGGCTTTGAACCTTTCATAGTGATGTACCATCGGATTCACTCGGCTAAATAGTGACTTGATGTCTTGAACTAGTCAGCCTTTGTTGTGAACCAAGACAACGATACTCACACAATATTTCCTTTAACACCCTTTTGGTTCTCATGGTTGTGTTCGTTTTGGCCATGAACAACCTGGTTTCAGAAAGTGTTTTAGAGAAATCTTGCCACCTAGACTTTCTCATAGAAGCGGCCCCACTTCACACTTACATAGGTGATTCCTACCAAGAGTATTCTGCCATACTCCACTTGACGTATCAAGATATAGGACATCATTAAAAGCCTTAGCTTACCCTAAGATCTCTGCAGACAGCACTTTTATCAGACGGAATGAGCAAGTGCTAACTGAACCTTCATAACTTAGTTGTCCCATTGAACCAAGATTCTGGGATCTCCAGTCAACAAGGTTGGGTTACCATTACAAAGATTCATGCATTATGGGCTTCAATCCCATTCCGTTTGTCAATCTTGACATCTGATCTCTAGGCAAGCCTTTTGTAAGCGGATCCGCAAGATTTTCCATTGATTTCACATAATCAATGGAAATCACGCCATTAGAGATCAACTGTTTAATGGTGTTATGTCTTCGACGTATATGTCGTGACTTACCATTATAGATGCTGCTTTGAGCACGTCCTATAGCTGACTGACTATCACAGTGTATGCTAATAGGAGCGATTGGCTTAGGCCAACACGGAATATCTTCCAAGAAATTCCGAAGCCACTCAGCCTCTTCCCCAGCTTTGTCCAATGCTATGAACTCAGCTTCCATAGTGGATCGAGCTATACAGGTTTGTTTCGTGGATTTCCACGACACAGTAGCACCACCAATAGTGAACACGTACCCACTGGTGGACTTCGAGTCCTTACTATCTGATATCCAATTTGCATCGCAGTATCCTTCCAACACTGCTGGATATCTCGTATAATGTAATCCAAGATACATTGTGTATTTCAAATACCTCATTACTCTGTTAAGAGCTTTCCAATGATCATCACTTGGATTACTTGTAAACCTGCTCAACTTGTTTACCGAACAAGCTAAGTCTGGTCTTGTACAATTCGTTATGTACATCAGACTCCCGATCACCTGAGAGTATTTCAACTGAGCTACAGGTTCGCCTCGATTCTTCCTTAAGTGTACACTTAAGTCGAGCGGGGTCTTTACCGGTTTCACATCCTCCATATTGAACCGTCTCAGAACTGATTCAATATAGCGAGTTTGTGACAGTATGAGTCCCTCAATCACCCTAGAAATCTTAATTCCTAGAATAACATTGGCAACTCCCATGTCCTTCATATCGAAGTTCCTCGTCAACATCTTCTTTGTGTTTAAGATTATGTCCCGAGTGCTTCCCATGATAAGCATGTCGTCTACATAGAGACATACTATCACAAATGCATTCTGTGTGCTCTTAATGTACACACACTTGTCACACTCATTGATCTTGAAACCATTAGCTAACATAGCTTGATCAAACTTCAAGTGCCACTGCTTAGGCGCTTGTTTAAGTCCGTACAAGGACTTAACGAGTCTACAAACCTTAGACTCTTGTCCTGGAACCACAAACCCTTCGGGTTGTTCCATATAGATTTCTTCATCTAACTCACCATTCAGAAAAGCAGTCTTCACATCCATCTGATGGATTTCCAAGTTATAGACTGCAGCAATTGCAACTAGCACCCTTATAGAAGTGATCCTAGTCACAGGTGAGTAGGTGTCAAAAAAGTCAAAGCCTTCCTTTTGCCGATAGCCTTTAGCTACCAACCTGGCTTTATACTTTTCAATAGACCCATCCTCTTTCAGTTTCTTCTTGAAAACCCACTTGCAACCAAGTGGTTTACTTCCAGGTGGAACATCAACCAACTCCCAAGTGTGATTTTGAAGAATCGAGTCTATTTCACTGTCAACTGCCTCTTTCCAGAATGGAGCTTCTGGAGTTGACATAGCCTCGGAAAAGTTCCTCGGCTCATTTTCTACCATATAGGTCAGAAAATCTGGTCCAAACGAAGTTGGCATTCTGGCACGCTTGCTTTGACGAAGCTCCTCATCTCCTTGAGGAGTCGCCTCATGCATTCGCTTACCAAATCTTGTTTCTTCTTGAATTTTGTCTTTCCTCGGAAAGACATCTTCAAAGAACACTGCATTCCTTGACTCCATGACCACGTTTTCATGTACGTCAGGAATATCCGACTTGTGCACCAAGAACCGATATGCACTACTGTTAGTTGCATAACCAATAAATATGCAATCAATTGTTTTAGGCCCAATTTTCACTTGTCTTGGTCTAGGTACAGCAACCTTTGCCAGACACCCCCACACTTTCAAGTATTTGTAACTAGGCTTGTAGACTTTCCAAAGCTCGAAAGGGGTTACATCCATCTTCTTAGATGGAATTCTGTTTAAAATGACGTTGGCTGAGAGGATTGCTTCCCCCCACAAGTTCTGAGGTAAACCCGAACTTATCAACATAGCATTCATCATCTCTTTAAGAGTACGGTTCTTGCGTTCAACAATACCATTCGATTGAGGTGAATATGGTGCAGTCGCTTGATGAATAATGCCATGTTCTGAACAGAATTCATTAAACGGTGTATCATATTCGCCACCTCTATCACTTCGAATTGTTTTAATTCGTTTGCTAAGTTGATTCTCAACTTCATTTTTATAATCCTTGAAAGCATCAAGGGCCTCGTCTTTGCTGCTTAGCAAATATACATAACAGTATCGTGTGCAATCGTCGATAAAAGTTACAAAATACTTTTTACCACCTCTTGTTTGCACAAACTTTAAATCACACACGTCGGTATGAATTAAATTCAAAGGTTCAGTGTTCCTTTCTATTGAAGGAAATGGCGCCTTTGCCATCTTCGCTTCAACACATATTTGACATTTTCCTTTATTATTAAAGTCCAGTTTGGGCAATAAGTCAAGATTACTCATACGTTGTATTGACTTGTAATTAACATGTCCCAAACGAAAATGCCATAAACAAGAAGACTCAAGCATGTAAGCAGAAGAGGAAGCAATTTTATTAGCCTCTGCGGGCAAATCTCTTTTGGGTACAATAGTGATGACATTCAATTTAAACATCCTATTTGACAAGTACCCCTTCCCCAAATACATGCCATTTTTCGAAAGAATAACTTTATTGGATTCTAACACTAGTCTAAAACCATGCATGACTAGAAGAGATCCAGATACTAAATTCTTCCGAATATCAGGGACGTGCAGCACATTCTGCAAAGTCAGATGCTTCCCTGATGTGAGCTTCGGAACAACTTTGCCCTCGCCTTCGATCTTCGAAGAGGCCGAGTTTCCCATGTAAAGTTGCTCATTGTTCCCGGGCTGGTACTCCGTGAACATCTCTCTGCTGGAGCAAACATGTCTAGTGGCGCCAGTATCAAGCCACCACTCACGTACGTTCCCCACAGCATTGCACTCTGAGACCACCGCACAGAGATTCAGATCATCCAATGCATCGACTATGTTCGCCTTTGCCTTGGATTGCTTCTTCTTGGGCTTTCTGCATTCATTGCTGACATGCCCCTGAATGCCACAGTTGTAGCATTTTCCGGTGAACTTCTTGGCGATCTGCTTGCCTTTCTTGTTCACCCCGAGTTGGCCTTTCTTTTTCTTGGCCTCTGCAACATGGGCCTTAGCCTGACCAGAGCTAGATTGTGGCGCTCTTTCAGATCTATGATTTTCCTCCTCAATGCGGAGTCGAACAATTAGATCTTCCAATGTCATCTCCTTTCTCTTGTGTTTGAGATAGCTTCTGAATTCCCTCCACGAAAGAGGTAGCTTCTCAATCACTGCTTCCACGACGAAAGATTCACTGAGCAACATGCCCTCCTCTTCCATCTCGGCAACCAACGTCTGAAGTTCCTCAACTTGAGAAACAACAGTGCGAGAATCAGACATTTTGAAATCTAGGAATTTGCCGACAATAAATTTCTTAGTGCCGGCATCTTCCGTACGATATTTCTTTTCCAAAGCCTGCCACAAAGACTTTGCGGTCTTGTACGTACAGTACAAACCATACAAGGAGTTGTCCAAACAACTCAGAATATGGCTCAAACAAACATAATTGTTGAAATTCCAAGTTTCAACAAAATGTTGGTTTTGCATATTCTGGGTTTGGTCCTCCAGCGGATCCACCATAGGCGGGTCCTTAGTCAGGAAATTTGCCAATCCCACAGCAGTCAAGAAGAACATCATCTTCTGCTGCCAGCGCTTGAAGAAGCTCCCACTGAACTTCTCCGGTTTCTCCACTTGGGCCACTACAGGACCCTGTGCAGGAGGAGCATGTCTTGGCACCCCAGCAGTTGGTGCCATTGGAGCAGAACTGTGAATGTCTGCACCATGAACCGAGTCTGAGCTTGCGTTCTCCATCAGATTACTGTTCAGTTGATCAAACGAATAGATCAGAACAGAATCAGATATAAGAAAGGAGTAGAAGTAGACTGCAAATCAGTACGAAACTTCTTTTGCGAGAATAAAAAATGGTACAGAAATTAATTGAATAAATCAAAATACGTCTTAAGATTGTTGGTGACAATCAATCCTGTACCAAGATGCAGTCGTACAATGTGTGCATATGAAACAGCAAAATAAATCAAACCCGGGGCGAGTCGAAGACTCTGTCCTTAAGACGTATTGCTCCGGTATACTGTGCCCAACCGGTGTGAGCAATCGTCTCCCAGGATACAACGGGTACCTGTTCAGTTGAGCGGCACTGCTGAACTTGAACTCCTTCGAACGCTAGAGTGTCCTGACTTCTCCCGGACAATATGCAAGACTCACGTGCTACGAATGCAGAATGCTTATGAAATGCTTAGAGCTTGGTGTATCACAAATGAGCACCCTTTGCCCTCTTTATATAGGGGAGTCGGTTGGAGAACAAGGAACCGTGACCGTTGGATCAAAACCGAAGTTTGATTTAGGCCGTTGGATTAAAACCTCCTATCTAGATTAGGATGGTTTAATCTCGGCCTTTAGATCGAAGATAGATTAACAGGTTTAAACCTGGAGCGTTGGATGGAAACCATATTCGGTTAAGCGGTTAAGACAGTTTAAATCTCGGCCGTTAGATCAAAACTATCTTCCCTGCCACCATTAGATCACAACAGATTGATCTTATTTTAAACCGGAGGATAGTGTTAGTTTCAAGTTTGAAACCTAACCGCACAATCAAAATGATTCTGCCCGCTGTCAGACTTCGATCGATCACATCGATCGATCGAAGTGACATCGATCGATCGATGTGATCGACTGATGTCTGACTGAGCACTTCATTCGATCAACTTGATCGATCAAAGTGACATCGATCGATCGAAGTGATCGATCGATGTCCTCTGATTGACTTAGATCGATCTGCCAAGAGATCGAAGCTCTCTGATCCACTTCGATCGATGACATCGATCGATCGAAGTGACATCGATCGATCGATGTCATCGATCGATGTCCGTCAGATGCCTTTTACGCCACATGGACACTTCCAACGTGACATTCCTCCATACGGGTGACACGTCACCCATCCATAACATTTCCATCTACTTTGAGCATTAATTTCACATTCACACAATCTCAAAATTGAGTGATTCCACATCCTAACATTAACTACTCGTTACGTAGATAATTAAGGATTCATCAGTTTCCGATTTCATTATCGGAAACTCATTAAGCTCAAAGTACGTTGCTCAACCAAATTTAGCAACACTCATTAACGGGCCTAAGCCCAAATCTTCAATCTCCAACGATGGGCCAAAGCCCAACCTTAAATTCTCCCACAGAAAGCCCTTTTGAAACATTTTCTGGAAGCAGTCCACATCAAATACAGTTTACCAATATACCAACAAGAATCTGTCTTAATATATGCTCAAATTATCAAGCTTAATTGCACATGTAGATTTTCATCTTTCATTTCCAAATATGTACTACATAGATTTCTGATGTGTTAATTTCTGTTGTATTTTGAGTTTTCAATTTTATGTAATGACAAACATTATTTCTGAACTTTCATTAGCTACTTATCTTTATAACGTTTCTGTTTCTCTGTTTAATTTTTTCTTGACACCGTCTTTTTTTTTTTTGTAAATTCTTGACACCGTCTTCGACACTAATGTCTTCAATGTTTTTAATTCAAAAACGTTCTACTATACCTACACCGTCATACACGGTGTAAACAAGAAGGTCTTCCGGCGTCAATAGAATATTATTTTGATTTCACAACACGTCATTTGTGGTGTGTATCTCAATTACAAGAAAACAGACATCCTGGTAAATCAACCCAATCAGAGTGCCAGTCTCTGTCTTCATGGTGCATAGATCAACCAAAAAACACTGCAGTGAGGGTGCACATTCATCCCGTGTATCATTCCTGTATATAACACATTTTACCATCTCCCGTTTGTGTTTATGTCAAAGACTTGCTGAATGTGGACGCATATGAAGTGGAAGAGTGATAAGGAGGTTCAGATTAATGATCCTGCAAACTGATGATTCTAGATGTGAGATGAGACGGTTAATACATGGAACTGATCACTTATGGGACTGGATCAGTTGCTGAGAGTGATGATTCGATCACTGCACGTGGAGGAACAAACGGGTGCACAAGCAGGAGCAAGGAAGAAGAAGGACTGGATGGCAGGACATTTAAATAGATAGTGAATTTACATTGTTGCCCTTTTATTTCTACGGAGTATTGTTAGTTAATAGGGGCATTTTTTTAATTTCACTAGGTAATTATTTTGGCAATTCAACTCCCCCTGTGTAAACTGTTCGACGGAATTCCAAATGAAGGTAGCAGAAAAATTTCAGCAGTTACTCCTCTTCTTCATTCGTTTTTGTGTATTCTTTCCCTCTTTTGCATTCTCTGTTGATCTTCTTCAAACAGAGATCTTCTTAGTTGCTATTTCGGTTGCTTTCTGTGATTTAGTTATAGTTGAATTTGATGTTTGAAAAATTCACATGGTATCAGAGACATTTCCATGATCATCTTTGGTTAATCGATGAACTTTGGAACATTCATGGCTTCAAATCAAAATTCACATGGCAGTTCGAATCACTCTTCAATGAACACATCCGCTATTCCAGTTGACCCGTCAGAGGATCTGTTGTACATACATCCGGGAGACAGTCCATCTCCTGTGCTCGTACAACCGTTTGCAACAATTATCATGGATGGAGCAGGATTTTTCGAAGAGCACTTGAATCAAATAATAAGGTTGGATTCATTACATGTAACATTCCTAAGCCTTTGGAAACTAATCGCAAGTATGCCGCCTGGACCAAGGCAAACAATATAGTTGCTGCTTGGATTGTAAATTCTGTTATTCCTTCTATTGGGCAAAGTGTAATGTGGTTTGACAACACATTGGATATTTGGAATGATCTTAAGCACAGATATGGTAATGCTGATGTGTTTAGGTTGTCTGAATTTGCAAGAATAATTCTATGCTACTAAGCAGGAAGGTAGTTTAGTCACTGAGTATTATACAAAACTTAAGGTTCTATGGGCAGAACTTGTGGTGCTAAGAGTAATTTCAAGTTGTGTATGCAATAGATGTACATGTAATGTGTCCAGTCAGATCAACAAATTTATAGAAGATGATTATGTGATCAGGTTTATTAAAGGACTTAATGATGAATATGAACCAGTGAAATCACAAGTTTTAGTGTCTAGTCCCTTGCAAGATTTAAAGACCACATTTGCCATGACAGTTAAGATGGAAAGAAAACTACACTATTCAGGAGGATAGAATCAATTTAACAACAATCCCTCACATGTGCTTAGAACTAGTAGTATGCCTAGGTATGGAACTTATGGGTCCAGTCCACTGAATTCCAATGGTGGAAATATGAATTGGCAAAAGCCTGCTGGTAGAGGTGGTAAGGAGTTTCAAACTCAAAGGTATGATGGTGGTAATCCCAATGCCCCTGTGTGCACCTATTGTAATATGTCAGGTCACACCATTGACAGGTGTTATAGAAAACATGGTTTCCCTCCAGGATACAAACTAAAGGGCCAAGTAAATTGTATGGAAAGTGATTCAAATGTATACAATCAATCTGATTGTGAGACCTATCAGGCTAGTGAGACCATGAATGACACTGTTGCCTTAACTCCTGTACATGTAGCCCCCTCCTTGACACAGGAACAATATGCACAATTGATGAGTATGTTACAGAAGCACAAGGATAGAGGAGTTTTGGCGAATGCTAATGCTACAGAGATGTCAAAAGGTCACCTGCTGTACTGTCAGCTCAACAGACCACTAACTCTAGTAAGCAGCAAGGTAATGTAATACATAATAGTTCTTGTATATGGATATTGGATTCTGGTGCTACAGATCATATCTGCCGCTCCATTTCTCTCTTTGATTCTTATCACTCTGTCTCAAACATGTCTGTTAAGCTGCCCAACAATCACTCTACCACTGTCACACATATGGGAACAGTGGGTGTCAATCCTTCTCTTACATTGTACAAAGTGCTATATGTCTCATCCTTTACCTTTAATCTAATATCACTCAGTCAGCTTACTCTTGCTGGGAACATTGACTTCATTTCATTCCAACGTGTGTTACATTCAGGACCATATGAACAAGATGATGATTGGTTCAGGTAATGTTTTCCAAGGCCTATATCATTTAATTGATCAATGCCAACATAATGCCTCTTCAGTCAGTTCTTGGCAAGCACTTGCAGCCTCTTCTTCCTCCTCAGACTCCTTCCTTTGGCATTCCAGACTTGGCCATCAGAAAAACAAAATCAGAAACCTGAAAAATCATAGAAAGCTTTTGGAACTTTGTACATGCACAATTTGGCACAGGCATAAAAATAATAAGAACTGACAATGGCCTTGAGTTTCAGATGACTTCCTTTTTTGCATCTAAAGGAATTATAAATCAGACTAGCTGTGTATGTACACCATAGAACGGGGTGGTTGAAAGAAAGCAAAGCATATCCTTAACGTTGCAAGAGCCCTTAAACTACAGTCTCAGGTTCCAACTTCTTACTGGGGCTTTTGTGTTCAACACGCAGTGTACTTGATAAACATATCTCCTTCTCCTTTACTCAATCATAAAATACCTTATGAACTACTCTACAAGCATTCTCCTTCTTATACTAACCTCAGAATATTTGGTTGCCTATGCTATGCCACTGTTGCTCTACCAACAAAGGACAAGTTTAGTCCTAGAGCCAGGAAGAGTATATTCCTAGGTCTATCACATTGTACCAAGGGTTATGTTCTACAAGACTTATGCACAAAGGATGTGTTCATATCCAGAGATGTTGTATTTGATGAATCTTCCTTTCCTTTTGTTGCTGAATTTGTGTCATCTTCTCTCTCCAGTTCTTCTGCTTATCCCTCTTCTTCTTCTCCTTCATCTTCTCATACCCCTTGTATTCCTCATAATTCCATACCAAGCTATGGCAATGATACAAAACTCATACCCACTGCCACATCTAGGGGGCCTCACTTAATAACTCTACCCCCTTCAGACAATCAACCTTCTACTACACCTACTTCAGACAATCAGCCTTCTAACCACAATCAACCTTCTACCCCAAGTTCAGACAATCAAACTTCTACCCCAAGTTCAGACAATCATTCTTCTACCCCTACCATTCACCAGAAGATACTCCACTGTCAAACATCAATCAACCGGCCAATAACTCTTCAGCCAGCAAGACACACTCTACCCCATCAACTCCAGTATGCATAACTCCACCAGCCTCTTCAATTCCCATTCCTATCAAGTCTATCAAAGTGGATTACCCATGTCAAGACCTTGTAGATTCAAACAACCACCTTCTTATTTGAAAAAGTATTACTGCAATCAAGTGGCAAAACTAGCCAAACCAGGCCTTCACTTTAACTCACAGCCAGACCAATGTTATATACAATCTATACCACATACTCTGGACAAGTACTTTACCCTTGATCTATTAGCTCCAAAATTCAAATCATATGCATTAAATATTAGTGACAGAACCCAAAACTTATGTAGAAGCAGTTTGATCTGTTGAATGGCAGAAGGCTATGGAGGCTGAGATATCAGCATTAGAGGACAATAAAACATGGATATTGACTGAACTACCAGCAGGAAAGAAACCCATTGGCTGTAAATGGGTATATAAGGTGAAGCATAAAGTTGATGGCTCATTGGAGAGATACAAAGCAAGGCTAGTAGCAAAAGGCTACACACAGCAACTGGGGTGGATTATCAAGATACTTTCTCCCCAGTTGCCAAGATTAGCACTGTCAGGATGGTTCTTGCTATGGTTGCTAGACACAAATGGTACATACATCAATTAAATGTAAACAATGTCTTCTTGCATGGTGAATTACATGAGGAAATATACATGATTCCTCCCCCTGGTGTTATGTTACCACAAGAAGGACTGGTGTGCAAATTACAGAAGTCTCTGTATGGGTTAAAACAAGCTAGTACAGAGTGGAACACAAAACTGACTGTTTTTTTGATTTTAGAGGGGTTCGCACAATCCATAAATGACTACACTTTATTCACAAAAAGGGCTGGAAACTCATAGTTGGTATTACTGGTGTATGTAGATGATCTAATATTGGCATGTGACAACCTGGAAGCAATTGAGACCATTAAGGGGGCATTGCACATCAAGTTCAAAATCAAAAATCTTGGTGAGCTGAAATACTTCCTTGGCATAGAGATAGAAAGATCACACAAGGGCATACCGATAAATCAAAGGAAATATACACTAGAGTTGCTGGAGGAATCTGGGTTCTTAGGGAGCAACCCAACAGTTAGTCCAATGGAGAGCCATTTAAAGTTGATGCACAATGATTCTAAGCCATTTGGGGATATAGCATCTTACAAAAGACTTGTAGGTAAATTAATTTACCTAACTATTACGAGACCTGATATTTTTTTGGGGTGCAGCAGTCGAGCCAATTTTTGGATTGCCCTACAGTCAATCACCTAATAGCTGCTCATAGGATTTTAAGGTATCTGAAGGGGTCTATTGGGCAAGGACTTTTATTTCCTAGCTCAGGTGAATTAAATTTAAAGGGATTTGTGGATTCGGATTGGGATGGATGACATGAAACAAGAAGGTTTGTGTCAGGATACTGTGTCTTTTTGGGAGATTCCATGGTATCCTAGAAATCAAAAAAGCAATCTACCGTATCAAGGACATCTACTGAAGCGGAATACAGAGCAATGGCCTCAACTGTGTGTGAAATACAATGGTTGTTGTATTTAACAAAAGATTTGGGGCTTAAGGATCAACACCTAGTGGAGATATTTTGTGATAGTAAAAGTGCTCTTCATATTGCATTAAAGCCTGTTTTTTATGAACGTACGAAGATTGAAATTGATTGCCATATAGTGAGGGAAAAGGTACAGAAACAGGTGGTGAAGCTAATGCCTGTTAGAACTCAATTTCAGCTGGATGACTTGTTTACTAAGGCATTAGACAGCAAACAAATGGTTGAACTTTTAAGTAAACTAAGGACTTATAACATGTATAGCAAGCTTAGCTTGAGGGTGGGTATCAAAGACTTGTTGAATGTGGACGCACATGAAGTGGAAGAGTGATAAGGAGGTTCAGATTAATGATCCAACAAACTGATGATTCTAGATGTGAGATGAGACGTTTAATACATGGAATTAATCACTTGTGGGGAAGGATCAGTTGCTGGGAGTGATGATTCGATCATTACACTTGGAGGAACAAACGGGTGCACAAGCAGGATCAAGGAAGAAGAAGAACTGGATGGCGGGACATTTAAATAGATAGTGAATTTACGTTGTTCCCTTTTATTTTTAAGGTATATTGTTAGTTAATAGGGGCATTCTTGTAATTTCACTAGGTAGTTATTTTGGCAATTCAGCTCCACCCTATATAAACTGTTCGACGGAAATCCAAATGAAGGTAGCAGAAAATCTTCGGCAGTTACTCCTCTTCTGGATTCGTTTCTTGTGTATTCTTTCCCTCTTTTGCATTCTCTGTTGATCTTCTTCAAACAGAGATCTTCTTAGTTACTATTTTTGTTGCTTTCTGCAATTCTGTTTTAGTTGAATTTGATGTTTGGAAAATTTACAGTTTAGTGGTGTTTGGCAAAATAGATAAATGTTTGTAGCACATCGTAATTTATTTTCTCTTTCTGAGGTCCAAAACAATTTTTCCTCAACAATATTCATTAGGATGCAATTTACCTCGGTAAAACCTCAATAATAAATACGGCCTGCCCCGTGTTCTACTAGGCGTGGCGGTTGAATCCCTGATTTTGCTTCACTGCACTAGGCTTCACAGAACTTTGTCGAGATTAGCCTATACATTAAATATATGTAATATTAAATGCTAGACACAAGAATCAAGCCTCTAGAACAAATCCAGTCTGATTTGGAGAGATAATCTACTAAGCACAACAAACAACCTTATTGTCATAATCTTAAAGACTCTTACTGAAGAAATTACATAAGCTTATGGGCTGAGAGTCGACAAATGAGTTCTGTTGAAGGAGGTCTTCACCAACATGACAATGTTACAGATGCAGGTGAAGAAAGGAAGTAAACCAGCGCAATCCGTGAGAAGTAGCTCATGATGTTCTCTGTGCATTTGATTAATTTTGTGATCAAAGGCTGGAATTGTTTGTTGGCAAGGATGGAAGGTTGGATCAGTGGAGTTGGAGGAGCTATGATTGATGAAGTGAAGAAGAAGGAGGTTGAAAAAGAGATGACGCCCAGGAGTTTTAAAACAGGGATGAAAAGACATTTTTACCCGTTGTTAATAACATGTACCATAACTCTAATAAGGGCAATTTTGTAATTTCTTGTGTGTAATTCTGTTTCACTTGCTACCTGAAAGTGACGGTTACTCTTTTGATCAAGAAACACCTCCCTTGTGTTGTTCATTTTCTCTCTTTTTCATCTTCTCTCAATTGCTCTCTTCTTCCTCTTTCGATTGCTAGTTTCAATTTTGACATGGTATCAGAGACACGTCGACATTTGTGATTGATCTATTTTGAAAATATAGAGTAGTTGAATATTGAATCATGTTCATCTTGAATTGTGTTTGTAATGGCTTCACCGAGTAAGAATCGAAACACACATGTAGAAAGCAACTCGTAGAATATGATGTTTGGAACAAGAACTAATCAAAATCAGACTCCAGAAAATGCACTACAGAATCCTTTCTATTTGCATCCTGGTGACAGTCCTTCGACTGTCTTGGCCTAACCTCCGTTGAGTACTCATAATTTTCACACCTGGAGCCATACTTTCAAGATGGCGTTCTTAGTAAAGAAAAGAATAGGCTTCATTGATGGTACAATTCCAAAACTACTGGAGATGGATCCTTTATATCCTATATGGAGGCAAGTTAATTCTATGGTACAATCTTGGATAATAAATTTTGTTTCTCAATCTATTGCACACAGTATTATCTGGTATGATAGTGATGTTGATATGTGGAATGATTTGACTCTAAAATATGGTAGTACGGATCCTTTTAGACTCTCTGAATTGTTGGAAAACTTTTACTACATCAAGCAAGATGCCTTATCTTTGACGGATTACTTTACAAAAATGAAAGTTTTGGGGAAAGAGCTTATGGCTTTGAGACCTGTACCTACCTGTAATTGTAGGGGTTGTAGATGCGATGTCACTGTTGAGATGAAGAAATTTGTTTAGAGTGACTATGTTATTAAATTTGTAAAAGGTTTGAATGACAATTTTGATCTAGTTAAATCTCAGGTGTTTGTGATGACACCTCTACCTGATATAAATACTAAGTTTTCAATGGCTTTAAAGTTTGAAAGGAAGGTAATGTCTGACTCTTCTGTGGTACCTTTTGATGGTAATACTGCCTTGCTGAGTGATGTGAAAAACTATGAAGGTCTGGTTGCCAATACATTTGTCAATAGGCAACAGAATGGCGGATATAAGAGAGGCAGTGGTAGGTTCTCTCAAACTGAAAATAGACGTTATCAGTACACTCACTGTGGTATACTGGGGTATACCATTGATAGACGTTTTAAATAGCATGGACATCCTCTGGATTTACTGGTTCCAAGTCTAGAATTAATATGACAGAGGTGGTTGAAGTGGAACCTGAGGTGACTCAGGTTGAAAAGAATGTTCAATCCCTCATGCTGACTCCTCAACAAAATCAGAAGTTACTTAAGTGGCTGAGTAAGCATGAGGCTGGTTCAGAGGAATGTATAGGTCTTGTTGCTCAGGGTGGTGTCATGTTTGCCTATGCTGGTAAGTGGGTAGGTAACACTCCTACTAATGTTTTAAATACATGGATTTTGGATTATGGCGCAACTGATCACATTGCTTCACATCTATCCTTATTCTCTTCCTACAAACCTGTAAACCATGTCTTTATCAAACTACCTACCAAATTGACAATGGCAGAAACACATATTGGCACAGTAGTTGTTAATTCCTCTCTAACTCTGAAGGATGTCTTGTATGTTCCAGTCTTTGCCTTCAATCTTTTGTCCCTTAGTAAGCCTACTCTGATCCTAGCTTACTTATTCAGTTTCATTGTGATACTTGCTTGATCCATGATCAATTGTCCAAAAGGATGATTGGTTTAGCTAAACTATCACATGGCTTATACTATCTGCAAGGAACTACATCCTTGAATGCCATGCCATCCTATCTTGCTACAAAGGCTTCTGACATAGCCAGCATACTATGGCATTGCAAGTTGGGGCATGCCTCAGTACCCAGAATAAAAGAAATTCAAAAACTTGATGCTTCATGTTGGCATTTTGGGAATTCCATTTGTCAGAATAAAAGAAATTCCATTTGTCCCCTAGCTAAACTTAGGAAGCGTCCTTTTCCTATTTCTTTTTTAGTTTGTAAAAATCCTTTTGATCTTGTACATGTTGGCATTTTGGGGGGCCAAACGGGCACCCCATATTGTATGCCCAAAGATTCTTCATTACTGTTATAGATGATTACAGTAGATATACTTGGGTCTATTTGTTACAATCAAAAACTGAAGTTAGAGGTTTATTACAAAATTTTGTCAATACGTTGCTACTCAATTTGGGAGAACCATCAAAATCCTTAGAACAGATACTGGCCAGGAGTTTGATGTGCTTGAATTTTATTTGAAGCATGACATGATTCACCAGAAAAGCTGCGTATATACACCCCGACAAAATGGTTTGGTAGAAAGGAAGCACCAACACATAATTATAGTTGCTAGATCACTAAAATTCCAAGCACATGTGCCCTTGCCTTATTGGGGCTTTGCCATTCTACATGCTGTACACCTTATTAATCTCATACCAACTCCTGTTCTCCATCAAAAACTCCTTTTGAACTGTTATATCAAAGTAAATCTGTTTATCAGCACCTTAGGGTGTTTGGCTGCCTGGCATATGCCTATAACCAACTGCCTAGCAAACATATATTCACTCTTAGGGCCATTAAATGTCTTCCTTGGCATTCCTTCTTCTACAAAAGGTTATATCTTGCAAAACCTTGAAACTAAAGATGTCTTTGTGCCCAGAGATGTGCAATTTGATGAACAACATTTTCCTTTTGATTCCAACCCAGACTCCACACACAGAGTCACCCACTTAGATAGAACAGAACTTGCCTTATTCCTTGACTGATTCCTCACCTTTTCCATCTTATATACCAGTGAGTCATATTTCCACACATCCCTCACTTGATCATTCTACACCTGTTTCTTCTGATCAGCCATCACCTTCCACATCATCATCATCTTCTGCAAGTACAATTGCACCAACCAGCCCTGGCTTCACTTTAGACATTCCCCTCATCATAACCCAGATGATTAACTATTAATGTCTGACCTTAACATTCCTCATATCTCAGAACCTGAGCCTTTATCGAGACCAGTCAGACAAAGAAAGTCACATGCCTATCTCTATAACTATCATTGCAGCCATCTTACAACATCTACTCCTTAATACCATCTTCAGCCCCATTATTCGCTGCATCAGTTGACACCAAATTACAAAAATTATATGCTTAACGTTAGTTTGCTGCAAGAACCTACAACTCATCACCAAGCATCACAGTTAGCTCACTAGAAACAGGCTATGCAGGCTGAGCTGGCAGCCTTGGAGGCCAATGATACTTAGAGCTTGGTCCAGTTGCCTGCAAGAAAGAGACCAATTTGATGCAAATGGGTATATAAAATCAAGAGGTAGGCTGATGGAAGCATTGAGCGTTACAAGGCTAGGTTGGTTGCAAAGGAGTACACTCAGCAAGCTGACACTGATTATGGTGATACATTCTCTCCTGTAGCTAAAATGACCACTGTGGGACTCATATTTGCATTGGGTTCTCTTAGGAATTGGCATCTCTATCAATTTGATGTCAAAATTTTTTTCTTCATAGGGATTTACATCAAAATATCTATATGACTCTGCCTGAAGTTGTGCCTTCTCCTGCCCCTGGTACAGTCTGTAAACTCACCAAGTGCTTGTATGGTTTGAAGCAAGCCAGTAGGAAATAGAACGAAAACCTTACCCAGTTTCTCTTATCTAATAGCTATAAACAGTCCAAACATGATTATACCATATTTACAAGAGAAACCTCAGGCGCCTTCCTTGTCCACCTAGTCTATGTAGATGACATTTTAGTAGCTAGTGATTCCTTGTCTGAAATTCAAGCTCTAAAGGATTCTTTACATCAGTTCTTTCACATAAAGGACCTAGGCTCTCTCAAATACTTCCTAGGCTTAGAAGTGGCCATGTCTCAGGGAGGGATTGTCTTGTGCCAAAGAAAGTACACCTTGGAGTTACTACAAGAAACTGAAACCCTGGCCTTTAAGCCTGCCAAGAGTCCCATGGAGCAGAACTTGAAGTTGGCACACAATGACTCGGAGCTGATATAATACGTACCTGGTTACAGAAGAATGATTGGGAACTTGTTGTATCTGACTATCACTAGACCAATATTACATATGCAGTGCAGCAGCTCAGTCAGTTTCTTGATGTTCCTACTAATTTACACCTCAAGGCAGCATAGAGAGTATTGAGGTGTACTTCCTTGATGTTTCTACTAGTTTACACTAGGATAGAAAAGTCCTTGCCCTAGGAAGTACACCTTGGAGTTACTACAAGAAACTAGAACCCTGGCCTCTAAGCTTGCCAAGAGTCCCATGGATCAGAACTTGAAGTTGGCACACAATGACTCGGAGCTGATAGAAGACGTATCTGGTTACAGAAGAATGATTGGGAAGTTGTATCTGACTATCACCAGACCAGATATTACATATGCAGTGTAGCAGCTCAGTCAGTTTCTTGATGTCCCTAATAGTTTACACCTCAAGGCAGCACAAAGAGTATTGAGGTACCTGAAAGGCACACCAGGGCAAGGAATTTTCTATCCTAGTGCAGGTGACTTGAGGATCAAAGCTTTTTCAGACTCAGATTGGGGAGGATGTTCAGAAAGCAGAAAGTCAGTAACAGGATATTGTATATTGCTTGGAAGTTCACTGATATCTTGGAAGGCTAAGAAGCAAACTACATTTTTCAAATCTTCATCAGAGGCTGAATATAGAGCTCTAGCCTCAACAACTTGTGAGGTGCAATGGATACTCTATTTGCTGAAGGATTTGAAGGTTGAGTATGATGAGACAGTTGATTTATTCTGTGATAACAACAGTACTGTTTACATTGGGGAGAATCTGGTATTTCATGAGAGAACAAAATATATAGAGATTGATTGCCACATTGTGAGAGATAAGTACCAGGAAGGCATCATCAGGCTTGTGCCTATTGACACTTGACTGCAGCTTGCTGATATCTTTACTAAGGCATTGGACTCATGCAGGTTAAGCATCCTAACTGAGGCTTTAGGGGTTTATAATATGTTTTCTCAGCCAGGATTGGGGGTGGTGTTGAAGGAGGTCTTCACCAGCATGACAATGTTGCAGATGCAGGTGAAGAAAGGAAGCAAACAATTGCAATCCGTGAGAAGTAGCTCAGGATGTTTTTTGTGCGTTTGATTAATGTTGTCATCAAAAGCTGGAATTATTTGTTGGCAAGCTGGAAGGTTGGATCAGTTGAGTTGGAGGAGCTACGATTGATGTAGTGAAGAAGAAAGAGGTTGAAAAAGAGATGGCGCACGGGAGCTTTAAAACAGGTTTGAAAAGACATTTTTACCCCTGGTTAATAACCTGTACCATAACTCTAATAAGGGCAATTTTGTAATTTCTTGTGTGTAATTCTGTTTCACTTGCTGTATAAATCGGGTTGCTGCAATACCCCAAAAGTGACGGTCATTCTTTTGATCAAGAAATTCCTCCCTTGTGTTGTTCATTTTCTCTGTTTTTTATCTTCTCTCAATTGCTCTTTTCTTTCTCTCTCGATTGCTAGTTTTAATTTTGACAAATTCGGCACCTCATATTTAGATTAAAGGACATGAATGATCGATGCGAGAAAAATGTGGCATGAGTTTACACTAGAAGAAGACAACCACCACAATATGCAAATGTGTGTCTATATGTATATATGTATGTATGTATGTATGTATGTATATGAATACGTAAGGTCGAAAGTAGAAAAGAAAAAGATAATCACGTGAGGTGAAAACGTTAGACAAACTATGATAATAGGTACTTGGGCAAAAGGATCAAAACAATACAGGTTTTTGAACCAAAAACGTAAGAAACTAAGAACACGAAGATAAGTCCAAAGAAAACATGTATCTGATACAAAGATTGTCTTACATTCCACCCTATGTTTCTGTATCTCTATTGATGGATGGAGAAAACTGGAAAGGTAATCAAATTAACTGCACACCAAAGCAAAAGGAAGACCTTTTTTTTGCTCAGTTCGCGTGTTTATAAATAATGTCTCGCTTTTCTGCAGTGTTGATTCCATCTGGGCTTATCGGCTCACATTGCATGGTACTACCTCTACAAGGACAATTAATTTCATCGGCACAGAATTGTTCTGCGTCAGGGTCATCATCGCAAGCAACATTACATATAGCCTTTTCAACTCTTCTTGAAGCCGTTATGAGCAGCCGCCTCTCATCATATTTTTCGGTCGTGCTTGTCATGTGTGTACTTATGCCGCCCTGTGCACTAGCTGCCCAAGAATAGAAGAAATTGTGCTACAGAGATATAACATTAGAAAACAGAGGAGATAGCAGGGTAGATAAGTTTTGCAGGAAAAATGGCTTACGAATTTCATGGTTACACACATGAGGTAATGATACTTACTGTTGATGGCCAACAAGAAGAAAATGAAGTATATTATCTTCGCCATACTCTTCCTGTTACGCAAAACCCGAAATGCCTCACCAAATTCTGATATATTTGAACAGAGATATTTGTTTGCGAAGTTGAGATTCAGCTTATATAGCTGAATGGCTTCTGTTCGCCTCTGGTTGTTTCATGGACTCTTCAAGAGATGACAAAAGCATTTCTCACCAAAATACAAAATCAAAGGCAATCTCCCATTTGGCGCTTTCTCCTTATTTAAAAATGACAGGGGTTTCAAAGCTAAATGAAGAAATTAATGACTTCTGTGAAATGGACATCATTATTGATACGTGCAAGAATGGACCTTTCTTTAACTCTAAAGCTCCTCCTCCAAATATGGTTTAGGCACAATGAAGATAGCTTCACCTTGCTTCCAAATAAGTTGAAGAAAACCTTTTGAACATAAGTCCTCCAATGAGTTTCACATAACCCAAGCAAGATACCTCTCTCTTGGATGTTTCCCTCCCCGGAATTGGACAACTCTCACAAGGATGTTCAAGCCTTGAAAGATTCTAGCCTTGATTTTGAATATGAACCAAGAAAACACACAAGAATTGCTCTTGAAGAAGAAGAAATTTTCATTAAAGGTATGTGTTTACAAAGCTTCTCTTATGTGCCTTTTATAGGCAAAAAATATCACAAGACAACAAACTATCTTACAAATTGAAATAATGATTGAAAAGACTACAAACTTCTAAAAACTATTCATGTAGGCTCCATAAAGACTAGTCTTGCAAGTCTTGAATGATGATTTTCAAAGTAGGTCCCTCAAGTACTATTCATGGAAGACTTTAAGCATTTGTCTTCATCTTGAAATCATTTTTGGATTGTGACTGATTTTTGAACATCTTCTAATTCGAATTAGGCCTTGCTCTTTCTTAGAGAATTGTAGCCAATTGAGTGTAGAAAATAAGCACATAAAGTTCTTTGCATTTGGCCCAACCATTGAGGAGATACATCCAAATTACTGAAGGTATGTCACAGAATTCGGTAGAAACAGTACTTCCATTTGCATTGTCTTTTTGAATGCCAAGACGACCGATTTTGGAAAAGTACAAAACATGAAAGTTGTAGATCTTTGTCTTAGCTTTCGAATGCATCCTAAAACTCTTAATTTGGCCTTGTGGTTGGAGAGATACGTCAATTCTACCAAAACGGGTCCTGCAGAAACTCACAATCCGAGATGGGCCTAAACTAATACAACATAAACATTTAAAAAAAACCAAAATAAAGAACACATTCTATACTAATGATATTTTACAATGGTTCTAAAATTTCTTACGAATCATGTTGTAGGTTCAATAAAATGAACCCAATGTATAAGTTCCCTTGGTTCATCGTGCACATGTTTAAATAGGAAGGCCCCCACTTCATGCATTAGTTTCTTAGTTTTACTTCTTGTTAAGGGTCCTTGATCTTGCATTTTTGTAAAATTATGTGCATTCTCATTATCTTGGCATGTATCAGGGTTATGGACCTCATCAATTATTGTATGGGAATTCAAAGAACACGTCATTGCTCAACCAAATGGACTAAAATACTATTAGTTTCATATAAAGAAATACAAAAACAAATGACCTAGCTAAAACACAAACATGTCATTTTGACTTTGTGGATGATGAAATTTAACATTTAATTGAAGAAAATGATGTTTATTGGGTCTATAAATTAAAACAATAAATTCGTTCGTCATAAATGCACAAACCGGACGTTAAAAGGCGTTTCTCCATAGCCGTCATCATCCTTGGACTGAATAATAGGTCCAAAGGAAACATGTATCGGATCCAAAGATCACAAATCTTTCTTTATTATCCTACATTGTGTTGGAAAATTAGGGTGGAGACAGAGAAGGTGATAGACTATTGATAAAACCACCAACATAAAAAAATTTACAAGGAAAATAGCGGTGAACATCAAAGAAATAATTATCTAAAAAATGATGTTTCCTTTGTAGATACATTAAATTGTAAAAGAGAATTATAAAGATATGGAACACCAAACATACAAAGATGTACAAAGAAGAAGAAAAAATATAGTCGAAACGTAACAAACGTTTTAGATATTTTCATATTGAAAGTATGTCTAAAACTTTTAAAATCATATTGAAAGTATATTTTCAAAATCTTTTGATTTTTGTATTATTAGACTTCAAATCACAAGAAAGAAATTAATTTGATACTTATTTATATAATTTAGCTTAGAAAGTTTGTTTATGACCGTTCAAGATTGAAACAAGATGTCCCAAGTTGCAAACGTTGCCCCATTTCCCCAAAAGACATCACAAATTTTCTGCGGTCTTAGTCGACCGAACGCTGAATTCGAAAATTTTAAACGTCGTAACTCAAAACTCGCCAACAAACTCAGACCTAACTCAGAGACCGCGTTCAGAACTCATGAAAGAATATGAAATGTTCATGAAGAAATAGGAAGAGAATGGCTAAAATTACCATTATGTTCCTTAAGAAAAGGGAAAATGACCGTTTGCCCCCTGTGCTATGGTCATTCGGTCGATTCCCCCCTGGTGCTTAAAATTACATATTTAACCCCCCTTGTGCTTTTAGACTGATGAGAAAATGACATTTTTGTAGATAATTTCACCGGAATTTGCTGTTAAGACGCCGTTAAATGGGTAATTTAGACTTTAACTTAATGTTGCTTAAATATGGACAAATATACCCTTCTTATTCAAATATATAATAAGAATTACCTATTTTGTCATTCCTTCATCATCTTCTTCCTCTTCTCCCCTGCCCCAGCCCCCACCAGACGCTGCCCCTTCTCCCCTGCCCTGGCCCCCACCAGCCGCCAGCCCCCCTCTCCCTTGCCCCTCTCTCCCTTTTACTGGAAAATGAGATGTTTAAAAAATGGATGGAATTTTCATCAAGGAATTTCTCTAGTTTTAATTGTAAAGACATCATTATTTCATATGCTGCCGCATTTAAACATCCCCAGAAGCTTCATTTTCAGTTTCTCTTGGGTAGCATTTCTTGGATCCATAACCAAGATGAAGGCGGTTCACAACTTTTAGATTAATTTGTTATACTTCACTTTTAGATTAATTGGTTTTGGTAACTCTATCAGAAACACTATAGCTCTTTGAATTTGATTAGGATCCTGACCATAAATATGCAAGTGGGTCTCTCATCTGCCGCTTGATAGCATTTTGTTTCATTTTAACTTTTGGGTGTTAACCATTGGACGGTTGGTGTCATTGATTTGTCAATCCTAACCTTCATCTTGGTTTAGGGTAAATACTGTGTTGCTGCAGTCAAGAACATAAAGGGGCGTCGAAAGCCCAGTTTCTTTTCTTCGTCTTCGATGCAACACGTGGCATGGATTGTGACCTTCATCATCCTAGCTCTGTAAAAATCTCAGAGATTTGTGGCTTGCCTCTTGAGATGGGGTTTATCAAGTTTCTACTTGAACATTCCTCTGTCGTCAAAGTTATGACTGTTACACCAAGTTCTTGTGTAACGGATGGGAAATTGAATATGTTAATACGTCTGAAAAAAAAAGACACTGTTGACTTGAAGAAAAGCCTCTGGCTTATCACACCCATACCATCCAGTAGGTTCAGCAGCTTATATTTAGATAAATGAAGCAAAACAACATTGATTGCTGAATGTTAAAGAAATTGATAACCGCTCAAAATATCCATATGATTCATTAAGCATTTCATCAAACAATTTTATACACACGGAGGAAAGGAATAATAAACTAACTGTCAGCGAAAATTGTGCATCACTATGATGTGGGTTCGAATGGACCTTCATTCATAGTGTTTATTTTACTAAGAAGAAGAAGAATCATTAGCAGGCAAGATGAAGAATTTAATGAGAGGGGCATTTTTGTTTTTACATCAATTCCGGCGAATTTATCTAAAAAAATGCCATTTTCCCATCAGTCTAAAAACACAGAAAGTTAAGTATGTAATTTTAAATACCAAGAGGACAATCGACCGAATGACTATAGTACAGTGGGCAAAAGTCATTTTCCAAAAAAAACGAAGAGGCTAGTGACCCTTCTGGCCAGATGTCTGATTTGTAGATCCTATATACGTCATTTTTCTTCAGTGAAATGTTAATTTCGTCAGCTAAAAAGAGAGTACAATTGCTATAAGATAAAATTGGAGATTCCAATGCATATTGACATGTTCTGACGATTGGAGGGTTTTGTTATACAAACAATGTTTCAGAAAAAGAATGGGAAAATTACCATTACTTCTCTTGTGGTTTGGCTAATTCGTCAAAAATTTCCTTGTGTTTTGAAAATAGACCTTTACATCCCCTCTAGTTTGGGTTAAAGTGGTTTCCGGCGAACTCCGTCCAAACCATAGGGGGTTGTGTTGGCCGTAAACCACTTTAACCCAAACTAGAGAGGAGGTAAAAGTCTATTTAGCCAAACCACATGAGAGGTAAAGGCAATTATCTCTTAAAAATATTGCCACAGTTGATTTTTCAATATATCGTATTATATCATTTTATAAAATAAAATAAAAATAATAGTACATGCATTATAATACCAATATACAAATGTTACGACTCTTATTTTCTTTTCATCAATATCAATGTGTACCACGACAAATTTTACTATCACGATTTGATGACTCTTAGATGAAAAAAAACTAAGAATGTAGTCAAATTCAGAACGCACATTGTAAAACATTATGTAACAAAAATCCATATGTCCACAATCCATGCAAAAAGCTCATAAATGGGTTGCAACTCATG
Source organism: Eustoma russellianum (assembly GCA_036186865.1). Taxonomy (NCBI): domain Eukaryota; kingdom Viridiplantae; phylum Streptophyta; class Magnoliopsida; order Gentianales; family Gentianaceae; genus Eustoma; species Eustoma russellianum. The sequence goes on along the minus strand of AP025041.1, from coordinate 42,040,081 downwards.
ATGTGGTGGCATGCACCCATTGGAAGGAAGCAAATATTCTGGACAGGAAGATGTACGATGATACATGTACAACAGTGTTGCTATTCTTTTCACGTGGCCATCACATTAGCTTTGTTTGATTGCTTCGTGTTGAGTTGAGCACAAATCTTACTACATACTCCATGAATTTCAGAAATACATGTTAATAATTTAACATGTAGAGATTACATATATAACAAAAAAGTTAAAGTGAACAGAATAATAGATACGCTGTCAATAGTTTATCAGACATGAAAGTGAACAAGGATAATGGGACATTGACTGGGCATTCTCCTAAAAAGCGGCTGATAATTGGTCTATAAAACGTCGTTCTCGCTGCACCAGTCTTCCGCGTTTGCAAAGGGTCTAGAGAAGGGCCGGATCGCTTCGCGATCTGATGTATGCAGTCTTACTCTATACTTTATGCAAGAGGCTATTTCTGCGGTTCGAATCAGTGACCTCAATGTCACAAGCGCATGTTTAACCAATGGAGGGTAGCTAGGTTGAGAACAAAACAAAAGTCGATGAAAAGTACCCTCTAAAGTGGAGGAGCTAGTGAGCAGTAGTTTTAAAAGTTAATAATTCGAGATAATTACCCTTACCTCCCATGTGGTTTGGCTAATTCGCCAAAAATTTTCCTGTGGTTTGGCTAAATAGACTTTTACCTCCCTTTTAGTTTGGGCTAAAGTGGTTTCCGGCCAACACAGACCCCTATGGTTTGAACGGAGTTGGCCGGAAATCACTTTAACCCAAACTAGAGGGGAGGTAAAGGTCTATTTTCAAAACATAGGGAAATTTTTGGCGAATTAGCCAAACCACAGGGGAGGTAAAGGTAATCATCCCAAAAAGAATCAATAAGATTGGAAATTTTAAGAAAATGAGGAGAGAGAACTCTAGAATGAAGACAATGATTGTTCGGTGTCAATTAATAATAAAGATAATAAAGTCTTCGGGCAAAGAGACGGAATTCTTTTTAAATTGAGTTCTAATGGAATTTACTTCAGGTATACATTGTTCAGCTGGATTGTTGAATGGAGAAGCAGATGAAGATAAAAGTTATCTTGAATATATTTAACACATCTACGAACCTGATCAATATTTTATAAACTAAGCCATGCATGTAATTTGTGCAAAAAGGTAAACCGATATGTGTTTTAAACTAGCTAATGCTAATTTATTTTTATATTTCTTAATACGAAAAAATAATAATATTTTAGTTCATTTGGTTGAGCGTTGACGTGTTCTTCAGTTTTCCAGACAATACTATTGTCCATTTTGTTGGAGGAAAGTTTCAAAATTTTGAAATGGGTTTGTCCAAAGTTAGTGAGCAACATATTTTGAGGTTATTTATGATCAGTGTCTGTTAATTAAAAATAGAAACTAATTACTCTTAAATTATCTACGTAATGAGTAGATGATTTTAGGATTTTGAATCACTCAATTATGATACCGGGTGAATTAGAAATTAATGCTCAAAGTATGAGTAAAAAATGGTTGAAAAATAGAAAATGATGATGTGGCTTCATAAGAATTAAACACATCACCATTTTGTAACTATACCACATTGGCCATTTGAGTAAAAATTGCAACCATATATAATTAGGAGAAGCACTTTAGATGTGTCTTAAGGAAAAGAGAATTATTGACCGAAGAGAAGACGCAGATGGCTGTCACACACACGCGCATGCTGTCGCCTGCCCGTCCAGCTTGGCTTGGGCTTGGGCCTCGCCTAGCTCGGCTTCGGCTCGTGGCTCGCCCGCTCGGTTCTCATCTTTTTAGACAAATTTTCTTTTAACTTTATCCAAAAAATAATTTACTTGATCATGATCCTACAGTTATGATTTAATTTTACGATCTAACGGCTCAGATTAAACTAACAGTTACAGTTGACTGATTCCTACCAGTCGTGGGTTACTGGGTGATCGTGGGTTGATGGCCGATCAGTGGCGGGTCGTGGGTTTGTGGCGGTCGTGCGGTTACCATAACCTCCAAGTATTTTCCCTCTATAAATAGAGGCAGCAGTCTGCTTCTAAGGCACACCGGGAAAAATTTTGCTTCCCGTCTCCTGCGGAATTTCCTCTGCATTCTGTGCCTGCTGCTGCATTCCTGCATACTGATTGCTACATTTCTACACTGCATACGTTCATTACGAGAAGTCTGAACACTTGACAGGTTCGTACAGTTCTTACGTTGCTGTGCCGCTCATCTGAACTGATATCCATTGTATCCTGGGAGACGTTTGCTACATCCGATGTTGGCACAATATACCAGAGCAATTCGTCTTAAAGACAGAGTCCTGGACTTGTCTCATGTCTCTGTCTTGTGCTGAGCTCTGCTCTGCCTTGTGCTGATGTCTGCTATGCCTTGTGCTGAGTTCTGCTCTTCCTTGTGCTGAGCTCTGCTCTTGTTTGTGGTGATCTTTGCTTTGTGCTGAGCCCTGCTGTTTGGATGAGGATATTCATTGTTCTACAGCTCTACCATGCTCGGCTGAAGCGGCTTACACGAACACACACACTGGACTGTACAGAATGTCAGTTTCGTTCTCTAATCTATACATAATCTGAGTTTTCGTTTGATTAACACTCTTAAGACGAATTATAGTTCTGATTTTCTGTACTTCTGGTCTGGTTTTCCTCTCGTCGCAACCAGATTCTGTCTATTGTGTTGTATTCTTTCAGTTTCTTTTTCCGAGACAAACTGAGGCTAACGTTCTGTTTGAACACTTGACAGAAACTGAGACACGATGGAAAACAAAAGCTCTAACTCGTTCAATGCTGCGCACATCAGCGTTGAGGAACAGAACAGTGCTGTTTCTGTTGCACCTACTGTTGCTGCACCTGTTCCTGCTCCTGTCCCTGCGGTCGGACAGGTTGAGAAGCCGAAAAAATTTGGAGGCAGTTTCTTCAAACGCTGGCAGCAAAAGATGTTGTTTTTCTTGACAACGATAGGTTTGGCTAAAATGCTGACTGAGGATCCTCCGGAGGTGGTTCCGGTTGAAGATCAAAATCTGAATATGCAAAACATATTTATGGCTAAAGCGTGGAATTATAGTAATTACGTTTTCTTGAGTCATATTTTAAGTTGTTTAGATAAGTCGTTGTGCGGACTGTATTGTACCTTTAAAACTGCAAAGTCACTGTAGATGGCCTTAGATAAGAAGTACCGCACGGAGGATGCCGATACAAAGAAGTTTGTCGTTGGCAAATTTTCTGATTTTAAAATCTTAGACTCCAAGACTATTATTTATTAGATTGAGGAATTACAGATATTGGTGGCCAAAATGAAAGAAGAGGGCATGTCGCTCAGTGAATCATTCATAGTGGCGACTGTGATTGAGAAGCTACCTCTTTTGTGGAGGGACTTTAGAAGCTATCTCAAACACAAGCGAAAGGAAATGACATTGGAGGATCTGATTGTTCGACTCCATATAGAGGAGGACAATCGGAGATCTGAAAGAAGGCCAAGTTCGAATTTTGGTCATGCCAAAGCTTATGTCACGGAGGCGACGAAAAAGAAAAGGTAAATTATTTCGAAGTGAACCCTAAAGACAAGAAAGTTGCCAAGAAGTTCACTGGAAAATGTTATAACTGTAGAATTCAGGGGCACTGCAGTGTTGACTGTTGTAGGCCCAAGAAAAAGCAGGAAAAAAGCGAAAGCGAACCTTGTCAGCCAGATGAATGATCTGGATTTGTGCGATGTTGTTTCTGAGTGCAACGCAGTAAGAAATCCTTGTGAATAGTGGGTGGACACTAGAGCCACTGACATGTCTGCGCAAATAGGGCAATGTTCAGAGACTATTCTCCGACGAAGAATAATGAAAAGCTGTACATATCGAACTCTGATAGTTCGAAGATTGAAGGTTCAGGCAATGTAATTCTTAAATGACTTCAGGAAAGGAATTGACTCTGAGAGATGTATTGCACGTTTCTGACATCTGCAAGAGCTTAGTTTTTGGAGCTTTACTAGTCAGTCATGGATTTAAACTAATATTTGATTGTAATAAATTTACTCTGAGTAAGAATGGGGTGTTTCTGAGAAAGGGATACTTAACTGATAATATGTTCAAGTTAAGAGTAATGATAGTTGTACCCTAGAAAGTTTCGCGCGAAGAGGCTAATAAGAATGCTTCTACTTCTGCTTATATGCTTGAGTCTTCTTGTTTATGACATTTTTGTTTGGGACATGTTAATTACAAGTCAATACAAAGGATGATTAATCTTGACTTATTACCCAAACTGAACATTAATAAAGAAAAATGCCAAGTCTGTGTTGAAGCAAAAATGACAAAGACGTCATTTTCTTCAATAGAAAGGAACATTGAACCTTTGGATTTAATTCATACCGATGTGTGTGATTTAAAATTTGTGCAAACAAGAGGTGGTAAAAAGTATTTCGTAACTTTTATCGACGATTGCACATGATACTGTTATGTCTAAGTAGCAAAGACAAGGCCCTTGATGCTTTCAAGGACTATAAAAATGAAGTTGAGAATCAACTTAGCAAACGAATTAAGACAATTCGTAGTGATAGAGGTGGTGAATATGATGCACCGTTTAATGAATTATATTCAGAACATGGCATTATTCATCAAAATAACTGCACTATATTCACCTCAATCTAATGGTATTGTTGAACGCAAAAACCGTATTCTAAAAGAGATGATGAATGTTATATTGATAAGTTTGGGTTTACCTCAAAACTTGTGGGAGGAAGCAATTATCTCAACCAACATCATTTTAAATAGAATTCCATCTAAGAAGATGGATGAAATCCCATATGAGCTTCGGAAAGACCATAAGCCTAGTTACAAATACTTGAAAGTGTGGGAGTGTCTGGTGAAGGTTGATGTACCTAATCCAAGACAAGTTAGAATTGAGCGTAAAACAATTGATTGCATATTCATAGGATATGTAACTAACAGTAGTGCATATCGATTCTTGGTGCATAAATCGAGCATTCCTGACATACATGAGAATGTTCTCATGGAATCAAGAAATGCAGTGTTCTTTGAAGATGTCTTTCCAAAGAAAGACAAAAACAACGAAGAAACAAGCACTAGTAAGCGCGTGCATGAGACGACCTCTTAAGAAATAGAGGAACCATGTCAAAGCAAACAAGCCAGAATATCAACGTCGTTTAGACCAGATTTTCTTACATACTTGGTAGAAAACGATCCAAGAACCCCTTCTGAGGCTATGTCAACTCCAGCAGCTCCCTTCTGGAAAGAGGCAGTAAACAATGAAATAGAATCGGTTCTTCAAAATCACACTTGGGAGCTGGTTGATCTTCCACCAGGAAGTAAACCACTCGGATCCAAGTGGATCCTTAAGAAAAAGCTGAAAGAGGATGGGTCTATTGACAAGAACAAGTCCCGGTTGGTAGCTAAAGGCTATTGACAAAAGGAAGGCTTTGACTTTTTTTTGATACCTACTCACCGATAACTAGGATCACTTCAATAAGGATGCTAGTTGCTATCTTTGCAGTCTACGACTTAGAAATCCATCAGATGGATGTGAAGACTATCTTCCTGAACGATGAGTTAGAAGAAGAAATTTATATGGAGCAACTTGAAGGGTTTGTTGTACCAGAGCAAGAGAAAAAGGTGTGTAAACTTGTCAAGTCTTTGTACAGACTTAAACAAGCACCCAAACAGTGACATTTGAAGTTTGATGAGGCAATGTTGTTAAATGGCTTCAGGATCAACGAGTGTGACAAATGTGTGTAAATCAAGAACACACCAGATGTCTATGTAATAGTATGTCTGTATGTAGATGACATGCTTATCATGGGCAGTACTCGTGACATCATCTTGAATACCAAGAAGATGTTAACATGAAATTTTGATATGAAAGATATGAGGGTTTCCCATGTTATTCTAGGGATTAAAATTTCTCGGTTAACTGAAGGCATTATTATGTCGCAAACTCATCATATTAAATATGTTCTCAAACGATTCAATATGTTTGATACAAAACCAATAAATACCCAACTAGACTTAATTATACACTCAAGAAAGAACCGAAGTGAACCTGTAGCTCAATTGAAGTACTCACAGGTAATTAGAAGTCTGATATACATAACAAACTATACAAGACCAGACTTAGCTTATTCAGTAAACAAATTGAGCAGGTTTACCAGTAATACAAGTGAAGATCATTGGAAAGCTCTAAATAGAGTGACGAGGTACCTGAAGTGCACAATGAACATTGGATTACACGATACAAGATATCCAGCAGTATTGGAAGGATACTATTATGCAACTTGGATATCAGATAGCAAGGACTCTAAATCCACCAGTGGATACCTATACACTGTCGGTGGTGGTTCTATGTCATAGAAGTCCACAAAACAAACATGCATAGCTCGGTCCACTATGGAAGCTAAGTTTATAGCAAGAGATAAAGCTAGAGAAGAGGCTAAATGGCTTCAAAATTTCCTAGAAGATGTTCCATGTTGGCCTAGGCCAATTGCTCTTACTAGTATACACTTTGATAGTCAGTCTGCTATAGGACGAGCATAAAGCAGCATCTACGATGGTAAGTCACAACATATGCGTCGGAGACTTAATACCATTAAGCAATTGATCTCTAATGACGTGATTTCCATTGATTACATAAAATCAAAGGAGAATCTTGCGGATCTGCCTAATAAAGGCTTGCCTAGAGATCAGATGTCTAAATTGACAAACGGAATGGGACTTAAGCCTACTACGCAAGAATCTTTGTAATGGTAACCCAACCTTGTTGACTAGAGATCCCATTGAATCAACTAAGTTATAAAGTTTTAGTTTAGCACTTACTCATTACATTACATAAAAGTGCTGTCTGCAGAGAATTTTCAGGGTAAGCTAAAGCTTTTAATGATGTCCTATACCTTGATGCATCAAGGGGGCATGGCATAATGCTCCTGATAGGAATCACCTATGTAAGTGTGAAGTGGGCTGCTTCTATGAGAATTCTATGAGGCAAGAAATCTCTAAAACACTTACTTTAACGAGGTTGTTCACGGCCAAAACGAACACAACCATAAGAACCAAAAGGGTGTTAAAGGAAATGTTATGTGAGTATTGTTGTCTAGGTTCACAGCAAAGGCTGACTAGTTCAAGACATCAAGTCACTATTTAGCCGAGTGAATCCGATGGTACATCACTACAAAAGGTTCAAAGCCAGAAGCTACCTCTTCTGATGCAACATTTTCTTGTCTGACTTCTCGTTAGAATCTACATATGCATTTGCATTAATTTTCATTCATGTGGGGGACTGATGGAGGAACATTTGAAAAATTTGGAAATTGGTTTGTCCAAAGTTGGTGAGCAACATATTTTGAGCTTAATTATGATTAGTGTCTATTAATTAAAAACAAAAACTAATTACTTTTAAATTATCTACGTAATGATTAGATAATTTTAGGCTTTTGAATCACTCAATTACGATACCGGGTGAATGAGAAATTAATGTTCAAAGTAGGAGTAAACAAATGGTTGAAAAATAGAAAAATGATGATGTGGGTTCATAAGAATTGAACATATCACCATTTTGTACCTATACCACATTGGCCATTTGAGTAAAATTTGCCACTATATATATAATTAGGAGAGGCACTTCAGATGTGCCCTAAGGGCAAGAGAATTTTTGACCGGAAAAAAAACGCAGATGGCTGCCACACGCGCGCGCGCGTGCGCCGCCGCCTCCGCCCGCCCGTCCAGCCAGCTTAGCTCTATTCGGGCTTGGGGCTCGTGGCTCGCCCGCCCGGTTCTTGTCTTTTTAGACAATTTTCTTTTAAATTTTTCCAGATAATAATTTACCTTATCCTGATCCTAATCCTACGGTTATGATTTAATCTTACGATTTAACGGCTCATATTAAACTAACAGTTCCAGTTAACTGATTCCTAACAGTCGTGAGTTACTGGGTGGTCGTGATGATCGTGGGTTGATGGCCGATCGATTGCGGCTTGTGGCGGTCGTGCGGTTGCTGTGGCCTCCATGTTTTTTCTCTCTATAAATAGAGGCAGCGCTCTGCTTCTAAGGCACACCGGAAAATTTTTTTCTTCCCGTCTCCTGCTGAATTTCCTCTGCATTCTGTGCCTGCTTCTGCATTCTTGTTGCATTCCTGCATACTCTTTGCTATATTGCTACACTGCATACGTTCATTAGGAGAAGTCCGAATAGTTGACAGCTTCGTAGATTTCTTACGCTGCTGTGCCACTCGTCTGACATGATATCTGTTGTATCCTGGAAGACGTTTGTTACACCTGGTGTTGACACAATTTACCGGTGCAAATCGTCTTAAGGACAGGGTCTTGGACTCGCCTTGGGTCTCTGCCTTGTGCTGAGCTCTGCTCTGCCTTGTGCTGAGTTCGGCTCTTCCTTGTGCTGAGCTCTGCTCTTCGTTGTGCTGAGTTCTGCTTTGTGCTGCCCTGCTGTTTGGTTGAGGATATTCATTGTTCTGCAGCTCTACCGTGCTCGGCTGAAGCGGCTTACACGAACACACACACTGAACTGTACAGAATATCAGTTTCGTTCTCTAATCTGTATAGAATCAGAGTTTTCGTTTGATTAACACATTTAACATAAATGGCTGAACAAAAATATGTCATAACGAGAAAAGAATCGATACATGGCTCTCTATTTATTCGCAGGATAGGTCTTGTTTATTTGGAACGAGCTTTAAAATGTCCTTTGAAGGACTGAAAGTTTGATCTGATAATGTGAAAGATAATTCGACCTCGTTATAGCGATGTCATTATCGGATCTAAGAACTCAATCTTGGCTCTTCAATTTAGCACGCAACCAGAATGGATAACATATCGCTTAGTTCTAGGGTTGAACATGTTTAATCTAGATTTTGTTCGTGTGTATATAAACATATGTGTGTGTGTCTATATATATATATATATATATATATATATATATATATATATATATACATACATACATACATACATATATATATTTATTTATTTTAAATAACGGAGGTCACAACCGCCTTCATTTTATTATGAAATGTTCCCTCACTTACGGCAGATGAATACCATGAATACATAAAAGCGCATAATTCAAAAGAATGAAACAACTCAAAGGACGAAAGATACAACAATGTAAGCCGCAGAATCTAGCCTAGATGAAGGTATGCCCATATTGAATATGATATACCTCATCAAAACCTTGGTGAGCAAAACCACCCTTATGGATAAAATCTTGCACGAAGGAAAAAGAGTACATATTTATCCAATATGGGACATCAATGTGAAACATGAGATAGTATTGAGGGACCCAAAGCCAATTCCTCCGTGATGGTGATCCGCAATCGTTTTCCAAAGCAGGCCATGCAAGACAAATGAGAATTGTAAGTATATGCATGAAACAGCGATAAACTATAAATCCATGAAGGAGCAAAAGCGTATCCAGCCTGCCTTCAGTGCGAGAATATGCCAATCAATATGGAAGACAGTAGTAATGTCAAGCATGACGAATACGAATGGTAGTTACATCCAGTGCAACACAGCTTCGGACTAGAGATGAGAGCGTGCCTGGGTGAAGGTGCACGTCATAGCTGTCATCATACCATGTTGTGCCAAATAATGTGCAGGTAAGTTAGCCTCTCGGTATGTATGGCCGACTGCGGTATTAGTATGTCTGAGCAACAAATATAGGCAGCATAAGTGATAATCATGCGGTGTAAGTGTGGAATCTGAGAGCAATCTTATCAACTCCCGGCAATCTGTCTCCAACACAATGCAAGGATGTGAGGGTAAGAGATATAAGAGGGCAAAATATGCAGCCTGTGTTTCCGCTGAAAATTGCCGAATAAGAGGTAATCTAAATGTGATAGCACCGAGACAAGTCCTACTGGAATCACGCAAAATTGCCCCACCAGCAGTAAAATGACGTCCAACAGCTGCATCGGTATTTAGTTTCAATCGGCCAGAGGGGGAGACATCCAACGTATTACTTGTACTCGTTGCGGCCTAAAAGGGGTTAGAAGGCCTGCCAGCTGAAGAGAGTTAGAGCCTAGTGCAAGTTTAGTACCATCAACTGTTTTCTCCCAAGAATAAAGGTCAGCACGTATCCTTGCCATTAACCCAAACATCGTCCAAGTAGAATCATCATTATATATGATTGATGTGTAAGAGCACCAGATTTTATGTAATATAATGCCCGAGGTTATTATGCATAAAACGCCCATCAATGTACGTGAGGAAGAAGAGAACCACCAAGCCATTAAGTACGACCACAAATCCATAGAACCCAGGTATACTCCATCCAAACAGTCCGCAAAAAATAGCCAAACAGGACGAATGCTTTGACAGTGTATAAATAAATGCAAAACTGTTGCCGATTTACACAATAGACATTGTGTTGGGTGTATATCCATGAACGTGCGCAAGTAATCCTCGAGTGGTAAGGAACGATTAGACAAACGCCATAGAAAATTACTAATGGTAGGCCACTGGCATTTATGCCAAATGAAAGTCGATGATAAAGTGGTTGGGCGTGATAAGTGACATACCTCAAAAGCTGATCGTAACGAGAAAAGGCCAGAAGCTGTAAGCCGCCAAATAAGTATATCTCCATCCCAATGACAATGCGGTTGGCATAAAGGATGAAATTGACAGATCAGTTTCCATATGGGAGAGTCAGGTAGACATGGACAATAATTCCCTCGATTGGCATATTTCGCCATCATATATTTACTCTACAAAGTATTTTTCTGATGATACTGCCACCAAATACGATAGCAATAAGACTCCTGCAGTGTAGCAAGATTGCAAAGTCCTAATCCTCCCTCAGATTGAGGTGTTTGTATGCGTTTCCAAGAAACCCAATGGCGCTTTGATCCCTAGTAAAATCTTGCCATTTTCCGATTTATATCATGGATGACTGATTTTGGCAGTCTCCCAGCAGCCATTATATGTAAAGGTAACGTTGAGATAACATATCGCAATAACACTAACTTGCCTTCCTGTGACGATAATTTATTATGCCAACCATTCAACCGAGAGTCAATATGCTGCAATAATGATGTGCAATAGTGAGTCCGTGGAATCCCTTTGTGCAAAAACGATCCCAGATACTTTAACGGCAATGCAGCGGAATGCATCCCAAGAAGATTTTCAAACTGATGACAGCGAACTGAAGAAACATTTGATGAGACGAAAAATTGGCTCTTCTGAAAATTAACCTTCTGTCTTGAAGCATACTCATATGCAGTAAAAAACTCATTGAACGCAAGGAGATTGCGTTTTCCACCACTCAAAAACACTAAAAGTTCATCTGCGTAAGCCAAATGTGTAACATGAAAAGGCCATCTTCCCAGTCTAAAAGATGATATTCGACCACATGCGACATAAGCTTTAAGCCCTCGACTAAAGCCTTCCAAAGCAAGGATGAAAAGCAAAGGGGATAATGGATCTCCTTGTTTCACCCCACGTGTAGGTCAGAAGAAACCACAGGGTACACCATTGATCAATACTGAGAAACGCGTACCACCCAAGTGATTCATAATCATCCGTATAAAAAGGCAGAAAAGCCAAATGCAGCCAGTATTAACTCCAAATATTCCCAGCTGACTCTATCAAACGCCTTCTGCATATCCAACTTCGAACACAGCTGTGCACCCGCACCCCCTTTATCCAACATATGTATCATTTCACGAGCTAAAAGGACTTGTGATGAGATGTCATATCCTTTAAGAAATCCGGTTTGTTCTGGTGACATAAGCTTAGGAAGTAACGTGCTGAGTCTCGTTGCTACTGTGCATGCACAAATTTTACTCATGAAATTTGTCAAACAAATCGGCCGAAAATCCTCAAATGTACGTGGAGATGCAACTTTGGGCAGCAAAGTTATTAAAACACTAGACATGATAGAAGGCTGTGGAATATCGAGAAAACATTAATTCTTGTGCTGCTTTAATAACATCCGTCGAAATGATATTCCAAATAGAGCGAAAGAGATTACCGTGAAAATCATCTGGGCTAGAAGCACTTTGGGAATCTAGATGCCATACCACAGCTTTGATTTCCTTCGGCTGCGGAATTTATGTGAGCAGAACATTCTCAGCCGAGGACACAAGCTGAAGGATATTCTCTATTATCCGAGCATAATTACCAGTATCTTACCTGTAAATAATGATGTATAAAAGGAAACTGCTTCATTCTGTATCACATCCTGCGTATCACAAAGAACACCATCCGCAGTATATAGTTGCTGAATTCGAAGCTGGCTGCGTCTGCCTTTAACTATAGAATGAAAGTAGTGTGCATTGGCATCACCATCTCTAAGCTATTTGACACGAGCGTTTTGCTTCCAGAAATCATACTCATACTTTGAAGTGAGTAAGAAGTCTGCCTTGGCCTTGTGAAATGACTGACGATTATCCGGTGTTGGGGCATTGTCACACGATTGTTGATATCTCTGTTTCATCCTGAGATTCAACAACTTATTGGTTTCCAAAATTGACAACATGCATCATGTTGTGAGGTTCTTTTGACACTTCATGTCACAAACCGTCAAAATCATATGTATAACTAAACAATTTAATCTTATCAATAGTCAGTATACATCTTTTTTACAAACACCCGAAAATTTCCGAAAACCCTTGCTACGAAAATCAGGAAACGGATTGGCGCCAATTAAGAAACAATACAAGTCAAAAGAATTGCAACATGCAGTATATGAATGAAGAGCTTGTTTAGGCCATTGTGATGATTTGTCCATAATACCTTTGGGAGTCAATTCTAAATGGAAGTCTTATTTCTTTGATTGATACTAGAAATACATTTATTATTTATAATATATTCAAGATAGAATACATTAAATACAAAGAATCTTTAATTTATGATTGGGATATGATTGATATCAAATCTCTTGATCTTTGGAAGACATTGATACGTTTTAACTCTCCCTCTCAAGTTGAGTAGTGAAATCATTAATACTCCACTTGCACAACACTGAAATCAAAGATTTTTTCAGTAATTGCCTTTGTGAGAATATCTGTCAGCTGATCTTCAGACCTTACAAATGAGAGCTCAATGACAACATCTTTGAGGTTATGTTTCATGAAATGTCTATCTATTTCTACATGTTTGGTTCTATCGTGTTAAATCGGATTTTCGGAAATACTTATCGTTGTCTTGTTATCATACATTAACTAAATCGGTAGTCTTGGAGAAACTCCAATCTCGTGCATCAACTTCTTTAACCGAAAAAAATCTCCAAAACACCTTTTGTGTTTCCCCTAAACTTTATTTATGCACTTGACCACTTCCTTCTGTTTCTTGCTCCTCCATGTGACCAAATTTCCCCTGACTAGAAGGAAGTACCTAAAAAGGACCTTCTGCCACTAGGATTACCTGATTAATTAGCATCAGTATACACTTCCATTTCTAAGTGTCCATGTAGCGCCCTGCTTGGGACTAGGGTCTCGGCACGGTGTATCCGTCGTACTCTGCTACGAGAGATACATACCATGCATGTACATGTCGACATAAAACATGGATCGATATAACGGAAGCAACATAAAGATAAACATTTTACAAATGACATGTATACCGCTAAAAATCATCGTAATTCCATACAAGTCATAATGTACAAATGTCACAAAATATCTTTAAGTACATCATAATCAAAATGTCTAACACATCTAAAAGATAGCTCCTGGGCGTACTTCCTCACTCATGGGTAAACTATCTGGGGCTTGTCTTCTATAAATCCAGTGTCATAATCTATGTTCTCTGCAATGGTTATAAAGGTAAGTATAATCGATAACACTAATCGCCAGCAAGTAGTCTGCCTAGATACGTTATGTGGATCATACATAGAGACACTGGACGAATAAAATAATAATGCATGGATAAAGAACATAACATATAACGTCTTCATTTTAAAAAATAAAGTGGGATGTCATATGTCTAATCATACAAACTTGTATCGCATACATAAATAACATCATCAACTAAGTTAACATTTTCTTCTATCATGGTCCATGAACTGCCACATAAATATGTCCATCCTTATTGTCTCAAGTCAAGGTCTAAGCCAATATCACACTTATTCTTATTTCCTTATTCCTCTATATGCCTCATGTCACTCTATGGTAAATCTAATACGAATGTCTTTATGATGCAACATCTTCAAAAACGATGACATATTATTTTCATAATGTTGAAATATCAACCATGATATTCATAACCATTTTTCAATAAACATATCGAAACATAACCTTTTCATAATATTCAAAATATGACATTTTCATATGATGGCTATATCACTTTACCTTGCATACAAATGATATTGTCATAGTAGCGGAATGATCTCCCATATAATCACATGTACAAAGAATCCTGTTCCAAACATGGTGTTACATCATAAATATGTATTACTAACAGTGACTCGATATGGTAGAGATCTCTTGTCCCTTACAAGGTGTTACACTCAACCCATAATGAAACATACTATATGCACATTACATCAATCTTCTTAGGTTTCGATTGCATTATGTCCTCCAATCATCCATAACATACTATATGCCCATGACACCAACCACTTTGGTCATGGTATCATGACGGCCTCCAATGACCAATAATATACGATAAACATGTCATAGGATATCCAACTCTAAGTTATGATTCGATGTGCAAGGGTGAACTTTTAAAACATGTCATGAGATGCAAAATATATGCACATACTTATGATATCATAACCATAAACTCATATGCATGCTACTTTTCATCAAGGCTATGACTTTAAAGTCAAGATCATGATGATGATCATGATGAAAATTCATGCAACATAAAAGATGATGGAAAACATGAAAAGATACCTTCTTGAGCCATGATCATCATGATTACACATCATCATAAGATGGATGATCAAGCTCAAGTAAAGAGGCTAAAAACAACCCCTTCGACGTGTATGCGTATGTGCGCATAATGGTATGATGATCATGAAGAAACAACATTTGTGATCTAACATTATAGTCATGAATATGATGCATCATAAACATGCAAAATCAAGACCATCAAAAACTATCAAAACCGAGAATACATGGAATAATACATAGATGATGATCATCATGGAAAAATACATAAACAAATGTATTAAAGTTAGTTCCTTAGTGATCTTTTCCTAACATAACATATGACTTCATACTCCTTCAATAATTTATACATATATGCCCATAAGGGGTGATGAATCTTTTTCATTTATAAATGTGAAGCCATATTCTTTACCATCTTAGCATATTTATACAGATTCATACATGTCATCATATGGATCATCATACTTAACATACAAACATAACTTTTGCATATCCATGCAACACAAACACTAAAAGTACTTCATGATTGTCCAAGTTAAATATGAATATAGATACTTTAATCTTCAAAATCCATGACTGATCTAGGTAGGGTACCTGCTTTTCTCACTTAGTTTCTATCATGAATGTGAAGAATCCTTCACCTTGGCTTGGAGAAATCTTTCTCCTTTATTCTTTGAGGGATACACAGCCTAGATCTCCATAAAGGAAATGGATTGGGAAATGTAAAAGAGTGATAAATAGAAGAATTTCGACTCATTCTAAATGAAGTTCTTTCCTTACTCCTTGTTCCTTGGCTCTACAAAAATTTGGTTTCTAGCTTAATGAAGAAGGGTGCCTTAATTCTTGTCTTGAAGTGATAGTGTTGGGTGAAAAGATGAAGTTTTTCTATTTTTCTTTCCTTGTAAACTTTCTACCAAAAGGGTGAAATGGTCTTGGAAGACTTGTTTTTCTTTCTTGGAGAGGAAAGAGAGTTTGGTTGAAGATAGAAATTGGTGAAGTGTGAAATGAGAAGAAAAAAGCGAGTTTTCTTTTTTCTACATGGAGTGGCCCGTTGGGGTGCATTAGGGGAGTGGAGAAAAAAAACCATCATGTATCTTTATGAAGTAGGAAGTAGGCATGATAGATGCATGTCTTGACAAGGGAAGAAAGCGGAGTGTTAGGGAAGATATTTCTTCCCTTTTTGACTTAAAGTGGCCGATTAAGAGGGAGTGGGGGAAGGGTTGGTTTGGTTTGTTGAAGATGTAAGAGGTTTTGAAGCTTTTTAGTAAAAGGGAATGATTGTTCCTTGTTGGTTGAAAAAAAAAATCTTTTCTTCCTCTTTTTTCTTGATGTATGGCTGGGTAAAATGGAGTGGGAGGAAAAATTATTTGGCTTCTTCAACATGTATAAGACATGTGTCATGGTGGAAGCTTTTGGGTGAAAGACATGATGACTTCTTGGTTGAAGAAGACAAAAATCATTTTCTTCTCCTTTTGTACAAAGTGGCCAGGTAGAAGGAAGTGGGAATAAGATTGTTTGGTTTCTTGGAAAAGTGTAGGGATTATGACATGGTGGAAGCCTTTTGGTAAGGGGTATGATGTGTTCTTGTTGGAATGAAGACAAAAATGTTTTTCTTCCCAAATAGCATAGGTGGCCGACCAAGGGAGGGTTTGAGGTGGTTAGAATAGGACAAACTTTCATCGTTTGATTCTTACATAATTTTCTACACTTGGCATTTTGTTGGGGTGTTAATTTAACCACAATTTCTTCTTCCTTTTCCATCATGAGGCCAGCCATATCAAGGAGTTAGGGAAGTGGTTGAGTAAAAGGTAAGTCATGTATGCAACTTATGACATTGTAGAGAAAAAGGGGTTTGAGTGATTTCAAAATACATGATTTAAAACGTGTTACAAAGAAATGCATGACATATTTTATGATATGACACGCTCTTGCATAAAACTTGCCTTATATAGTTTATATATAATGTTGTCGCACTAACGAGCCATGAAGATTTAAAGCTTACAACAAATGGAAAATATTTGTTGTGTTTGAACTATTTTCAGGTGCAACCACTAACTAGCGGCACACTAGCGGCGATCGCCACTGCCGCCGTTCTCGTTCTGATCGTCCTCAACGTCGACCCACCACTCTGGTTGCAATAATCACTCGTTGGAGCATCCTGCTGTTCGAGCATTGCTGTTACCGCAAACACGCACCTGTGTCGCTACACTCCATCACAATGACCACGCCGCCGCCGTCTTTTCCGGCGGTCGTTACCGGCGACGCCACTTCACAGCAAATCTCCATTTCGCCAAAAATCGTATCGCGCTATAAAGGTATTCCAATGATCACATTCCTTGATTCGGAAATTGATGCCCTCGCTGCTCCATTCAAATATTCTTTGGTAGGCACTTTTTGGTATGGTCGTCCCCCTTTGAAAGTCATACAGGATGTCTTTGAAAAAATAGGATTTCACCATGATCTTCGTATCACACTGATTGATCAAGCACATATACTGCTGAATTTTCGAAATGAGGCCGATTATTTACGCTGCTTGTATCGCCGATCATGGCATATATCTGGCTGTCATATGTGAATAACAAAATAGACTGTTGATTTTGATCCTACGGCTGATGCCCCGATTGTTCCTGTTTGGATCGTATTCCCTGGGCTACCCGTCCATCTCCATCGTCGTGATGCTTTGTTTGAAATTGTACGTCCTATTGGCTCTCCAATCAAGCTCGATGTAGCAACAGCTGAGGGTCTTCGGCCATCTGTTGCAAGAGTTTGTGTAGAAATTGATATTTCTCAAGAATTGCCCCAAAAGATATATTTGCAGGCTAAAAATCAATTTATTCTACAGTCAGTTGTTTATGAAGATCTTCCGCAGTTTTGTACAGTCTGTCGCAAACTTGGACATGCTACAGGATTATGTCCTGCAAAAGCTCCTACTACTATTCCCCTGCCGCCCCCGCCCCCACCGCCCCGTCCACCAGCCAAAAGGTGGACGGCAGTTAAGAAACGCCCTGTGGCGGAGCCACCTTCTGATTTACCAACTGCACAGCCTCAACCTAGTGTATCGCTGGATCCACCTGAGCTTCATCCCCCCAAGTGACGATTGCACAATCGATCCGCATACTGGTGATGCTTTACATGCAGACGTCTTTTGTGATGCAACCAAACAACCGATAAATAATACATCGGATCATGATGATTTGGGCCATTCCTCTGACACCGAGTTGCCGGTAAACCCGACAGAATTATATTAGGTTTCTGAGGATGTCGTGCGTCGCATGCAGTTAATCCCTCCATCGCCAGAGGAAGAGGTCTTGATCTCAAGATTGCAGGAGACCCCTGAGGAAGCTGAATTTATCCCGGTTGTACCTCGTCGTAAACGCCGGACTAGGAAAGATCTTCCGCCTTTACCGCTATCAACTATTCTGACACGCAATGCTTCACACGCCTTGCAGGGAAGTGACTCTACTCTTTCTCAATGAATGCACTAATATGGAATATACGAGGCATTCGTGCCTCTTTGTCTCGATTACATCTTTTGGTCCGTGAACATCTTCTAAATTTACTTGCTATTTTGGAACCAGAACATCCAAATTCATGCCTTACTGTTTTTGGATTGGACCTTGGTTTTTCAAATTATTTTGCATCACAGTCAGAACATATTTGGTTTTTTGGCGTGATTCAGAGTTTCAGTTTCTTTCTACGCAGGATCAGGATTAAGTGGTCCATTTTACATTGATCTATCGTCCATTACAGTGTACTTTCGTATTGTCGGTGATATATGCTCAACATACACCTTTCTAACGTCGTCCTCTGTGGCAATCATTATGTGACTTTTCTCTGGATTCTATGTTGCCGTGGCTTGTAGCAGGGGATTTTAATACATTTCGGACACTGGATGATCATAGCGGCCGCTCACACCCATCCCTATCTGTATTACAAGATTTTAATGACTGTATTGAATCTTGCTCTCTTATGTCACCACCTTTTACTGGTTCCAGATTTACATGGATTGATAGCCACGGTTTGGGCCGTGTTCGGAGACGTTTGGATTGGCTTTTTGTGAACTCTTCTTTCCAGGATGTGTTTGAAAACATGCAGCTCACGCATCTTCCGCGTGTCTCCTCGGATCATACTCCATTATTATTCATTTGCCGTTTGCCTACGGTCGGGGGTCGCCGATCTTTTTGTTTTCTGGACTCATTGTTATTACATCCAGATTTCTATTCTTACATGAAGAATTCTTGGTCATCATATCCCACAACGGGAGGTATGTACGGTTTTTACTCCAAATTAATTTCTCTGAAACGCGACGTGCAGCGGTGGAACAAAGAAATCTTTGGTAATATATTTACAAATGTCATGCAAGCTGAGGCTGCCTTAAATGCTGCTGAGCGCGTTTGGGATGAGATGCAAACGGCTGAAACGCGTTCAGCATATAATCGGGCAAAAGCTGAATATATTCAGGCATCCAAATATGAGTTATATTACTGGAAGCAGAAAGCCCAAATACGATGGCTAAAAGAGGGGGATGCCAATACACACTATTTTCATTCTATTGTTAAAGGACGAAGGATGCAACTCCGGATTCAGCAAATCCGATCCTCTTCTGGTGAACAATGTACCACGCCTCAAGATATTATGACAGAAGCAGTTTCTTTCTATACTTCTTTATTCGCACATGAGGCGACACATAATCATGAGGCAATTCTTACTTACATCCCGCGTCTGGTATTTGACGATGACAATGTCAGTCTCACGCAGCTCCCAATGGAAGCCGAAGTCAAGAAGGCGGTGTGGCATCTGGACCCTCAGAGTGCAGCGGGACCAGATGGGTTTGATGGTAACTTTTTTCGTTCATGTTGGTCTATTATTCATACAGATGTTTTAAAAGAAGTGCAAGAATTTTTCATTGGTGTTCCGCAGCCATCAGTGATGGCTAGTGCGTTAATCACCTTGATTCCAAAAACACCATCTCCTCAAACTTTCAGTGATTTTCGTCCTATTTGCCTTACTAATTTCTTGAGTAAGGTATGTACGCGCATAATTGCCACTCGTTTGGGCAAGTTGCTTCCCAAATTAATATCGCAGGAGCAAACATGATTTATGCCTGTACAGGATATTTCCACACAAGTATTGATGGCATGGGAGATGATACATATGCTTGATAAAGGTGGCACGCAGTTATGTTTGAAGTTGGATATGATGAAGGCTTTCGACAGAGTCAGTTGGGAATATTTGGATCTTCTATTGAAACGGTTTGGCTTTTCAGATTTTTTTCACTCGCATTATTTTAAATCATTTAAGAGCCACCACTTTAGCAGTTTTGATCAATGGTCAGCCATCCGGGTGGTTGTTTCTCGTATACCTCTTCTTGTATAAATCCATTTAAGAATGCACTTTTCACGTCCATTTGATAAAGTTTAAAATCTTTCATACAAGCAATGGTAAGTAAAAGTCATATAGCTTCTAAACGTGCTACGGGTACAAATGTTTCATCATAATCAATTCCTTCTTCTTGATTATAGTCTTGTGCTACAAGTCTAGCTTTATTGCTAACAACTTTTCCTTCTTCATTCATTTTATTTCTAAACACCCACTTTGTGCCTATTATTGTCTTATCTTGTGGTCATGGCACTAAATCCCATACGTCATTTCTAACAAATTGATTAAGTTCGTCATGCATAGCCTCAATCCAAGAAGAATCACTCAAAGCATCATGCACATTTTTAGGTTCAATTTCTGAAATCATAGCATGAAATTGATTTGTTTCAACCGTATTTATTCTTCTACGTGGTCGCACACAGTGAGTGATGTCGCCTATAATGAGATCATGTGGGTGATCTCTATACCATCTTGGTTGATTATTTTCTACGTTCTCATGCATTTCTAAGTGATCATGCATTTTTAGTGAATCATGCATATCATGCATATCAAACGTGCCATCATCATCATTCAACACAGGTTTCAATTCAAAATCATCATCATATTCTTTATCTTTATCAATCTCACCAAATTCAATAAATTTCACATGAATAGATTCTAGAATTTGTTTAGTGAGAGGATCATAACACCTATATGCTTTTGAATTCACAGAATATCCAACAAAGATTTACTATATCTCACTGCTAGTAGGCCTGATATCATGTTCAATGTATGTATGTGTGCACGTTTTCAAAGTCAACCTAAGGTGTCTTACTATAATGCGGTAAAAGAATATTCCGATATATTAAGCACACACCCACCTTAGGCATTTGGTATGATAAAGATTGTGACTTTAATTTGCATGCCTACACCGACGCTGATTATGGTGGATGTAAGATAGATAGAAAAAGCACGAGTGACACTTGTCAATTTATAGGAAACTCACTTATTTCATGGTTTTCCAGAAAGCAAGCAAACATAGCTTTATCCACTACTGAAGCTGAGTATATGACACTTAGTGTTTGCTGCACACAATTACTGTGGTTAAAACAACAACTTTCGGACTTTAGAATTACCGTAAATAAAATCCCTATATATTGTGATAGTATGAGTGCAATTAACCTATCTAAGAACCACGTGTTACACTCTAAGGCCAAGTATATAGAAGTACGCTATCATTTTCTTTGTGATCACGTAAATAATGGTGATATTGTCATAGATCACGTACGCACAGAGGCACAAGCAGCGGATATCTTCACTAAAGCCTTAAATCAAGCCACGTACAAAAATCTTCGTTCTAAATTAGGCATGATTTCTGCTGATTTGATTTGATTATCTTTCCATATTTACATGCATTTTTGATTGACTTTCCGAAATAAAGGGAAAGATAATGCATGATTTAAGGGGGAGAGAGGAAACTGATAACTGATTACATAAATCAAGGGGGAGAGATTTGAAATTTGAAATTCAAAATTTCTATTTATGCACGATTGAAGGGGTAGTGATAAGATTTAAATCATGAACGTAGGTTATTTTGAAAATCAATCAAAAAGGGAAGATTGTAGAGAAAAAGGGGTTTGAGTGATTTCAAAATACATGATTTAAAACGTGTTACAAAGAAATGCATGACATATTTTATGATATGACACGCTCTTGCATAAAACTTGCCTTATATAGTTCATATATAATGTTGTCGCACTAACGAGCCATGAAGCTTTAAAGCCTACATCAAATGGAAAACATTTGTTGTGTTTGAATTATTTTCAGGTGCCACCATTAATGAACTAAACTAGTTCATTAAGTGAAGTACTTAGTTAATTAAACTAAGTAGTTCATTAAAGGAAGCAATATTTGAAAAAGGCACAACTCTATCGCTAAGACAATACTTATTAGCTTGGTGGTACAGGTCATCCACTTCTTCTTTAGATGGGGTGCTTAAGATTGTGGTCCCGGCCATTATAACTTATAATATATGGCGTGCCTATGCCAATCTGGTATATGGGGATCAGATCTCCTTTTCTATATCTGCATTTCGGCGCACAATTCACTTTGATCTTCATATGTGGGGTCATACGATTCAAGGAACTAAATTGGCAGCCGGTCCATTTACGCCATTATCATGGCTTCCAACGCCCCGCCCTCCGCGTCTTCAAGTGATTAAGTGGCTTACTCCACCATCAGGCCGATTTAAACTCAATGTTGATGCAGCGGTTGGACGATTCAATGCGGCAGGAGGCGCCATTCTGCGCGACTCTAGTGGCGCATGTGTGCGTGCCATCGCATTCCGCCTCCCATTCTGTACACTGCTGCAGGCTGAAATCCAGACAGCACTGTTTGGCTTGTTATATTTCCTACCATTATATAGATCCCTGATTATGGAAACTGATTGTGCACAACTGCTACAACGTTTAGGGCAACATCAATCGATCTTTGGAAACTTCCATCTGAAATTACTACATTTGTTGATCACACGCCATCATTTGGAAACTAATCACGTGTTCATGGAGGTAAATATGCCAGCGCATTACTTGGCTCAGCATGCAATGATGTCGCCATGCACTTCATTTTTCACAGCCTCTAGCCTGCCATCGATTGTCCGGGCAGCAGTCTCACTGGACCTCACGTCAGTCACTGTGCGTAGACAGTCAACATAACGTCTTCCAAATGGATTGGCATACACAATTTTTATCTGCCTGTACTTGTTGGAGTACAGGCAGGCCGGGTATGTTGGCTGTTCTTTCTCTACTATTTGGCATACACATTCTCCATGCTTACACACATATTATTTTTCCATGTACATATAATCTCTTTGATGAGGATGCTCGACCGGTCTTGGTACATGCTGCGATACGTAATATCATGGGCGTTTGCAATGAATGGCACGGGCGAACTGTTGCTGCCTGCGCTATTCCTAGTGCAGGCAGCCTTGGTGGGTTCAATGTTCTATCGATTTACTTTATTGGGCTGGTTTTACTAGATCTGTGTGCTATATATTTTGGTTTGCCTGCTGCATGTATTTTTCTGTGCTGGCAATCTCACATGCATGCTGGTTTCGGGAGCCTTCACAATGCTGGATATTCATCTTGCGCAACTGACTATACGTGGATGGGAATGCATTTGGGGCATGAGCTTTGGCGTTGGCTCACTATCTATGTCTTCCACCAGGATTGGCGAACTCTGACACATCCTGCCTGTTTCCTCAGGGATCCAGGCAGGCTCGGTATGCCTGCTTATCTATCGGCCTATATTTCATATTCTCCACTGTGTTATAACTACCGCTTGGTGTTTTCTATTTCATGTCTTGGATTACGTCTGGCGCTGCCAACTGCTGGTTTTTCCTTCTTGGCGAACTTAACAATCATTGACAAGCCTAACCCTTGGATTGATATGACGGGGCTACTGGAGGTGACACTGCCGCATCGTACTTTCAGCTTTATCCGATACTGGCGCCATTTTCACGGATATCACCACTTGTACTCATATTTAAATTCTACACATTTCAATGATAGTCATATAAATATGTACGCTTTTTCCTTCGCTAGGGTTTTATCCACAAGGGTGGTTTTACCTAGCAAGGTTTTAATGCGGCATATCGTATATGACTGGAGATATGTAATTCTTAGTTCGTTATTTCATTTGTTCACATACTCTGAACTGATGTAATATGGTTTTCCTCCGCCATAAGTGAGGCTTTATTCTAAACAAATAAATTTTTCTCAAAAAAAAAAAAAAATATATATATATATATATATTCAGATTTTTTAAAAAAGGCACATACACATTTATTCCAATGTACTACCGACACGTTATATATTTTACGTACGTAAGTTAACGTCACACCACTATACTTAACTCATATTTATGAGTACATTCAGGTCTTATATCATATGATATAATTCATGGTGATGACAAATTTAATACGACATGTTAAAAGGTTCTAAACCGAAAATTGTCGTATCGGGCGAATACCGAAACTTCGCCAACGTGTCACGTAATTACCATAAATAGATGGCCAGCCATTACACTTCAAAAATGATCACAAGTTTCGTGGCTGACATGATATGTACAGCCATAAAGTCATTCCATGTTGGCACACACAAATCACCCCACATTAAGGCCAAATTGTGGAGATTCCAATTTCAATTTGTCACATGGTTTAGGCGCCACTTTAAGATCAGCCTAAGTGCTGAATATTAAAGTTTAATTTATGTATATTATGTGTAACATAATATATATAACATGCGCAAAAAGTTGGAATTTAATTAGAGAAAAATCGGGTAATCGATAAACGTCGAACATTAGGTTTTCTACGTGCACGACACATGGAACATTTTTGGCATGTCATATAACATGTATCTAGACACTTTTTACATATTTCATACATCTCAAAGTGTTCTAGAAAACTCAATTAAGGGCTGATTGGAATATACCATGTGTGTATAATTAAATGTGCACTATTTTACAAAGTTTGCAAAAATAAAATTCAGCACATGCACAAGTCATTTCAAACGCCTATAACAGCCATGTTGGAGCATATGTGGAGCATTGTTGGCATATTGATTGGTCAAGAATGAAGCACACAATGTTGATGACATAAAGGAAGGAACTACACAAGGTAACATTTCAAACTTATATCACATTTGTAACACATGCTGAAAATTTCAGCATGTGCATATAGGCTGGCCGGTTTTATCAACATTATGAGGCATATTTTACTTCTTGAATTGAGTGAATTAATTGGGAGATTGTATGGAAGTATTTTGAATAAGTTATGGAATTAAAATGGTGATATCTTTGAATATCACATATGCTGAAAATTTCAGCATGTGTGGGAATGTATATGACCGAATTCTAGGCTGCATGAGTGACAAATTTTATTCCAAAATTGATGAAAATATTGTGTACTAAATGAAGATTGAATTATTCTTTAATTTTAAGGATTAAATCAATGTAAAATTGGCAATATTTTGAATAAAAGATGAATGTTACACATGCTGAAATTTCAGCATGTGCAAGAGACTTGATGGCCGAATTTTTTATGGAAAAATAGAATTATTTGACTTGCTAATTGTATGAGATAATTATGTGACATATGGTAAGATGTTTATGGCTAATTGGCACATGCTTTTTGAGAATAATTTCAGATTTATCTAGTCATCAAGTGATGACAACATCCAACCAATCAATGAGTGCCAAGTAAGCAAGAGCTTAATGATCATCCAATGAGGAGATGCCAAGTAAGCAAAGACATGTCACAATGATGCATACACTCTTCCAAGGAATCAGAAGATAATTTTCAAGAGGAGGAGGATGCTATAGGAGGGCGGCCACAATGTTAAAAAGGAAGGAAGAGAGCAAAACAAAAACAAGAACAAGTCTTGCAATTTAAAAGATCAAAAACGTGTTCTAGCCTTATCTTCTACACTCTCTTTCTTTCTTCTTTCTAAAAGCCTATTGTAGTTATATTCATATACTTGAATAGGCTTCATATAGTCCACCACATATTCTTTATCATTGTAAAAGATTGATCAAGGTATGATCAATCTTGCACTTGCAAGGTGGTGGTGTTCGTGACAATTGTATTCTCATACAAGGTTTGTAAAGGGTTGGAGTTGGTGTGTAACTCCATCAAACCTGTGGTAAGGTGTTCTTTGTGTTGTGTGATTAGTGCTAACCGAGGAAGGTGTCTTTGAATACTGGAGTAGGTTGTTTATAACCGAACCAGCATAAAATTCCTGGTGTCATTTACTTTCAGCACTTACTTTCTGTTTCAGCACTGTTTATCGTTTTTAATCACGTTCGTAAAAATAGTAAACGAATTTTAAAAATTATGAAACTTTCCAGAATCATAGCCGTACGTCTCAAGGTTTGTTTGGCGCAAGTTTCAACCCTTTTGGACAAGTATAAGTCATTCAAACGTCCAAATGTCTGAGACTAGTGCAGTCTTATTTTCAGGCTTGCAAAGGTTAACTTCCCAAAAGAATTTTTCAAAACTGTTTCAACCCATTTAAATAAAACTAATAAGGGGTTAGTATTTAAATTTTCAGAGCATTTGGAGTTACGTACAAATAGGAATTAATTTTTCAAATCAGACTAACGTTTCTGGCAGATTTGCGCAATCTGACCACCAACGATTTTTCAAGGGGTTAGAGGTTGAATTTCAATCTGAAATTTTTAGGAGATACTCAAAACACCTGAAGATAAGTTCTCTCTAAATTTCAGAATTTTTGAAGACATGCAACCAAGTTGTCAAAACGTTTTAAAACTGGTCCTGAAAACAGAAACTGTTTTCAGAAATTGAGTTCTTGGTTTAAAACTATTTTAAAAACCACATTTTCCGCATCAACTATTCAACCCCCCTTCTAGTGGTGCCGTGCAGGTCCTACAAAATTATCAGATAATGATAATGTTTCATGCATGCAACTCATGACAAGTTAGAAGGCTTTTCCTTCTTCCCTTCTTAAGGTGCTTGGCCGAATTTTCCTAAGGGTTGGAAGGGTTGTTTATCTTCTCTTCCTATCTATGTGTGAGGGAGGTAATAAGTTATCTTATGTTTAAGTTTTTTTTTCTCCTTTTATCTAAGTGGGACTAAATATTTGTGCCATGTCTTTTATATATTTATTTTGTGTAGTAAAATTAAATGTTACACTATCCATCCCATCTTACAACTATTTATTTACCATTCCCTATTCATTAGATATCTTATTTTTATTTATTTAAATTATATTTAATATGGTTACACCACTATAAGTAGTCAATTATAACGCCCTAGTCACTTGGTATACTACCTTAGTCAAAGTCAAATTATTGGGGCAATTACGAAAAATTGAGGTGTGACATCATGGGTATTGGAAAAATTACATACGACGGATCTCCTAATTAATTTTTTTCCTAACTTCAATTTTATTCCAATACTAAATATAAATTTTATGTATATTTAACATTTATTTCCTTTTCCTATTATATTATTATTTTATTTCTTTTTCTACCGATCCGAAAGATGCGGGTCATAACAGTCCATATTTTCTAAATCGTATACCCCTTCTTGTGTCATTTAAAATACCTCACTATCCTCATTGTTTCTTCCACAAGATATTCATTTGGTATTTTTTTGTCAAGCATGGAAATTGAATTGACGATTCGGGTGTATTGATCAATAGTTTTCTCAATTTGTTCGCCTTTGTTCATACTGAACATTTCATATTCCTTTATGAGCATTAGATTTTTGGCTATTCTCACTTGTTTGGTTCCTTCATGGATGATCTCCAATTATTTCCATTCTTCATGAGCCGTTTCAAGACCTTGAAGTCTAATAAGTTTGGTAGTTCTTTGTGCACTTGAAATAATTTCAAAGGCCTTTTCGTTGATAGCACGTTTGAGCTTTTCTTCATCGGTATAATCATCTTCATCCTTGGAGATACTTTCACCTTTTGAGTTCATTATTATTGGAACTTTAAATCCTTTTGCAACTGCTCTCCATACATCAAAACTGCGACTTTTCAAATTCTAAACTCCACAAGGAGTAGTTTTGAGCATCAAACAAGGAAACCTTGGATTTGATGTAGTGAGCATAGTAGAAGGTTTGAGAATTGAACTAGTAGAAGTAGAGGTTTTCATTGCCATATTTTTC
Source organism: Eustoma russellianum (assembly GCA_036186865.1). Classification (NCBI taxonomy): domain Eukaryota; kingdom Viridiplantae; phylum Streptophyta; class Magnoliopsida; order Gentianales; family Gentianaceae; genus Eustoma; species Eustoma russellianum. The sequence goes on along the minus strand of AP025041.1, from coordinate 42,012,193 downwards.
AATGATCTTTAACATTGCTACTTGTAAAAATATTGGTCAAACAATCAAGGATAATCTCTAATACCAATTGTTAGGTCTCTGAAGAACGCTCTAGAGAGGGGTTGAATAGAGTATTGAGCAATGTTTGGGTTTTTTTTTTGATTTTGATAGTTCCAACTCAAAACACTCACCAAAACAAGAAAGAAGGAGATGAGAGACAGTGAATGCAGGCGACAATTTAGAGTGGTTGAATCTACTTGATTCTATCCCACTGCAACTTTGTTTCTAAAGTGGATTTTCAACAACAACTTTCTTATATTACCTTCATAGTGAACAACTACAATCACAACTAAGACAACTTGTACAACAACTCCTACAACAACTATAAGCAAGAGTCTTAGAGCTAGTCTGCTTGCTTCTTGACGACTTAAAAATAGTTCTACATAAGAACTTTTAGCAAATAAGGTTTGGAAGAAGAAGAAGTGAAATGACACTTCTAAGAAAGTCTAAATCACAAGCAAGTGATCAAATATGTTTAATTCCTCTTGTGCTAGACTTTAAAATTATCACAATATTACAATTAAGACAACCAACAAGAGTTTAATAAGCTTTAGTCACTTTTACGTTTTGAGAGATTTTGATATCATTGGGGGGTGGAGCATGAAAAACGTGAAAGTTTGTACTGCCTCTTCAAAGCCACTTGTATGTATAGAGGTCTTCAATTTTATTTTTTCAGCCTTGCCCGTTTGCCTTTCTCCATTACTTTTGCTTCCACAATTCAAATTATCTCCAACATATCATTTCACCATTTTAGGTGCACATTTGTAACCTAGATGCTTGTATGATCTGAAAAACACACAAATAGCATTAAAGATGTTGGCAATCAGTGAAAAACATAAAAAATAGCATTAGAGACGTTGACAATCAATGAGCAATCAATATAGGGTATCTAGGATAGAGGTACAATCTTTTTTAGCCTGAAAATCATGTCATAACGGCTATTTTTCAAGTAACCGAACTCGCACCCAAAGTTCAATGATTTTTACCTGAAGTCACTTCTGATTTTGGTCTTAAGATTTGCTTCCTCTCCTTGAACTCTCTATTTTGTCACCAAACTTATCATTTCAATGACACCAAATATCAATCTCATACTTTTGAGTTTCCTCTTAAATCTGGTCAAACTTTGATTTTGACTTTCTGGCATTTTTAATTTATCTAACCAAACGTTTAAATATGACCATTTCTGCATTTGGTGATTTGAGTTGCCGTTGGGGGTCAGTAATTTTGACAAAATCTTTTCTGAAGTTTGACCAAACTCACACCCAAAGAACAAATTGTACTCTCTTTTTACATCATGAAATTAACATTTCAGTGAAAAAATGGTGCATATGGGATCTAAAATTCTTAACAATAAATCCGTTCATCATAAATGCATAAGTCGGGCGTCTGACATCTGGCCAGAAGGGCCACTAGCCTCTTTTGTTTTTTGGTTTTTTTTTTTTTTTTGTTTTTGTAAGGAACATAATGGTAATTTTAGCAATTCTCTTTTAAAGTGGAGAATCAACGAACTTTGGGCGTGAGAATGGCTAAAATGCTAATGTTCATAAAAGAATATGAAATGTTCAGTATGAAGAACGGCAAGCATATTGAGCAAACAGTTGATCGATACATCCGGATTGTAAATTAACTTTTCATGCTTGACAAAGAAATACCGAATGAAGATCTTGTGGAAGCAACAATAAGGATAATGAGGTATTTGAAAGGATACCAAGAAGGGTATAAAAACATGGACACTTAGACATTGAAGTGTATACTGATACTAATTGGACAGGCAATCCTGGTGATAGAAAGTCCACTTCAGGTACTTTGATCTAGTCAGAGGAAACTTGGTCACGTGAAGGAGCAAGAAACAGAAGATAGTGGTGTTATCAAGTGCACAAATGAAGTTTATGGGAATCGTAGGAGATTTTTTTGGTTGAAGACGTTGATGCACGAGATTGGATTCTCCGAGACTACCGACTCAATGTGTAATAACAAGACATCGATAAGCATTTCCGAGAATCTGGCACGAAAGGATAGAAACAAACATGTGGTTTGATAGACATTTGATCAAAGATAACATCGAAGGTGCCATCATTGAGCTCCTAATTGTAAGATCCGAAAATCAGTTAGCAGATATTCTCACAAAAACAATCACCCAAAGAATTTTTGATTCAGTGTTGTGAAGGTGGGGTACTAGTGATCTCACTACTCAACTTGAGAGGAAATATTAGAAAGTACCGATGTTTGCCAAAGAACAAGGGATTTGATATCAATCATAATTTAAAGATTCTTTGTATTTATTGTATTGTATCCTGAATATGCTACAAACAGGAAAATGTATTTCTAGTATTTATCAAAGAAATACGACTTTCATGACTTCCAAAAGTGTAACGAGTTTTGGACCAATCATTACGATGGCCTAAAGAAGTTATCTTCATTCATATATTGCATGTTTTGACTTTGTGTTTCTTAGTTGTACAAATGATTTTGACGGTTTGTGACATGAAGTGTCAAAAGAACCTCACAACATGATGGATGCTGTTAATTTTCTTTGATATAAAGACGAGGTTTTGGAAACCAATAAATGGTTGAATCTCAGGATGAAACAAAGTTATCAATATATATACACACATACATGTACACACATGTATGTATATATACACACGAAACAAAATCTAGATCAAATATGTTCGACCCTAGAACTAAGCGATATGTTATCCATTCTGGTTGCGTGCTAAATTGAAGAGCCAAGATTTAGGTTCTTAGATCCGAGATAGACATCGCTATAATGACAGTGAGAGTGCGAAAATTTGTGATGGCGTGTAAAAGGTCGAATTATCTTTGACATTATTAGATCAAACTTTCAGTCCTTCAAAGGACATTAAAGTTCTTGCCAAATAAACAAAATCTATCCTGCGAATAAATAGAGAGCTATGTTTTAATTCGTTTTTCGTTATGACATATTTTTGTTCAGCCATTTATGTTACATGGACATTAGTATTGTGTGCAAATCTAAAGAACCACGTCAATGCTCAACCGAAAGGACTAAAATACTACTGTTTTTTCGTATTAAGAAATACTATTATTTTTTCGTATTTAAAAATACAAAAACAAATTAGCTAGTTCAAAAAAACATATCGGTTTAACTTTTTGCAGAAATTACATGCATGGCGTAGTTTATAAAATATTGGTCAGGTTCGTAGATGTGTTAAATATATTCAAGATAACTTTTATGTTCATCTGCTTCTTCATGCAACAATCCAGCTGAACAATGTATACCTGAAAAGTAAATCCCATTAGAACTCAATTTAAAAAGAATTCCGTCTCTTTGCCCGAAGACTTTGGAATTTTTATGATTAATTGACACCCAACAATCATTGTCTTCATTCTAGAGTTCTCTCTCCTCATTTTTGTTAAAGGCAGCCGAGCAATAGATAGCAGCAAAGAGGAGTTTCTAAATGCAGAAGGAATGCAGCAACGTCCTGGTGAACATAAGTGGGTTCAGCTCTAGAGGCATAGAATAGTTGAGCACCATTGGATTGCTGTAGAGATCAGAGGCAGTTACGGGATCACGTGCAGAATCAGATGGAGTGCGTAGGTGAAGAAGGAGGAAGTGTTCAGGAGGAGGAAGAAGGTGGAGAAGAGAGCGGGAAGTGTTTAAATGGTGCGAAGTTACGAAAATGCCCCTGTATTAATAGTTTGCTTAGCTATAGCTTAAAGGGCAAAATTGTAAAATTATTGTTTTCTTCTTTCCTGCTATATTCATAGTATAAAACCGTATGCTGCAGTGCAATGAACACAGAAGAAGCGGTTATCAATCAAATTCCCAGTTCCTTGAGCGATTTTGTCTTGCTTTCTTATTCCTTGATTCAATTTCGGTTTTATGTTCAAGATTTGATGAGTTTTGTCATGGTATCAAAGCGAAATTGCTGCGGTTGAAGGTTTGCGTTGTCATTGATTGATTAATTTCATTGTGATTCTTTTGATTGCTTGCATAGTTGATTTTTTTGTTTGAGATGGCGACGACATCAAACAAACCAGCAAACTCTAGAGTCGGTCAGAATCAGTTGAATGATAGTCCTATACAAAATTTTGTGTTTGGATCCAGGGGGAATCGAGATCATAGTCAAATTCCTGAAGTTGCTGTAAACAATCCACTGCAGAATCCTTATTACCTCCATCCTAATGATAGTCCAGCTATAGTGCCTGCACAACCTCCGTTGAATTCTCACAATTATCACACTTGGAGTAGAACGTTTGAAATAGAATTGGTGGTTAAGAACAAAATTGGTTTCATAGATAGAACAATTCAAAGACCTCCTGTGACAGATCCGCAATATTCTCTATGGAGGCAAGTTAACACAATGGTGTAGTCCTGGATGATGAATTCAGTGTCTCTTTCCATTGCACAAAGCATTATATGGTGTGATAGTGCACATGATGCTTGGAATGATCTTCAGCTAAGGTATGGAAGTACCGATCCTTTCAGATTATCAGATTTACTAGAATCGTTCTATAGTATTAGACAAGATGCCTTGAGAGTAAGTGAGTACTTACTAAACTCAAGACCGTTTGAGAGGAATTAATGGCTGTGAGGCCTATTCCAATGTGTGTTTGCAGAGGATGTCTGTGAGATGTGTAGAGAAAAAGGGGTTTGAGTGATTTCAAAATACATGATTTAAACGTGCATGACATATTGCATAAAAAACGTGCATGACATATTACATATAACTTGCCTTACATAGTTCATATATAATGTTACCGTACTAACGAGCCATGAAGCTTTAAAGCTTACATCAAATGGCAAACATTTGTTGTGTTTGAACTATTTTCAGGTGCCACCATTAATGAACTAAACTAGTTCACTAAGTGAAGTACTTAGTTAATTAAACTAAGTAGTTCATTAAAGGAAGCAATATTTGAAAAAGGCACATACACATTTATTCTAACATACTGCCGACACGTTATATATTTTACATACGTACATTAACGTTACACCACCATACTTAACTCATATTTATGACTATATTCAGGTGTTATGTCATATGATATAAGTCATTTTCCTCCCTCGAGGGCTGAAACCGCCGAAAAAATAATGATGAGGTGTTGGAATTAATGCTTACATTAAAAGCGGGAGTTACTGCGCGAATAAAAGGATAACTGCTCAGTTAATGAAGATTTGCCACGTCATAGGCTTATTAAAACAAGATTTGTCCGCCTGTGCAGTTCAGCTCAGCCACACAAAATCTGGGGGTAAATGATAAACCGTAATTAAACCATCTATTAGTCAACAACAGTCAACGGTTCAACTCCCGTAACTCAGCACTCAAGTACTGCAGTTCAGCAGTTCAGCACCCAAGCATTGCTGTCCAGCCTTGGCTGCACTTTAGCGGAGCAGCATGATACCCTTTATCGAAGAATATGCCAAGGTTTGCACCTCGGCACCAACTTCATCTTACGACCAAGTGCCGCACTTCAGACCACTTCAGCTGGATCTGACTATGCACTTCAATGAGGCCTAACCCTACACTTCGGCCAGGTTTAGTTGAGCACTTCAGCAAAGGAATCAGACACAACATTACATCGAGGAACCATCAGGCGGAAGTGCAATTCGAATATAATAATTACAGCTGGTTATTCAGTCTGAACACGCAAATGTCACAACAGCCAGCCTATTAGTCACATCAACCAGTCTACTAGTCACATCAGTAGACCTACGGCATCTTGGGCTTTCTGCCCCAAACAAACGTCTTATCCACCATCAGAGGCCAAAGACGGGAAAAAGTCAATAAAAGCAAGCCAATCCAGACGAAGAAGGGGATCCGGAATTCAAACATTCATACCCTAAAGCAAATTCATACACTTTGCTCCTCGGCATATACTGTGAGAAACTTTGAACTCACCATTTAAATTATAATCTCAATGAGATATGACCCAAACTGACTTGAGCGCAGAGGGCTTTTCCCAGGGCCAACCCCCCGGGACCTCTGATCTGTGGTTTCTTGTGCAGGATATTTTAGAGGTTATTCCAGCTACAATTTTCAATCAAGTTAACTACTCTTCAAGTTAACTAACGAAGCTAATTTTAGGTCATCTGGACCCTTGGTGAAGATCCGGCTTCATCAATATGCGTAACAAGTATGAGCGCTAGGATACACATATGCTAATACATATTCATATTCATACAATTACCCCTCCCCTATCATACACCCCTCGACTGGTGTGTACCCCCAAAATAACATCCGGCTAGTGTGCTACTTAGCAACAATCATTAATCATATACATACACATTACAAACGACACATACATATATAAAGAAATTCATTTATACAATACAAGAATACTAATGCATGATCATAGGACTGGTACAAAATTAGGACTATGCATTTCGCAAATCATAGTAAATATAGATAGGAAACTTATCTCAGTCCGTATATACTATACCGTATGTAGATTGGGGTTGGGTTGGATTCACGATTTTTTCCTTCTTCTAATGCTGGCCGCCTGCTACCTATTGAAGGAAAAGGCAGCCTTTGCTTCTTCTTGGTTTCGCTAGGGAGGGGTGGCAGGGTAGTATTATGATTTTTTATGTTTTGTTTTGTTTGTGTAGGCTAACTATATTCATATATTTATAGATAAGTAGTAATAAGTTTAAGCAGTTTCCTGGTAATTATGTGTAGTATAAGTAAGGTTAATCTCTAACTTAAATTTCTATCGTTTATCTTCTTATTTCAATTCAATTTAATGAGGATAACTTCTATCCCTATTTTTATTATTTCCTTCTTATCCCCTTTTTTCTTCTATACCCTTTTATTTACTTTATTTTATATATATATATATATATATATATATATATATATAATTCATATTAAAAAAATGCTCTGGCGGTTCCGCCGTCATCTTCTACGATCGATCTTCGCCTGCGCCGTCATCGCAATGTCGAAGTCAGGGCCGGCGGCTTTGGCTGTCCGGTCCTTTGCTGCTGTTCTTACCGGTGATCCGCCACCATCTCTAAAAAACAACCTCAGCGATTCAAAGGCTTCCCTTCTATTGTGTTTGATGAATCTGAGGTCTCTGCTCTTCTGACTCCATTCCGGTATGCGTTGGTTGGATCCTTTTGGAATGGTAGGCAATCCATGGTTGCACTCCAAAAAACTCTGGATCGCATTGGTTTTGTTGGAAGCGTTCATGCAGGTTTATTAGACAAATCACACGTACTATTGCGGTTTGAGAAGGATGAGGATTACCAGCAGTAAAGGAGGGATCATCTGATGCTGAACTACTGCATAGGCTGTCTAATCCAAGTGCGGAGCCAGATAATGAAGGTTTTATACCATGCATACGTAAACATAGTCGCCGACTGCATTCTCAGATACTGCGGCCTCCTCGTCAGGTGCTTACTCGAAGTGTTACTCGTTCTTCCAGTTCAAACCCCCTCTTTCTCAATGAATATATTAACATGGAACCTGCGAGGTCTGCGCACCTCTATGTCTCGTTTACGCCTATTACTCAATCAGTATACAATACACTTTTTATTTCTTATGGAGCCACAGCAATCAGCAACATGCTTGGCTAGGGCAAAAATAAATTTAGGTTTTACATCTTCTCAAAGTATCTGTGAGGGCCGTGCTTGGTGTTTTTGGAAGCATTCATATTTGGAACTTCCTGATGTTCGACTTCTGGAGCAGGTTGCCCATTTTCGAGTTAGGTTGCATAATCAGCAGATTATACCGGTGTCCTGCGTTTATGGCAGGCATACGGTCCAGGACAGACAAATATTATGGCAAGACCTACGTCAATGTTATGATGCATGTATGGAGCCTTGGATTATCTCTGGAGAATTTAATACGTTTTTATCTCCTTTCGATCATAAAGGCACTTCTCGTCCAGTTATGTCAACGCTGCAAGATTTTAATGAAATGGTGCAATATGCTGAATGGCATTTGGTGCAGCATGTTGGCACGCGGTATACATGGCAGGGTGGACGGGGCTTAGGCCGAGTATGGCGTCGATTAGATTGAGTATTTTGTAATGAAAGGTTTTATGATACTTTTCCAATGGTGAAATTCACACATCTGAGCAGAACAACATCAGATCACTGCCCGTTGTTATTGCAATGTTCGCATGACCTAATTCATGGTCCTAAGCAATCTCGATTCTTGATGGCCTGGACATCTCACCCGGACTTTGTGGTATTTGTGAGATCTGCTTGGGCATCATATCCTACAGTTGGTGGAATGCGATGCTTGTGTGCGAAGTTGCGTGCTTTTAAAAAGGACGTTACGCGATGGAATAAAGAAATCTTTGGCAATATATTTAATATGGTAGAAACCGCGGAGCAGCGAGCTCGTTCAAAGGAGCTTGCATTTGATCTTGATCCTAGAGAGCATAATCGTATGGTCTATTTTGAAGCTCAATCTGAGTTGAAGCAGGCAACAAAAATAGAAATGGAATTTTGGAAGCAAAAGGCCCGTATCAAGTGGCTTAAGGAGGGAGACTGCAGCACCCGTTATTATCATTCCATTCTTAAAGATAAGCATCGTCGTCAGCACTTGCATGGTATTTATGCGGAGAATGGTGATTATTGTGACACACCTGAACGTATAGGCATGGCTGCTATGGAGCATTTCATGCGCATGTTCACGGCTCAACCGGTGGAGGACAGTACCCCATTTCTCTCTTTAGTCCCATCGCTGGTTACATCTGAGGATAATGCGATGCTTACTCATATGCCATCTTTTGAGGAAGTTTAGGATGCAGTTTGGAGTTTAGATCCACATAGTGCAGCAGGATCGGACGGATTTAATGGCTGGTTTTTTTGCAGCTATTGGGAGATAATATGCATGGATGTTTATAAAGCAGTGCAAGAATTTTTCCTGGGTTTCCCAGTTCCTCGTGCCATGGTCCATTCAATGATTATATTGATACCCAAAGGCACGACCCAACGTACTTTCAGTGACTATCGGCCCATTGCTCTATCGACCTTCGTGAGCAAGATCCAAACCCACATACTTGTAACACGTTTAAATGCCATTCCTACCTAAGATCATTTCCCCCGAACAGGCGGGATTTCAGAAGGGCAGAGGCATTACTGATCAGGTCTTGTTAGCAAATGAATTAATTCATTGGTTAGACAAAGGCACGCACCCAAAAAAACCCGCATACTTTCAACACGTTTAAATGCCATCCTACCTAAGATAATTTCCCCCGAACAGGTGGGATTTTAGAAGGGCAAAGGCATTACTGAGCAGGTCTTGTTAGCAAATGAATTAATTCATTGGTTAGACAAAGGTACGTGCCCAAACAAAGCCCGCATACTTGCAACACGTTTAAATGCCATCCTACCTAAGATCATTTCCCCCGAACAGGCGGGATTTCAGAAGGGCTGAGGAATTACTGAGCAGGTCTTGTTAGAAAATGAATTAATTCATTAGTTAGACAAAGGTACGCGCCCAAACAAAACCATTCTCAAGTTGGATATGGCGAAGGCCTTTGATCATGTAAATTGGCAATATCTAAAGACTATACTGCTACGGTTTTGCTTCTCCTCGTTTTTTATCACGCTTGTCATTAATCATCTAGAAGATACTCATATCTCCATCTTAGTTAATGGTGCCCCGAATGGATTTTTTAGACCAACTAGAGGAGTCAAGCAGGGGGATTTCCTTTCGCCACTTCTTTTTATTTTGGCAGCTGAAGGTTTTAGTCGTAGTTTAAAACAGTTGATCGCACAAGATGTCATATTGCCATATTCTATAGGCCGATTGCCTATGGTCATTTCACATCTTTCTTATGCAGATGACTTGCTCATTTTTCTCAAAGCCAATCGCAAGAACTTGCATAAATTCAAGAAATTTCTATCTGAATATGAATCGGTTTCGGGACAAGCTGTCAACTGGCATAAAAGTCCAGTGGTATATTCGGAGGCAGTTACTGTATCGCAGCGCCAAGTCTTTACTGCGCTGCTTGGCATATGGCAATCAACCTTACCTATGAAATATTTGGGATCCTATTTGCATAATGGAATAGCCCGATCTAATCATTGTCAATACATACTCTAACATGTAGATTCAAGATTGAATAGATGGCAGGCAAAGTTATTAAGTATGGCAGACAGAATAGTCCTCATTCGTTCGGTGTTATTATCTATACCCATGCATGTCCTCACAGCTTCTTGCCTACCTCGAAGCATCAGGCTTTAGAGTGGCGCTTTGCATTATTTTTATGGGGTGTTGATCGTCGTCACTGGGTAAAATGGTCTACAATATGTTGCTCGAAGTTTGAGGGTGGACTAAATATTCGGAGCCTTAATGTCATTCAGCAGGCCTTCGCAGCCAAGCTATGGTGGAGCTATCATACAGGTGCATCTTTATGGAGTGAATATATGCGATTGTAATATAGGAGAAGTGAATACTTCGTTCCCCGTATATATGATTCTCCAGGTTGGAGAAGAATTTGTCGTCTGCACCCTCGTTGTGCGTTGTTGGTACATTGGGATGGCAACATGCCAATATGGCCTACTCCCTCTGGACAGTTTCTACTTCGTGATGCTTATGAATCTTTTCACCCACCTGCTCCAAATCTTCTCTCTAATCGCATTATTAGGATGCCTCGCTAGCGTCCAATGATCCAGGTATTTCTTTAGAAACTTTTGCAACATGCATTGCCACTACCAGAGATTGTGTCTCGATTTGTATAGGTTCTTCCAAGTATATGTCCTTTTTGCCGATTGGAGTCTGCAACTACTAATCACTTATTTTATCAATGCTCACAAATTAGTCCAATTCTCCATTATTTCAATGACTTGCTTGACATTCATGCACACCGAGTCAGCGAATGGCGCACTTTCCTATTAACGGTATGGTTGGAGTCCTCAGCTAGTTTTCTAGGACATATGCAGCGTATATATCTAGGCACCCTGTTTTGGAATATATGGAAGAAATATGCTAAGTTGGTGTTTGGAGATGGATTATGTCGCAACGTGCAATTCTCAAAGATATTTGGACTGATCTTTATATGTGGGCAAAATTGCAAAGTGGCACAAAGATTGAAGCCAATTTTCCACGGTTAATCAGTATGGACCCTTCTCCTATTCCGCATTCAAACAGGGTCTGGATCATTCGCTGGTGTCCAACTCCAACGGGCAGATTAAAATTGAATACGGATGCCTCTGTAGGACACCATACAGCTGGTGGCAGGGCAATTCTTCGAGATACAGCAGGCTCTATGATTCATGCACTCCCTTTTCCATTACGGCACGATTATCCATTACGGGTTGAAGCACAAGCAGTGCTTATTTCTCTTCTATATTATCTTCCAAGATATGGACATGTTGATGTTGAGGTTGATTGTCAACAGTTGATTCATTTCATGCATACTTCTACTCTGCTTGCTCCAGACCTATGCCGCCTTCGGGACCTTATTACTGCATCTTCCATCTGCTTGGCTTATGCGCCTTATGAAGTTAATTAGGCTGCATACTTTTTGACACAAGAGGGGTTACGGCGTACCATTCTTGCATCCTATTCTCGTTTGACGTCCCTTCCATCTTATATTCAGGGTACCGTTTTGACTGACTCTACACTTCCTACATTTCAGCCTTCTTCTGATGGAGATGTCTAATATCTAGTATTGGTGTATCATGCTTTATTCGATGGGCTCCAGCACATGCGTTTCTTTTCATTATACTTTATGATTTGGATTGTATAGTGTAATTATTGCAACAATATAAATATTCACGCTTTTCCCTTCTCCATGGATTTATCCACAAGGGTGGTTTTACATGGCAAGCTTTTAATGCGACATATCATATATTGTTGCACATTCACTTCCATTATGTACTTATATTACTTGTTCTCATATGATGATTTGGTACACACTTTTGTAATATGGTATTCCTCCGCCAAAAATTAGGCTACTTAATAAATATTTTATTCACCAAATATATATATATATATATATATATATATATATATATATATATTTGTGTGTGTGTGTGTATATATATATGTTAATGAAAGAAAACGTTTTCGGTGGCGCGACGATCTCCATTCTTCCACCGCATTCGATCAGCATCAAAGCTACAGGCATCATCTTCCACTGGTAATTGTTTGTTTCGATTCTTTCATCTAGGTTTCATTTTAGCGATTGTCGACGGTGGACCCAAATATTGCAAAAGCTTCAACCTTTTATTTGTCATGATGCATCCTCCTTTACTACTAGTCTTGATTTCATATTTGATCTGAGATGGAACCGCCGTCACTCTCCAAATCATTTGCGGCTATGGTATCGTCTGCAGTAGCAGGCAGATTCCCATCGCGTGAGACGTGACGTTATAAAGGATACCCCGCTGTTTTATCTACGCAAGATGAAATTGCCATTGTTGCAAATCGTTTCAAGTACGCCTTGGTTGGAGCATTTTTGCGTGGCCGGCCATCTATGGCAGGCTTGCGCGCCTCGATTGACAGAATTGGGTTCAAAGGTTCAGTTAATATTGGTCTCCTTGATGAGGGACATGTGCTACTAAACTTTGTTAACGAAGATGATTATACGCGATTCTTTTATCGTCGTCACTGGCTTTTCCAGGGATACGATATGAAGGTTACGAAGTGGACTACATCTTTTGATCCATGTCTGGATACCCCAATTGTCCCGGTGTGGGTGCACTTGAGGGTCTTCCAATTCATCTACACGATTATCGTACGTTATATGAGATTGCAAAGTTGATTGGTACACCGTTAAAGATGGACTCGGCTACCTTAAGTTTTCACCGTCCTTCTGTGGCGAGGTTTTGTGTTGAAGTGGATGTCACCATGGATTTACCATCTAAGATAATCATAGATTGTGGAGAGCATTCTTTCTTTCAAGTAGTTGTGTATGAAGATCTCCCTAGGTACTGCAGCAAATGCCGTCGGTTTGGCCATTCAGTGGTTTCATGTGGAGAAGGGAAGGTTCATGCCCCAGCGCATCCGATTAAGAATGCAGGAAAGAGTGAGGTTTGGATTCCTAAAGAAAATATTCAGAAAGATGCTGGAGAAAAACTTGTTGGAGATTCTATTCCTAATCAGCATCTGGACCAGACTGGAGACTCACATGCAGACTCTGAGGAGACTCTACAATAGGAATTGGTTGATGTTGGGGCAGGTGACAGGGAAGAACTACAGCAAGCAACAACTCAACCCATTCTTGCCCAGGAATCACAGGACCTTGCAACTACTGCAGAAAGGTCTGCATTGCAGATTTTCTCTCGGTTGACTGCAGATTTATGTCCCGTACTATTAGTGCCGCCAACATTGGATGTTCAAGAGCAGCAGGATGAGCAGCAGATGGATACATCCTACTCTGCTACACTATCTACCAATCCCGATGAATCTAACCTAGGAGAGGGAGCAATATACATATCTCCTCTGCCCTTGGAGATTTCAGAAGCGAATGCATAGCATGTTCAAGAGGGGAACCCAACTTCTAAAGTGGCTCCGGAAGTCCAAATTCAATCCGTTCAAATTGAATTGCCATTGCCACTGGCGATACTGCCAGCCAATGACCATCCTTCCATCCCCGATTATGATCCTTTAATTGAACAATTTTATCAAGACCACTTTCGGGAGGAGGACGATGATATTGATCTTGCAGTAGGTTCAGACAATGAAGCTTCTCACTCATCTAATCGTCGTAAAGGGAATGACTATGATGATATACGGGAGAGTTTTCTCATTGCGGCGGATGATATGGATTGTCGCATAACATCGACTGGTGGCGGGACTCTTCTTGGCGGACTATCTCGGGAAAAGCGCAGAGCTAGGAAGAATCTCCCACCACCTCCACCGTCCTCAATGGTTACTCGAAGGGGAAGTCATCATTCTTTTGAATTATAGCGTGATTAGCATTTCCACAAATGATCATTTGTTTTCGTTTTTTTTCTTTTTATTTTTAGTTTGTAGTAAAGGCTACCCTCGGCCATTTAACGCGGGATATTTATTGAATAAATAAAGACCGGAAGTTATCCTTCCGTTTATAATATATATATATATATATATATATCCTTACCTTTTGCCCCAGGTGACGGGACATAAAATTTCCTCTCCTCTTACAATAAGTTTCGTACTCGAAACTTGAGCAATATGTGATCAATAACTTAGTGTAGTTCTACTCGATCCTCCTAGATAGTAACCGTACTAAATATCCATTGCATATTTCGATATGTTAGCCATTACACATCCTCGACATAGGACTCAATCCTCAAAATCATCCTTCGTATATATTCAAGGTAATTTTTAATTCCATTTCCTTTTGCTTATTAAAATCATAACCCATTCTTCTTACAACTATAAAATTAGCTTAAGTGTATTGTCACCATATTGTGTGTTCTATGACCCAGTCGTCAGTCTATAATGTACTTATATCTTCGATAATCAATAACCTTCTAAAACCAGTTCTTAGGTATATTGTAGTCTTTACTTAACATCTTGTTACCGAGACTCAACTCATACCTTAAACCGTATGTATTTTTGGAATACGTTTTACTTTAGTACGATTAAATTTAGTCATCACTAGCATCCCGCAAGATGATTCAATCCTTATATGGTTCAATCCTTAACTTAATTCTCTATAGTTACAACTTATAAACTTCCACTTATACCACTTGACGTGTATCATTCAACTTATATATTTGTAATCTACCATTTCTGAGTTCCTACGACTAATCATATTTGATCTTTTACCGAGGTAAATAACCAACCCAATTATGCATCGAGTCGTCCAATACGCTTACCATCACTCTTCCTTAACGTAGAACCAAGTCCTCATATCAATTCTTATACTTATGAACTAGCTCTATGATCATGCCATTACTTTTTAGAGATATCATAAACAGCCTAGCATACAAAATATGTATGTGGGAATATTTTTCTTCAAACAAGAATGTAGCTTAGTAACTATAATTCGGAATATAGTTTTAATTATTTAAACTGATATCTATTCTAATTTTTGTAAACACAAGAACCAAAGTTGTCTATACTTGTTTTCACAAAGTGGTGTTCACGTGACCTCTTATAGAAACAATGACATAACTTATTCGCAAAAGTATTACGGTAAAATCGCATTAAAACAGTTAAAACCCATTAATGTAAAGTTTTATAAATGGATTTGAATATGATATCTCTCTTTTTCTATAAGAAATATATATATTTCGAAAGCCACTTTTTGACTTTGCAAAATTAAGTAAGTTCATCGCAAGCGGATGGATAATTTCCAAACCTTTAGTGGATAAAAATGCTTGCAATATCGATAGTCGACAAATAAAATTAATTTCGACAAAATAGATGTAACTTAACGGAAATTTGAGATATTATAAGAAGTATGTAAACATACCGTTCATGAAGAACATCAAAGTTATAAAAGATTTTTTTGTTTAAAGTTATCAAAATAATTAAACATTCATTATGTCGACATGTAAATACGGGAAAGAAGTAGCTTTTGTAAAATTAATCGACCAAATGAAAATCCAAAATCTTTGAACTACCCTGAAAATATAGATGTACCGTGTGGTGCGTACGTATATGAAATATTTAACTACATGAGAAATAATAGTCCAATATTTCGTATACTTTCTATAATCCTTATTTTCAAATAAAGGTCTCATATATAGTGTTTGTTATAATTCTAGCATGGCACACTAAATATTGATCAATTTAAGATATTCTAATGTACCATGCTTCAACGCGTCACATTGATCCACCGTACTTCTTCACTTGGTTATTTCAACCACTAAATTCTTTTTAACTTAGTTAGATCTCATCTGAAAGCAACCACTATTTGTTCATACTTACTCTATTCAATTCCAGCTGACTCGATAGATCAGTACTTACGTGTTCCTAGGAATCAACACTTAACCTGGATTTGTAATAATTTCTCATTCCACTATACTTATTATAGTAAAGCTCGTTTACCACTATAATCAATATCTCTAATAGGACTAATATTTCGGCCTATTTTCATAATCCTGAAATTCAATATTTTAATCATAATTATAAACCCCTTTGTACGATATTCTTTGTTAAACTCTGATCATAACGCTATTAAATTCTTTCTTAGTAGTTATCATTTATTACAAATTATTTCTTAGGAATCACAATCCCAACTTAGACCTAGTCACGTTTTGACATTACTGTCAAAAGTGGAGGCATGAACCCGCTTCACTTACCATAATGGTACCGGGTCCTATGCTACTGCTACGGTAAAGCAACCCTAGGTATATATGAGCGTATCCCTTTTCCGATCATTTCTTAAATCTAAAATCACGCCTTATTTCCAAAATCATGCTTAGTATATAATCACTGCTTATGGCTAAGATCAGTGGTTATGTTCAAATCATTACCTAATGTTCAGATCATCTCTTACATCTAAGATCGTTACTTAAGGGCAATATCATTACTTAATTTCTACGATCATGGCCTAAATCTACGTTTTCGCCGTGGATCTAGTGTCATGCTCTGATACCACCTGCAACGACCTAGCCTGAGCTGTAGTATTCATAATGACTCAGCCGCCGTATACCGCTAAGAAATATACAAGGTTTCGATATGATCGATTACACGTCAGCATAGTAACGTAAACCAATGTCAGCGGAAGTCATAAAAATTAAAACCTCGAAAAAGATCATCCATAAAGTATAAATGTTTAGGGTAAATCAATGTAGTACAAAATCGTAACAACACGAAAATGCTAAGTCTCAGCAGTATCAAAATGAATCTATAAGGAGTCTCAATTAAATCCTCAAGATCTCATGACATAGTCTCGAGCCTCAGAAACCCCATTCTTGATCATCGTCGACATATACTAACTCGTAATCTTAGGTATCTGCAAAACAAAATGAGAAAGTGTAGTATGAGCCACACGTCGCCCAGCAAGTAACCTCTCTATATTTACCATGGGTTCATGCATAGAGAAGCAAGTGAAGTAGAGTAAATAAATAACGATATAGAAAATAACATTCTTCTCTTTGTAAATAAAATTTACTTTTGTACCCCTATACTAATAAAACAATAAAATCACGCGCAACTAAAGTCATAATCAAGCAAGTGTCGTTACAATAAAAAAATGATGATGGAATTCTCAAATCGATGCGATGCGATGCAAATAAATTTCCAATTTCGATTCAAAACGATTCGATGTTTGATACGAAGCAATTCGATAGGTCGATACTGTTTTGGATAACGATTTAAAATTCAGTTTTCATGTAATGGCCATGGCACTTACCTTACAAGTGACTTATATGCAAGACTTATGAATTAGATCCCAATGGTCGATGTGACCAAGTGGCCTATCGATAATAGTCACATGTGCCTAGACGGCCCAATTGGCGGTCATATGTGTTCGAATGGCCTATCGATAGTAGTCATATATGCTCGGACGACACATTTATTCGGAACCAATCCAGCTTAACAATATATTTTCCTTATAATGATTATTTTCAAAATATGCGATGCATGATTTTCAAACAATTTTCAAATATCAAGTTTCAAATATCTTCCAACAATCCATATCAATCAAGTCTAGTACACATAATCCCGTAACAATTACGATCACACGATTGTTAATCTTTCGATGTTTGATACCATAATAACCTCCATCCACGTGTACGTATATACATATATATGTCCATGCTCATACATGTGCACATACACGTATATAAATACACACGCCTTCCTCGGCCCATTTTTCCTCCGACCCACTACCCAACTCACCTGACCTGACCCCCTAACACCCTCGGCCTCCTTACCGCCCTACTGTCCAGAACCTTCCCCGACCCCACCTACCTCGGCCTAGCCCCCTAACCCCCTACACAAACCCTAATTTCACTCCCCATCCTCTAGACCCTTCAGCCCACACTTATTTTTTCACACCACTCTATTTTCTCACATCTAACCCCATAGGCAGCAAGTACGGTTCACGCCTAACTCATTGCCATAAAAATCGTCCGCACGCACGGCAACGCCCTGGCCACTCACCAACGTGTGAGCTTTATGCGCCGCTGCTGTCCACCACCTCCGATCATCAGAATGCTTCTCTTCTCACTTCCAACCTTATTCCACCTTCAAACTATGCAAAATCCAAAATTTTAGCACTTTAAATTTGTCCTAACTCCATCAAAACCTTAATTATATTCCATATAAAATCATACATAACCCTTAGGTTACAATTCATATGTTCCTCAAATTTTGTTCAACACCTATGCCATAAAACATTTATGGCCGATTTGTCCATTCCCAAATATAATTTCCCAGATTTCTGCCTCACCTACATATCACATAAGATTTCTCCTCTTTCACCGCCACTTACTCGTTATTGTGCTGCCCTCTCAAACTCATTTGAATTATTATCGGATCAATGAAGGTCCTACTTTGGAATGTCTGAGGGATTCGTTCCTCAGTGGACCATATTTTATCATTAATTCGGCGCTATCATTTACATCTTTTGGTCATAATTGAGCCCAAGGTTCGGCCATCCACATTAACAGCATATCGTTTGAAATTTGGCTTTTCCGAAGCAGTATCTGTTTGTGATGAACATATATGGATTTTTTGGAAATCATCTGTGTTGAAATTGGAAGATGCGCGTATTGGTGTACAAAACCACTCACTACGATTTATTTGGTTGGCATCGGGAGATTGTTTTTGGACAACTTATGTATATGTACTTCATTCGGTGTCAGCGCGCCGTCCATTGTGCACAGATCTGGTTGATATGCATGGTTCTATTGATATTCCATGGTTGATTGGGGGAGATTTTAATACATTCATGTCACTAGATGAACACAAAGGTCGGTCCTCGCCATCTTTACGCTTACTACAGGATTTTCAGCATTGTGTGGCAGCCTGCGAGTTTCAGCCGATAGATTTTCAGGGATCAATATATACTTGGAGTGATAGAAGAGGATTGGGCAGAGTCTGGCGTCGACTGGATCGATTCCTGTGTTCTTCGACTTTCTTTTGATCTCTTCACTTCAGTTCGCTATCAGCACCTGAATCGCACTACCTCTGATCATGCTCCATTATATTTGGAATGCAAGACTGACGCTTTTTCCGCAATGACGTCATTTTGTTATTTGGATGTTTGGACTACGCATTCAGACTTTGATAGTTTTGTTGCTCACCATTGGCGGTCTTTTAGTACAGTGGGAGGTATATGGGGTTTTTACTTTAAATTGCACCAGCTTAAGCAGGCGAAGGTGGAATCAAGATGTATTTGGCAATGTCTTTGATGTTGTCTCTACAGTAGAAGCAGATGCCTTGCGATTTGAATCTGCTTTTGATTCGGCCCCAACTGACGCGACGCGTGCAGGTATCACAGGAGTATGGCTATGTTGCGATTGGTGCAGTCGCAGGCACTTCTATTTTGGAAACAAAAATCAAATATCAAATGGTTGAAAGAAGGCGATGCTAAAACTAAGTATTTTCAGCAAACACTGAAAGAAAGGAGACAAAAGCAGGCCATCAGGCGAATTTTAACTGAGGATGGGGTAGAGTGTAGTACACCGCAGGATATTGAGGCAGAGGTGGTGAGGTTTTACCAGACTTTATTTGCGGCGGAACAGACTGCTCCACCTCATTCTATTTTGCAGTATATACCTCAGTTACTCTCTCATGAGCATAACCAATCATTGATGGCATTACCTGAGTTGCATGAAGTTAAGCAGGCAGTTTGGGATCTCAGTCCAACAAGTGCTTCCGGTCCTGATGGCTTTCTAGGTTTTATACCGTTGTTTTGGTCTGTCATCCACACGGATGTCCATAAGGCTGTCTAGGAGTTCTTTCTTGGTATTCCCCCACCACGCCAGGTGGCTGCATTGCTTATTACCCTTATTCCAAAAGTTATGAATCCGCAAACATTTTTTGATTATAGGCTCATTTGCTTAATAAACTTTCTGGCAAAGGTATTTACTCGATTAATTGCCACACGACTGTCTTCTCATCTTCTTACTTTAATCTTTCCTGAGCAAGCTGGTTTTATGAAGGGTCAAGATATTACTGAGGAAATATTACTAGTCCAGGAAATGGTACATGTTTTGGATCGACAAGTCCGGGGTGGTCATGTCAATCTTAAATTAGATATGGCTAAGGCATTCGACAGAGTCAGCTGGTCTTATCTGAGCGAGATGTTGGTGTCCATGGGATTTAATGAGCGTTTTGTGCGTATTATTATAAATAATCTGGCTGGAACATGATGTTCGATGCTCATCAATGGTAAGCCGGCGGGATTCTTTCCCGTGTCCAGAGGTGTAAAATAGGATGATCCGCTATCTCCCTTATTATTTATTTTTGCTTCAGAGGGATTTTCACGGAGACTAAAATTGCTGATGTAAACTGGCTCAATTAAGGGATTTAATGCCGGCTGAGTACCCCGATATCACATTTAGGCTTTGTTGATGATCTGGTTGTTTTCTTAAATGGAGCATTAGCAAATTTAAACCGGTTTCGTCAGTTTCTTGATGCATATCAAGGGGCTTCTGAACATTTGGTTATCATTCATAAAAGTCAGGTGATGGTCAGTGCCGGAGTATCGGGATTGCAGGGTGCACAAGTGTTGGGAAAGCGACTGACACAGTTACCAATGAAATACTTGGGTTCATATTTATATAAAGGTATTAATCGATCGTCCTAATGTACTTCTTTACTGAATCATGTGGATGCACGCTTGAATTCATGGGGTGCTAAAGTACTATCCTTTGCGGGTCACTTGATTTTAATTCGTCATGTTCTTGGTTCCATGCCCTTACATATAATCGTGAGCTCCCGCCTTCCAAAAAGTGTAGTCCAAGCACTAAACATGAAAATGTCCTGGTATCTTTGGCATGAGCATCATCACTGGCAGTCTTGGGATATCATCTTTTGCCCTATAGAGTTTGGCGGATTAGGGATTCAAAACCTGGAAATCGTTCGGCAAGCTTATGATAGCCACTTACGGTGGCGCATTCATCTGTCACAATCATTATGGGCGCAATATAGTCGTGCATGATATGGATGCCGGGGAGATGTATATGCTAATCTGTATGATTCTCCAATTTGGAAACGGATCTCTAGCATACATTTCTACATGCATCATCATGTTCTATACACGCTGGATGGCCTTTATTGGACATTAGACTCATCAGGTCAGTTTTCATTGCGCTCTGTTTACAAACAGCTATTCTCTGATACATCCTTGTTTGAGTGCGCCAAATTTGTCTGGTGGCCTTCCCTACCCGCCAGGGCAAGAGTATTTTTTTGGAGACTCTGGATGCGAGCTTTGCCATTAGTGGATAATCTCTGTTCATGCACACGGTATTTCCGTCCCAATGTGTATTTTGTCATCAGCGTTCGGATACAAGGGACCATTTATTCTTACAGTGCCCCGCAGTTCGGCCGATATGGCAGGAGATATCGGTGCTATTTTCTGGTCTAATGCCACATAACACTGCTATTTTTGGATACTTGATTCGCTAGTGGCAAACGTCATCCGCTTCCTCTATGGTAGGACAGTTGTGAGCTATGGTCCCGACGTTAACTGTATAGGTTATTTGGAAAGAATATGCCTCTATCAAATTTGGAGAGAGCAGTTTTGCCTATAACCGATTATTTGACAGAGTACGAGATCATATTTTTACTTGGTGTGCATCGTCAAAAGTATGGAAATATTCCATGTCCATGACCCACTTGATTAACTGGGGATTTTCTCCAACACTGCGACAGCGTCGTCACAGGATTGTCCGCTGGGAGCTCCCACCGACGGGTCGTTATAAATTAAATATAGATGCGGCGGTTGGTCGAAAAGGGTCAGCTGCTGGAGCTATTTTTTGCCATGGCTTAGGAGAATTTGTCTTCTGGGTAGCATTTCCGCTACCACTCACATCACCGTTGCAGGCTGAGTTAATGGATTTGATCTATATCCTAGTATTTTTTTCATGTGATTACGATAGACTCATAGTTGAGATTGATTGCAAATCATTGCTCAACTATTTGTCGAAACCAGGGCGATACATGGGCGCATTCTTCATCAATCTTCAGCGTGCCAGAGACTTTCTGTGCCTCAATGCATCGACATTGCAATATTTTCCGAGAGAAGCTAATACTGCAGCTCACTTGATTTTCAGGTAAGGGCTGCGTTCGTCAGGGGCAATTACATATGCTACTCTTTCAAATTTACCATACGAAGTACGTGGAGCGATAGCAATGGACACATCAGTCCCTCACTTGCGTCGTTGAAGGAAGTCTCCCATTGGGTTGGCATACACTCGCTTGGGTTGCCTATGTCATTCTTTGGCATGGGCAATGTCGGTATGTTTTCATCATTCGGATTCACATTTGTGTATATTGGACAATTATTTGCATTTATTATTTTTACGCTACTTATATCTACATTTCTTGTGAATTGCAATAAGGTGCATCGGAATTCAAGACAAAGCGTACTGTGCCGCTACCAGTGCTTCTACCATTTCTGCCTACATCAACACGGGATCATCCAGGACTGGACTGTCGTCGCCGCATCATTTCTCGTTGAATTTTGTCACTCAAGCATGATTAGCTCAACGCTCCAATTGTATAAAAATGTACGCTTTTTTCTTCGTCAAGGTTTTATCCACAAGTGTGGTTTTACTTAGCAAGGTTTTAATGCGGCATATCATATACGATTGGAGGATAGCTCTCATTAGCTCGTTACATTGCTACTTCTCGTACGACGACATTTATGCAATATGGTATTCCTCCGCCATAAGTGAGGCTGCAGTTCAATAAAGTATATTTTGAATTAAAATATATATATATATATATAAAACACATGCCACAATTATCATGTGATAGATATATATATCCTTCACCCAAGGTATGACCGTATGCATGAGCTGACTCACCCCAATCCCTTAAATTCCTTCCTCTTGGCCCTGGATCTTGCAGCCCACGACAATTTGCATTCATATACCCGTTTACATGTAAAAACATTGCACACAGTAGAAGACTATACATAATGTAAAATCTCACTTACGTTAGGCATACAGCCACCATCCATATACAATGCAACAATCACTTTTTTTTTCTTATTCTCTTGCACATTATTTCACACAATACCTTTGCACCCAAGTACCACATCGGCCAAAACTGCCCAAACCTTTTTTTTCCTCTTTCAGCCTTAGCACCTAATTTCCACAGTTTGCATGCTTAAAATACCACATCGGCCTGGCCACTCCAAACCATCAGCACCCCACAACAACTAAAACGAAAGAAATGCTATGGCCTAGCAAGTATTACTGCGGCCAATACCTATAACACACACACACACATATATATATATAGATGCTGCGTTATAAATTAAATATAGATGCTGCGGTAGGACGAAAAGGGGCAGCTGCTGGAGCTATTCTGCGCAATGGATCAGGAGAATTTATCTTTAGGGTAGCATTTCCGCTTCCACACACATCACCATTGCAGGCTGAGCTAATGGCCTTGACCTATAGTATAGTATTTTTTGCATGCAACTATGATCGGCTCATCGTTGAGACTGATTGCAAATTATTGCTCAATTATGTGTTGCAATCAAGCCGATATACGGGTACATTATTCAGCAATCTTCGACGTGCAAAAGACTTTTTGTGCCTCAATGGATCCACATTGCAATATTGTCCGAGAGAAGCCAATTCTGCAGCTCACTTGACTTCCAGGTTTGGACTGCGATCTTCAGGGGCAATTACATACGCTACTCTTTCAAGTTTACCATGCGAAGTACGTGGAGCGATAGCGCTAGACACATCAGTCCCTCACTTGCGTCGTTAAAGGAAGTCTCCTATCGGGTTGGCATGCACTTGCTTGGGTTGCCTATGTCATTTTCTGGCATGGACAACGTCGGTATGTTTTCATCTCTCGGATTCACATTTGCGTGTATTGAAAAATTATCTGCACTCATTATTATATCTGCATTTCTTGTGAATTGCAATGAGGTACATCGGATTTCAAGCAAAACATTACAACATGGAGCCGCTACCAATACTTGAACCATTACCGACAACATCAAAACAGTATCAGCCAGGACTGGATGGCCGTGGCCGCATCATTTCTCCCTAAATTTTGACCCTCAAGCACGATTAGCTCAACGCTCCAATTGTATAAATCTTTATGATTTTTCCTTCGCCAAGGTTTTATCCACAAGGGTGGTTTTAATTGTCAAGGCTTTAATGCGGCATATCATATACGATCGGAGATTAGCTCTCATTACTTCGTTACATTACTATTTCTCATATGACGACATTTATGTAATATAGTATTCCTCCGCCACAAGTGAGGCTGTTTTTCAATAAAATATAGTCTTTATCAAATATATATATATATATATATATATATATATATATATATATATTCTAATTTAGGATACACATATACTAATACATATTCATATTCATGCAATTATCCCTCCCCTATTCATACACCCCTAGGCTGGTGTGTACCCCAAAAATAACATCCGGCCAGTGTGCTACTTAGCAACAATCATTAATCATATATATACACATATGCAAACGACACATACATATATAGAGATATTCATTTATGCATTGAAAGAATACTAATGCATGATTCAAGGATTGGTAAATAAATAGGACTATGCATTTCACAAATCATAGTAAATATAGATAAGGTACTTACCTCAGTCCATATATATCATAGTAAATATAGATAAGGTACGTACGGCGACACTGATTCCAATACAGATGGGGGATTTTGATGTCATTTTGGGTATGGACTGGTTGTTCCATAACCATACTCAGATAGATTGTTGGAAGAAGGAAAAAGCATCCAAAACCCGAGACAGAAAGAAATTACATGTCAACGAAATAGCAAATTAAGTAAGACTTCGCAGAATGTATACCTGACCATGGCAAATGCTTTCCGAGCATTAAGGAAAGGAAACGAAGGATTTTTAGTATATACTCTAGAAACAGAAATTGAAACACCAACCCTGGAAAGTATCTTGGTAGTTCAAGAGTTTCTTTAAGTATTTCTGGAAGATTTGCCAGGCTTGCCACTGGATCAGGAAATCGAATTCAAGATTAACGTGATGCCTGGAACAGAGCCAATCTCTGAGGCTCCGTACAGAATGGCTCCTGTGGAATTAAAAGAGCTGAAAGCACAATTAAAGGAATTAATCGATAAAAAGTTTATCCGGCCTAGTGTATCGCCGTGGGGAGCACTAGTGCTATTTGTAAAGAAGATGGACGGCAGCCTGCGGTTATGCATCGACTACATGTAGTTAAATAAAGTCACTATTAAGAATAAAACCCCCTCCCCCGGACTGACGACTTATTCGACCAGCTGAGGGGAGCCGCAATATTCATTAAAATCGACCTCCGTTCTGGTTATCATCAGCTAAAAATTAAAGCCAAAGATATTTTGAAGACCATTTTTCAGACCCGATATGGGCATTACAAATTTTCGGTAATGCAGTTTTGATTGACCAATGCCCCAGCTGCATTCATGGACCTCATGAACACTGTATTTTGCGAACAACTGGATAAGTTTGTTGTGGTTTATATTGATGACATCCTGGTATATTCACTACATGAGAACACTTACGCCAAGCATATGCAGGTCGTACTAAGCATCTTAAAAGAGAAACAGTTATACGCCAAGTTCATCAAGCGCGAGTTTTGGCTACAGAGTGTTACCTTCTTGGGACATGTCGTGTCGGAAGCTGGCATAGCAATGGATCCCATGAAGATCGAGGCGATAATAGACTGGCCGCGACTAACGAACGTTGCAAAAGTACGAAGTTTTTTGGGCTTAGCCGGCTATTATCGGAAGTTCATTGAAGGATTCTCCAGAACAACGGCACCTCTGACCATACTAACACATAAGAAAACCAAATTTGAGTGGATTGCGGAGTACGAAAGAAGTTTTTACGGAACTCAAGCAAAGATTAACCTCATCTCCAATCCTAGCTCAACTAGTCGCCAGAGAAAGTTACATTATCTACAGCAACGCTAGGCTGAAATGGATTAGATTGCGTTATGATGCAAAAGGACCAAATCATTGCGTATGCATCCAGACAGCATAAACCTTATGGCAGAATTACCTGATGCACGATCTGGAATTGGTCGCTGTAGTGTTTACCCTAAAAATTTGGAGACATTATCTATATGGGGAACGGTGTGAGGTGTATATCGATCATAAGAGTTTGAAATATCTGTTCACCCAGAAGGAGTTAAATATGAGATAACGTAGGTGGCTTGAGCTGATTAAGGATTACAATTTGGCCATTCATTACATCCGGGTAAGGCGAATATGGCTGACGCACTGAGTCAAAAATCTAGCCATGCAAGGCAGACACCTCTAGAGTGAGAGATGGCTGAATTTAAATTAGATATGGTCGAGTCTACAGCTAATATTGTAGCAACCCTAGTAATATTGCCAACATTGATCGATCGGATAAAGGATGCACAGTTAAGGGACGTGAGTTGTCAAGAATTGCGGATAAGGTTAAATCCACACAAGCAGATGATTTTAAGTTATTTTCAGTTAAGAGATGATAGCAGTTTATGGTTTTGGAACCGACTATGTGTACCAAACGACGAGGAAATATGGAGAGAGGTCCTGAAGGAAGCTCACAATTTACGACTTTCCATACACACCGGAGCCACCAAGATGTATCAAGACTTGAAGCAACATTACTGGTGGAATGGAATGAAACGACAAATTACTGATTATGTGGAACGATGTCTAGTATGTCAGCAAGTGAAGGCCGAACACCAGAAACCGGTAGGACTTCTACAACCATTAGAAATTCCAGAATGGAAGTGAGAACATATCACTATGGATTTCGTCAAGGGACTTCCAAAGACTAGAGGAGTCAGCAACATCATTTGGGTAATCGTGGATAGACTCACTAAATCCGCGCATTTCTTACCAATACCGATTCAAGCATCGATGGAAAGACTAGTAAAAATGTATATGCTTGTGTGTTATTCGTGCCTATCTCCATGAATGTCATTAGGATGATATTTATTTGTTGTATGCATGTCAATAATGTGGTATGAATAGCCCCTTTGGGGATTTTCATGGCAATGGAAAGGAAGAAAAATCATACATTCTTCATCCTTAAGTAAAGTATAGGTAGATGATTACAATTTATTGAGAAGTGTACCAAATACCACATCAATACATCATCTTCATACATGCATGTTGAAAATACATCATCTCCTTTATTTGCATATGTAAAAGAAGGGATCTATATGGTTATGGTCATAATCTAGTATATTCTTGGTGCAATACAAACCATATTATCATGCATGTCAAAAAAATGCTATCTTTGATCATATGACCTCCATTCTCCTTCTAAGATGTGGCGGTTTTGAGCCTCCATCATAGGCCATGATTTCATCACCATTATCATGTTGTGTATCTTGATGATCATGTCCTAAGAAGGTGTGATTCCCTGGATGTTACACTTTTATGTGCTTGCATGTCATTTTTATCATGGTCATCACCAAGATCATAGTTCTTATGTTCATGAATATATATAAGGTGATGTTATATGAGCATTCTAAAAATCATGGATCTTGATATTCATCTTGTATTGACATAGAAGTGATCACGATAGGAAGATATAAAAATAGATGTTATCATATTAGCATCATGCATGCACACAACACTTTGGAAATTCCGTGTTGAAATACCCCCACCCTCGGCCAATAGGCCTAAATAATACCATATTGATGAACAAATTGTCATTGGAATGTACTTAAGTAATTATTTATATTAATAATTCATAAAAAAGAAGAAAAATTGTCATAAATGTAGCAATTATATAAAGTTGAAATTCCAAGAATTGTGCATAATAAGTTTCGGCCCAATGTCCATTTTGGCACCAATGTGATGATTGCATCTAGAAGTTTATGCCTATATGATTATATACACAAGAATACATGATATATATGGTAATTCCAAGAATGAACAAATAAATAAATATGAGGAAGGTTAAGTTTCGGCCATAAGGCCATAATGGGCAATTACATGATGAGTTACTGGTATGTGAAAATCCCTATGTAACTAGATGTATACTATGTTTTATATATATGAAAACTTAACACATTGGAACACTACATGAAAATTTAGAAATTAAAATTTGTATGAAAGACCACTTTCAGCCATATGCCCAAATTGAATGCCTTGTCATGGATTAATCTCCTTCAAGCATAATCATGTAATGTACATTATGTGAAGTGATTATATTATCATTAATGGATAAGCATAAATGTAACACTAGATAAAAAGAGAAATTAAGAAAAGAACATACACCAAACTTTCGGCCCTAATGTTTGTGGGTATATTCAACAGGACTTATACCTACTTATACATACTTAACTCAATATAAGTGTTATATGTATAATATGTAAGCAAATAGCATAAATGATTAATACCTCAGGTTAAAGATATTAAAATATGCATGCATGATAATACATGGCCAAGAGGGGCAATTTGACCCAAATAAGACAAGCTAATTGAATAAATATTAAGTAAATACATCTATGTAATAAATAAGTACCTAATTCAAATCAAGAATAATCACGATGCTAATTCCAAAAAAGAGACCTATGATAAGTATTCCCTCATGCATGTTGTCTTCATGATTTTCAACACAAATGATTTTTATTTACGAACATGTTTATGAAATGATTTCTGCAAGGGATGTTTTAAAGTTTTAATGATTTAAGGAATTATACCGCGAGACGAATGATGTAGCGCCCCGCACCCCGACCTAGTCGGAATACGGTGCGCCTGCCGTACTTCACTACGGAGAGTACCAGGCGTCGATACATAACATGTCGTAGTCCATGACAGAATATGTGGACCTTCTTGCTTATGCATCAACAAGTAAGCAAAACCGAGGCAGAATAAAAACTTTTAAAACAAAGAAGTCTAAACATCCGTCATAAGTCTTACAACATGTTCACAACATGAGAAAATCCGAAAATCAAAGTTCCCAACATAGGTTCATAAAGATTCCATCAAGCATAACCATCATGGCAAAAACCCTTAAGTCGTCCTTCTTTCTCTCTTCTATGGATAGGGAACCCTAGGCTCATCCTCGATCCACTCGACCCTTATTTCCTGCGGGTTCTGGGAGGAAAAAATAGGGGTGAGTGATAACGTCATCAGCAAGTAAACCATAAATAATCATGAATTAAATGGAAAGTACACACAAGAACCAAAACCCCAAAATTTTGGTTTTACAACATACCTAATCTTCAATCCATTACCCATAAGAAAATAAGATCATAACTTATACGACAAGAAATCACATTAAGATCATAGCTTAGGAGATATTAAATAATAACGTCATAGCCTAGGTAACAGTGCATCAACCATCCGACTAGCTATGAAATACAGTATGCATGAGTATGCACATGTGATGCATCATGATAAAAATGAGGATAAGTTCTTTCGTTCTTTCTTTCAAAATATCATCGTCAGTAAAAACAAGAGAGTGTTCAGATCTATTATATCCGGATCTGAGGCGGTCATGCTCATCCCTTCGAATCTATTATTTCCGGATCTGAAAACGGTCAAATCATCAATCATAGTCATCAGGTCTATTCTCTCCAAGCCTGTACGGTCATAATCATCATAATCAGGTCTATTCTCTCCCGGCCTGTACGGTCATAATCATCATAATCAGGTCTATTCTCTCTGGTCCTGTACGGTCATAATCATCATAATCAGGTCTATTCTCTCTGGGCCTGAACGGTCATAATCATCAGATCAACTAACCCCGGATCGGGAGCGGGTTAAGCTGGCCAGAAATAAATGGTACCAATGGAAAGCGTTCTTTTCAAAACTGAATATTTTCTTTAAAAACGCTTTTTCATCATTATTTGTCATAAAATCAGTTTCATAAATCATGTAAATGACGATGATGCAATGTATGTCGTGCATTATGCAATTCATGACCAAATGCGTCACATACATACAGGTACGGGCTTATTCATTAAGATGGAAAAATTTCGAGAATTAACGTTCTGTTTCGCGGCTTCAAAACCTCATAATTAGGCCCATTTTCATGATGTCATGACATACGTATGCATAAGGATATCTTGTCTACTTGTCATAAAAATTACGTAACGAGTCAAGACGTAGAAAACCTTCAAATCATTAAATTACCAAGCAGAGTACTACTGAATTCAGCAGTGCAGTATCCTTCTTTTACCTTTCTTTTAAGCCCGTTAAGTCTCATTTAATTTGGGGCAACACCTGAAAAATACTGCAGACGTATCAGGAATTATTGCTCATAAGCCCAAACCATACAAATAAGTCTAAGCCCACAAGAATAAAGCCTCGCAACCAATTCCGTAATTATGCCCAATTTTCCAGTTTAGTAATACCAACTTAACTTCGGTAGTTACCCCTTAAAATAATAATTACAAGCTGATTAATTCTTATGGACATGCTCACCTATGTCCTAAGTAATTACCATAAAAATTTCAAAGCATTATAATAACTTTAAAGGGGTCATTTACTCACTTTCCCACAAATGGGTACATGCTGATTCTGGAGTGGCCAGTTTTACTGCAAATTTTATTGTGACCAAACCGTAAGTCCTTTTTTGAAAATTCCTATTCACAGACTTAGTAAACACATAAGACTAGCATTCTACCAAAAATTAACCCGTTTGAATATTTCTAAGGTCCATTTTCGGGTAAATCAACATTCCACTTAAATTCTGTCCAGTCCAGTAATTTCAGCTTGACCAGTTTTATTAAAAATTCCATTAAGGACAAACCATAACTTCTTTTACCAAACTTCCAACTCTCATATTTACTACATACATAGAGATAATGTCATGCCAAAAATTAGCTTAATTGAATACTTCTAAGATCCCTTTTCAGGTCATACAAAACGTCACATGAATCTGTCCTGTTCCAGTGATTTTTCCCTTTTGTCACTTTACTTACTAAAAGTGTTCCAACTTAGGTTATTCTTCAAAAATGGCTCACTAACCATCAAATACACTTTTTAACATCAACATTACAGATTCTAATACATTCTAAAGGTCACCTACAAATCACTTCAAAAACGGTTTTGAAGGTTATATATAGCACACCTTGATCTTGCACATTTTGTACAAAATAAAGTCTATTCACGGCACATCTAATTTGTATGTCCCATATCCCCAAAACAGCCCGTTTCATACACATGCAAGGGCTTATATTTCATTTTCATAATAAACATTTTACACCTAAGTCATAAAACGTCCAAGCATACAACTTATATGCATCCTTTACCCCACAAGTCACATTCTTTCACAAGAATATTATTCACCTCCAACCTCTTCATCCAACCATCCCTCTTACATATTAAAGAAGATAGCTTTACCACATTCATCTTAGACATGCATCATATCCATATTCAAAGGGCAAAGAATCCATCTTTGAAGAAATCTCATACATGCAAGTCACTTTTCTTAAGCAATCCGAAATTTTCATGCTTCAAGCTCAACATTTCCCATCTAAGATCGAAATTTAGTAATAGCTAGACATTCAAGCATATACTTTCACACACAAGTCAAGAATATTTATAGTGTACATGCCTCTTCAAGCTCAAACCTTTCCTTAGCTTAGAATTGGGATGAAATGAAGTGAAGTCTCCCTCCTCTTCAACATATACCCCACGGTTTTGGAGGAGGAAAAAGAACAAATATTAGTTATTATCTTAAGTGAAAGATAGAGCTAAATAGAGGCTAGATTGGCTTACCAAGATGAGGCTTGAATGGTGTTCAAACCTCTAAGAAGCTAGTACCACTTAAGAGCTTGAAAAGCTTGAACCTAGTGACCATGGGGGTCATGATTTTTGAGCAAGAAAAAGTAGCAATGTGAGCTTCCTCTATGAATTATTTAATTTAACTAAGAAGCTAGACATTCCAATTACCTAGAGGATTCTTGAGGCTTGAAGATTTTGGTCTTCCTTGGCTCAAGTTGGCCGTGTGAGGTGGTGAAAAAGTCCTTGTCCTTTTTTTCTCTTTGTGAATTCTTGAGGGTTGAGATTAAGAGTGTTCTAGAGTGCTTGGAGAGAAATTTTCTTCAATAGGCTGTGTGTTTAGCTGTTGGGAGCAAGAGAGAAGAAGGAGGTTATCTTTGTATGGTTAGGATAATTAGAGTTAATTAACCTGAATTACTTTAGCCAACTAAGGTTACTTTATGGCTAACTTGAGTTACTTTATACAATTAGGGTTACTTTAATGCTAACTTGAGTTACTTTAGCAGTGGTTAACATAAAGTAACCATGGTGAAGTTTGAAATGCATCTTGGTTACGCCATAGAGGGATCCAGCGGTTTAAGGGCATTTAGTAGCCTTTACCATGCTTGAGTTACTTTTCAAGTGTGTTTAATAGAAAGCTATTTGGTATTTGCCCCCTTTTTCTTAATTAATTTCCTTTTTTCTTGATTTTTCCTAATTAAAATATAATTAGGAAAATCATGAATCCTCTTGGACTCATGGGCCGAATTTTAGTGAGGGTTGGGGAAAAATTGCCCCACTACTTAAAACTCCTAATTGCTATTTGGGCTTGTTTTAAGAAGGCCCTTAAGATTAGCCTTCTTATAATTTTGAAGTAAAAAAACTTCTAAGGCCCTTTTTAAGCCTTGTGGCCGAAATCTCTTAGGTCCTTAGGGTGAGTTGGCCATTTCACATGGTCCATAACTCATGCTTGAATGATTATATAATATTAGCTTTATCAAAATTTAGTAAAAGAAGCAATAATAAAACTTAGCAGAATGTACTTGAAGGATGCAACTTTCATTAATTCACTTGTACGATGTTCAAGTACGATATGATTTTCCGTTGGGAACAACAAATGATTCCATACGACTTATGCATGTATCTGTGGTTGAGTGTAACATCTTGTCAGGGACAAGGGTTCTCTTCTTTTCTGTATACGCATGATCTGCTGGCTGAGTGAAACACCTTGTCCGAGGCAAGGGATCTCTGCCATTCAGTTACATCTACGACGTTCTGTATGGAAAGCTGTCTGATGTCTGGGGCAAAATACGTTATTACAGAGTGTAACACCGGGTCTGGGACTCGGGTTCTCTGTTGTAACGCATCATCATTAGTCCTATGTACGTATGATGTAACATTGTGGTTGGACAATCGGGATTCATAGACGGTACTCGTGGCTACTCAGGGAATCATTCGATATGTCATGGGTACCATTACTATGTTACAAAAAGTGCTATAGCCAATTCATGTCATGTCATGTCATGTTTATGCGTATGAAATGAAATGATTTTCGAAAGTTTTATGATACATACATTACGATCATGTCTCACAAGTCTCCTAGTGCCCCTAAGTTATGACTCTCGTAGTACGAGGCCCAGTATGATTAAAGAACAGCAAGAAACAAAACCAAAAAGATTGCACCCAAGAATGATACCGACTATATGCTAAGATAAGGATGGTCAAAGAAAGAATCTGTTTAATTTATGACGCTCTTTATTTATGATATTCTTCTCTTACATGATATCTGTCGGATTTACTGTACTGTTTACCTTTGTTGATTTCTTCACCGTTATCTCCATACATGTGGTACATATGATATCTGTGTTACACTTCACTGTATTATCCACTACCCCAGTCCCCATGCATGATCTATATGACCTTAGGCACTACCAACTCTTCGAAAACCAATTGGTGATAGGAGATACGCATACCTTAGCCTTGTAGTGCATTCAACACACACAAGCATCCACGAAATTCGACTGTGACTTGGCCCATGCGGCCTACACACCATGGGACCATTGCTGCACCCAACAATCTCCCCCTCAGCAATTGCTCCTGCTGGGAATCGAACCCATAACCTTGGCTCTGATACCACTTGTAGGACCTCAGGCGCTACCAACTCTCCCAAAACCAATTGGTGATAGGAGATGTGCATACCATAGCCTTATAGTGCATTCAGCACACACAAACGCCCATGGCGTTCGACTATGCCTTGTCCCACACAGCCTACGCGCCACGGGACAATTGCTGCACCCAACATAAACCACTTGACGAATCTAGGCAGAAATACTTGCTGAGCGATCCGTTATCGCTCACCCCTTTATTTTACCGTGCAAACCCACATGACCCCGAGTCAGAATTCATAGAGGATGAGCCACGAGACTAGGTGTGGTGAGTTGACTATTAGCCAGCAGTGACATCTTTTGTATTTTGATATTTAGCTCTATACTCACGATATTTTGTACCAGTGATATACTGATGACACTAATTCGGATGTATTAGTCTGTACTTCCGTCGATGTTTTTCCGCTTATGTTACTTTCCTTCCGCTATTCGATACATGCGATGATGATATGTATATAAATGTTATCGACGCCTTGTACTTCTTGTAGTACAGTACGGCGGGTGCACCGTGTCGAGACCCTAGTCTCGGGCGGGGCGCTACATAAATAGTAATAGGTTTAGGTAGTTTCCTAGTAAAATTATGGGTGGTATAAGTAAGGTTAGTCTCTAGCTTAAATTGCTATCCTTTATCCTCTTATTTCAATTCAATTTAACTAGGATAACTTCTATCCCTATTTTTGTTATTTCCTTTTTATCCCCCTTTTTTTCTTCTATTTCCTTTTATTTACTTTATTTTATATATATATGTACATACATATGTATATATATTTTCTTACCTTATGCCCCGGGTCATGGGGCATAACACAAATTCTTCAAATCCTTCTCCACGCTATAAATATACACCTAACAACGTCTATATAGTGTACACCAAGGACATAACAATTCAAGTTTTTCAACTTTTCTCCCCAAAAATTTTCTTATACTCTTTTTCTCAAACTTATCTCATTCTATTACTAGTGAAATTATGTTGCATCTCATTCCATTACTAACAAAATAGTAAAACACAATCATCAGATACTATACAACACTTCTCTTACCATATTTGCATTTATAGTGTATTAGTCAATTGCTCTTTTGAAGGCAGAAATAAAAAAATCTAAAGAGCTAAGTAGTTTTTGGAAGAAAACATTGAATTTTATAGGAGAGTTTGGGAGAAAATGAATCATACTTGCGTATTGGATTTCATAATTTGTTTTTTCTCTTCATGCCAATGCTATTACAATACAAC
The DNA here is from genome assembly GCA_036186865.1 of Eustoma russellianum. Classification (NCBI taxonomy): domain Eukaryota; kingdom Viridiplantae; phylum Streptophyta; class Magnoliopsida; order Gentianales; family Gentianaceae; genus Eustoma; species Eustoma russellianum. The sequence goes on along the minus strand of AP025041.1, from coordinate 41,977,031 downwards.
AAGGAGCTTTCCATTCATTAAAGTTGTTCCTAGTAGAAAGCTCTTGAAAAGAACCCTTTTGAAACATTTTCTGGAAGCAGTCCACATCAGATACATTTTACCAACTAGAATCTTTGTGGCAGAAAATTGAACCCCAACCCAAAAGAGTTATTACTGCTCCAGCCCCAAGAAATTGCATAGAGGATGTAAATCAGGAGTCAGTGACATCTTAGACTGGGTGAGATTTTACGCAGTTACCCACACAAGGTGCCCCCCCACAAACCAGGCCTTTGGCCTAGCAGCAGAGGAACACCCACCCTGTGCGCTTCTCTGGATTCGAATTCATGACCTCTTTGTGGAAATCCCCAACCCAAATACCAACTGGACTATGCACTGGGGCTTACCAACAAGAATCTATCTCGATGTATTCTCTAATTATCAAGTTTCATTACATGCAGATTTTCATAGATTTCTGCTGTGTTAAATTCTGGTGCATTTTGAGTTTTCAATTTAATGTAATCACAAACATTATTTTTGAACTTTCATTAGCTAAACTATCTTTATAGCGTTTCCGTTTTTCTGTTTAATTTTTTCTTCATACTGTCTTTGTGATGTCTTATTCACGGGATTATGGCGTGTTTGACACTAATGTCTTCAATTTTCTTAATTCAAACACGTTCTACTATGCCTACACCGTTATATACGGTGTAAACAAGAAGTTCTTCCGACGTGATTGATAAAAGCTTCCTGGAAACCCATCCGGACATGGCACAGTACCACCATCCATTGATATTACCACCGCTTTTACCTCCTCAAATTATGGTGGATAAATAAGGTGTACATTCCCTATCAGGGATGACATGTGAGAGCATGTCCATGAGATGAGTGTGTGTGTATATATGAATACGTAACGTCGAATGTAGAAAAGAAAAAGATAATCACGTGAGGTATAAACGTATGACAAACTATGATTAAAGGTACTTGGGCAAAAGGATGGAAACAATACAGGTTTTTGAACCAAAAACGTAAGAAACTAAGAACAGGAAGATAAGTCTAAAGAAAACATGTATCTGATACAAAGATCACAAATCTTCCCTTATTGTCCTACATTCCACCCTATGTTTCTGCATCTCTATTGATGGATGGAGAAAACTGGAAAGATAGTCAAACTAATTGCACACCAAAGCAAAAGGAAGACCTTTTGCTCAGTTCGCGTGTTTATAAATAACGTGTAGCTTTTCTGCAGTGCTGATTCCATCTGGAGTTATCGGCTCGCATTGCATGGTGCTACCTCTACAAGGACAATTAATTTCATCGGCACTGAATTGTTCTGCGTCAGGGTCATCATCGCAACCAACATTGCATATAGCCTTTTCAACTCTTCTTGAAGCCGTTGTGAGCAGCCGCCTCTCATCATATTTTTAGGTCGTGCTTGTCATGTGTGTATTTATGCTGCCCTGTGCACTAGCTGCCCAAGAATAGAAAGAAATTGTGCCACAGAGATATAACATTAGAAAACAGAGGAGATAGCAGGGTAGATAAATTGTTGCAGGAAAAATGGCTTACGAATTTCATGGTTACACACATGAGGTAATGATACTTACTGTTGATGGCCAACAAGAAGAAAATGAAGTATATTATCTTCGCCATACTCTTCCTGTTACGCAAAACCCGAAATGCCTCACCAAATTCTGATATATTTGAACAGAGATATTTGTTTGCGAAGTTGAGATTCAGCTTATATAGCTGAATGGTTTCTGCTAGCGTATGGTTGTTTAATGGACTCTTCAAGAGATGACAATAGTATCTCTCCAAAATATAAAATCAATGGCCATCTCCCATTTGTCGCTAAGAAGAGAGGTATCTACGGATCCCTTTCTCCTTATTTAAAAATGATGGGTTTCAAAGCTAAATGAAGAAATTAATGACTTTTTCTGTGGAATGGACATCATTATTGTCTGGGAATTCAAAGAACACGTCAATGCTCAACCAAATGGACTAAAATACTATTTTTTTTCATATAAAGAAATACACAAACATGTCATTTTAACTTTTTGCACAAATCACATGCATGGCTTAGTCTGTAAAATATTCGTCAGTTCCTAGATGTGTTAAAATATGTTCCAGAAAACATTTATCTTATTGTGCTTCTTCTTCATGCAACAATCCAGCTGAACAATGCATGCGTAGAAAGAAAATTCCATTGCAACTCATTTCAAAACGAATTCCGTCTGTTTGCCCAAAGACTTTGGAATCTCTATGATTAATTGACACCAAACGATCATTGCCTTCATTCTAGAGTTGGATCTCCCCATTTGCGTAAAATCTTTCAATCTTTTGAAATTTTTTTGAAATCTTGTTTGTATAACAAAACCCTCCAATCATCAGAACATGTCAATACGCATTGGAGTCTCCAAATTTTATCTTTCGACAATTGTACTCTCTTTTTAGATGATGAAATTTAACATTTAACTGAAGTAAAATGATATTTGTAGGATCTACTGTCATACCCTCGTTTTTCTTCTTATTGCCAATATAGACTAATGTAGCATACTATGTATAAATAATAATATAATTGACCTTTGTTTTATGATCATAGAATTATTGTAATTTAAGTAAATGGGAGCAAAATACCTAAGAAATAGTAAAAGGTAAATAAAAAGTTATAAGATAGAATGGTAATGCAACAAGCATGTGAATAATCAAATCAAAATGTAAATAGGATACAAACATTTTGTTCCACAAAATAAAAGAAAAAAATGGGACATAAGAAATTATTTTATTATACATGGAAAAAAAGAAATGCATGCACGAGTGTGTGAAATTTCGGCCATGGTAGCCATGAACATGTGTAAATTGTATATTTGGTAAAAATGAGCCTCAATATGTATGTATGTAGTCTAATTTATTGGAAAATATTTCCTTCGACCATGTATAATTCTCAGATTCAGGCCACCCAAAAAGGGTGGTCCGCTTCCGAATAAAGAATGGATACATTTGTTAAAGGTTAAGCATACGGAATAGTGAAAACTTTGTGTTTATATGTACTTTTATATGATTATGGAACTTAATGTGTAAATTGTTAAAATCTGGACATTATATGGATTGATACATAGAATTGTATGGACATGGATCATGATGCACGTCACATTGCGAAAAACATTTGTTTTAAGCATGGAAAATTGCATATTGCATTGTTTGCGAAATCACGAATCCACCGCAGATGGGATATGGATATGGGCTGGACTCGGACCAGATATGGACATGGACTGGTCTTTGATTAGATATGGATATAGATATCAACTGGTCCCTGGCCAGATATGAACATGGACATGCATTGCATTATTTTATAACATTTGCATCATTATTGCATCATCATGGATCATAGAAATCATATGGATCTGGATTACCATGGAATATGTTATGGACATAGATTATCATAGATTATAGAAATTACATGGATATGGATTGACATGGAAAACATTATGGACTTAGATTGGACTTTTATGTTATTTATATTGATCTTATTTATGGACTTATTATAAAGAATGTGCTCAGCGTTATTTTTGAAATGGGGACGGATATGTATGTTCTTGTTTTATTATGTAAATTATTTTAGAACCCCGTCTCCGTGTGTTTGATCCCGTAGAAGATCTAAGGGGTCTACTTGTTGGGCGATTTTGTTGGGCGATTCGTCAATCGCTCAAACGTTTCTATCTAAATAATTTACAGATAACAGAGATCGGGGCACAATATACGTAGAGGACGAACCGGAGATAGGTCATCCGTGACTTGAGACGTAGGCACCCAGACTTGCTCTTAGTTATTTATGTTTTGATGGATTTGTACTACGGACTACGTTGGAGACTTTTGCATTTTGTATGGACTATTTATCTCAGGTTGTATTTTGAACATTTGAAAATTATGTAATGTTTATATTATGATGCTTCCGCTATCTCAGTCCACGTGTTATATTGCCACGTGAATTCGATTGGTATCGACGCTTTGTACTTCTTTTAGTAGAGTACGGCGGGTTACCATTCCAAGATTACAAGGCGCTACATCACAGTAACTTCGTTCATCATAAATGAACAAGCCGGACGTCTGACATCTGGCCGGAAGGGTCACTAGCCTTCTTTTTTCATTTTCATTTTAAAAGAACATAATGTTAATTTTAAAGATTCTCTATTCAAGTGGCATAACAGGCTAGTACGAAGAAAATAACTAGGTAGAATGTTAGAAGTTAAAAGGCGTTTCTCCATGGCCATCGTCATCCTTGGGACTGAAGAATAGGTCCAAAGGAAACATGTATCTGATCCAAAGATCACAAATCTTTCCTTATTGTTCTACATTCTGTTGGAAATATAGGGTAGAGACATAGAAAGTCAGACTATTGATGAAGCTAACAACACAAACAGAATTACAAAGAAAATAGTGGTGAACATCAAAGAAATATTTATCTAAAAGATGAAGTTTCCTTGGTAGATACATTAGATTGTAGAAGAGAATTATAAATGTATGGAAGACCAAACATAAAGAGATGTAGAAAGAATAAAAAAATATAGTCGAGATGCAAAAATGTTACTGTTCTTAAAGCAATTTCGCTTCCACAAGTGAACAAGGTAGACTACGCGGCAAATGCTCCCCATGATATAGCAACTCCTTCCTTTCGTTTACGCTACAAGATAAAGATTAAACTTTTCTATTTGAAGTGTTTAATACTGGGGAAAGACGAAAAAAAACAAGAAAGAAGCTCTTCAGGTTTTTACAAAAGAGTCAAAAAATTGTTTTTCAATGATCCTTTCAAAGTATGTCTAAACCTTGTGAAGTATATTGAAAGTATATTTCCATAATATTTTGATCCTTGTATTCATAGACTTCAAATCACAAGAAAGAAATTAATTTGACACTTATCTGCATAATTTGACTTACAAAGTTAGTTTATAGCCGTACAAGATTGAAACAGGCTGTCTCAAATTGCAAAGGTTGCTCCATTTCAGCAAAAGACATCACAAATTTTCTGCGGTCTTAGTCGACCAAATGCTGAATTCGAAAATTTTAAACGGCATAACTCAAACCTCATCAGGGAACTCAGACCAAGCATTTGGTAAATGGCTTCACCAAACATTCGGTGGCGCGTTCGATGACTGGACAAAAACTTCAGAATTTGACAGAACATAGAGACCGCATTCAGACCTCAAGAAGGAATATAAGATGTTCATGAAGGAATATGAAGAGAATTGCTAAAATTACCATTGTGTGCCCTACCAAAAAAAGAAGAAGAAAACTAAGTTGAGTAGTGAGATCACTGATACCCAACTTCTACAACACTGAATCAAACATTCTTTCGGTGATTGTCTTTGTGCAGTGAGAACAACAATTCACGAAAACCACCCTTTGTCTGGTGCTTCTCGCTTGGACTGAGCAATATACACCTCCTTGAAGCTTGTTTGTGATCCAAGAACGGAAATCCACCCCTGGTACGTGTCTTCAAGATGGAAGGATTCGATTCGCCCATACCGTTTGCTCAAGACGTTGATATAGAACCTAGTTTTGATCGATGATAGAAAAACACAAGGAAGAACCTTGGCAACATACTTTGGCCAAAAATTATACTTTTTCCTTGAATATTCTGAGTTTTCAGGCTGCGGATCTCGTTGACATATAACGCAAGTGATAAACCTAGTTTATGAGAGATATGATAGGTCTTCTATTTGGATTTCTATCTCCTCAGCATCTGATCAACATTGCACAAGATATCTCGGTTTTCTAGAGGCCAAATTTGTCAATAAGGTCTTCTAGATAGTCATAGCCTAGATGTCTAGTTTCCATAGCATCTTGAATTACCTCAAAACAACAATGGATGAGTGAGTTATGGCCAAAATACCGAGACATGGTCATCCTATGAAAAACCCTACTTTTTAGGTATTTTTCCCAAATTTGAAAAGCCTATTTTCCTATCTTTTAACTAACGTTTTCAATATTTAAAAAATCTAAAAATATGTAAAATGACTAAACGTTTTGAACACATTTGTATCGTTCTTTTGCCTTTCTTGCATATTTACGGTTTCAGATTTGTCTACACATTTTCGATCAACTCTATCAACAATTTCAGCTTCATGTTCCACATCATTTTCATGCATATTAGTATCATTAGCATGCAATCCACTTTCAATGTGTTTATACAATTAAATGGTAGCCGTAGGAACATCAGGTTCAACTTCATGTATATCATAGGCAGCAACTTGCAAATCATTTTCAATAACATTTGGATTACTAGAAAATTCAAGCTCAACATGAAAATCTTTACTATTATGCATGTTAAAACCTAAATATTTAGCGTAATCCATGAATTCTTAACGTTCCAATTTACTCTCTATGTGTTTTGCCATATAATACATGTCATCGAGAGTTTCAAACCTATCATGCACCATTTTATCAGCAACATTTTTATTCAGGCTAGCAATTAATCTAAGCATAACTAATTCCTCGGGTTCTTTATGTACGCTCTGCACAAGTCATCTAACATCTCATTATAATATTGACGTACAGTTAGACTAGCTTGGAAGCAAGATTCATACCTTGGAGTCTTGTTACGTCAACGACTTGCACATATGCCATTAGAAAGACTGAATTTATGCATACACTTTTTAAGCTTATAAATGTCATTTTTGATCCATCCATTACATCCGAAGTACTCATGCTGAAACAAGACATAAAACAAAAAAACTAACATAAAGAAGAAAGAGACTTGATTATGTTAGTATACACAAAAAAACTGATTTTTGTGCCTTCCATGCTCGTGTTTAGATTCACTCAAGTGGATTTTACCTCCTCTCGTTGAATCTTAGAATCACTGAAGCCTTTTTCCACTCTACTAGTGTTTCTCTCGAGATTACAAATTAGAGTCAATATTAAGTCGAGCGATCATGTTGGGGTCTTTAGACAGCTTGTATTCTTCTTCAAGGGGATGTATATCACTTAATATGGCATCCAAGACAATATACGGTCACACACAAATAGGTCAAACTAAGAATCAAAGAAATGCAAACCGAAAGAATATGTAGCGACTGGGCCAAAGTATCACTAAGGGGTTGCTTTGGACAATCCTTAGTCAAACTTGGTCAAGTGTGGAATCAAAAACTACAATCCTAATGGTCTAATATGCACAAAAACTTTCCAAGTATGTGTAGGGAAGTTTAAGCAAATTTGAGGTTGTGTAATTTTTGGTGCTTTGTGGGTGCAGTTTCGGTTTTTAATGGAAAACGTATATGTACCGAATCTTTTTCTGGAAATTTCTATATAATTCAAAAGTAGACAGAGTAAAATGCCTTTTGAATGACTCAATTGCGATGTGTATGCACAAAGTTCTCGAATTTACTTTCTTTTCTTTTTTCCGCTTTTGATTTTCCAAGAACTTGTTCAATTCAAATTTTCTTACTTTTCTTGCTTCAAGAGCATAATATATGTGATATTGTTTTGATTTTTTTTTGAAGAAAGTTGTCCTGCAAACTTTCAAGACCTTTCCTTGCACAAGTTGCACAATTTTTGCTCTATTTGGAGGCTGTTTTGTTTATCCTTCAGCTTGGAACTGTTGGGATTAAGGTTAGGTGAAATTTATGGGCTGTAAGTGAGGAATTTTGTGATGAGAAAAGGTGCTGTATGTTGGGGATATAGTGTAAATGGTTTGAAGATCAATTAGGGTCTCGTATGGAGCGGCCGAAAGCTAGAGTTCTTGGTGTTGTTGAGTTGAAAAGTTGGTTTTTTGGTGCTGTGGAATTTTTGGCTAGGGTGCTGGAAACATTTTTATGCAAATATATTCCATCAAGAATCACAATTATTCAATCACAAACACAACCAAATCAACTAAGAGCTTCAAACAACAAGAATTAATACAAGACATGGTAGCAATTAGGCAAATTTGCAAACTTTATAATGTGGCTGAATTTATTCAGTTAGATACAAATTCCTAGGTTCAAGACAGAAAACTTAACACAAATATCATGTAGGTTACGCTCCAATTAAGGAGGAAATCCAATTTAAGACAATCAAGAAAATGAAAACAAAAAGAATACAAACTATTTTTATGCGGATGTATGTTTTTGGTGCGAACAGAATTTTTTTGCGATGGTTTTTGTGTACGGTTTGAGATGATGAATGGAAAGAATGGAAAATAAGAATCAGAACAAGTAAAATTGTATCTCTGATACCAAATTGATGTATGCTCCAAGCAAGAGAATGGATATTTCCTTGGTTCTAACATGTCTTTCACAAGAAACCTATGTGGTGAAAAGAATGTTTCACGAAAAGCACCCTTGGCCATATGCTTCTCACTTGCACTGAGCAATATCCACCTCTTTGAAGCTTGTTCGTGATCCAAGAACTGAAATCCACCCCTGATACGTGTCTTCAAGATGAAAGGATTCGATTTCTCCACAACCTTTGCTCAAGATGTTGATATAGAACCTAGTTTTGATCGATGATCAAAGAAAACACAAGGAAGAACCTTGCAAACTGCCTTTGGCCCAAAATTATACTTTTTCATTCAATATTCTGAGTTTTCAGGTGCTAACCTTGTTGACATATAACCCCTACAAGTGACAAACCTAGTTTACAAGAGATAGGATATATCTTCTATTGGATTTCTATCTCTTCAACGTCTGACCAACATTGCACGCGATATCTCGGTTATTTAGAGGCCGAATCTTTCAACGAGGTCTTCTATGCTAGTTTGCATAGCATCTTGAATCATCTCAAAACAACGTTGGATGAGTGAGGTGTGGCTAAAATACTGAGACGTGGTCATCCTGTGAAAAACCCTACATTTTAGGCTTTTTCTCAAATTTGGATAGCCTATTTTCCTATCTTTTAACTAATTTTTTAATGTTTAAAACAATCTAAAAACCTGTAAAATGACTATAGAATATATTACACAAAGTCTACAACGTTTACAAGACAAATAGGTCGACAATAAGGTCATGCAAACATCACGGACATGCTTCCTCTCTCTCAACCCTCTACATATCCTCTTCTTGCGATTCACTCCTTTGACCTCATCATTGATTCTATGGTGTTGTGGCGGATTCTCTGAAATGCTTATCACTGTATTGTTATCACATATTAACTGAGTCGATAGTCTCGGAGAAAATCCAATCTCGTGCATCAACTTCTTCAACCAAAAAAAAATCTCCGAACACCTTTTGCGATTCCCATAAGCTTCATTTCTACACTTAATAACTGTGCTCCTCCACGTGACCAAGTCATCCCCGACTAGAGCAAAGTATATGAAGTGCACTTTCTATCACTAGGATGGTCTCCCTAATTAGCATAAGTATACACTTCAATGTCTAAGTGTCCATTTTTTATGCCCCTTCTTGGTATCTTTTCAAATACCTCACTATCCTCATTGTTGCTTTCACATGACCTTCATTTGGTATTTCTTTGTTAGGCATGGAAAGTTAATTTACTATTCGTGTGTATCGATCAATAGTTTACTCAATCTGTTCGCCACTCTTCATAATGAATATTTCATATTCCTTTATGAGCATTAGCTTTTTGGCCACTCTCACATCCAAAGTTTGATGATTCTCCGCTTTATGAAAGAATTGCTAAAATTACAATTATGTTCCTTACAAAAAGAAAAGAGGCTAGTGTCCCTTCTCGCCCGATGTCTGACGTCTGACTTGTGCATTTATGATGAATGAATTTATTGTTTTGATTTGTAGATCTTATATGCATCATTTTTCTTCAGTGGAATGTTAATTTCATCATCGAAAAAGAGATTACAATCGAAACACAAGAAAACCTTATGTCAAAATTATCGAATGCTCCACTGAACTAAGGATTAGCATTCGGCAATTCAAATCACTGAATACAGAAATAGTCATCTCTAAGCGTTCAGTTAGATAAATTATAAATTCAAATTTAGTCAAAGAATCAAAAATCAATGTTTGACTAGACTTAAGAACAAACTCAAAAGTTTGAGTTCGCCATTTGGTTTCACCATATGTTTGATTATAAGTTCGATGACAAAATAGAGAATTAAAGGAAAAGAGACCGGTCTAAGGACCAAACACATAAATGAGTTCAGTGATGACCATCGAACCTTGGGTGCGAGTTCGGAGACGAAAAAATTCGTTATGACATAATTTTAAGACTAAAAAAGACTGTATCTCTCTCCTGGCTATTCCATACTGATTGCTCATTGATTTCCAACGTCTCCAATGCTATTTGCATGTTTTCACATCATACAAGCATCTAGGTTACAAATCTTCACCCACAATGGGGAAAAGATTTGTTGGAGATAAATTGAATTGTGGAAGCAAAAGTAATGGAGAAAGACAAATGGGCAAGGCTGGAAAAATAAAATTGAAGACCTCTATATATACAAGTATATTTGAAGAGGCAATACAAACTTTCACGTTTTTCATGCTTCATCCCCCAATGATATCAAAATATCTCAAAGTGAAAAAGTAATTAAAGCTTATTAAACTCTTGTTGATTGTCTTAATTGTTAAATTGTGAGAATTTCAAAGTCTAACACCATATGAATTAAACATATTTGATCTCTTGCTTGTGATTTGACTTGTGTTGGGAGAATCATTTCATTTCTTCTTTCATAACTTATTTGGTAAAAGTTCTTATGTAGAACTATTTTTGAATTCGTGAAAAAGCAAGCAGACTAGTTCTAAGGCTCTTACTTGTAGTTGTTGTAGAAATTGCTATTGCACAAGTAGTTTTAGTTGTGGTACTAGTTCTTGTTTGCTATTGAAAGTAATAAGAAAGTTGTCGTTGAAAATCTACTTTGGAAACAAAGTTGTAGTAGGGTAGAATCAAGCAGATTCAACCACTCTAAATTGTGCACCTGCATTCACTATCTCTCGTTTGCTTTTTTCTTGTTTTGACGAGTGCTTTGAGTTGGAACGAGCAAAATCAAAAAACCCAAAAATTGCTCATTTTAGGATCTGCAAGGCACCACTAGAAGGGAGGGTTGAATAGTGGGTGCGGAAAATTTGGTTTTTAAAATTGTTTTAGACCAAAAACCCAACTTCTGAAAACAGTTTCTGTTTTCAGGACCAATTCTGAAATGTTTTGAAAACTAGGTTACAGGTCTTCAAAAATTCTGAAATTTGGAGAGATCTTAGTCTCAGATGTTCTGGGTATCTCCTAGACATTTCAGATTAAAATTCAACCTTTAACCCCTTTAAAAATCATTTGTGGTCAGATTGCGCAAATCTGCCAGAAACGGTAGTCTGATTTGAAAAATTAATTCCAATTAAACCGTGAGTCCAAATGCTCTGAAAATTTAATGACACACCCCTTATTATGTTTATTTAATTGGGTTGAAACAGTTTGGAAAATTCTTTTGGCAATTTAGTCAAATATGTTCAAAGTCTCAACCTTTGCAAGCCTGAAAATGAGACTGCACTAGTCTCAGAACTTTTGACGTTTGGATGACTTATACTTGTCCAAAAGGGTTGAAACTTCCACCAAAGGAACCTTAAAACGTGTGGCTATGTTTCTGAAAAGTTTCATGATTTTTGAAGTTTGTTTACTATTTTTAAGAACGTGATGAAAATGATGCACTGTGCTGGACACTGAAAGTAAGTGCTGAAAAGTAAAGAACACAAGGAATTTTATATTGGTTTGGTTAAATCAACCTACTCCAGTGTTCGAGGACACCTTCCTCGGTTATCACTAATTACAAAACAACAAACAACATCTTACCACACAGGGTTGATGGAGTTACACAACAACTCCAACCTTTTTCAAACCTTGTAAGTGATTACAACGATCACGAACACCACCACCTAGTGGATGCAAGATTGATCACACCTTGATCAATCTTTCACAACAATATAGAGTGTATGGTGGTATAGATGAAGCTTATTCAAGATGTATGAATATGAATACACTAGGCTTTAAGAGAGAAGAAGAAAGAAAGTGTAGAAGAAGAAGTAGGCACGTTTTTGCTCTTGGAAACTTGTAAGACTTGTCTTGTATTTTGTTTGTTCTCCTTCTTCTCTTTTTATCAACATGTGGCCGCCCCCTCCTTTCTTTTCTTCCTCTTGAAAATTATCTTTTAAGTCCTTGGAAGAATATCTTGCATCATTATGACATTCACTTGCTTACTTGGCAACTCCTCATTGGATGATCATTAAGGCTTTGCTTACTTGGCACTCATTGATTGGATGAAAGTTGTCATCATTTGATGACTAGATAAATCTGAAAATAACACTTAAGAACATGTGTCAATTCGCCATAAAAATGTTATCATAGGTCACATAATAAATTCTATAAAATTTCCAAGGCAATTCATCAACATTTCCTTCATAAATTTTGGCCACCTTGATTCTTCCATATGCTGAAATTTTCAGCATGTGCACTATCCAAAATACATTCAAATTCTTGCCATGTTGGTATAGATTATTCCCTTGAAAATGAAAAATCAAATATGCTTAATTTCAAGACAAAAATTTGGCCATATACATTTCAACACATGCTAAAATTTTCAGCATGTGCGATATTTCAAATTATCATCACATTATTTCCACAATATTTTTAAAACATTGCCATTTTATCTTTCAATCAATGCATATAATTCAAAGAAGTACATATGGCACAATTAAGCTCCAAAATTTGGCCAACTCAATGCACACATGCTGAAATTTTCAGCATGTGTTACAAATGTGACAGAATTTAAAATGTTACCTTGTGTAGCTCCTTTCTTTATGTCACCAACCTTGTATACTTCATTCTTGGCCAATCAAGATGCCAAAAAAGCTCCACATATGCTCTAACAAGGCTGAAGTGGCGTGTGATGATAGTTGCACATGTGCTGAATTTTATTTTTGCAAACTTTGTAAAATAGTGCACAATAATTATACACATATGGTATATTCCAATCAGCCCTTAATTGATTTTTCTAGAACACTTTAGAATTTATAGAGTATGTAAAAAGTGTCTAGATACATGTTATATTTCATGCCAAAAATGTTCCATGCGTCGTGTTCGTAGAAAACCAAATTTTTAACTTTTGTCAATTACGCAATTTTTCTCCCATTGAATTCAAACTTTTTGCACATGTTATATATATTATGTCACACTTAATATACATAGAATAACTTGAAAATTCAGCTCTAATTGCTGAAGTAAGTGGCGCCCCATGTGACAAATGTTGAATTTGAAACCTCCACAATTTGGCCTTAATTGGGGGTGGTTTGTGTGTGCCAACATGGAATGATTTTGTGGATGAAAATAAGATATAGACCACGAAATTTCTGGTCATTTTTGAAGTGTAGGAGCTGGACATCTATATATGGCAAGTACATGATACGTTGGCAAAGTTTCGGTATTCACCCGATACGACAATTTTTGGTTTAGAACCTTGTAACGTGTCGTAATAATTTTGTCATCACCATGATTTATATCATAAGATATAAGACCTGAATATACTCATAAATATGAGGTAAATATAGTGGTGTGACTTTAACGTACGTTTGTAAAATGTATAACGTGTCGGTAGTACGTTGGAATATATGTGTATAGTGCCTTTTAAAAAAAATCTGAATATATATATATATGTTAAAAGGTGTGTATAAAGGAGAGGAGAAAACTTTCCATTCTTCAATTTGTTGTCTTTGTGCCTTCTTCAAATATATCACCTTTTAATGAACTACTTAGTTCATTTAACTAAGTACTTCACTTAATGAACTAGTTTAGTTCATTAATGGTGGCACCTGAAAATAGTTCAAACACAACAAATGTTCGCCATTTGACGTAAGCTTTAAAGCTTCAAGGCCCGTTAGTACGACAACATTATATATGAACTATGTAAGGCAGGTTTCATGCAAAAATGTGTCAAGTCATAAAACGTGTCATGCATTTCTTTGGTACACGTTATTTAAATCATGTATTTTGTAATCACTCAAACCCCTTTTTCTCTACATTCTCCCCCTTTTGATGATTTACAAAGTAACCTAAGTTCATGATTTAAGTTTTTTCGCTCCCCCTCCAATCATGCACAAATTCAAATTTCGAATTTTCTCCCCCTTGATTTGTGCAATCAATCTCTCTCTCCCCCTTAAATCATGCATTCTCTCACCCTTTATTTTGGAAAGGCAATCAAAAATGCATGTAAATATGGAAAGAGATATCAAATCAAATCAGCAGAAGTCATGCCTAATTTAGAACGAAGATTTTCATACGTGGCCTGATTTAGTGCCTTAGTGAAAATATCTGCTACTTGTGCCTCTGTGCGTATGTGATCTATGATAATATCACCATTGTTGACGTGATCACGAAGGAAGTGATAGCGGACTTCTATATGCTTTGCCTTAGAATGTAGAACGGGGTTCTTAGATAAGTTTATGGGGCTCATACTATCACAATATATAGGAATATGATTTACCGTAATCCCAAAGTCAGAGAGTTGTTGTTTTTAGCCATAGTAATTGTGCGCAACAAAGACTAAGTGCCATGTATTCAGCTTCAGTGGTGAATAAGGCTACGCTTGCTTGCTTTTTAGAAAACCATGAAATAAGTGAATTTTCTATAAATTGACAAGTGCCACTCGTGCTTTTCCTATCTATTTTACATCCACCATAATCTGCGTCAGTATAGGCATGCAAATTAAATTCACAATCTTTATCATACCAAATGCCTAAGGTGGGTGTGTGCTTAATATATCGAAATATTCTTTTCACGGCATTGTAGTGAGACACTTTAGGTTGACTTTGAAAACATGCACACATACATACACTAAACATGATATCAGGTGTACTAGCAGTAAGATAGAGCAAAGAGCCAATCATAGACTTATATAAAGCATTATCAAAGTCCTTTCCATGTTCATCTTTATCTAGTTTAGTGGTGACGCTCATAGGGGTGGGGACAGTTTTAAATTCTAAAAATTGAACTTTTTAATAATATCATTTATATATTTAACTTGGCTTATATGTATACTTTTACTTGTTTGTTTAATCTGCAAACCAAGAAAGTAATTCAATTCACCAACCATAGACATTTCAAATTCGGATTTCATGCAAGTTTCGAAATCTTCAACAAGTTTATGAGAGGTGGAGCCGAAAATGATGTCATCAACATAAATTTGAATGATTAGAAAATCCGTTTTATCTTGTTTGAAAAATAGAGTACTATCTATAATGCCTCTTTTAAAACCATTTTCTAAGAGAAAAGTAGCAAAACGATCATACCATGCTCTAGGTGCTTGCTTTAAACCATATAGTGCCTTCTTTAGTTTGTACACGTGATCGGGGTGTTTCAAATCTTCAAAACCTGGTGGTTGTTTCACGTGTACTTCTTCTTATATAAATCCATTCAAGAATGCACTTTTCACGTCCATTTGATAAAGTTTAAAACCTTTCATGCAAGCAATAGCAAGTAAAAGTTGTATGGCTTCTAAACGTGCTACGGGTGCAAATGTTTCATCATAATCTATTCCTTCTTCTTGGTTATATCCTTGTGCTACAAGTCTAGCTTTGTTTCTAACAAATTTTCCTTCTTCATTCATTTTATTTCTAAACACCCACTTTTTACCTATTATAGTCTTATCTTGTGGTCGTGGAACTAAATCACATACATCATTTCTTACAAATTGATTAAGTTCATCATGCATATCATCAATCCAAGAAGAATCACTCAAAGAACCAAACAAATTTTTAGGTTCAATTTCGAATAACATGGCATGAAATTGATTTACTTCATCCGGATTTATTCTTCTACGTGGTTGCACATCGTGAGTGATATCGCTTATAATGCGATCGTGTGGGTGATCTCTATGCCATCTTGGTTGATTATTTTCTACGTTCTCATGTATTTCTAAGTGATCATGCATTTCTAGTCTATCATGCGTGCCATTATCATCATTCAACATGGGTTTTAATTTAAAATCATCGTCATATTCTTTATCTTTATCAATCTCACCAAATTCATTAAACTCCACATGAATGGATTCCAGAATTTGCCTAGTGATGGGATCATAACATCTATATGCTTTTGAATTCATAGAATACCCAACAAATATGCATTCAATTGATTTAGATTCAAAATTATCTAAATTATCTTTCGTATTTAAAACAAAGAATTTGCAACCAAACACACGAAAGTAATCGATTTTAGGCATGCGATCATTTAATATCTCATAAGCCGTCTTATTTATTTTCTTTCTAATAGACAAGCGGTTAACTATATAGCATGCGCAATTTGCGGCTTCTGTCCACAAAAATATAGGAAATTTATTTTCACATAACATGGTTCTAGCGATCTGTTGTAGTGTCTTATTCTTTCTTTCTACTACTCCATTTAGTTGTGGAGTTCTAGGTGGTGAAAACTCGTGTTTGATTCCTTTTTCTTCGCAAAATGCAATCATGTCCTTGTTTTTAAATTCACCGCCTCTATCGCTTCTAATATTTTCCACATTTAAACCATATTGATTTTCAAGTTGTTTTATCAATTTTGCAATCTCAATGGAACTATCATCTTTATGTGCAAGAAACAAAGTCCAAGTATAACGAGAAAAATCATCAACAATCACACATGCATAATGACGTCCACCGAGATTCATAGTGCGACTAGGACCAAACAAATCAATGTGTAATAATTCTAAAACTCTAGTCGTGCTTATTTCAGTTTTAGGTTTAAGTGACTCGCGTGTTTGTTTGCCTTTAATGCAAGCTTCACACAATTGAAAGTTGTCTAAATCAAGTTTAGGCAATCCTCGTATTAGGTTCTTTTGTTGGAGTTTTTCAAGTGTAGAAATACCGATGTGTCCTAAACGTCTATGCCACAAGTTAACGTTAGGTTCATTTGACATAAAACACTTAACCTTAGCGTCTAATATGTCATCCATAGAAAGCGTAAAAATGTTTCCTTTCCTTTTTCCTTTTAACACTACTTCTCCATTTTTATTTATTATATTGAAATATGGATGAGTAAAACACACATCAAAACCGTTGTCAATAAATTGTGAAATGCTAAGAAGATTATAGGATAAGTTTCTTACCAAAAAGACGTTGGAGATTTGAAGGGTGCTTGGGCTTCTGATTGTACCTTTTCCGATGATTCTTCCTTCATTGTCTCCAAAGGTCACAGATCCGCCTTTTGTGACATTCTTCAACTTTGTGAACAAGCTCGGGTCACCCGTCATGTGCCTCGAGTAACCACTGTCAAGGAACCATTTGATAGATGTATCTTTTGATGTGTGGGTTTCCTCGTTTGATGCTTTGGATACAAAGCATGCTTGTGCAGTCTCCTCTTATGTATCAGTCTCAGAATCAAATGTGTCACTCCAAGTGGAGGCCTTGAGAGCTCTTCTCCTTTGCTTAGGTTCTGAGACGAGTCTATTTTTGGTCCGATCCTTGTCAAGGTGTTTGTTTGTTTGATTGTCCTTATTAGGGCAGTCATATGATAGATGTCCAAGTTTACCGCATTCGTAGCATTTAACATCCTTGTCATTTGTTTTGTCTTATTTCTTTTAGTGGAAGTAGCCTTAGGTTTGTTTTTAAATGACTTTCTCATGAATTTTCTCAAGCCTTTAGCTAATAAAATTAAGTCATCGTTGTCTGATTCAGAATCACTATCATCTACGTGATCGAAAGAAGTAAAGAAGTATTCATTTGATTTAAATGCAATAGTTTTACCTTGTTTTGATGATGATTCCGATTTCCTTATAGTGAGTTTGTTCTGGTATAGCTTAAGTGATCCAACTAGTTCCTCCATTTTAATTGATTTGGTTTCTTTGTTCTCCTCTATAGCTGTCACTTTAGGGTCCCATTCGGATGGTAAGCTTCGTAATACCTTTTGGACCTTTTCCTACATAGAGAAGGCTTTGCCAAGAGACTCAAGAGAATTGTAAGTGTTAGTCAAGCGTAGATCCATATCAACGATAGACTCATTTGGCAATAATTGAAATGACTCAAGTGTGAACATAAGCATGTTAATTTTGGACTCTTTTACTTGACTAGTCCCTTCGTGTTTCATCTCAAGAATTCTCCACATTTCTTGAGCACTAGAGCAATTAGAAACATAGCTAGATTCACTTTTACTTAGCCCATTTAGAAGTAATTGCATGGCTCTAGCGTTCATGCTCAGTCTCTTTTTATCATCACTAGTATACTCTTGTTTAGGTTTAACAACATCTAGTGTGACTCCATCTACAGTGGATAATTTTGACGGAACAAATGGACCATCTTCTATAATGGACCATAGATCAATATCAATAGCCGTAAGGAAAAGTTTCATTCTTAACTTCCATTGAATAAGACTCACCGTCAAAAAGAGGAGGCCTTTGACTAGACATACCTTCTTGCTCGATTTTGAAGTTTGTGGTTGCCATCTCACTCAGATCGTTGGATCTTTTTGTTGTGAGTGTTCCTGCTCTGATACCACTTTTAGGATTTGCAAGGCACCACTAGAAGAGGGGGTTGAATAGTGGTTGCGGAAAATTTGGGTTTTAAAATTGTTTTAGACCAAAAACCCAACTTCTGAAAATAGTTTCTGTTTTCAGTATCAGTTTTGAAACGTTTTGCAAACTAGGTTACAGGACTTCAAAAATTCTGAAATTTGGAGAGATCTTAGTCTCAGATATTCTGAGTATCTTCTAAAAATTTCAGATTAAAATTCAACCTTTACTCTTTTTAAAAATTGTTTGTGGTCAGATTGCGCAAATCTTCCAGAAACGGTAGTCTGATTTGAAAAATTAATTCCAATTAAACCGTGACTCCAAATGCTCTGAACATTTAATGAAACACCCTTTATTATGTGTATTTAATTGGGTTAAAATAGTTTTGAGAAATTCTTTTGGGAAGTTAGTCAAATACGTTCTCAATCTTTGCAATCCTGAAAATCAGACTGCACTAGTCTCAGAACTTTTGCCGTTTAGATGACTTATACTTGTCCAAAAGGGTTGAAACTTGCGCCAAATGGACCTTAAAACGTGTGGATATCTTTTTGGAAAGTTTCATGATTTTTGAAATTCATTTACTATTTTTAAGAACGTAATGAAAATGATGCACTGTGCTGGAAACTGAAAGTAAGTGCTGAAAAGTAAAGAACACAAGGAATTTTATACTGGTTCGGTTAAATCAACCTACTCCAGTGTTCGAGGACACCTTCCTCGGTTATCACTAATAATAAAACAACAAACAACACCTTACCACACAGGGTTGATGGAGTTACACACCAACTCCAACCCTTTTCAAACCTTGTAAGTGATTACAACAATCACGAACACCACCACCTAGCGGATGCAAGATTGATCACACCTTGATCAATCTTTCACAACAATATAGAGTGTATGGTGGTATAGATGAAGCCTATTCAAGATCTATGAATATGAATACACTAGGATTTAAGAGAGAAGAAGAAAGAAAGTGTAGAAGAAGAAGTAGGCACGTTTTTGCTCTTGGAAACTTGTAAGACTTGTCTTGTATTTTGTTTGTTCTCCTTCTTCTCTTTTTATCAACATGTGGCCGCCCCCCTCCTTCCTTTTCTTCCTCTTGAAAATTATCTTAAGTCCTTGAAAGAATATCTTGCATCATTGTGACATTCACTTGCTTACTTGGTAACTCCTCATCGGATGATCATTAAGGCTTTGCTTACTTGGCACTCATTGATTGGATGAAAGTTGTCATCATTTGATGACTAGATAAATCTTAAAATAACACTTAAAAACATGTTCCAATTAGCCATAAAAATGTTGCCATAGGTCACATAATAAATTCCATAAAATTTTCAAGACAATTCATCAACATTTCCTTTATAAATTTCGGCCACCTTGATTATTCCACGTGCTGAAATTTTCAGCATGTGCACTATCCAAAATGCATTCAAATTGTTGCCATGTTGGTATAGATTATTCCCTTGAAAATGAAAAATCAAATATGCATAATTTCAGTACAAAAATTCGGCCATATACATTCCAACACATGCTAAAATTTTTAGCATGTGTGATATTTCCAAATATCATCACATTACTTCCACAATATTTTAAAACATTGTCATTTTATCTTTCAATCAATCCATATAATTGAAAGTAGTAAATATGGCACAATTAAGCTCAAAACTTCGGCCAACTCAATGCACACATGCTAAAATTTTCAGCATGTGTTATAAATGTGACAGAGTTTGAAATGTTACCTTGTGTAGCTCCTTTCTTTATGTCACCAATCTTGTATACTTCATTCTTGGCCAATCAAGATGCCAAAAAAGCTCCACATATGCTCCAACAAGGCTGAAGTGGCGTCTGATGATAGTTGCACATGTGCTGAATTTTAGTTTTGCAAACTTTGTAAAATAGGACACAATAATTATACACATATGGTATATTCCAATCAGCCCTTAATTGATTTTTCTAGAACACTTTATAATGTAAAGAGTATGTAAAAAGTGTCAAGATACATGTTATATGTCATGGCAAAAATGTTCCATGTGTCATGTTCGTAGAAAACCGAATTTTCGACTTTTGTCGATTGCGCGATTTTTCTCCGATTGAATTCAAACTTTTTGCACATGTTATATATATTATGTCACAAATAATATACACAGAATAACTTGAAAATTCAGCTCTAATGGCTGAAGTAAGTGGCGCCCCATGTGACAAAAATGTTGAATTTGAAATCTCCACAGTTTGGCCTTAATTGGGGGTGATTTGTGTGTGCCAACATGGAATGATTTTATGGATGAATATAACATATAGACCACGAAATTTCTGGTCATTTTTGAAGTGTAGGGGCTGGACATCTAAATATGGCAAGTACGTGACACGTTGGCGAAGTTTCGGTATTCACCTGATACGACAATTTTTGGTTTAGAACCTTGTAATGTGTCGTAATAATTTTGTCATCACCATGACTTATATCATATGATATAAGACCTGAATATACTCATAAATATGAGGTAAATATAGTGATGTGATGTTAACGTACGTTCGTAAAATGTATAACGTGTCGGTAGTACGTTGGAATATATGTGTATAGTGTCTTTTAAAAAAATCTGAATATATATATATATTTTGAAATGAAACCTTTTATTGATAATAAACCTCACTTATGGTGGAGGAAAACCATATTACAACGAAGTCATCGTATGAGAAACAATGAAATAAAGAACTAATAATGACATATCTCCAGTCGTATATGATATGCCGCATTAAAACCTTGCTAAGTAAAACCACCCTTGTGGATAAAACCTTAGCGAAGGAAAAAGCGTACATATTTATATATATATGTTAAAAGGCTTGTGTAAAGGAGAGGAGAAAACTTTCCATTCTTCAATTTGTTGCCTTTGTGCCTTCTCCAAATATATCACCATTTAATGAACTACTTGGTTCATTTAATTAAGTACTTCACTTAGTGAACTAGTTTAGTTCATTAATGGTGGCACCTAAAAATAGTTCAAACACAACAATTGTTCGCCATTTGATGTAAGCTTTAAAGCTTCATGGCTCGTTAGTACGACAACATTGTATATGAACTATATAAGGCAGGTTTCATGCAAAAATATGTCAAGTCATAAAACGTGTCATGCATTTCTTTGGTACACATTATTTAAATCATGTATTTTGTAATCACTCAAATCCCTTTTTCTCTACACTCATCACTCTATTCAACCCCTCTCTAGAGCATTCTTCACTGACCTAACAATTGATATTAATGATTAGCCTTGATTGTTTGGTCAATTTTTTAAGAAGTAGCTAGGTTAAGGACCATCGAAAAATATGGCAATGACAACCTCCACTTCTACTAGTTCAACTCCCAAACCTTCTACAATGTTCACGGCCTCAAATCTAAGGTTTCATTGTTTGATGCTCAAAACTATTTCTTGTGGAGTCTAGAATTCGAAAGGCTATTGTTTTGATATATAGAAAGCAATTGCGAAAGGAATTAAAGTTCCTGTAATTATGAACTCAAAAGGTGAAAGTATCTCCAAGAATGAAGATGATTACACCGATGAAGAAAAGCTCGAACGTGCTATCAATGGAAAGGCGTATGAAATTATTACAAGTGCACTAACAACTACTGAACTTATTAGACTTCAAGGTCTTGAAATGACTCATGAAGCATGGAAATCATTGGAGATTATCCATGAAAGAACCAAACAAGTGAGGATGGACAAAAAACTAATGCGGATGAAGGAATAACAAATGTTCAGTATGACGAGCAGCGAACATAATGAGAAAACTATTGATCGATACACCCGAATCGTCAATTAACTTTCCATGCTTGACAAACAAATACCTGATGAAGATATTGTGGAAGCAACGATGAGGATAGTGAGGTATTTGGAAGGACACCAAGAAGGGGTATATGATTCAGAAAACATGGACATTTAGATATTGAAGTATATACTTATGCTAATTGGTCAGGAAATCCTAGTGGCAGAAGGTCCACTTCAGGTGCTTCGTTCTAGTCGGGGGAAATTTTGTCACGTAGTGAGCAAGAAACAGAAGATAGTGGTGTTATCAAGTGCAAAAATGAAGTTTAGGTGAAACACAAAGGGTGTTTTGGAGTTTTTTTTTGGTTAAAGAAGTTGATGCACGAGATTGGAGTTTCTTCGAGACCACTGACTCAATTAATATGTGATAACAAGACAGCTATAAGCATCTCCAAAAATCCGATACAGCACAATAGAACCAAACATGTAGAATTGGATAGGTAGTTTGATACGTAATTTCTAACCTCTAACTAGCATGTGCACCAGGAACAATCGTAAAGTAGTAGGCAAGAGAGTTGTTGATCCTACGAGGAATAATTTTCAGTACCAAAATTATTTTTTCACCTTAATTTAAACCTAATAAATATAATTTAATAAAATTAGAAAGCAACTAATTAAATATTAAACCTTAACTTTTTCCTTTTAAAGATTTTCTTGACTAGTTTAAGTTCGAGTTGAATATTTTTTCAAGTGTAATCCACTCTTTAACCAAAATAATTAACGAATTTCTATTCCGAACTGCTAAGGATGAAATTCTCTATTTTAATTTTTACTCAAAAACCTAATTTAATTCGATAAACTCCATATCCCTATGTGAATTTTAATCAAATAAATCGTATTAAATATTTTTGGAGTCCCCTAGTTTCAGTAACCTTTGATTATTTAAGCCTAGAAATCCCCCTATAGAAACGTATCTATCCCTAGTCAATTTTACTATAAAGGTGTTGTTGACACCGTCGTTATTAAAATCTTCACATCCTAGTTCATCAAATTTATATATATGTTCTATCAAGAAGTAGCTAATCCATTGACGCAATAAAAACACCAACATCAATTAACGATTGGAATTCAACTGGTAAATTAAATAAATTAATGAGGAAAAACTATTACATTAAAAAATCAAAATAATTCAACGTTCACAAAAACTAGTCAAGAAAATAAAAATGTAGCCACAAATTAACTCTATATTATCCATCATATCCATGTATAATTGCATACAAATGCAGTAGAAAAAGAAACGGTGTATAATTTTTCAACCATATGGCTTCGGAACCCGCGCTGACAGGACTGCTGGGCGACAGAAAGGCTGCTGGCGCTGACTGAGTGAAGCTGATGGAAAGGCTGGTTGATGGCTGACGCGCGCCTGCCTGCTGAGTTCTGTATCTGGGTGACGCTACAACTAGCTGACTTCTAACATGCCTGTCTGCCCTTCTCTCCTTTTGACTACTGCCTGGCCGCTGCTGGCCGGCTGGACATGTTTCTTTTTACTTTTTTTTTAATTTTCTGATAGTGATGGAGAGGGGAAAACTTGGCTTCGGGAGAAGTGTCCGGCTTTGGGAAAGTATCCTGTTGGCTTGGGGAACAAATCCGGCTGTTGTGGGAAAAGTATTCGGCTGGATGTTGTGCTGATGCTACTAATTATATAGGATTTTATACAGGTTTCCTATTTCGCTTCAGATTCTTCTCCTAATTGATTTAGATATATCCATAAAATCTGATCTTCCTTTCTTGATTCAATCATATCATCTTGAAATTAGTCTCCATCTCTATCTCGATCTTTATCCGGAATGTTATTTTCTTTTAAATAAAAAACACATGTAGTTCCAATGCAATAAAATAAATTAAAGATTTATTTAGCTAAAAATCAATAGTTTTTAATTATTTTCATGAAACTAAAAATATCCAAATTAATCATTTTTTACCGATAAAGTGCAAAAATGTTGCTCAAATTAAGAAGCAGAAGGCGTAAAAATATGTATAAAAATCAATTATATCAACTATCCTCTACTTAGCCTTTGATCGTCCTCGATCAAATAAAATAATTTTTAAAATAAAATATGCTCAATCTTTCTTCTACAGGACATATAACAACAATTGTTCACATAAGTAGCCAAAAATTCCAATTAAGATAACAAATCAAACAACTTCTTAATTCATATATCAACCATATTTACCCTATGCGATCGAGGTGTGTGTGAATAGCCGATCCCGAGCTCTTCATAGGCAATCAGTTTAAATTATGCAAACTATGACTTATGAATATCCCATAGGCTTATTCTTCTCACTTGCTCTCCATTAATGTAGATGACTCAAATCAATAAAGATTACATAGAACTTTTTAAGCTTGTAATGTAAGGCTAGGTACTTGGTTTCAAACGAAGGATAAGGGATTCAAAGAAAAACAAATTAAGAGAGCTTGCAAAAAAGGGCATGCACATGAAACAAACTCTTTATACAATTCAAAAACCTTCTCCATCTTTTGAGAACAAATCACCATAATCAATTTCATACTTTTTTTTATCATCGGCCGTACTCTTTTTTTTCCTTTTTCACTTTGGCCTTTTTTTATACATTCTTTGAACTTTTTTTCCTTGTCTTCTCTCATCATCATTCTCTTGTAATGATATATTTGTACATCCTTTTAATCTCATTGCTTAATTGTAACGAACTATTCTTCATCCCAAATAAAGTAAACTGTCATATAAGATCTCTCAAATAGGGACAAAAAGGATATAATATTTTTATTATGTAGTCTAAAATAGAAAGTTAATGAGGCTTAACAACAAAGAAAATCGAATAGGGTCTCATCATTCTAAATAGTTATGCTCAAAAAGGGTACTAGGGATAAAATGGTTGCAGGGATGGCTAGAAAGAATCAAATGGTCTAAAGAACGCCTATGACTGTCATCTCTAAGTCAAACTTAAGATCATCTATAAATTTTGCCTCAAGGAGT
The DNA here is from genome assembly GCA_036186865.1 of Eustoma russellianum. Taxonomy (NCBI): domain Eukaryota; kingdom Viridiplantae; phylum Streptophyta; class Magnoliopsida; order Gentianales; family Gentianaceae; genus Eustoma; species Eustoma russellianum. Next base: position 41,951,865 of record AP025041.1, on the reverse strand, counting down.
AATAAAATAAGTTCTAGAATGCCGCAAGATGCATGAATAAGCATAATTCTTCACTACTATCCACAAATCACAAGATCATGGCTATACGTGCTCAAAATTTCACAATTTACATGGAATAAAATATAATTAACATTAAACCATTACATCATTCAAAAGGCATCTCTCATGTTCCTCGTAACTACTCATGTAAAATAATCATGACCACATATTCATAGAATATCAAAAGAAATTTAAAAATTTACGTCCATTTAAGCATTTTTTTTCAAATCTCAATGAAGATCAGCTTAAATAATTATGCATTTCAAAATTTTAAATTTAAGCTTCCTACCCCCCACTTAGAATTTAACATGGTGCTCAATGTTAAGAGAATGAAAGAATAAGAACAAAGGTAAGAAACTCAGCTGATTTAATCCACAAGAAGCGTCCTAGTTATGCGATAAGCAACAGCAAGATATTATACTGACAGTTCATTCTTCCACGGTTCCTTTAGCTCCAAATCCTACAAAACAAAAATAAAAGCAGAACACACAAAACAAAAAAGAAAAAGAAAACGACTCTAAAAAGTAATAAGTAAGACTAAAGCTTGCAAGAAAAACTTGAAACAATTCATTGCTCAACAGTCTCTGAATATATTTCAATAAAAAACTTACAAACTTTTGTCACTGACACAACGAAATAAAAAGAAAATGAACAAAGTAGTAGTTCTAAATTTTTAGTCTACAGCTAGACTTCCCTAAATTCCTTTTTACGGTGGGTCATACAAGTGATCTATCCTGCTATTTGATATTCGAAAAGCTTCAGTATTCAATCTTTTTAGACGTCTATCCTTCACTTTGATTTGCTTAACCTTCTCGAATTTCACCTCAACATCTCCTAATGAAAGTATCTTCTTTATAATGCAAGATATTGATTTATTTAAAAAAACTTTTTAAAACCACTTGTAATTTATTTTCAAAATGGTTTTCATTTTCTCTGTCTCCAGAATCCTTGTTTTTAGGGGGTGCAATCTCCGGAAGGGACTTTAAACATAGTATTAACAGAATAGTAAGCATCATTATCCCTAGGGTATTTCAAATCTTTTAAGACTTGTAATTCACTTCTTCGTTACCTACCCTTAGGATTATGTCTCCATTCGAAACATCAAATACACTCCTAGTTGTGGCTAAAAATGGTCTTCCAAAAAGAATCTTTGAATTAGAATCATTAACCATATCTAGCACCACAAAATCCACTGGAAAAATGAATTTATCAATTTGAGCCAAAACATTTTCAACCATTCCTCTTAGACATTTGGTTGATCCATTAGAAAAACTTACTGATAAATTTGTTGGTTTTAAGTCTCTTAATTTTAATTTTTCAAATACTGAGTAAGGCATGACATTAACACTAGCACCAAGATCACAAAAGGCATCATCAAAATTAGAATTACCAATTAAACGAGGAATATAAACACATCCAGGATCTTCTTGCGTTTGCGGTAATTTATCTTGAACATTTTTTATGCTTTCATGCATATGATTACCTTTTTTAAGGCTTTGTTTCGCCATTTGGTTTGCTAGTATTTCTTTATAAAATTTCTTATAACTTGGCGCTTGCTCTAAAGCTTGTTTAAAATGAATATCAACATTTAATTTCTTGAACTTTTCAATAATTTTTTAAATTTACGATCTAATTTCTTTTGCTTAATATTTGTCTTGTGAAATTCTCATTTGATCTTTCTTATTTTGCTTTCTCAGATTGTTGCATTGGCAGTTATTGTCGTCTTTTCTCAATATTCCGCCTTCTACTTTTTCTTCATCAGCTTTGTTACCATTCGTACCAACAAAAATTGATCTCTCACTGTTATTTTCACTCATCTCCATATCTTCATTTTTATTCAAAGATTTTGCCTCATATATTGTTTCATCTTCACTCATCAGAGTTATAGAATTTAATTCTTTATTATCTCAGTATTACTTGACAAACTTTCTTGAATTCTATTTGACAATAAAATTTGCCATTTGACCGACTTGGTTTTCTAAATTTTTGATTGAAGATTTTTGATTCTTGATTAAAGTTCCATATTTCTTATCAAAACTTCTTGATTTCGGAATCTAGTTTCTGAGTTTGATATAACTTTTGTCAATATATCTTCAACATCTAACTTTTTCTCTTGAGTCGCTGGACAACACGGAGGATGCCCTGAATTTTGAGTTTGATCTGTGATATTTCTCCACCACGAATTGTAGATATTATGATAAGGGAGATTTTAACCTACAAAATTGGCTTCAATGTTCGGATAAAAAATTTTCAGTCATGTTGGCCAAATGATAATGTGAGCATTGATTTAGCATATGATTGCCTGTACAATTTTCACAAGTTATGTTTCCTCTAATACCTAAACTTTTACTGATTATAGAGAGTTTTGCTAGATAGCAAAATTAGTATCTAGCTCTAGCATGGAACCTTTTCTATGGTTACCTCTCTTATTTGGCCATTGACATCCCCTTGCAGCCATCTCTTCGAATAGATCCCAAGCATCATCGGATGACTTTCTCATTATACTACCCCCACTTGCTGCATCTACCATTGTCCTAGTGCCACTTTCCATACCGTTATAAAATATTTGAACTTGCATACATTTCGTTAGTTCATGATGTGGACACCTTCTTAAATAATCTTTAAATCTTTTTCAAGCTTCATATAATGATTTCCCACTATCTTTAACAAAATTTATTATATCGTTTCTTAATTTCATGGTTTTAGATGGTGGAAAATATTTAGTTAAGAAACTAGAAGCTAATTGGGCCCATGTAGTTATAGAACCAGAGAGGAGAGAATTCGACCAGACTTTTGCTTTATCTTTTAGGGTAAAGGAAAAAAGTTTTTTTTTTAAAAAAAAAAGGAAAAAAGTTTTAATCTTATAGCATCATCACCTATCCCTTTTTGTCTAAAGGTGTCACATATTTCTAAGAAATTAGAAATATGATCATTAGGGTCGTCGCTAGATAAACCATAAAATTGGACATAATGTTGAATCATTTGAATTATAGATGGTTTAATTTCAAAATTATTTGCAGCTATAGTAGGTCTACGTATAGCAGATTAAACTCCCTCTACTTTGGGGTTGCATAGTCTCTAAGACATATAGGGGCTTCGTCATTATGACCCACTAGTCTTCTTTAATTTGTTGGAAATTTTAAATTTTTCTTAGCTTCACTTACTTTCTTTTGATCTTTTCTAGCGGTACCTTCAATATTAGGATCAAATAGCGATTCTCCACCAGAACTACATGTCATAAACTATTAAACAAAATAATGAAATAAAATACAACAAAAAATAAAAGAGAAATAAATTAAGAAAACAAAAACGTGAAGCAATTTGCGGACATAATAAAAATATCAAACTATGTACGAAACTAACACAAGGTACAATAGTAGAGTTGTAGGCAAGAGAGTTTTTGATCCCACAGGGACTAATTTTAAGTACCAAAATCAATTTTTTCACCTTAATTTAAACCTAATAAATAAAATCTAATAAAATCAAAAAACTAACTATTAATGAAATATTAAACCTTAACTTTGCCCTTTTAAAGATTTCCTTGACTAGTTTAATTTGTAGTTGAATTTTTTTCTCAAGTGTAATCCATTCCTTAACCAAAATAATTAACGAGTTTCTATTCCGAACCACTAAGGATGAAATTCCCTATTTTAATTTTTATCCAATTTCTTGGCATAAAAACCTAATTTAATTTGATAAACTGCATATCCCTATGTGAATTTTAATCAAATAAATCGCATTAGATATTTATTGAATTCCTAGTTTCAATAACCTTTGATTATTTAATCCTAGAAATACTCCTATAGAAATCGAATCTATCCCTGGTCAATTTTATTATAAATTTGTTGTTGACACGATTGTAATTAAAATTCTCACCTTCAAGTTCTTCAAATTTAATTATATGTTCTATCAATAGACAGCTAATCTATTGACGTAATAAAAACACCAACAACAATTAGCGATTGGAATTCAACTAGTAAATTAAATAAATTAAAGAGGGAAAACTAATACATTAAAATATCAAAATAATTCAAATTTAACAACAACTAGTCAAGAAAATAAAAATTTAGCCACAAATTAGATCCAGACTATGCATCATATCCATGTATAATTGCATAAAAGGGCAGTAGAAAAAGAAACCATATATAATTTTTCAACGGGATGGCTTCGGAACCTGCGCTGACGGCACTGCTAGGTGACAGAAAGGCTACTGGCGCTGGCTGTAGTGCCCGACCGAAACTAGCGTTTCGGCCTAGTGCAGCTGCCATACTCTGCTACGAGAAGTACAAGGCGTCGATACCATACATGTGCATTGTCGACAAAATCATGGTACGATATAGTGGAAGAAACATAAACATAAACGAAATACAATCAACATGCATTATATTACAATACAATTCTGTACAAATCATAATGTGCTAAGTCCTGAACTCCTCCGAATACATCATAATCAAAAGACTAATATCTTCAAAGATAATCCCTTGGCATCCTGCGTCTGTCAAACCCCGTATTTTTTGAGTTCAAAGTTAAGTAATTAAAAACAGCTTAAAATACAATTTTATTTATTACATATATTTATGAAGCTTAGTTAAATGAATTATAGGTGGAAAAAAAGCAATAATTTGAAATTGAGAAAATTAGGCCGAATTGCCAAAATTCTCCTTCCCTAATTAAATGATGAGGGAGTTACACAATTTGGTATATCTCAGGGGACCAGCGGTTACAAGGGGAAAAAGAACAGGGGAGAAACGCTGGGAGAGAAATGAAGAAGAGAAAGAAAGAGAAAAAAGAGGAAGAGAAAGGAAGAAGAAAAAGAAAGGAAGCATATCAAGATTCAAAGGCAAGTGATCTTTCTATACGCTTTACGCCATTTGATTCAACAGGCCCTATTTTCCTAAAAAGTGAAAATTGGATCGCACATTTGTAATCTTAATCTGTTTATGTTAATTGCTCTACTATGTGCATATATTCTTGTTCATTGAGTAAAATTATGATCTTTTGGGCCAATTTCTCAGGATATCTATTGTTTGCTTGGTTGTTGATAAAAATGCCCTAAAAATGCCATCTTTGGTGTAATTATTGCCTTGTGATAATTTATCATGTTTACTAATCGTGCCTTAGTGTTGAGAAATATGTTTAGATAATTTTCAAAGTCATGATTTTAAGTGTTGATTGCATAAAAATATTCATACATGGTGTTATATGTGATTAAAAGTCGAAAAGTTGAAAAAGTTGACATCGATCTCTCAGGTTGTTGAACATTGATCGATCTATGTACTTGGATCCCTCACATCGATCGATCAATGTAAGGCAGTGAAAGTTCAAGACCTTACTGTGGGACATCGATCTCTCAACCTGAGTCACATCGATCGATCGATGTGTATCGAACCCTCACTTCGATCGATCGATGTAGGTCAGAGACCAATTCTGAAACTCACTGTGAGATACCGATCTCTGAAGCTGAGACACTTCGATCGATCGATGTCTAGGGCTTTTAGAAATATTTTTTCTAAAATGTGATAAAGTGATTGTTTTCATTTGTATATGATTTATACATGTTCATTATGTGAATATTATGTGTTTTTGATGATTTTAAATGTATTGTGACTAACGTGCCTTGGATGTTTCTACAACTTACCAAAAAGGGCAAAATTGGCATTTTGAGTTTTGTAGGAATATTGTTGTACCCCAACGAAAACACATATTGTAGTGCTTCTTTACATTTTATGTTGATGAAGCAAAGAATATAATCATTCAAGCATGAGTTATGGACCATGGCCAATTCACCCTAAGGGCTTAAGAGATTTCGGCCATAAGGTTTAAAAAGGGCTTTAAAGGGTTTTTTTCTAAATTATAAGGAGGTTAATCTTAAGGGCCTTCTTAAAATAAGCCCAAATGGAAATTAAGGAGTTGTAAGTAGTGGGCAATTTTCCCCCCAACTCTCACAAATTTCGGCCTTAGCTCAAAATAACTCAAGGTTTTCCCTAATTTTATTTTTCAATCAAGAAAAGAAAATAAGGGGGAAATAATTAGTAAGAAGGAATACTACCTACATAGCTTTTTATTAAACCCACTTGGAAAGAGAATTAAGTGTGTTAAGGGCCAATTAATGCCCCAAACCACCAGATTACCTATATGATTAACCAAGGAAGATTTCAAAATTTTACCATGATTACTTTACCTTAACCACAAGGTTAAAGTAACTCAAGCTAAACCTTAAAGTAACCCTAGTTGCATTAAAGTAACTCAAGTTAGTCATAAAGTAACCTTGATTAACTAAAGTAACCAAGGTTAATTACCTTAACCATACCATGGTAATCCCTTATCCCCCTCTTACCCCCTAACGGCTAACACCTTAGCCTAATAAGGAAAAATTCATTCCAAGAGAACCCTATAATACTCTCTTATTTCCAACCCTCAAAGAACCCACAAAGGGCAAGAAAGTTTTCTCTCTTCTCCCTCCCAAAGCACACGGCCAAAGAGAACAAAAGGGGATTCAAGATTCACCTAAGTGCAAACTTTGTCTAGGTAAGTAAATCCTCAACTGTTCAAGGGAATTTCTACATTTTGCATAGATTGAAGCTCATGTTGCCCCTTTTCTTGCTCATAAACCGTGACCTCCATGGTCACTAAGTCCAAGCTTTCAAAGCTTTTAAGAGGTGCTAGTTCTAAGAGGTTTGAACACCACTCAAGCTCTATTTTGGTGAGTCCATTTAACCTCTATTTATTTACATCTTTCACTTAAGAACATTGACTAACCATTGTTCTCTTTTTCCCTACAAAACCGTGGGGTTCATATGTGAAGAGGAGGAAGGATTCACCCATTTCATACACATTTCAAGCTAAGGAAAGGTGTAAGTGTGAGAAAGGCAAGTACACTATAAATACTCATGGCTTGTATGTGAAAGTATATGCTTGAATGTCTAGGTGTTGCTAAGTTTCAATCTTAGATATAAAACACTAAGCTTGAAGCATGAAGTTTTCGGATTCATGAGTAAGATGGCTTGCATGTATGAGATTTTATTTAAAGATGGATTCTTTGCTCTTTTTATGTATGAATATGATGTAACCCTAAGTTGAATGTGACAAAAATCTCTTCTTTGACATGTATGGGGGACGGTTGGATGAAAGTGGGGGAATAAATGTAGTTCTTGTGATGAATTGTAACTTTTGGGGTAAAGGTGTGAACAAGATGTGTGCTTTATGATTTAAGCTTAATATGTTCATTGTGAAGATATGATTTTTGCCCTTGCATATGTATAAACGGGCTGTTTTGGGGGTAGGGTAGGTATACACCAATTATGCCAAGAATGGATTCTAGTATGAACATGATGTGCAAGGTCAAAAGAATGATATGTGTATCATTCAAACTGTTTTGAAGTAATGTGTAGATGACTTTTGGAATGTGTTAGAATCTGCAAAACCATATGCTAAAGGTGTACTTGATGTTTAATAAGGTATTTAAACCAAACAACTCAAGCTGGGACATTTTAGTAAGGAAAAGTGACAAAATTGGGATTTACTGGAACAGGGCAGAATATCGTGACGTTTTGTAGGACCTGAAAAGGGTCTTTAGAAGTATTCAATTAAGCTAATTTTTGGCGTAACACTAGCCCTATATGTGTATTAAATATGAGAGTTGGAATTTCGTTAAAGGGAGTTACGGTTTATTTTTAACGGAATTTTTAGTAAAACTGGTCAAGCTGAAATTACTGGACTGAACAGATTTTATGTGGCATAATGATTGACCCGAAAATGGACCTTAGAAATATGCAATTGGGCTGATTTTTGGTAGGATGCTAGCCCTATGTGCTTTCTAAGTTTGTGAGTTGAAATTTTTGAAAAAGCACTTACGGTTTGGTCACAATAAAATTCGTAGTAAAATTGGTCATTCCAGAATTCAGCATGTACCCGTTTTGGGAAAAAGAATAAATGACCCCTTTTGTTGTAACCCAATAAGAGAATCCTTCTTGTATCTAAGGTTGAGTTAGTGAACATGTGACAATATACGCTTGCGTTTGAAATTTGATTAAGTCAATGATTATTATAAGTATATCATGAAGAGTACTATGTGCATTACAAGAAAGGATCCAATTTCCCCATGGCCTATTAGGGTTTCGGCCACTAGCCAAGAAGGGCCACTTCTTAAATCATAATTTAAGGAACAACTAATGAAATGGATATGTATTTAGAAAAAAAAGGGAAAACAAGGGATTTAATTAAGGCTTAGTTGGGGTCATTAAAGACCCCAACCGCCGGCTAGATTAAGAGGGAAGGGGGGAGGCTAATTAAGTGAAGGGTGGTTAGAAGTTAATGAGAGGTAACCTAACTAAACCAAAAAGAAATTAGGGTTAGTCAAAAGAAACTATGGTTAGCCTAAAGTAACCGTAGTTAGTAGTAAAGTAACCTTGGTTAACCAAAGGTAACCAAGGTTAAGAGACCTAATTGAGTAGCTAAGACAAAACCCTCACCACCCTTACACCCCAACGACTAAACCTAGCCAAAGTAACAAGGTTCCCTCCAAAACATACTTGAGAACTTTCTAAGTTTTTTCAAACCCCCCAAAGAAACTCAAGTGAGCTCCTTCCCTCCCTTTCTCTTCCAACCCCACGGCTAAGAAGAGCAACCAAGAGGGATTAAGTTATTCCAAGGCTAATAGACATTAGGTATGTGTTCTTAGCCTCTTGAGAAGACATTTACATTTTTCTTGAGATGAAACTCATGGTGTATTCTCTCTTGTTCATAACCGTGACCTCCAATGGTCACTAGGCTCAAGTCTCAAGCTTTTAAGGATTCTAAGCTAGAGAAGCTTGGATACCACTCAAGCCTTTTGGTAAGTCCTCTAGCTTTTAAGAATATATTTTGGTTAAAGGTGTAGACTAACCTTACTCTTTTTCCTCCTCACTACCGTGGGATGAATGCATAGAGAAGGCAAGAATTCAACTTTTTCAACATCTCACCAAGAAGAGTAAGCAAAAGGAAAGTACACTATACTCTTTATGGCTTAGATGTGAAAGTGTGTGCATGAATGGCTAGTTATAGCTAAGATCTAATCTTAGTTGTAAAATGGTAAGTTGTAAGCCCAAAACTTTCGGCCTAAGACATTTAAATGTGTAGGAGTGGAACTTTGCTCCAAAGATGTGTTCTTTGAGGGTTATGTGCATATTTATGTGATAATCTAGGCTTGGATGTGTTAAAGATCCGGTTAAGGGAGGCTGGGTGATTTTACATGAAAAATGCAAATATGGCAAGGAAGTGGGGACAAGTTTTGATTTTGTTGTGTGTTAGGTTTAATATACTCTTGGTTATACCATTTTCTTGCATGCACCAAAGAATGAGGCTGATAGTGAAGGGTGCATGTGTTCATCTCAAAATTGTTGCTAAGTGTGGGTGACGAAAATGTGAGCTAAGGACATTTAGGAAGAATATATGATCACTGGAAAATTCTGGAGCTGGACCGAAATTTAGACTATTTTGTGAAGCCAGAAAATGGACCTTAGTAACCTTCAATTCCACTTATTTGTGGTATGCTATTAGTCTTATGTGTTTATTAGATGTGAGAGTTGAAATCACATTAGAAAGAGCCACGGTTTATTTTTTATGAATTTTCTACTAAGACTGGTCCTGCTGGAAAAAGTTACACAGGACAGAATTTAAGTAACGTGTTTGGATGTCTAAAAATGGGCCTTAGAGGTGTGCAAATCCACTAATTTTCAGTATGACACTAACCTCATGAATAAAGAAAAGGTGGCAGTTAGAATTTTGTCAAAATAAGTTGTGATTTATTTTTAATAAATTTTCTAGTAAAACGGGTCAAACTGAAATGTGCTGGATGGACAGAAATTGTGTAACCAGTTGCATGATCCGAAACAGGGCCTTAGGAAATTGTGATTGGGCTAAATTTCGACAGGATGCTAGCCCAATGAGTTTATTAGGTTGGAGAGTTGGAATTTCCAGAAAAAGATTAAAGGGTTGGTCACAATAAATTTTATAGTAGAATATGGTCATTTCAGAATTCAGATTACATCGTTTTAAGAAAAGAGCAAACGAGTCCCTTATCGACATCGTAATTCCACAATGCATGCATGGTATTCACTTATGACATTTACGGAAAAGAACATGTGGTCAAGTGGGTCTAACATGCGCACTTTAGTAGGAAATTCCTAAGAGGAAGTAGACACTACTAAGCTGGAAATTTCCAACATGACAACGAAACGCGTCTATTCATTTATGTCATGCATTATGCCGTCGTTTGCACGTCACATGTCATTGCATTGCATCATCGTCATGAACATGATTTACAGCATGTCTTTTTATGAGAAAGAAAGATGAAAAGTGTTTTCAAATGATAATTTTGTTTTGAATGATTCCCCACCGGTACCGTGTGTAAGTATGAACTTGGCCAGTATGATGACGTTACCGTTCTGAATACGGGAATAATAGATTTAAAGGGGAGACGTTACCGCCTCAGATCCGGGAAGATAGATCTGAACATGAGAAAGATGACGCTACTGTTCCGAATCTGGGAATAATAGATTCGAAGGGGAGACGTTACCGCCTCAGATCCGGGAAGATAGATCTGAATATGAGAAAGATGACGTTACCGTTCCGAATCCGGGAATAATAGATTCGAAGGGGAGACGTTACCACCTCAGATCCGGGAAGATAGATCTGAACACTCTGTTGTTTTACGACGACGATGATTTTCATTATGAAAAGCATGAAAGTTCATTTTTTTTCCATTGTCATATCAATGCATCACATGTACATATGCATGCATACATTCATGAAGCGACATATGAGATTTAAGTTGTGATGATTTCGTAGACCCTAAGCAATGATTCTGATTGCGTTATTCCTCAATACGAGTTACGGTATTTTAATGTTATGTTTACTTTGAGTGATGAATTTAATTAAGTTATGATCTTGCTATCCTAAGTGATGATCCATACCGAATTTTGGACGGAGCACAGGTATGCTTCTAAACCATAAATTTTGGGATTCGGTTCTTGTTCACACTTTCCATTTAACTCATGATTATTATAGTATACTTGCTGGTGACATTGTCACTCACCCTATTTTTCCTCCCAGAGGTGACAGAGGACAAGGTAGAATGGATAGAGGACGAACCTAGGGTTCCCTACCCGTGAGTGCAGTGAAGGATGGCCAGCTTTAGAAGATTGAACGTACCAGCTTTAAGGGATGATTGAAATATGTACTTGAGATGGGAAAACAATTTACTTTTGTCGCTTCTGCTACATTTGATGTGGGATTGTGAACTTTAAATGGTTGTGATGACGTTTTAAATTTGAAATTTTAAATTCTGCCACGGTTTCGCTTATTTGCTGCGCGTAAGCACGAAAATCCATGCAATGCTATCATGGATCACGACGCGTATGGATGACGCCTAGTACTCTCCTTAGTGAAGTACGGTGGGTGCACTGACTTCGGCGGGGCCGAGGTGCGGGGCACCACAGGTGGTATCAGAGCAAAGGCTCCAGATCCGGGCAGAATATAGAACTAAGTTATGACTATAGTCGACTAAGTTTGATCTTAGACCTAAGAATTGATCTTAGATGAGAGTTCATCTTAGAATAGAACGACTCCGACCAGCAAATTAGGGCACGGCCTAGTGATAGGCCCCAACTAATGACCTGTCGTAAATTTGAACAATAATGTATATACGCATATGTTCTTCCGATACGCCAAATTAAATTCTGTTACTAGTTGTGACGTTCCTGTACTGAATAAAGTCGACACTGCGTGCTGCAGATGGTGCGACCCAGAGGGAGACCAGCCAGAGCTAGGCCCGAGGTGCAAGAGCCTATCCCACCTCCACCCGCTCAGGCCCCTCCACCTCCACCGCCCCAAGGCCAAAATCCACCGCCAGTTCAGAACGTCCCTCCACCACAAGGACCTTTTCCACCTATGATGCCAGACATCAACGTTTTTCAGAACTTTTGCCAAACGGTTACCCAAATTGGGCAAGTGATGCTCCAGCAGAATAATCCTCAACCTCACGAGCCGATTAGAGATGCTCAGTATTACTTTGAGAAGTTGAAAAGAGCCAATGTTCCGCCGTTTGAAGGAAAGTCAGACCCTGATTTTGCTGAGAAGTGGCTCGACGAGGTAGAAAATTGCTTCGAACTAATCAGAGCCCCAGAAGAAGTAAAGACTCAAGCCGTCAGGCCGTTTCTATTGGGAGAGGCCAACAATTGGTGGAAGGCCAATCTACAAGCTTTACCAAGACCAATTCTCTGGGAAAGGTTCCTCCAGGAATTTAACAAGTTCTACATACCCCCTTCAGTTAAACTACAGAAAAGACATGAATTCGAATCCCTGATACAAGAGTCTGGAATGACGGTTGCCGACTACGCCAACAAATTTATAGCTCTGGGAAGATTCCAACCATCCACTATGAATGATGAAGAAACCAAAATGTTGAAATTCGAGAGAGGATTGAACCCTAGAATCCGAACATGGCTGGTTAATGCCAACCCAGCAAACTTTGGTGCCCTTCTAGATGCCTATTATAGAATTGAAAGAGATATCATCCGTCGGGACGAGTTTAGTCAAAAGAGGGGAAGGGAGATATCGGGGAGCGGTGGGCCCCGTAAGTCCGCCAAGCAAAACACAAAGGGGCCAGGGCGTCAAGGGAAGAACAAATTCCAACACCGTTCCCAGAGAAACCAATCACAGAATCAAGGACAACAATCTGCCATCCCAAACTGCTCTCATTGTGGTAAGCGCCATGTAGGGGAATGTTATATCCAGGCTGGGAAATGTTTCGGATGCGGCCAGACTAGGCACATCCTTAAGGACTGTCCGAACAAAGGAAACACATGCTTTGAATGCGGGAAACCATGACATATGGCCAGAGAGTGTCCGGAGAAAGGGGCCCAACAGCAACCACAGCCACCAAAACCCCAGCGTCAGTGTACCAAAGCACGAGTCCACGCTATGACTGACGTGACTGCTGAGGAAGCCGACAATGTGGTGACAGGTATTTTCAGGAAATCGTACTAATTTTCTTTTACAACATTGTTACCTTATGGTTACTTAGTAAGAATTATATGATTCAAGAGTTATACTAGTATGTTCAATACCTGCCAACGTACTATTTGACAGTGGCGCCAGCCACTCTTTCATATCCAAGAGATTCGCAAAGAATATTGAGAAAGGCCCAACCCATAGTGATGCACCTTATAGAATCCAAGCAGCTGGGGAGCAGGTGCTTGTAGCTCACCATGTGTTCAAAAATTGTGAACTTGAGTTTAATAACCATCGGTTTGACGCTGATTTGATTTCTATACCCATGAGGGACTTTGATGTAATTCTTGGAATGGACTGGCTCTCCAAGAACTATGCCAACATCGATTGTAGTGAAAAACAAATGACCTTTAAGGACCCCACAGATAAAGACGTAACCTTTCAAGGGGGATCAAAGTTACGAAAGAATCCTAAGAACATTTATGTAAATGCAATTCGCGCCAGTAAAGCTTTAAAGAAAGGGCATCAGGGATATCTCGTCTATGCCATAAACACCGATCAAGCACCCACGGACTTAACCTAAGTTCTAGTAGTCCGAGAATATCCGGAAGTTTTTCCAGAAGAATTGCCAGGCCTTCCCCCGGAGCGGGAAATAGCTTTTGAGATCAACCTGATTCCAGGAGCTGAGCCAATATCGAAGGCTCCCTACAGAATGGCCCCGCAGAACTGAAAGAGCTGAAGGAACAGCTACGTGAGTTATTGGAAAAGAAGCTGATACGCCCAAGTGTTTCACCTTGAGGAGCTCTGGTACTGTTCGTCAAAAAGAAGGACGGAAGTATGCGATTATGTATTGACTATAGAGAGCTCAATAAAATCACCATAAAGAATAAGTACCCCTTACCAAGGATCGACGACTTGTTCGATCAGCTTCGAGTAAGCGAACAAAACATTTTATTTTAGTAATAAGTTTCTTATGAACCCTACCTAAAGGTATCATGATGCAGGGGGCAAGAATTTTCAGCAAGATTGATCTTCGCTCAGGATACTTCCAGTTAAAGATCAAGGCTGAAGACGTCCACAAAACTGCATTCAGAACCCGTTACGGACATTACAAATTCCTAGTAATGCCGTTCGGACTAACCAATGCGCCTGCCGCATTCATGGATCTAATGAACCGAGTTTTTCAAGATCAAGTAGACAAATTCTTCGTAGTCTTCATAGACAACATCTTGATATATTCACCAGACGAAGAGACCCATGCAGCTCATCTAAGGATTGCTCTGGACATTCTACGAAGGGAGCAATTGTATGCGAAGTTCAATAAGTGCAAATTTTGGCTACGAAGTGTAGCTTTCCTAGGGCATGTGATATCCGAAGAAGGGATATCAGTAGATCCCAAGAAAGTCGAAGCAATCACGGAGTGGCCCAGACCGACAAATGTTACAGAGGTACGAAGTTTTCTTGGTCTCGCGGGTTACTATCGAAAGTTCGTAGAAGGATTCTCCCGGATTGCTATGCCCATGACCCGCTTAACCCAGAAGAAAACCAAATTCGAATGGACCTCAGACTGCAAGAAAAGTTTTACTGAATTGAAGAAGAAACTGACCTCCGCCCCAGTCCTAGCACATCCCATTCCCGGAGAAAACTTTGTGGTGTATAGTGATGCCTCTAAGAACGGGTTAGGTTGTGTACTAATGCAAAAAGATCGAGTAATTGCATACGCATCCCGACAGCTGAAACCATTTGAACAAAACTATCCAGCACACAACCTTGAGTTGGCAGCTGTGGTCTTCGCACTAAAAATATGGAGGCATTATTTATACGGCAAACAGTGCGAGATTTTCACGGACCACAAAAGTCTCAAAAACCTATTCACCCAAAAAGAGCTGAACATGTGACAACGGAGATGGCTAGAATTAATAAAGGACTATGACCTATCAATTCAATATCACCCGGGAAAAGCCAATAAAGTGGCAGATGCATTCAGTAGAAAAACAAGCCATCCACGCCATCCACCTTTGCAGCGTGACATGGAAGAATTGGGTCTAGAGGAAGTCGATTCTATTGAGGGTATGCTCTCAAAGTTGATGATAACCTCTTCACTAATAGACAGAATTAAAGAGGAGCAAGAAAAAGATGAAACCCTAAGGAAGATAAAGGACCGAGCACAAACAAAACCCATTGGAGAATTTAAGGTTCGAGACGACAACAGTCTGTGGTTTCAAGAAAGATTGTGCGTACCCAATAACGAAGACATTTTGAACGAAGTTCTTAAGGAGGCACATAACTCGCGATTATCCATCCACCCTGGAACCAATAAAATGTACCAAGATTTGAAACAACGATTCTGGTGGCGCGGCATGAAAAGACATATTGCAGAATTTGTGGAAAAATGCCTCGTGTGCCAGAAGGTGAAAGCAGAATACCAGAAACCCGCAGGGTTGCTGCAGCCTCTCGAAGTTTCCGAATGGAAGTAGGATCACATTTCCATGGATTTTGTGGCTGACATGCCTAGAATGAAAAACGGTTACGATGCCATTTGGGTGGTTGATGATCGTCTAACCAAGTCCGCCCATTTCATGGCTATGACAATCAAGGCTCCAATGGAAAAGTTGGCCACGATGTACATAGATCAAATTGTGAGTCTTCATGGAGTACCCCTAAGTATCGTGTGTGACCGCGACCCTCGTTTCACATCACGATTCTGGACAGCTTTTCAGAAAACAATGGGTACCGAAATTCACATGAGCTCGGCATTTCATCCCCAAACGGATGGTCAATCAGAAAGAACTATTCAGACACTGGAAGACATATTGCGATCTTGCACACTCGACTTTGGGAAAAGCTGGGATCGAAATCTCAAGCTAGTAGAATTTTCATACAACAACAACTACCATCGATCTATAGGAATGGCCCTGTACGAAGCACTCTATGGAAGGAAGTGCCGATCTCCTCTTTACTGGGATGAAATAGGAGACAGGATTCTCACCAGACCCGACCTATTAGAGCAGACCCGAGAGAAAGTAAAAGTCGTAAAGCAAAAATTACAAGCAGCCCAAGATAGAAGCAAGGTTTGGGCAGATGAGAAGCGGCGACCCTTGGAATTTCAAGATGGGGAAAAAGTGTTTCTAAAAGTGTCACCAACGAAAGGAGTTAAAAGATTTGGTATTAAAGGGAAGCTAAGCCCAAAATATATTGGGCCATATGAGGTTCTTGAAAGAATTGGGAAAGTGGCCTATCGACTCGCTCAACCGCCCACCCTATCTCAAATACATGACGTGTTTCATGTCTCTCAACTGCGACGATACGTACACGATCCTAGTCATGTCATAAAAGATCAACCTTTGAAGCTGGACGCCGACGCGACCTATGAGGAAGAACCAGAAAGGATAGTCGATCGTAAGGAAAAGGTGCTAAGGAAACGCACTATACCAATGGTTAAGGTGCAATGGAAGAACCATTCTGTGGATGAGTCTACCTGGGAACTAGAAGAGAACATGAAGAATTTGTACCACCACCTCTTTGGTTAGCACTTTCAAGTTTCGAGGACGAAACTTATAATAAGGGGGGGAGAATGTTGTAACCCAATAAGAGAATCCTTCTTGTATCTAAGGTTGAGTTAGTGAACATGTGACAATATACGCTTGCGTTTGAAATTTGATTAAGTCAATGATTATTATAAGTATATCATGAAGAGTACTATGTGCATTACAAGAAAGGATCCAATTTCCCCATGGCCTATCGGCCACTAGCCAAGAAGGGCTACTTCTTAAATCATAATTTAAGGAACAACTAATGAAATGGATATGTATTTAGAAAAAAAAGGGGAAAACAAAGGATTTAATTAAGGCTTAGTTGGGGTCATTAAATACCCCAACCGCCGGCTAGATTAAGAGGGAAGGGGGGAGGCTAATTAAGTGAAGGGTGGCTAGAAGTTAATGAGAGGTAACCTAACTAAACCAAAAAGAAACTAGGGTTAGTCAAAAGAAAATATGGTTAGCCTAAAGTAGCCGTAGTTAGTAGTAAAGTAACCTTGGTTAACCAAAGGTAACCAAGGTTAAGAGACCTAATTGAGTAGCTAAGACAAAACCCTCACCACCCTTACACCCCAACGGCTAAACCTAGCCAAAGTAACAAGGTTCCCTCCAAAACATACTTGAGAACTTTCTAAGTTTTTTCAAACCCCCCAAAGAAACTCAAGTGAGCTCCTTCTCTCCCTTTCTTTTCCAACCCCACGGCCAAGAAGAGCAACCAAGAGGGATTAAGTTATTCCAAGGCTAATAGACATTAGGTAAGTGTTCTTAGCCTCTTGAGAAGACATTTACATTTTTCTTGAGATGAAACTCATGGTGTATTCTCTCTTGTTCATAACCGTGACCTCCAATGGTCACTAGGCTCAAGTCTCAAGCTTTTAAGGATTCTAAGCTAGAGAAGCTTGGATACCAATCAAACCTTTTGGTAAGTCCTCTATCTTTTAAGAATATATTTTGGTTAAAGGTGTAGACTAACCTTACTCTTTTTCCTCCTCACTACCGTGGGATGAATGCATAGAGAAGGCAAGAATTCAACTTTTTCAACATCTCACCAAGAAGAGTAAGAAAAAGGCAAGTACACTATACTCTTTATGGTTTAGATGTGAAAGTGTGTGCATGAATGGCTAGTTATACCTAAGATCTAATCTTAGTTGTAAAATGGTAAGTTGTAAGCCCAAAACTTTCGGCCTAAGACATTTAAATGTGTAGGAGTGGAACTTTGCTCCAAAGATGTGTTCTTTGAGGGTTATGTGCATATTTATATGATAATCTAGGCTTGGATGTGTTAAAGATCCGGTTAAGGGAGGTTGGGTGATTTTACATGAAAAATGCAAATATGGCAAGGAAGTGGGGACAAGTTTTGATTTTGTTGTGTGTTAGGTTTAATATACTCTTGGTTATACCATTTTCTTGCATGCACCAAAGAATGAGGCTGATAGTGAAGGGTGCATGTGTTCATCTCAAAATTGTTGCTAAGTGTGGGTGACGAAAATGTGAGCTAAGGACATTTAGGAAGAATATATGATCACTGGAAAATTCTGGAGCTGGACCGAAATTTAGACTATTTTGTGAAGCCAGAAAATGGACCTTAGTAACCTTCAATTCCACTTATTTGTGGTATGCTATTAGTCTTATGTGTTTATTAGATGTGAGAGTTGAAATCACATTAGAAAGAGCCACGGTTTATTTTTTATGAATTTTCTACTAAGACTGGTCCTGCTGGAAAAAGTTACACTGGACAGAATTTAAGTAACGTGTTTGGAAGTCTAAAAATGTGCCTTAGAGGTGTGCAAATCCACTAATTTTCAGTATGACACTAACCTCATGAATAAAGAAAAGGTGGCAGTTAGAATTTTGTCAAAATAAGTTGTGATTTATTTTTAATAAATTTTCTAGTAAAACGGGTCAAACTGAAATGTGCTGTATGGACAGAAATTGTGTAACCAGTTGCATGATCCGAAACAGGGCCTTAGGAAATTGTGATTGGGCTAAATTTCGACAGGATGCTAGCCCAATGAGTTTATTAGGTTGGAGAGTTGGAATTTCCAGAAAAAGATTAAAGGGTTGGTCACAATAAATTTTATAGTAGAATATGGTCATTTCAGAATTCAGATTACATCGTTTTAAGAAAAGAGCAAACGAGTCCCTTATCGACATCGTAATTCCACAATGCATGCATGGTATTCACTTATGACATTTACGGAAAAGAACATGTGGTCAAGTGGGTCTAACATGCGCACTTTAGTAGGAAATTCCTAAGGGGAAGTAGACACTACTAAGCTGGAAATTTCCAACATGACAACGAAACGCGTCTATTCATTTATGTCATGCATTATGCCGTCGTTTGCACGTCACATGTCATTGCATTGCATCATCGTCATGAACATGATTTACAGCATGTCTTTTTATGAGAAAGAAAGATGAAAAGTGTTTTCAAATGATAATTTTGTTTTGAATGATTCCCCACCGGTACCGTGTGTGAGTATGAACTTGGCCAGTATGATGACGTTACCGTTCTGAATACGGGAATAATAGATTTAAAGGGGAGACGTTACCGCCTCAGATCCGGGAAGATAGATCTGAACATGAGAAAGATGATGCTACTGTTCCGAATCTGGGAATAATAGATTCGAAGGGGAGACGTTACCGCCTCAGATCCGGGAAGATAGATCTGAATATGAGAAAGATGACGTTACCGTTCCGAATCCGGGAATAATAGATTCGAAGGGGAGACGTTACCGCCTCAGATCCGGGAAGATAGATCTGAACACTCTGTTGTTTTACGACGACGATGATTTTCTTTATGAAAAGCATGAAAGTTCATTTTTTTTCCATTGTCATATCAATGCATCACATGTACATATGCATGCATACATTCATGAAGCGACATATGAGATTTAAGTTGTGATGATTTCGTAGACCCTAAGAAATGATTCTGATTGCGTTATTCCTCAATACGAGTTACGGTATTTTAATGTTATGTTTACTTTGAGTGATGAATTTAATTAAGTTATGATCTTGCTATCCTAAGTGATGATCCATACCGAATTTTGGACGGAGCACAGGTATGCTTCTAAACCATAAATTTTGGGATTCGGTTCTTGTTCACACTTTCCATTTAACTCATGATTATTATAGTATACTTGCTGGTGACATTGTCACTCACCCTATTTTTCCTCCCAGAGGTGACAGAGGACAAGGTAGAATGGATAGAGGACGAACCTAGGGTTCCCTACCCGTGAGTGCAGTGAAGGATGGCCAGCTTTAGAAGATTGAACGTACCAGCTTTAAGGGATGATTGAAATATGTACTTGAGATGGGAAAACAATTTACTTTTGTCGCTTCTGCTACATTTGATGTGGGATTGTGAACTTTAAATGGTTGTGCATGACGTTTTAAATTTGAAATTTTAAATTCTGCCACGGTTTCGCTTATTTGTTGCGTGTAAGCACGAAAATCCATGCAATGCTATCATGGATCACGACGCGTATGGATGACGCCTAGTACTCTCATTAGTGAAGTACGGCGGGTGCACCGACTTCGGCGGGACCGAGGTGCGGGGCGCCACACCTTTAAAGTTATTATAATGCTGCGAGACTTTTATGATATTTACTTAAGACATATGTGAGTGTTTTCATGTAAACCACTTAGCTTAGAATTATTATTTTAAGGGGGTAATCACCAAAGTTAAGTTGGTGTTACAATCTGGAATTTTTGGCAGAGTTGAAGAACCTGTTGTGGGGCTTTGTTTTGGTGGGCATAGACTTATTTGTATAGTTTGGACCTGTAACCATTAATTATTGGTATGTCTACAGCATTTCCCAGGGATGGCCCAAATTAGATGAAACTTAATGGGCTTAAAAGAAAGTAAAAGAAAGGACACATCACTGCTGAAATTCAACAGTACCCTGTTTCGTAATTAATATAAATTAAGGGTCTTACACGTCTCGTAACATTACGAAATTTATTATGGGGAATAGATGAGACACCCTTATGCATATGTGTAACGAACAATCATGATAATTGGCCAAAACTGTGAGGTTTTGAGGCCGCGCGATTGAGACGATAATTCTGGAAATTTTTCCAGCCTAAAGAATGAGTTTGTACTTGTATGTATGTAACGCATCATGTCATGGATTACATCGTATATATCATACATTGCATCATCGTCACTTACATGATTTATGAAACTGGTTTTATGAGAAAGAATGATGAAAAATCATTTTTAAAGAAAAGATTCTATTTTAAAATAACGCTTTCCAGCGGTACCGTGTGTTTTCTGGCCAGTAGGACCCGCTCCAGATCCGGGGTTAATTGATCCGATGATATTGACCGTTCAGGCCCAGAGAAAATAGACCTGATTATGATGATATTGACCGTACAGGCCCGGAGAGAATAGACCTGGTAATGATGATTGATGACGTGACCGCTCCGAATCCGGGAATAATATATTCGAAGAAAAATAAGTGACCGCCTCAGATCCGGGAGAATAGATCTGAACACTCTCTTGTTTTCTTGACGATGATGTTTTGAATGAAAGAACGAAAGAACTTATCTTTATTTTTATCATGATGCATCCCACGTACACATTCATGCATGTTGCATTTAACGAGTCATCGAATATTGGTACGTGATACTTAGACTAAGTTGTTATGACTTGGTAGCTCCTAAGTTATGATCTTTATTGAGTAATGATCTTTTAATAAGTTATGAACTGTTATCTGTTATGAATTTTGATAAGTTATGATCTTTGATAAGTTATGAGCTGGTTATTTATGGGTTTTGGATGGAAGGACAGGTATGTTCTTAACCGAATTTTGCGGTTCAGTTCTTGTATGTACTTTCCATTTAATTCACGATTATTTATAGTTTACTTGCTGGTGACGTGGTCACTCACCCCTTATTTTTCCTGCCAAAACCCGCAGGAAATAGAGTGGAATGGATCGAAGATGAACCTAGGGTTCCTTACCCGTAGAAGCGCGAGAGGTGGACGACTTAAGAGATTTGACGAGATGATTATGATTGATTATTTTTTTATGAATTGCTGATGGAAACATTTATTTTGGGATTTCCGTACTTTATGATCATATTGTAAGACTAATGATGGCTGCGTAGACGTTTTTATTTTAAAAAGTTTTTATTCTGCCTTGGTTTTGCTTACTTGTTGACGTGTAAGCATGAAAGTCCACCTATTTTATTCTGGACTTTGTTATGTTATGGACTGATGCCTGGTACTCTCCGTAGTGAAGTACAGGGGGCGCACCGTATCCGGCTGGGCCGGGGTGCGGGGCGCTACATGTGGTATCAGAGCTAAGGCTCTAGATCCGGGCAGAATATAGAATTAAGCTATGATTTTAGAAATCTAAGTTTGATATTAGAACTAAGTCATGACCTTAGAAAGAGAGTTGACCTTAGCCTAGGATGCCTTAGACTGGAAATTAGGGTTTTGACCGGATGATAAATCCCTTGTCGATGACAATTTATAGAATGTAATCATACCTGCCTGCGTGACCTTAAGATCTTATTTGGATTACGAATTAAATTTTGTCTCTTAATCTGAATATTTATATCTTGAGTAAGACTCCGATGCTCCGTGGTGCGGATGGCATCACGATTCAGTAAAGTGACATCATCACTGTCACCCCCAGGAAGCAGAAGATTTTACCAGCCACAGTTAGTAAGAGCTTCCGAGATTTGGCAGAGAATCTAGTTCATAGTAGGTAGAAAGATGGTTAAATGAAGTTGAAGGTAACTTCATGCTGATACTGGTACCGGATAGGATATGGGCACAGATTCTCCGGCCGTTTTTGGACAGTAAGGACAACCAATGGTGCAGGATTCGTATCCAGCCACCACCCCGACCGGTAACTTGGGCAAAGTTCTAAGAGGAGTTTTGTGAGTTCTTCCTCTCTAAGGACTTAATCACAAGAGGGGTTGAGGAATTCGACTCATTAAGATCAGGGATATGCATCACCATCTGAGAGTACGCTCGTCGGTTCACTACTTTGGGTCGGTATGTTCCTTTGATCATGGAAGGTGAAAAGTTTAGGGTGATCAGATCTGTGCACAGTTTAGACCTCCAGATCAAAACTTTGCTAGTCAGGGCATGGTAAGAGAACAGAAGGACGAATAAACGATTTAACGAGCATACTACGAAACGAAGTAGGAAATGGGAGCCGTATCCGCATAAGGCTACCCTATGCGGATAGCAACGAAACAACCAAGGTACGCCAAATTGCACAAGTTAAATGTGAAGTACCCATGTCCTACTTCCTATTAACCAAGTATAAGTAATTATGATATTTCTATTTAAGTTATGATGAGTAGACCATAAGTAAGTAAGTGAGATTATTAGTGATAGCATGACCAAGTATAACACCGTGTTTGGGACGTGGGGTCTTCGTCATAATGTGTCATCATTAGCACTTGTACACATTTTGTTGTACTATAGGAGGAATGTATCGGCATATCGTGTGCCATTATCAAGAGTGCTATAGCCAAATTGGAACACGTTATGAAATCACGATATGAAAGCACCACGTTAGGCAAGCTATGGAAAGCAAGTCATGATTATAGATATCATGTTTTATGAGAACGGGCCACCTTATGAGGATGATTAAGAATTCCCTAAGTCTATGAAGACAACTCACCGAAGGGCGCTTGCTGAACCAAAAAAGAACAAGTGCGTGAGCTTTTAAGGGAGGAACTTATCCACCCCAACATTTCGCTTGGGGTGCTCCCATGTTATTCGAAGAGAAGAAGGATGGAGGCATGCGTCCTTGCGTAGATCATAAAGGACTCAACATGGTCGCCATAAGAATAAGTACCCTCTGACTAAGATCAATAATCTATTTAACCAGCTTCGGATAAGCAATTGACAAGTGGTGTATTGTTTGGAAGTCTGGTAATTTGCTTAGTTAACTTGCCTGTTGGTATTTCTTAAGGAGGAATTCATAGAAATGTGATAAGATGATGAAGCGTTACGGGGCTGTATAGGAGAAATCTAAAACAATGGCCACTTGAGAGGCGGAATGGGGAATCCCATAAGATATAATGTTTGGATCAAGAAGTTATAAGTTGAGAATATCTAACACACTCCAGCAGAGACATTACAACTTGGCATATCCTCATTTCATATGTATAGCATGATGTTCCAGATGTTTTATGAACGCGCAAATAGTGATACGTGCACGTTTTCAAGTATCAAAAGAGAAAACAAGGATTTGTGATAAACAAGAAACATTTGAAATGCCATAAATAGGACATAAGTTTCAAAAGAGAAACCATAACTTCTAGTTCGATTTTATGAAATGATCGCGAAAGTAAAAGTTATACGTAGTAAGGCGATCAGTGAGACGGATGAATGCGGCACATACTTTGTGAAGAGCTTGATATGTGTACTTTATAGGAATTATTCCGGATGTCGTTTGATGCTGTTTCATATGTAGGATGACCGTTACATGATTACAGAAAGGATGTTTACAGAAAAGAGCTAATGATCTATATCCCAGAGTTAATGATCTCTGCCAAGTTTTATGAAAAAGGAAATTATAAGCATTTCATGATCATGCTAACCCGGAATAGATACCATTATCAGTACGTACTAACGAGATTGAAAGTTCTTAAGATATGAGACGGATTACAGTAACGCCTCTAGAAAATTAAGAATAAGTTCTGGTGAGACCTCTAAGACGAATTGAACGAAGTAGTTCTGAGGGAATTAGATAGACGCTTTATTCTGTCTTATTTACCTAAGGGTAAGAAAGGGCCCCTAAAGATAGTTCAGTCGAAGGGAAAGAAGTTGAGAAAGAGATCCATACCTATGGTAAAGGGTCAGTGGAAGTACCATCCTGGAGGAGAAGCCACATGGAAAACGGAAGGAGACATGAGGAGTAGATACTCCCATCTTTTTAACTAAGTCTCTGAAGTTTCAAGGACGAAACTTATATTAGGGGGGGGGGGCGAGAATGTCGTACCCCAACGAAAAGACATATTGTACTTGAAGACTTGTAGAATTGAATTAATAAAGTTGCATCCTTCAAGTGCATCTCACTAAGTTCTAATAGTGCTTCTTTACATTTTATGTTGATGAAGCAAATAATATAATCATTCAAGCATGAGTTATGGACCATGGCCAATTCACCCTAAGGGCTTAAGAGATTTCGGCCATAATGTTTAAAAAGGGCCTTAAAGGGTTTTTTTCCAAATTATAAGGAGGTTAATCT
Source organism: Eustoma russellianum (assembly GCA_036186865.1). Lineage (NCBI taxonomy): Eukaryota > Viridiplantae > Streptophyta > Magnoliopsida > Gentianales > Gentianaceae > Eustoma > Eustoma russellianum. The sequence continues at coordinate 41,927,078 of AP025041.1, read as the reverse complement.
TAAGGGCCTTCTTAAAATAAGCCCAAATGGAAATTAAGGAGTTGTAAGTAGTGGGCAATGTTTCCCCCAACTCTCACAAATTTCGGCCCTTAGCCCAAAATAACTCAAGATTTTCCCTAATTTTATTTTTAAATACAGAAAAGAAAATAAGGGGGAAATAATTAGTAAGAAGGATAACTATCTACATAGCTTTTTATTAAACCCACTTGGAAAGAGAATTATGTGTGTTAAGGGCCAATTAATGCCCCAAACCGCCGGATTACCTATATGATTAACCAAGGAAGATTTCAAAATTTTACCATGATTACTTTACCTTAACCACAAGGTTAAAGTAACTCAAGTTAAACCTTAAAGTAACCCTAGTTGCATTAAAGTAACTCCAGTTAGTCATAAAGTAACCTTGATTAACTAAAGTAACCAAGGTTAATTACCTTAACCATACCATGGCAATCCCTTATCCCCCTCTTACCCCCCAACGGCTAACACCTTAGCCTAATAAGGAAAAATTCATTCCAAGAGAACCCTATAATACTCTCTTATTTCCAACCCTCAAAGAACCCACAAAGGGCAAGAAAGTTTTCTCTCTTCTCCCTCCCAAAGCACACGGCCAAAGAAACAAAAGGGGATTCAAGATTCACCCAAGTGCAAACTTGGTCTAGGTAAGTAAATCCTCAACTCTTCAAGGGAATTTCTACATTTTACATGGATTGAAGCTCATGTTGCCCCTTTTCTTGCTCATAAACCGTGACCTCCATGGTCACTAGGTCCAAGCTTTCAAAGCTTTTAAGAGGTGATTCTAAGAGGTTTGAACACCACTCAAGCTCTATTTTGGTGAGTCCATTTAACCTCTATTTAGTTACATCTTTCACTTAAGAACATTGACTAACCACTGTTCTCTTTTTTCCCTACAAAACCGTGGGGTTCATATGTGAAGAGGAGGAAAGCTTCACCCATTTCATACACATTTCAAGCTAAGGAAAGGTGTAAGTGTGAGAAAGGCAAGTACACTATAAATACTCATGGCTTGTATGTGAAAGTATATGCTTGAATGTCTAGGTGTTGCTAAGTTTCAATCTTAGATATAAAACACTAAGCTTGAAGCATGAAGTTTTCGGATTCATGAGTAAGATGGCTTGCATGCATGAGATTTTATTTAAAGATGGATTCTTTGCTCTTTTTATGTATGAATATGATGTAACCCTAAGTTGAATGTGACAAAGATCTCTTCTTTGACATGTATGGGGGACGGTTGGATGAAAATGGGGGAATAAATGTAGTTCTTGTGATGAATTGTAACTTTTGGGGTAAAGGTGTGAACAAGATGTGTGCTTTATAATTTAAGCTTAATATGTTCATTGTGAAGATATGATTTTTGCCCTTGCATGTGTATAAATGGGCTGTTTTGGGGGTAGGGTAGTTATACACCAATTATGCCAAGAATGGATTCTAGTATGAACATGATGTGCAAGGTCAAAGGAATGATATGTGTATCATTCAAACTGTTTTGAAGTAATGTATAGATATCTTTTGGAATGTGTTAGAATCTGCAAAACCATATGCTAAAGGTGTACTTGATGTTTAATAAGGTATTTAAGCCAAACAACTCAAGTTGGGACATTTTAGTAAGGAAAAGTGACAAAATTGGGATTTACTGGAACAGGGCAGAATATCGTGACGTTTTGTAGGACCTGAAAAGGGACTTTAGAAGTATTCAATTAAGCTAATTTTCAGCGTAACACTAGCCCTATGTGTGTAGTAAATATGAGAGTTGGAATTTTGTTAAAAGGAGTTACGGTTTATTTTTAACGGAATGTTTAGTAAAACTGGTCAAGCTGAAATTACTGTACTGAACAGATTTTATGTGACATAATGATTGACCCGAAAATGGACCTTAGAAATACGCAATTGGGCTGATTTTTGGTAGGATGCTAGCCCTATGTCCTTTCTAAGTTTGTGAGTTGAAATTTTCGAAAAAGGACTTACGGTTTGGTCACAATAAAATTCGTAGTAAAATTGGTCATTCCAGAATTCAGCATGTACCCATTTTGGGAAAAAGAATAAATGACCCCTTTAAAGTTATTATAATGCTGCGAAACTTTTATGATATTTACTTAAGACATATGTGAGTGTTTTCATGTAAACACTTAGCTTAGAATTATTATTTTAAGGGGGTAAACACCAAAGTTAAGTTGGTGTTACAATCTGAAATTTTTGGCAGAGTTGAAGAACCTGTTGTGGGGCTTTGTTTTGGTGGGCATAGACTTATTTGTATAGATTGAGCCTGTAACCATTAATTATTGGTATGTCTACAGCATTTTCCAGGGATGGCCCAAATTAGATGAAACTTATTGGGCTTAAATGAAAGTAAAAGAAAGGACACAGCACTGCTAAAATTCAGCAGTACCTTGTTTCGTAATCAATATAAATTAAGGGTCTTACACGTCTCGTAACGTTACGAAATTTATATGGGGAATAGATGAGAAACCCTTATGCATATGTGTGACAAACAATCATGATAATTGGCCAAAACTGTGAGGTTTTGAGGCCGCACGACTGGGACGATAATTCTGGAAATTTTTCCAGCCTAAAGAATGAGTTTTTACTTGTATGTATGTAACGCATCATGTCATGGATTTCATAGTACATGTCATACATTGCATCATCGTCACTTACATGATTTATGGAACTGGTTTTATGAGAAAGAATGATTAAAAAGTGTTTTAAAGAAAAGATTCTGTTTTTAAAATAACGCTTTCCACCGGTACCGTGTGTTTTCTGGCCAGTAGGACCCGATCCAGATCCGGGGTTAATTGATCTGATGATATTGACCGTTCAGGCCCGGAGATAATAGACCTGATTATGATGATATTGACCGTACAGGCCCGGAGAGAATAGACCTGGTAATGATGATTGATGACGTGACTGCTCCGAATCCGGGAATAATAGATTCGAAGAGAAATAAGTGACCGCCTCAAATCTGGGAGAATAGATCTCAACACTCTCTTGTTTTCTTGACGATGATGTTTTGAATGAAAGCACGAAAGAACTTATCTTTATTTTTATCATGATGCATCCCACGTACACATTCATGCATGTTGCATTTAACGAGTCATCGAATATTGGTACGTGATACTTAGACTAAGTTGTTATGACTTGGTAGCTCCTAAGTTATGATCTTTATTGAGTAATGATCTTTTAATAAGTTCTAAACTGTTATCTGTTATGAATTTTAATAAGTTATGATCTTTGATAAGTTATGAGCTGGTTATTTACGGGTTTTGGATGAAAGGACAGGTATGTTCTAAACCGAATTTTGGGGTTCGGTTCTTGTATGTACTTTCCATTTAATTTATGATTATTTATAGTTTACTTGCTGGTGACGTAATCACTCACCCCTTATTTTTCCTCCTAGAACCCGTAGGAAATAGAGTGGAATGGATCGAAGATGAACCTAGGATTCCTTACCCGTAGAAGCACGAGAGGTGGACGACTTAAGAGATTTGACGAGAGGATTATGATTGATGATCTCTTTTTATGAATTGATGATGGAAACATTTATTTTGGGATTTCTGTACTTTATGATCATGTTGTAAGACTAATGATGACTGCGTAGACGTTTTTATTTTAAAAAGTTTTTATTCTGCCTTGGTTTTGTTTACTTGTTGACGTGTAAGTATGAAAGTCCACCTATTTTATTCTGGACTTTATTATGTTATGGACTGACGCCTGGTACTCTCTGTAGTGAAGTACGGCGGGCGCACCGTATCCGGCTGGGCCGGGGTGCGGGGCGCTACAAACATGATATGGTGGGAATACTTCAAGCACTGATTCTCATCATATTTATCATGACAAAGGTGTCAATATATCTATTTCTGACCATTCGGGTTATTTCTGGAGTTTTCACATACCAGGGGCATTTTGGTCATTTCACCCATGAGGGTATTTTTGGTATTTTCACTCAAGGAATCTCTTGAGTACATTCATATCTTCATTCTGTAGTTGAGTTGTGATTATTTTGAAGATTATATGGTGGATTTATATTATTTCTCTTACATGATGATGTTATTGACTTTAGCAGGATATGTGACGAGTTGTGATGTCACATTCTACTTCTTTCTTGAAGACTCTCTTCTATATATTGTTGGAGTATATTTATCATCATTTTACAGAGAATTTAATGATGTTAAAGGTGTGGAAATGGTCACGACATGCAAAAAAAAATATTGCGAATTTTGGTGTTACATATTGACATAATCTTGTCAATTATTATTGGGTGATTTCTTCTTCAAAAATCTGAGTTGATATACTTCTATATATGTTCAGAAACGTTCATATTCAGGTGGAGGTGATATATTATTCATTTTATGGCTTGGTAACAAGTGGACCAACCAAAAAGGAGCTAGTTGGCAAAAATTGCCAACTTGGAAATTCTAATTCAAACCCAACGGCCATAAGGTGTCTTTGGAGCTGGTTTTTGGCTTGAAATTGTCAAATCCCACATTCCTATTCTCAAGCAATGAGTTGAGGGGATATTGGAGGAATATACCATTCTATCTTCTTCTCATTATCTTCATTTTCCAAATGATAATTGAGACTTGCCAATGTGTAAATTTCGGCCAACATAATGTGTGCCAAGGTGGACCAATCATTTTGCTTTATGTCGCCAAGAGTACAAAGCCAACCAATGATGTGAAGACCACTTGGACTTGATGATGAAGATGGTGATGCATGTGCATTCTGTAGAGAAAAAGGGGTTTGAGTGATTTTCAAATACATGATTTAAATGTGCACAAAAACGAGCATAAGATAAATGTGCATAATATATTGCTTATTACTTGCCTTATATAGTTCATATATATAATGTTGCCGGACTAACGAGCCATGAAGCGTTAAAGCTTACATCATATGGCAAACATTTGTTGTGTTTATACTATTTTCAGGTGCCACCATTAATGAACTAAACTAGTTCATTAAGTGAAGTACTTAGTTTATTAAACTAAGTAGTTCATTAAATGAAGCCACATTTGGAAAAGGCACAAAGGCAACAAGGCTAAAGAAGGAAAGTTTTCTCCTCATACACACGCCATATACATATAAAATACATATATTTTCAGATTTTTTGAAAAAGGCACATACACATGTATTCCAACGTACTCCTGACACGTTATATATTTTACGTACGTATGTTAACGTCACACCACTATACTTAACTCATATTTATGAGTATATTCAGGTCTTATATCAAATGATATAAGTCATGGTGATGACAAATTAAATACGACACGTTAAAAGGTTCTAAACCAAAAATTGTCGTATCGGGCGAATACCGAAACTTCGCCAACGTGTCACATACTTTCCATGAATAGATGGCTAGCCCCTACATCTCAAAAATCATCAAAAATTTCGTGCTAATGGTGATATTTTCAGCCAAAAATACTTTCAATGTTGGCACACACAAAACACCTCACATTAAGGCCAAAATGTGAAGATTCCAATTTTAATTTTGACACATGATAAATGGCGCCACTTTAGACCAGCCAAGTGGTGAGATTTAAATTATATATTATATATATATATTATTTGTAACATAATATATATAACATGTGCAAAAAGTTGGAATATAATTAGAGAAAAATCGGGTAATCGATAAATATCGAAAATTCGGTTTTCTACGCACACAACACATGGAACGTTTTTGGTACATCATATGACACGTATCTAGACACTTTTTACATATGTTATACATCTTAAAGTGTTCTAGAAAATTAAATTAAGGGCTGATTGGAATATAACATGTGTGTATTATTAAATGTGCACTATTTTACAAAGTTAGCAAAAATAAATTTCAGCACATGCACATACTCTATGCAACGCCCCTACAGCTGAGATGGAGCTTATTTGGAGCCTTGTTGGCATATTGATTGGTCAAGAATCAATCATACAATGTTGGTGAATTAAAGAGAGAAGCTACAAATGGTAAGATTTCAAACTTTGTCTCACTTATAACACATGCTGAAAATTTCAGCATGTTAAACCATGGCTGGCCGATTTTTGCATATTAATGTGATATATTTTATCATCTTAAATTATGTGATTGTTTGGAAGAAGAAATGGAAGCATTTTAAATATTTTTCAAAGCCATAAATAGTGATATCTTCAATATCACACATGCTGAAAATTTTTCAGCATGTGTAGTATGTATAATGGCCGAAATTGAGGCCATGTGGGAGACCAAAGTTCATTTCCAAATTGATCAAGATAATTTCTATGAATTGGTGATTCATTTTAATTAGAAAAATCAAAGAAAAATGGAATTATTTTGAACTGTACAACCATGTAACACATGCTGAAAATTCAGCATGGTAAAACCTCTTAATGGCCGATTTCTTGCTTAGTAAGGGAGGAATTTTGTCTTGCAACATTTACGTGACAATCTTGAGCTTTATGGAAATTATTTTGTGATTGATATTGGCACATGTTTTAAGTGTTATTCTCAGATTTTCCAAGTCATCAATGATGACAACATTCAACCTATCATGAAGTGCCAAGTAAGCAAAGCTTAAATGATCATCCAATAAGAAGATGCCAAATAAGCAAGACCATGTCACAATGATGTCTTACATTCTCACAAGGACTTAGAAGATAATTTTCAAGAGGGGGAGGACCTATAGTGGACGGCTGCAACAACATTAAAAGGAAAGAAGTTGAGCAAAAACAAGACAAGCACAAGCATAGCAAAATCAAAGTGAAAAACGCCTAGCTCTTCTTCTACATTCTCTTTCTTTCTTTCTTATTGAAAGCCTATTGTATTCATATCTTTCAATCTTGAATAGGATTGATATAGACCACCACATATTCCATATCTTTGTAAAAGATTGATCAAGGTGTGATCAATCTTCATTCTTGCGAGGTGGTGGTGTTCGTGCATATTGTATTCAACGTACAAGGTTTGTTAAGGGTTGGAGTTGGTGTGTAACTCCATCAACCCTGTGGTAAGGTCTATTGTGCGTGTGTGATTAATGTGAACCAAGGAAGGTGTTCCTTGAAGACTGGAGTAGGTTGTTTATAACCGAACCAGTATAAAATTCTTGATGCCATTTACTTTCAGCATTTACTTTCTGTTACTGCACAGTTTACTCTTTTTGTTGGTGTTCGTAAAAATAGTAAACGACTTTCAAAAATCACGAAAATTTACAGAAACATAGCCACACGTTCTAGGGTTAATGTGGCATAAGTTTCAAACCTTTTGGATAAGTATAAGTCGATCAAACATCAAAAGTTCTGAGACTAGTGCAGTCTGATTTTCAGACTTGCAAAGGTTGAGACTTTGATTGTAATTGACCTACTTCCCAAAAGAATTTTGCAAAACTGTTTCAAACCACTTAAATATAGTATATAAGGAGTTAGGGGTTAAATTTTTAGAGCATTTGGACATACACACAAATAGGAATAAATTTTTCAAAACCGTCTACCGTTTCTGGCAGATTCGTGCAATCTGATCATTAACGGTTTTTGAAGGGGTTAAAGGTTGAATTTTACTTTGAAATTTTTAGGGGACCCTCATAACATCTGAGGCTAAGTTCTCTCAAAATTTCAGAATTTTTGAAGACCTATAACCTGGTTTTAAAAACTTTTTAAAACTGGTCCTGGAAACAGAATCTGTTTTCAGAAGTTGAGTTGTTTAGTTTTAAACAAATTTTAAAAACCACACTTTCCGCACCACTTATTCAACCCCCCCGTCTAATGGTGCCTTGCAGATCCTACACATTCTTATATATAAGGCTCACTTCACACTGTAAATAGGAGGCAATAGTGAAGAAGATGAAACACACTTGAAGCTCACTTGAAAGCATTTGTTGATTTGTCTAGCTATCATCTTCTTCTTGTTGTTCTTGTTTCATTCTTTGTAGCAAAGGTGTTATTGTTGTATTTGTTGAGCTACAATCCTTTTGAGATTTATTTCTAAGATTGATTAGCCAATTCTATAAGGCTACATCAATAGGTGGTAGAGGTGTTGCAACTAAGTGTTGCATAGAAAGTGTTCATCCAAGTTTTCAATAGGGTTGGTGTATAACCCAAGGATCAAGTTTGGTTGTTGTTGTAAGCTGATTCATACCATAGTAAAATCCAAAGAAAGGTGTTCTTTGGGACTGGAGTAGGTCGCATTGACCGAACCAGGATAAATTCTCAGTGTCTTTATCTTGTTTCTACATTTCTGCATTCTGCCAGTTTTTACTGCAGTTTACACACAGCTTCTCATGTTTTGAACAAATAGCTAAACACTTTCAAAATTCGTGATTTTTGGTGGAGTTATATTTCAGACTGTTAGCTTTAATTTGCAGCAAGAATCACTTGATTTGAGCAAGAGAAAATTAGTCTTTCAGTCGTTTCAATATAACTGCTCCAATCTGGCTGCAATTTGACCAGTTTTGAGAAAACTTGAATTCTGTTTTAACCAATAATTGTTTAAGGTCAGGGCCTTTTGGAAACATACACTAGACATCCTAAGGAGTGTTTTGACATAAATTTCAACCTTTTTGGTTAATCGTTTTCTAATTTCAGCAACATTCTGTCCAATTCTGTCCAGATTGACCATCTGAATCTTTTTATTTGTTTGAAGAGCCAAACGATCTTATTTTTGTCTGATTTTTGGACATATTCTTGTCAACATATTGAAGTTAAATTATGGAAATGTTTATAATTTTTGGAGTTGTGCACAAGGATTTTTGAATTTTTCAAAAATGGGTTTTGAATTTGTGGTAGTCTCAGATTCTGTTTTCGAATGGGATTTTTATCAAGGGTAGTACTGTAATTTCCGCTATTGACTATTCACCCCCTCTAGTGGTGTTTATTGCAGGTGCGTGGTCCAAAAATTGGTATCAGAGCTAGGTCTACACCACTCAAAGAAGCAAGATTCAACACTGTACAAACAAGAAAAGGGCAAGAAATTATTATTTAAAGTAGCCTGCTAATCTCAGATTAAAGGTACATACAATGGCCATAGTTTCTCACAAAGGTGAGTTTAAAGGTATGTCTACACAACGTCCTCCTCTTTTTGATGGAAATAATTTTGTTCATTGGAAACTTAGAATGAGGCTATTCTTAATGGCTATAGACATCGATTTATGGTCTATAGTTGAAGATGGGCCGTACATTCCAATGAAAGTTGTACAAGTTAGTGGAGTCACACAGGAAGTAGGAAAATATAAAAGCGAATGGTCTTCTGAAGATAAAAAGAAAATGTCTATGAATGCTAAAGTCATGCAATTGCTTTTGAACGGACTCACAACTTCTGAAGCATGATATGTTTCAAATTGCACAAGTGCACATGATATGTGAAAATCTTTAGTATTAAAGCATGAAGGTACAAGCGGTGTAAAAGAGTCGAAAATAAACATGCTTATGAATGAACTTGAATCTTTTAAAATGTTGCCAAACGAATCCATAACATCTATGGATATGAGGATTACTAATATTTTCAATGCTCTTGAAGCTTTAGGAAAATCATTCATGAACAATGAAAAGGTTCAAAAGGTGCTTCGAAGCCTTCATGCTGAATGGGATCCAAAGGTAACAGCAATCAAGGAGACAAAGTCTATCACTAAGATGGATGAATTGATCGGTTCGCTTAAAGTTTATGAGGTAAAACTAAACCAACGGAAGTCCAAGTCATTTAATTCATCCGGTAAGTCTATAGCTTTCAAATCAACTGAATCACATGCAAATAATGATGATAGTAATAGTGATAATGAATTAGATGATGACTTAATATTGATAGCTAGAAAACTTAGAAAGTTCTTTAAACGTCCTAATAAGAATAGACAATGATCTTCTTCTTCTTCTTCTTCTTCTCAACCTAAGAAAATAACTCTAATAACAACAAATGGTATAATAAAGAGTTAAAATGTTATGAATGTGGTAAAAGAGGACACATCTCTTATGATTGTCCGACAAAGAAAAATGTCAACAATAATAATAATAACAAACAAGAAAAGGAGACGCAAATATCAAAGGCAAAAGAGACCAAGCCAAGAAAAGGCAAATGAGCAATGAAGGTGAGCACACGGAGCGACTTATCCGACTAAGAATCCGACACTGAGGAAGCTCAAGTGTGCTTCGTATCTAATGAGGTAAGTTCTTTTTCTGATGATGACTCTGATAGTGAAATGACATTTGACGAAATACATGAAGAATTTTTAAAAATGCATGCTCACTGTAAGAGGCTATATAAAGAAAAGAAGAAACTTATTGAAGAAAATGACAAGTTGAAGACGTCCAACTTGGAATTTTCCGATCAATTAGAATCTTTTTAACAAGAGTCTACTAATACTCTTGATTCTTTAGAAGTTAAAATTGAATCATATAGGAAAAATGAACATAAAAACTAAAAATAGCATGTTGAAATCTAAGGTTTGTGAGAATCAAATTGTACAACTTAAATCTTCCAAACTTACCTTAGAAAAAATGTTAGAACAATTTAAATCTAGTGCAAATATGTTAGATACACTTATATCATCGCAAAAATATGGAAATGATAAAATCGGGTTAGGATATAAAGAAGAAAATGCCAAAGTAGATAAAAAGACTAAGTTTGTCTCATCTAGTACAAAAAGTCATATAATACAACGAAATCAACTTTGACTGCTGCATCTACTTCTACTCCTTCTTCTGTTTATTCTAAGGCAAAAATACAACACGCACCCACAAATGTAAACACGTATAAACGTGCAACTAGGCAAAACTTTGCATCTAGATAACCTAGAAATTATGCCTAGATGTATACAAATGTAACTAGACATAATAAAATACATCCAACTTATTATGAACCTAAGTATAGGCGACACTTGTTGGACCGCGCACCTGGAATAAACACCACTAGAGGGGAGGTGAATAGTGGTTAGCGGAAATTACACTACAACCCTTTGTTAAAAATCCCTTTGAAAACAGAATCTGAGACCACCTCAGATTCAGGACCCGTTTTTAAAAAATTTACAAATAATTGTACACAACTCCAAAAATTATGAAACCTTTCAGAATTAAACTTTAATGAGTTAACAAGACTCTGTCCAAAAATCAGGAAAAAATAAGATCGTTTGTCCCTTCAAACAAATAAAAAGATTCAGATGGTCAATCAGGACAGAATTGGACAGAATGTTGCTGATTTTGCAAAACGTGTTTCTCTTTGAATACTCAACCAAAAAGGTTGATCTTTATATAAAAACACTCCTTAGGATGTATAGATGAAGTTTCCAAAAGGCCCTGACCTTAAACAATTCTTGAAAAATACATAATTTAAGGTTTCTCAAAATTGGTCAGATTGCAGCCAGATTGGAGCAGTTATATTGCAAAGACTGAAAGACTAACTTTCCCTTGCTCAAATCAAGTGATTCTTATTGAAAATGAAACCTAACCATCTGAAGTATAACTCCACCAAAAATCATGAATTTTGAAAATGTTTAGCTATTTTTTCAAATTGTGTGAAGTTGGGTGAAAACTGCAGTCAAAAACAGGCAGAAAAAAGAAATAAATAAACAAGAGAAGAACACCGGGGATTTATCCTGGTTCGGTCAATGTGACCTACTCCAGTCCCAAGGAACACCTTTCCTTGGATTTCACTATGAAATGAACACCTTACAACAAGAGCCAAGCTTGATCCTTGAGTTATACACCAACCCTACTCAAGACTTGGATAATCACCTTCTAAGCAACACTTAGTTGCAACTCCTCTAACACCTATTGATGTAGCCTTATAAAGATGGCTAATCAATCTTACAATGAAAATCAAGAGGCTTGTAGCACAACAAAAATATCAAGAACACCTTTGCTACAACAAAATACAACAACAAGAACAAGCAGATGAATATGAAAACTATAGAATGCTTGTGAGCTTCAAGTGTGTTTCATCTTCTTCACCATTGCCTCTATTTATAGTGTGAAATGAGCCTTGAAGATAAGAATGCCAATGTGTCATCATCTTCATCATCAACTCCAAATGTCTTCTCATCATTGGTTGGCTTTGTACACTTGGTAAAATAATACACACTGATTGGTCCACCTTGGCAAAATAATGTTGGCCGAAATTTTCAACTAAAAGTGACTTGGAATTATCTTGAAAATATGAAGATAATAGCACCATAACAACTCCATCATCTTCTCAAATTTTTGGCAAGATAATAGGCATGTGGAATTTACCTTTTCAAAACCAAAAATCTGGTCAAAAACAGCCTAGTAGACGTTTGGCTACTTTCAAATTTTCCAAAAATATATTTGTTTTTTCTTAATAAAATAAGAAAGGATAATACCACCAAATTATCCCCAACTTCAAGCACCTTAATAGGACATGTGAAGTCTTCATTTGACTTCAAAAATCTGCTGAAAATACCCAAGAAAACTAATATATCCGTTGGTTATTTTTAGTAAATTCTAAGTTGGCAATTTTGCCAACTAGCTCCTTTTTGGTTGGTCCACTTGTCTCCAACTCATAAAATGAACTCCACATCATATCCACCTAATCAATCACAATTTTCCACATATATATAAGTGTAGCAACTCAGATTTTTGAAGAAGAAATAAATAGATAACACTTGACAAGATTATGTCAACGTGTAACACCGAAATTCCCCAATATTTCTTCTTATATGTTGAGATCATTTCTAAACCTTTGACACCTTTAACATCTCTGAAAAATGATGATAAATGTTCTCTTATAATATATATAAGAGAGTCTTCAAGAAAAAATAGAATGTGACATCTCAAATCGTCACATATCCAGCTATAGTCAATAATTCCATCGGTTGAGAAAATAAGATATAAGATCACCATATTATCTTCAAAATAACAATAACACAGCTCCAGAATGAAGATAATAATATGCTCAAGAGATTCCTTGAGTGAAAATACCAAAAATACCCCTGGTGTGAGAAAACTCCAGAAATGACCCCGATGGTCAGAAATAATCATGATACCAACTTAGTCATGATAATTAGTATAAGAATGTGCTCTTGAAATATTTCCACCATATCACGTTCCTACAAAACTCAAAATACCAATTTTGCCCTTTTTGGTAAGTTGTAGAAACTTCCAAGGCACGTTAGTCACAAGACATTTATAATCATCAAAAACACATAATAAGAACATAATTAACATGTATAAATCATGTACAAATGAAAACAATCATTTTAACACATTTTAGAAAATTATTTCTAAAAACCCTAGACATCGATCGATGTGCAACAACCTGAGAGACCGATGTCAACCTTTTCAATTTTTAATCACATATAACACCATGTATGATATTTTTAAGTATTAACCACTTAAAATCATGCCTTTGAAAATTATCCAAACATATTTCTCCACATTCTCCCCCTTTTGGATGATTTTCAAAATAACCTAACATGATTTTAATGTCACAACTTATAATTAAAAATTTAACCAAATGTTTTCAACTTTTAAATAGTATGTTGCTCCCCCTCAACTCATACTCTTCCCCTTAACCTATGCTCCAAAATTTATACTAATTAAAACTTAGCATATAATTCATCATGACTTACCCACTAAAGCCAAAGTATTTGGGTAGTACATAAACTCAAAGCAATATACTCGGCTTCAGTGGTAGAAAGAGATACACTAGCTTGCATTTTAGAAAACCAAGAAATCAAGTTGGTTCCTATGAATTGACATGTACCGCTAGTGGATTTTCTATCTAATTTGCAACCACCATAATCAGCATCACTATATGCGTGTAATTCCAACTTAGCGTTTCTATCATACCATAGTCCTAAGTGAGGTGTATGCTTAAGATATCTAAAGATCTTTTTCACTGCATTGTAATGTGATACCTTAGGATAAGATTGAAACCTAGCACACATACACACACTAAACATAATATCAGGTCTTGATGCAGTTAAGTATAATAGTGATCCAATCATAGACCTATAGAGAGTGTCATCAAAAGGTTTACCATTTTCATCCTTATCAAGTTTAGTACTAACACTCATGGGGATAGTTGTAGGTTTCAATTCTTCAAAACCAAACTTCTTAATCATATCATTGACATACTTAAGTTGGCTAATGTGAATTCCTTGAGGGGTTTGTTTGATTTGAAGTCCTAAGAAATAATTCAACTCTCCTACCATTGACATTTCAAACTCTGACTTCATACATTCTTCGAAATCTTTTACTAAGGTAGGGTTAGTTGAACCAAAGATAATATCGTCTACATATATTTGAACTATTAACAAATCATTGTCTTTTCTTTTTAGGAATAATGTGTTGTCTATAGTTCCCCTTTGATAATTATTTGCAACAAGAAAGTTTGCAAATCTATCATACCAAGCTCTTGGAGCTTGTTTCAAACCATATAAAGCTTTCTTAAGCTTGTACACATGGTTAGGATTCTTTGGATCTTCGAATCCAGGGGGTTGTTTGACAAACACCTCTTCTTGGATGTATCCATTCAAGAATGCACTCTTGACATCCATTTGGAAGAGCTTAATATTGCTTAGACTTGCAATTGCAAGTAACAATCTAATTGCTTCTAATCGTGCAACGGGTGCAAAGATTTCTTCATAATCTATACCTTCTTGTTGATTATATCCTTGTGCGACTAGTCTAGCTTTATTTCTTGTAATGTTTCCTTGTTCGTCCATCTTATTCCTAAACACCCATTTAGTTGCTATTATTGACTTGTTTTCGGGTTTAGGTACTAAGTCCCACACATTGTTCCTTGTGAATTGATTTAATTCCTCATGCATAACATCTATCCACGATATATCACCTAAGGCTTCCTTTACATTCTTAGGTTCTAAGTGTGAGATTAAGCTATGTCCTTCAAGTTGACTTATATTTCTACGTGTTCTAACCCCAACACTTGGATCCCCAATGATTAATTCTCTAGGATGCCACCAATTCCTAGATTGACTAGGTTCACCCTCATCTTGTTCAAATGTTTCATTAGTGTGAACATTATCATATGTAATTGGATCATTAGTTACATCATCTTCCAACTGCAAAGTTTCTTCATTTATATCATCTAAGGGTTCATGCATGTCTTGTTCAGGGGGAGTTGGTTCTAGATGATCAAGTACAGGCTCAAGTAATACATCATCGTCAAACATATTTTCAACATTTGTTTCTTGTTTATGTTGATGTTTATCACTAACTTCAAAGCATGCATTTTCATTGAATTTCACATGTACGGATTCAATTATTTTTCTAGATGCAGGATTATAACACCTATATGCTCTTGAGTTAGTTGAATACCCAACAAATATGCATTCAATAAACTTTTGTTCAAATTTATCTAGATTATCCTTAGTGTTTAGCACAAAACATTTACATCCAAATACTTTAAGATAATCTATTTTAGGTTGTCTATTGTTTAGCAATTCAAAAGGCGTTTTATTTAATTTCTTTCTAATAGTGAGCCTATTTATAATATAGCATGCACAACTAACAGCTTCAGCCCATAAATATTTAGGTAATTTATTTTCACACAGCATTGTCCTAGCAACTTCTTGAATCGTTCTATTTTTACGTTCAACAACTCCATTGAGTTGTGGTGTTCTAGGTGGTGAGAATTCATGTTTTATTCCATGTAGTTCACAAAAGTTGATTACGTCTTTATTTTTAACTTCTCCACCTCTATCACTTCTAATTCTTTTGACATTTTCTTCGTAAATGTTTTCAAGTTGCTTGATAAGGTTTTCGATTGCTAATGGAGCATCGTCTTTGTGTGTTAAGAACAATGTCCATGTGTAGCGTGAGTAATCATCTACTATGACACACACATAGTAGTGTCCACCTAGACTTCTTGTCCTACTTGGACCAAATAAGTCTAAGTGAAGCAATTCTAGTACATGACTAGTACTCACTTCATGTTTCGGTTTTAAGGTTTCTTTAATGTGTTTTCCCTTAATACATGTTTCACACATTTGAAAATTATCTAAGTCTAACTTAGGCATACCTCTAATTAAATTCTTTTTAGATAATTTCCTAATGGTTGAAATTCCTATATGGCCTAATATTCTATGCCATAAATTCACATCCAAGTCATGTGATATTAGACATTTAACCTTAGCATCTAACATGTTATCTAAGGTAAGAGTATAAATATTACAATCTCTATTTCCTTTTAATACTATTTCTCCTTTTTTATTTATTATATCACAAGAATTGGGAAGAATGGAGACATTATAACCACAATCTATAAGTTGAGAAATACTAAGTAAATTATAGGATAGATTGCTTACTAATAACACATTTCGTATTTGAAATGTGTTAGGGTCCCCGATTGTTCCTCTTCCAACAACTTTTCCTTTGTTGTTGTCACCGAATGTCACCTTTCCACCATCAATATGTTCAAGTTCCGTGAATAGTTTGGAGTTGCCTGTCATATGCCTCGAACATCCACTATCTAAAAACCATTTGGTTTTTAGATTCTTTGACTTTGCCTCCTTCTTGCATTCCTTGCGTGTTTCCTACAATGGAGACAAAGTTTTAGGTACCCTTTATTTGGGTCCTTGAATGTTAGGGGCATTATTCTTGTTTAGATAACCCTTAGGTATCCAAACTTGAATATACCTTCTAGGCACATTTTTAGCATTGTTATAATTTTGAAAATAAGAAGAATTAGCATATAAATGATTATTCCACATAAGTGAAGATGTATTGTTATACATGTTGTGCCACGGTTGATAATCATTATAGGATGGCCGAGATTTATGATGTGTATAAGGCATGCGATTTTGTTTCTTGAATGGTGCAGTATAAGTGTGTTCATAGGCATTTCTATAAGACTTATAAGAGTGTTTCCTATACTTAGGTTCATAATATGTTGAATGCATTTTATTATGTCTCGTTGCATTTGTATACATATAGACATAATTTCTAGGTTGTCTAGATGCAAAGTTTGGCCTAGATGTATAGTTATGCGTGTGTGTTTTTATGGGTGTATGCTGCATCTTTATCTTTGAATAAGTAGAAGAAGGAGTAGAAGAAGATTTAGCAGAAAAATTTGTTTTTATAACTTTATAAGGTTGTTTCGTAGTTGATGATACAAACTTAGTCTTTTTATCTGATTTGTCATCTTCTTCTTTATATCCCAATCCAGTTTTATCATTTCCATACTTTTCTGATGATATAAGTGTATCTAACATATTTGCACCAGATTTAAATTGTTCTATCATTTTTTCTAAGGTAAATTTAGAAGACTTAAGTTGCACTATTTCATTTTCACAACTTTCTAACTTGGATTTTAACATTTTATTTTCCATTTGTAACTTTTGTTCATCTTTCCTACATGATTCAATTTTATTCTCTAAAGAATCAAGTGTATTAGTAGACTCTTGTTTAAGAGATTCTAGTTGATCGGAAAATTCCAAGTTGGACGTCTTCAACTTGTCATTTTCTTCAACTAGTTTCTTCTTTTCTTTAGAGAGCCTCTTACAGTGAGCATGCTTTCTTAGGAATTCTTCATACATTTCATCAAATGTCATGTCACTATCAGAATCATTATCAGAAGAAGAACATACCTCGTTTGATACGAAGCAGACTTGAACTTCCTCAGTTTCGGATTCTGAGTCGGATGAGTCGCTCCATGTGCTCACCTTCATTGATCGTTTCCCTTTTCTTGCCTTAGACTCCTTTGTCTTTGTCGTTTGAGCCTCCTTGTCCTTGGCTTGTTTATTATTATTTTTCTTCGTGGGACAGTCGTATGAAATATGTCCTTTTTGACCGCATTCGTAACACTTTAATTCTTTATTATACCATTTGTTTGTGTTATTCTTCCTAGGTTGAAAAGAAGAAGAAGAAGAATTACGTTGTCTATTCCTATTTGGACGTTTGAAAAACTTTCTAAGTTTTCTAGCGGTCAATATCAAGTCATCGTCTATTTCAGTATCACTATTACTATCATCATTACTAGCATGTGTTTTGGTTGTTTTGAAAGCTATTGACTTACCGGATGACTTAGACGATTCAGACTTTCGTTGGTTCAGTTTTACCTCATAGACTTTAAGAGACCCAATCAATTCATCCATTTTAGTGATTGACTTTGTCTCCTCGATTGTAGTCACCTTTGGATCCCATTCAGCAGGGAGACTTCGTAGCACCTTTTGAACCTTTTCACTGTTCGAAAATGACTTCCCTAAAGCTTCAAGGGCATTGAAAATATTAGTAATCCTCAAATCCATAGATGTTATGGATTCGTTTGGCATCATTTTGAAAGTCTCTAATTCAGTCATAAGCATGTTTATTTTTGACTCTTTAACACCACTAGTACCTTCGTGCTTTAGTACAAGTGATTTCCACATGTCGTGTGCGCTTGTGCAATTAGACACATATCCTGCTTTAGAAGTTGTAAGTCCATTCAAAAGTAATTGCATAGCTTTAGCATTCATGGACATTTTCTTTTTATCATCCGATGACCATTCACTTTTATATTTTTCAACCTCTTGAGTTACTCCACTAACTTGTATAACTTTCATTGGAATGTACGGCCCATCTTCAACTATAGACCATAAATCGATGTCTATAGCCATTAAGAATAGCCTCATTCTTAGTTTCCAATGAACAAAATTATTGCCATCAAAAAGAGGAGGGCATTGTGTGGACATACCTTCCAACCCACCTTTATGAGAAACAATAGCCATAGTAGTACCTTTGATTTGAGACAAGCAGTATATTATGAATTGTTGTTTCTTGGCCTAGTATTGTTCGTACGGTGTTGAATCTTGCTTCTTTTGAGTGGTGTTGGTCTGGCTCTGATACCAAATGTTGGACCGCGCACCTGCAATAAACACCACTGGAGGGGGGTGAATAGTGGTTAGCGGAAATTACACTACAACCCTTTGTTAAAAATCCCTTTGAAAACAGAATCTGAGACCACCTCAGATTCAGGACCTGTTTTTAAAAAATTCACAAATAATTGTACACAACTCCAAAAATTATGAAACTTTCCAGAATTAAACTTCAATGAGCTAAAAAGACTCTGTCAAAAAATTAGACAAAAATAAGATCGTTTGTCCCTTAAAATAAATAAAAAGATTCAGATGGTCAATCTGGACAGAATTGGACAGAATGTTGCTGATTTTGCAAAACGTGTTTCTCTTTGAATACTCAACCAAAAAGGTTGATCTTTATATAAAAACACTCCTTAGGATGTATAGATGAAGTTTTTAAAAGGCCCTGACCTTAAACAATTCTTGAAAAATACAGAATGTAAGTTTTCTCAAAACTGGTCAGATTGCAGCCAGATTGGAGCAGTTATCTTGCAAAGACTGAAAGACTATTTTTCCCTTGCTCAAATCAAGTGATTCTTATTGAAAATGAAACCTAACCATCTGAAGTATAACTCCACCAAAAATCATGAATTTTGAAAATGTTTAGCTATTTTTTCAAATTGTGTGAAGTTGGGTGAAAACTGCAGTCAAAAACGGGCAGAAAACAGAAATAAAGAAACAAGAGAAGAACACCGAGGATTTATCCTGGTTCGGTCAATGTGACCTACTCCAGTCCCAAGAAACACCTTTCCTTGGATTTCACTATGAAATGAACACCTTACAACAAGAGCCAAGCTTGATCCTGAGGTTATACACCAACCCTACTCAAGACTTGGATAATCACCTTCTAAGCAACACTTAGTTGCAACTCCTCTAACACCTATTGATGTAGCCTTATAAAGATGGCTAATCAATCTTACAAATGAAGCTCAAGAGGCTTGTAGCACAACAAAAATATCAAGAACACCTTTGCTACAACAAAATACAACAACAAGAACAAGAAGATGAATATGAAAACTATAGAATGCTTGTGAGCTTCAAGTGTGTTTCATCTTCTTCACCATTGCCTCTATTTATAGTGTGAAATGAGCCTTGAAGATAAGAATGCCAATGTGTCATCATCTTCATCATCAACTCCAAATGTCTTCTCATCATTGGTTGGCTTTGTACACTTGGCAAAATAATACACAATGATTTGTCCACCTTGGAAAAATAATGTTGGCCAAAATTTTCAACTAAAAGTGACTTGGAATTATCTTGAAAATGTGAAGATAATAGCACCATAACAACTCCATCATCTTCTTAACTTTTTGGCAAGATAATAGGCATGTGGAATTTACCTTTTCAAAACCAAAAATCTGGTCAAAAACAGCCTAGTAGCCGTTTGGCTACTTTCAAATTTTCCAAAAATATATTTGTTTTCCTTAATAAAATAAGAGAGGATAATACCACCAAATTATCCCCAACTTCAAGCACCTTAATATGACATGTGAAGTCTTCATTTGGCTTCAAAAATTTGCTGAAAATACCCAAGAAAACTAATATATCCGTTGGCTATTTTAAGTAAATTCCAAGTTGGCAATTTTGCCAACTAGCTCCTTTTTGGTTGGTCCACTTGTCTCCAACTCATAAAATGAACACCACATCATATCCACCTTATCAATCACGTTTTTCCACATATATATAAGTGTAGCAACTCAGATTTTTGAAGAAGAAATAAATAGATAACACTTGACAAGATTATGTCAACGTGTAACACCGAAATTCCCTAATATTTCTTCTTATGTGTTGAGATCATTTCCACACCTTTGACACCTTTAACATCTCTGAAAAATGATGATAAATGTTCTCTTATAACATATATAAGAGAGTCTTCAAGAAAAAATAGAATGTGACATCTCAAATCGTCACATATCCAGCTATAGTCAATAATACCATCGGTTGAGAAAATAAGATATAAGATCACCATATTATCTTCAAAATAAAAATAACACAGCTCCAGAATGAAGATAATAATATGCTCAAGAGATTTCTTGAGTGAAAATACCAAAAATACCCCTGGTGTGAGAAAACTCCAGAAATGACCCCGATGGTCAGAAATAATCATGATACCAACTTAGTCATGATAAATAGTATAAGAATGTGCTCTTGAAATATTTCCACCATATCACGTTCCTACAAAACTCAAAATACCAATTTTGCCCTTTTTGGTAAGTTGTAGAAACTTCCAAGGCACGTTAGTCACAAGACATTTATAATCATCAAAAACACATAATAAGCACATAATTAACATGTATAAATCATGTACAAATGAAAACAATCATTTTAACACATTTTAGAAAATTATTTCTAAAAATCCTAGACATCGATCGATGTGCAACAACCTGAGAGACCGATGTCAACCTTTTCAATTTTTAATCGCGTATAACACCATGTATGACATTTTTAAGTATTAACCACTTAAAATCATGACTTTGAAAATTATCCGAACATATTTCTCAACAGCACTCATATAAGTTGTATAGAACTGCATATGAACATACATACATAGCACCATATAAAAAACAAAATCATATGCCTTACATAAGCTGTCAAAATCTGTAGCGCCTCGCATCTCAGCCTAGCCGGATACGGTGCGCCCGCCGTACTTGACTACGGAGAGTACCAGGCGTCGATCCATAACGTATTTTAGTCCAGGTTAAAATATGTGGATTTTCATGCTTACACGTCAACAAGTAAGCAAAACCGAGGCAGAATAAAAAAACTTTAAAATAAAACGTCTATGAAACCATCATAAGTTTACAACACAAATCATAAAGTACAGAAATTCCCAAAAGTAATTGTTTCCATCACAAATTCATAAAAAAATCATCAGTCACAACCATCTCGTTAAGTCTCCTAGGCCATTGATCTCTCGCACTTCTACGGGTAGGGGACCCTAGGCTCGTCCTCGATCCACTCGACCCTATTTCCTGCGGTTTCTGGGAGGAAAAATAAAGGGTGAGTGACAACGTCACCAGCAAGTATACCATAAACAATCATGCATTAAATGGAAAGTACACACAAGAACCAAATTCCCCAAAATTCGGTTTAGAAACATACTGGCCTTCCATCCGACACCCGTAAATAATCAGCTCATAACTTATCAAGATTAAAACTTACCAAAGTCCATAGCTTATAAAAAAGATCATCACCCAATCAAGATCATAACTTGTGATAAGCTCATCACTCAATAAAGATTATAACTTAGAAGCTACCAAGTCATAACAACTTAGCCTATGTATCATGAATAAGATCATGGCTTACATAACAACAGTAATGAGATCGTAACTTAGGTAACGAAAGATAAGAGGATCATAACCTAAGTAACGTTACATCTAGCATTTGGCTAGCGTCTCCTCTCTTCAGTCAATAGAAACTAAGGCAATAAAATCATAACTTAGCCATGAAGCAAGTAATAACACAGCTTAGTGCAAATAGACTCAACATCATGCTCACGACCATATGCAATGCGTATGAATATGCAAATGTAGTGCACCATGAAACCATGAAAATTTTTTCCTTTCGTTCTTTCATTCAAAACATCATCGTCAAGAAAACAAGATAGTATTCAGATCTATTCACCCAGATCTGAGGCGGTCACTTCTTCCCTTCGAATCGATTATTCCCGGATTCAGAGCGGTCACGTCATCACTTATCAGGTCTATTCTCTCTGGGCCTGAACGGTCGATATCAGGTCTATTCTTTCTGGGCCTGAACGATCGATATCAGGTCTAGTCTCTTTGAGCCTGAATGGTTTATATTATCAGATCAATTAACCCCGGATCTGGAGCGGGTCTTTACTGGCCAGGAAACACACACGGTACCAGTGGGAAGCGTTCTTTTAAAAACAGAATCTTTTCTTTAAAAACTCTTTTTCATCTTTATTTCTCATAAAATCAATTCCATAAATCATGTAAATGACGATGGTGCAATGTATGACATGTACTATGCAATTCATGATATAATGCGTTACATACACGCATACATACAACTTATTCTTTAGGCTGGAAAAATTTCCAGAATTATCATTCCATATGCACGGCCTCAAAACTTCGTGTTTTAGGCCCATTATCATGAGTTCTTGTCATACATATGCATAAGATTGTCTTTTCTATTCATAATATAATTTTCGTGACGATACGAAACATGTAAGACACTTAATTTATTTAATTACGAAACAAGGGTTGCTGAATTTCAGCAATGTAGTGTCCTTTCTTTTACCTTCATATAAGCCCATTAAGCTTCATTTAATTTGGGGCCAACCTTGTAAAACTGCTGCAGACATACCAGTAATAAGTGGTCATAAGCCCAAACCATATAATTAAGTCTAAGCCCACCAAAACAAGGCTTCACAACAAGCTCTTTAATTCTGCCCAAAATTCCAGATTTGTAACGCCAACTTAACCTTGGTGATTACCCCTTAAATAATCATTCTAAGTTAAGTGGTTCACATAAAAAAACTCATATATGTCTTAAGTAGTTGCCATACAGGTTTTGCGGAATTATAATATAGTAAAAGGGTCATTTATTCTTTTTCCCCAAACGGGTACATGCTGGATTCTAGAACGACCAATTTTAGTACGAATTTTATTGTGACCAATCCATACACCATTTTTTTGAAAATTCCATCTCACCCACTTAGCAAACACACAGGGCTAGCATCCTACCAAAAATCAGCCCAATTGCATATTTCTAAGGTCCGTTTCCTGGTCAATCATTATGTCACATGAAATCTGTTCAGTCCAGTAATTACCAGTTTTAGTACAAATTCCGTTAAAAATAATCCGTAATCTTTTTAACAAAATTCCAACTCTCATAATTACTATACACATAGGGCTAGTGTTATGCCAAAAATTAGCTTAATTAAATACTTTTAAAGTCCCTTTTCAGGTCCCACAAAACGTCACAATAATCTGCCATGTTCCAACAACTCTATTTGCCAATTTTACCAAAATCGTCATTGAGGATAATCCACAAATCCTTTTACCAAAATTCCAATTCACACATTGGAAACACATATGAGGCTATTGTCATACCAAAACTTAGCCAATTTGCACACCTCTAAGGTTCATTTTCAGGTCATTCAACACGCTACAGCAAACCATCCAACTCAAGTACTTCTGTTTGACCAGTTGTCACTAAATAATTCATTAAGGTTAAGCCATAACTCTTTTAATCAAAATTCCAACTCACACATTTACTACACACATAAGGCTATCATCCTACCAAAAATTAGCCACTTTGAACACCTTTAAGGTTCATTTTCAGGTCGTACAACATGACACATAAAACTGTCCAGCTACAGTGATTTCAGCACTTCATCATTTTCTATGGTTCAACCATTTCCAATCAACTTCATTCCTTAAAGATACTTAATAACCATCAAACACCCACTTCAACATAATTTCTCCAAGCCTCATATCATGCTTTAAACCATCGATAAACAGTTCATGAATCATATCAAAACAGTCATAACACATCCATATAACAAATCATTCGCTCATGCCATCACTTCTATTATAACAACTAGTTTTCATATTTTGTACTTAGAGTCTTCAACTAAGATTTATGGCTTAAAAATGACTAGTCATTCAAGCATGCACTTCACAATTAAGGCAAGATTGGTTAGAGTACACTTGCCTTCTTCGAGCTTATCCTTTCCTTAACTTGGAACTTGGATGAGATGAAGTCTTCCTCCCCTTCACTATACAACCCCCACGGTTTGGGAGGAAGAAAAGAGAAAACATTAGCTTTTGTCTTAAGTGAAAACACAACTAGAGTGATGCTATGATTCTCTTACCAAAATGGACCTTGAATGGAGATGACAATGAATCCACCCACCAAGAAGTTAGCTTCTCTTAGTATCTTGCAAAATCTTCATCTAGTGACCCTCCTTGGAGTCATGGTTTTGGCAAGAAAAGAAGGGTACTTATGTGAGCTTCATTCTTTGAAATATAGGATTTACTTGGAAGTTTTAGCATGCACTTACCTAGAGAATTCTTGAGGCTTGAAGATCTTGAACTCCTTGGCTCAAGCTAGCCGTGTACCCTAAATGGAACAAATAGGGAAGTCTCTTGCTCCATTGTGAATTCTTGAGAAAGAGTGTTCTAAAGTTTCTTTGGAGAAAATTTTCTTCCCTTGGCTAAGGAGTTAGACGTTGGTTATGCTAAGGAAGAAGGGGGTTTATCTTGGCTTAGTTAGGCTAATTAGAGTTAATTAGCCTTAGTTTCTTTTAATTAACCAAGGTTACTTTAATGCAACCATAGTTACTTTAATGCAACTAGAGTTACTTTAATTCAACTATAGTTACTTTATGGCTAACCTAGGTTACTTTATCCAACTAGAGTTACTTTATGGGTTAACTTGAGTTACTTTAACCTTGAAGTTAATATAAAGTAACCATGTAATATTTGAAATGTTCCATGGATAGGCATGAGGGGGAAACCGGCGGTTATGGCACCTAGGGGCCATTACCATGCTTAATCTCTTCCCAAGTGAGTTTAATGAAAAGCCATGTGGGTATTTGCCCCCCCCCCTTTTATTAATTATTTCCCCTTTTTCTTGTTTTAAAAATAAAATTAGGAAAATCTTGAGTTTCCTTTGGGCTAAGGCCGAAACTTTTGCAAGAGTTGGGGGAAAAATTGCCCACTACTTACAACTCCTTAATTTCCATTTGGGCTTATTTTAAGGAGGCCCTTAAGATTAACCTCTCTTATAATTTGGGAAAAACCCTTTAAGGCCCTTTTTAACCTTATGGCCGAAATCTCTTAAGCCCTTAGGGTGAATTGGCCATGATCCATAACTCATGCTTGTATGATTATATTGTTTGCTTATCAACATAAAATAAAAGAAGCACTAAGGAAACTTAGTGAAATGCACTTGAAGGATGCCACTTTATTAATGTACTTATACGAGTCTTCAAGTACAATATGACTTTTTGTCGGGGTACAACATTCTTCCCCCCTTAACATAAGTTTTGTCCTTGAAACTTGAGAGACTAGTCAAAAAAAGATGGGGCATCCACTCCTCATGTTTCCTTCCGTTTCCCATGTGGCTTCCTCTCCAGGATGTACTTCTACTGAACCTTTACCATAGGCATGGATCTCTTTCCCAACTCCTTTTCTTTCGACTCAACGACCTTCAGGGGCTCCTTTCTTATCTTTAGGTAAATAAGATAAAATAAAGCGTCTATTTAGTTCCCTCAGGACTGCTTTGTTCAACTCATCTCAGAGGTCTCATCAGAACTTATTCAAATTTTCTAGAGGTGTTATTGTAACCTATCTCATATCTTAGGCACTTTCAACCTTGATACTACGTACTGATAAGGGTATCCATTCCGGATTAACTTGATCATGAAATGCTTATAATTCCTTTTTCATAAAACTTGGCAGAGATCATTAACTGTGAAGTATAAATCATTAGCTCTTTTATGTAAACATCCCTTCTGTAATTATGTAACGGTCATCCTACGTATGAAACAACATCCAACGATATCTGGAATAATTCCCAACAAAGTACACATATCAAGCTCTTCACAAAGTATGTGCCGCGTTCATCCGTCTCGTAATAACTTTTCTTTCGCAATCTCCTCATAAAATCGGACTAGAAGTGATGGTTTCTCCTTTGAAACCTATGTCCCATTTATGACATTTCAAATGTCTCTTGTTCATCACAAATCCTTGTTTTCTTCTTTTGATGCTTGAAGACGTGCACGTGTCACTGTTTGTTTGTTCATGAAACATTGGAAAACATCATCCTATACACACGAAATAAGAACATACCAAATCGTAACGCCACTGTTGGAGTGCGTTATATATTCTCAACTTATGACTTCCTGATCCAAACACTATATCTTATGGGATTCCCCATTCCGCCTCTCAAGTGGCCATTGTTTCAGATCTCTCCTAACAGTCCCGTAACGCTTCATCATCTTATCACATTTCTATGAATTCTTCCATAAGAAACACTAACATACAGGTTCACTAAGAAATGTAACTGACTCCCAAATAATACACCACTTGTCAATTGCTTACCCGAAGCTGGTTAAATAGATCATTGATCTTAGTCAAAGGGTACTTATTCTTATGGTGATCATGTTGAGTCCTTTAGGATCTACGCAAGGACGCATGCCTCCATCCCTCTATTTACGAATAACATGGGAACATCCCAAACCTTAAAAGCTCACGCACTCGTTCCTTTTTGGTTCAGCAAGCGCCTTTTGGTGAGTTGTCTTCATAGCTTAGAGAGTTCTTAATCATCATCCTAAAATGGTCCAATCACATAAAACATAATTTTCATAATCATGACTTGCTTTTCATAGCTTACCTAATATGGCGCGTTCATATCGTGATGTCCTAACGTTTTCAATTTGGGCTATAGCACTCTTGATAGATGCTAATCGATTTCCCATATAGTCCATGCACAACAAAATATGTACATGTGCTAGTGGTAACGCATAATGGCAGAGACCCCGAGCCTCAAACACAGTGTTATACTTGGTCATACTACCACTAATAACCTCACTTACTTCCTTATGGTCTATTCATCATAACTTAAGGAAAACTATCATAATCGCTCATACTTGATTAATAGGAAGTAGGTCATAGGTACCTCATATTTCACTCGTACCTTAGTTGTTTCTTTGTTATCCGCATAAGGTAGCCTTATGCGGATACAGCTCCCCTTTCCCACTTCGTTTCTTAATATGCTCGTTAAGTCGTTTATTTCGTTCTTCCGTTCTCTTACCATGCCTAGAACTTTGCCCAAGTCACCTATCAGGGTAGTGGTTGGATACAAGTCCTCCACCACTGGCTATCCTTACCGTTCAAAACCGGCCGAAGAATCCGTGCCCTCATCTTATCCGATGCCAGTATCAGCATGAAGTTACCTTCAACTTCATTTAACCATCTTTCTGCCTACTATGAACTAGATTCCCTTCCAAACCTCGGAATACGTGCTCTTACTAAATATTGCTAGTAAAGTTTACTGCCTCCTGGGGGTGACAATGATGATGTCACTTACTGAATCGTGATGCCATCCGCACCACGGAGCATCGGAGTCTTACTCAAGGTATAAATATTCAGATTAAGCGATAAAATTTAATTAGTAATCCAAATAAGATTTTAAGGTCATACAAGCAGGCATGATTACGTTCTATAAATTGACATCGACTAGGGCTTTACCATCCGGTCAAAACCCCAATTTTCCCTTTATGTCTTCTTAGTCTAAGGTCAACTCTCATCTAGGATCATGAATTAAATCTAAGGTCAAACTTAGATTTCTAAAATCATAGCTTAATTCTATATTCTGCCCGGATCTAGAGCATTAGCTCTGATACCACCTGTAGCGCCCCGCACCCCAGCCTAGCCGGATACGGTGCGCCCACCGTACTTCACTACGGAGAGTACCAGGCGTCGATCCATAACGTATTTTAGTCCAGGTTAAAATATGTGGACTTTCATGCTTACACGTCAACAAGTAAGCAAAACCGAGGCAGAATAAAAAAAACTTTAAAATAAAACGTCTACGAAACCATCTTCAGTTTACAACCCAAATCATAAAGTACGAAAATTCCCAAAAGTAATTGTTTCCATCACAAATTCATAAAAAAAACATCGGTCACAACCATCTTGTTAAATCTCCTAGGCCATCGATCTCTCGCACATCTACGGGTAGGGGACCCTAGGCTCGTCCTCTATCCACTCGTCCCTATTTCCTGCGGTTTCTGGGAGGAAAAATAAAGGGTGAGTGACAACGTCACCAGCAAGTATACCATAAACAATCATGCGTTAAATGGAAAGTACACACAAGAACCAAATTCACCAAAATTCAGTTTAGAAACATACCTGACCTTCCATCCGACACCCGTAAATAATCAGCTCATAACTTATCAAGATTAAAACTTACCAAAGTCCATAGCTTATAAAAAGATTATCACCCAATCAAGATCATAACTTGTGATAAGCTCATCACTCAATAAAGATCTCAACTTATGGTAAGATCATCACCCAATAAAGATCATAACTTAGGAGCTACCAAGTCATAACAACTTAGCCTATGTATCATGAATAAGATCATGGCTTACGTAACAACAGTAATGAGATCATAACTTAGGTAACAAAAGACAAGAGGATCATAACCTAAGTAACATTGCATCTAGCATTTGGCTAGCGTCTCCTCTCTTCAGTCAATAGAAACTAAGGCAATAAAATCATAACTTAGCCATGAAGCAAGTAATAACACAACTTAGTGCAAATAGACTCAACATCATGCTCACGACCATATGCAATGCGTATGAATATGCAAATGTAGTGCATCATGAAACCATGAAAATCTTTTCCTTTCGTTCTTTCATTCAAAACTTCATCGTCAAGAAAACAAGAGAGTATTCAGATCTATTCACCCGGATCTGAGGCGGTCACTTCTTCCCTTCGAATCTATTATTCCCGGATTCGGAGTGGTCACGTCATCACTTATCAGAACTATTCTCTCCGGGCCTGAACGGTCGATATCAGGTCTATTCTCTCTGGACCTGAACGATCGATATCAGGTCTATTCTCTCCGGGCCTGAGCGGTCCATAACATCAGATCAATTAACCCCGGATCTGGAGCGGGTCCTTACTGGCCAGGAAGCACACACGGTATCGGTGGGAAGCATTCTTTTAAAGACAGAATCTTTTCTTTAAAAACGCTTTTTCATCTTTCTTTCTCATAAAATCATTTCCATAAATCATGTAAATGACGATGATGTATGACATGTACTATGGAATTCATGATATAATGCGTTACATACACGCATACGTACAACTTATTCTTTAGGCTGGAAAAATTTCCAGAATTATCATTCCATATGCACGGCCTCAAAACTTCGTGTTTTAGGCCCATTATCATGAGTTCTTGTCATACATATGCATAAGATTGTCTTTTCTATTCATAATATAATTTTCGTGATGATACGAAACATGTAAGACACTTAATTTATTTAATTACGAAACAAGGGCTGCTGAATTTCAGCAATGTAGTGTCCTTTCTTTTACCTTCATATAAGCCCATTAAGCTTCATTTAATTTGGGGCCAACCTTGTAAAACTGCTGCAGAAATACCAGTAATAAGTGGTCATAAGCCCAAACCATATAATTAAGTCTAAGCCCACCAAAACAAGGCCTCACAACAAGCTCTTTAATTCTGCCCAAAATTCCAGATTAGTAACGCCAACTTAACCTTGGTGATTACCCTTAAATAATCATTCTAAGTTAAGTGGTTCACATAAAAACACTCAT
Organism: Eustoma russellianum; assembly: GCA_036186865.1. Lineage (NCBI taxonomy): Eukaryota > Viridiplantae > Streptophyta > Magnoliopsida > Gentianales > Gentianaceae > Eustoma > Eustoma russellianum. The sequence continues at coordinate 41,896,978 of AP025041.1, read as the reverse complement.
ATATGTCTTAAGCAGTTTCCATAGAGGTTTCGCAGAATTATAATATAGTAAAGGGGTCATTTATTCTTTTTCCCCAAACGGGTACATGCTGGATTCTGGAACGACCAATTTTAGTACGAATTTTATTGTGACCAATTCATACACCATTTTTTTTAAAATTTCAATTCACCCACTTATCAAACACACAGGGCTAGCATCCTACCAAAAATCAGTCCATTGCATATTTCTAAGGTCCATTTCCTGGTCAATCATTATGTCACATGAAATTTGTTTAGTCCAGTAATGACCAGTTTTAATAACAATTCCGTTAAAAATAATCCGTAACTCCTTTTAACGAAATTCCAACTCTCATTATTACTATACATATAGGGCTAGTGTTATGCCAAAAATTAACTTAATTAAATACTTCTAAAGTCCCTTTTCAGGTCCCACAAAACGTCACAATAATCTGCCCTGTTCCAACAAGTCTGTTTGACCAGTTTTACCAAAATCGTCATTGAGGATAATCCACAAATCCTTTTACCAAAATTCCAATTCACACATGGAATAAACATATAGGGCTATTTTCATACCAAAAATTAGCCAATTTGCACACTCTAAGGTTCATTTGCAGGTCATTCAACACGCTACAGAAAACCATCCAGCTCCAGTACATCTGTTTGGCCAGTTGTCACTAAATAATTCATTAAGGTTAAACCATAACTCTTTTTATCAAAATTCCAACTCACACATTTACTACACACATAGACTATCACCCTAATAAAAATTAGCCACTTTGAACACCTTTAAGGTTTATTTTCAGGTCGTACAACATGACACATAAAACTGTCCAGCTCCAGTGATTTCAGCACTTCATCACTTTTTATGGTTCAAGCATTTCCAGTCAACTTCATTCCTTAAAGTGACTTAATAACCATCAAATACCCACTTCAACATAATTTTTCCAAGCCTCATATCATGCTTTAAACCATAGATAAACAGTTCATGAATCATATCAAAACAGTCATAACACATGCATATAACAAATCATTCACTCATGCCATCACTTCTCTTATAACAACTAGTTTTCATATTTTGTACTTAGAGTCTTCAACTAAGATTTATGGCTTAAAAATGACTAGCCATTCAAGCATGCACTTCACAATTAAGGCAAGATTGGTTAGAGTAGACTTGCCTTCTTCGAGCTTATCCTTTCCTTAACTTGGAAGTTGGATGAGATGAAGTCTTCCTCCCCTTCACTATACAACCCCCACGGTTTGGGAGGAAGAAAAGAGCAAACATTAGCTTTTGTCTTAAGTGAAAACACAACTAGAGTGAGGCTATGATTCTCTTACGAAAATGGACCTTGAATGGAGATGGCAATGAATCCACCCACCAAGAAGTTAGCTTCTCTTAGTATCTTGCAAAATCTTCATCTAGTGACCCTCCTTGGAGTCACAGTTTTGGAAATAAAAGAAGGGTACTTATGTGAGCTTCATTCTTTGAAATATAGGATTTACTTGGAAGTTTTAGCATGCACTTACCTAGAGAATTCTTGAGGATTGAAGATCTTGAACTCCTTGGCTCAAGCTAGCCGTGTACCCCAAATGGAACAAATAAGGAAGTCTCTTGCTCCATTGTGAATTCTTGAGAAAGAGTGTTCTAAAGTGTATTTGGAGAAAATTTTCTTCCCTTGGCTAAGGAGTTAGCCGTTGGTTATGCTAAGCAAGAAGGGGGTTTACCTTGGCTTGGTTAGGCTAATTAGAGTTAATTAGCCTTAGTTACTTTTAACTAACCAAGGTTACTTTAATGAAAAGCCATGTGGGTATTTGCCTCCCCCCTTTTATTAATTATTTCCTCTTTTTCTTGTTTTAAAAATAAAATTAGGAAAATCTTGAGTTTCCTTTGGGCTAAGGCCGAAACTTTTGTAAGAGTTGGGGGAAAAATTGCCCACTACTTACAACTCCTTAATTTCCATTTGGGCTTATTTTAAGGAGGCCCTTAAGATTAACCTCTCTTATAATTTGGGAAACACCCTTTAAGGCCCTTTTTAACCTTATGGCCGAAATCTCTTAAGCCCTTAGGGTGAATTGGACATGGTCCATAACTCATGCTTGTATGATTATATTTTTTGCTTATCAACATAAAATAAAAGAAGCACTAAGGAAACTTAGTGAAATGCACTTGAAGGATGCCACTTTATTAATGTACTTATACGAGTCTTCAAGTACAATATGAATTTTCGTCGGGGTACAACAAAATCGGCCCCAACAAAGTACATATAAACAAGGGTACGACATGTATAACAATGCATCTTCATGGAATGTATATGCTAATTGTTGTACCCCGACGAAAAGTCATAATGTACTTGAAGATTCGTATGAGTAAATTAATAAGTGGTATCCTTCAAGTGCCTTTTACTAAGTTTCCTTAGTGATTCTTTTATTTAGGATGATAAGCAAATGATATATTCAATTCAAGCGTGAGTTATGGATTATATGAAGTGGCCAATTTACTCCCAAAGGCTCAAGAAAATTCGGCCATAAGGCATAAAAAGGGGCCTTAAAGCGGTTTTCCCAAATTATAGGAGAGTTTCATCTTAAGGGCCTCCCTAAAATAAGCCCAAATGAAAATTAAGGAGTAGTAAGTAGTGGGCAATTCTTTCCCCAATTCTTGGAAAAAAAATCGACCCTAGCCCAAGGGGGAAATTAAGAATTTCCTAATTTTATTTTAAAACAAGAAAAGGGGAATTATCAATTAATTAGGGGACAATTATCCACATAACTCTTCCTAGAAGAAAAATTAAGCATGATAAAATCCCCTCAAGAGCTAAACCCGCCGCCCCCCCATGGTTGACCAAGAAGATTACCATGGTTACTTAATATTTACTACAAGGTTAAGGAAATAACTCTAGTTGGATAAAGTAACTATAGTTAGTCATAAAGTAACCATAGTTGACATAAAGTAACTATAGTTGGCAAAAAGTAACTATAGTTGACATAAAGTAACTATAGTTGACATAAAGTAACTATGGTTGACATAAAGTAACTATAGTTGAACTAAAGTAACCTTGGTTGGGCAAAAAGTAACTAAGGCTAATTAGCTAAGATTAGCCTAAACCAAGCCAAGGTAAACCCCTTCTCTCTTACCATAACCCACGGCTAACCCTTAGCCAAGGAGGGAAAAATTCATTCCATGAACACCCTAGAACTCTCTCTTATTCTCAACTCTCAAGAAGTCACAATGGAGCAAAAAGACTTTCCTATCTCTCCATTGTAGTACACGGCTAGTTGAGCCAAGCAATCAAAGATCTTCAAACCTCAAGAACTCATCTAGGTAAGTACATGCTAAGTGTTCTAAGTGAATTCTATGTTTCAAAGAATGAAACTCACATTGGCATCCCTCTTGTCTTGCCAAAAACGTGACACTCAAATGGTCTCTAGGAGAAGAATTGTCAAGCTACTAGGAGGAGCTAACACTTTAGTGGTGTGAATCCATTTCAAGCCCATCCAAGTTTCGTTGTGGTAAGAGAATCATAACCTCACTTTAGTTGTGTTTTCACTTAAGATAATAGCTAATGATCCTTCTATTTCTTCCTCCTCTCAAAAACCGTGTACTATATGTGAAGTAGGAGGAAGACTTCACTCCATTTCTACCAAGGCCCATGCTAAGGAAGAGCTCTCAGGTTCAAAGAGGCAAGTATACTCTAGCCAACCTTGCCTTATTTGTGAAGTGCATGCTTGAATGGCTAGTCATTATTAGGCTATGAATCTTAGTTAAAGATGCTAAGTACAAGACGTGAAAACTAGATGTTATAAGAAAAGTGATGGTATGAACAAATGATTTGTTGTATGAATGTGTTTGACTATTTTGATATGACTCTTAAACAGATTATTTATGGTTCAAAGCATATTATGAGACTTGGAAACATTATGGTGAAGTAAGTATTTAATGGATATTTAGTCATTTTAAGGAATGAGGTTGATTGGAATTGCTTGAACCATAAAAGTGAAGAAGTGCTGGAACTACTGGAGCTGGACAGATTTGTGTAGCTGATTGTGTGACCTGAAAACGAACCTTAGGAGTGTTCAAATTGGCTAATGTTTAGTATGATGTTAACCTTATATGTTTATGAAATGTGTGAGTTGGAATTTCAATAAAAGGAGTTGTGGTTTGTCCTTAATGAAATCTTTAGTAAGAGTTGGTAAAACAGAAGTACTGGAGCAGGAGAGTTTTGTGTGACATGTTTAACGACCTGGAAATGAACCTTAGGAAGGTCCAAATTGACTATGATGATAGCCTTATAGGTTTAATCAATGTGTGAGTTGGAATTTTGGTAAAAGGTTATGGGAATTGACCAGAGTATAATTTTTAGTAGGAGCTGCTCAGACAGAAGTGCTGGAGCTGAACAATTTTATGTGGTATGTTGTATGCCCTGAAAATGGATCTTAGGAACATACAAATTGGCTAATCTTTGGTATGCTAACATCCCTATGTGTTTATGAAATGTGTGAGTTGTAATTTTGTTAAAAAGAGTTACGGATTATTTTTAGCAGAATTGTTGGTAAAACTGGTCAAACAGAGTTGCTGGAACAGGACAGTTTTGAGTGGTAAGTTGTGTGGCTTGAAAGGGCACCTTAGGAATGTGCAAATGAGCTGATTTTTGATATGATGATATTTTGACGTGTGTATGACATTTGTGAGTCAGAATTTTAGTACAAAGAGTTGTGGTTTGGTCACAATGAATTTCGTGGTAAAACTGGTCATCCCAGATTCAGCATGTACCTAGCTGGAAGAAAGTAATTAGTTGACCCCCATAAACTTATTAGAATGCCTTGGAATTTTTATGGTAATTACATAAGGCATATATGTACATGTTCATGTAAAGAAACCAGCATAAAACCACTATTTTGATGATTAACAACTGAGTTGAAGTTAGTTGTACAAAACTGGAAAACATGACAGTTTTATGTCTTAAGTTGCAAGGATTTGCTCTAGCTCATTTAAGCTTGAACGTGATATTTGGCCTTATGAATATCGTTTCTTGGTGAGTTAGCTATGTTCTCCAGGTGATGGATTAAAATGAATAAGGTTTTATGACCTATGAAACTGAGGTAAAGCGGTACTGCCTTGCTGATTTCAGCAGTACCATTAGTGATAGTATGATGTTTTGGGGTCGTTAGACTTTTCGAATTGTTACGAAATTTTTATGGTATGAGTCTAAGACTTCATTATGCATGTGTATGGCATGAGCTTACGAAAATGAGCACGAATTGATTAGCACGAGGCTGTACGAACAGAATGTGATTGCTGGACAGTTTTCACAGCTTAAAAGACAAGTCCGTGCATGTATGTTATGATGTATGTGTTCACGAGTCGCATAGTGCATGTCATACATAGCATCATCGTCATTTACATGATTTATGGAATTGATTTTATGCGAAAGAAAGATGAAAAGCGTTTTAAAGAAAAGATGTTGTTTTAAAAGAACGCTTCCCACCGGTACCGTGTGTATATGTGCCTGGCTAGTAAGAACCCGTCCAGATCCGGGGTTAATTGATCTGATGATATGACCGTTCAGGTCCGGAGAGAATAGACCTGATAATGACCGTTCGGGCCCAAATAGAATAGACCCGATAAATGATGACGCTACCGTTTCGAATCCGGGAATAATAGATTTGAAGGGGAGACGTTACCGCCTCAGATCCAGGAAGATAGATCTGAACACTCTATGGTTTTCTTGACGATGATGTTTTGAAAGAAAAGCATGAAAGATCATATCCTCATTTTTATCATGATGCATCACACGTACATATGCATGCATGTCGCATTTATTGAGTCATCGTGTAGTGGCACATGATACTTAGACTAAGTTGTTATAACTTGGTAGTTCCTAAGTTATGATCTTATTAAGTGATGATCCTTGATATGTTACGAACTTATGCAAGTTGCAGTCTTTTATTGTTATGTTATTTAAGTAACGATCTTGCTTTAGTTATGACTTTGACGCATTAATTGTTGATCACTAACGGGTATTGGATGGAGGTCAGTTATGCTTCTAAACCGAATTTTGGCGGTTCGGTTCTTGTATGTACTTTCCATTTAATGCATGATTGTTTATGGTATACTTGCTGGTGACTTTGTCACTCACCTCCTATTTTTCCTCCCAGAGGTTGCAGGGAACAAGGTAGAATGGATTGAGGATGAACCTAGGGTCCCCGACCCGTGAGTGCAGCGAAGGATGGACGGATTAGGAGACATGACTTGACGATTATGACTGATGACTGATTATGTAGTTGTGATGGGAAACATCTACTTTTGAGAATTTCGATACTTTTAATTCGGGTTGTAAAACGAAGAATGATCTTGTGGATGTTTTTAAATTAAAGTTTTTATTCTGCCACGGTTTCGCTTACTTGATGACGTATAAGCACGAAAATCCATGCATTCTATCATGGATTAAGACACGTTACGGATCGACGCCTGGTACTCTCCTTAGTGAAGTACGGCGGGTGCACCGGTTCTGGCTAGGCCGGGATGCGGGGCGCTACAGGTGGTATCAGAGCGGAGGCTCCAGATCCGGGCAGAATATAGAACTAAGTTATGATCGTAGTCAACTAAGATTGATCTTAGATCTAAGTCATGATCCTAGATGAGAGTTGACCTTAGACAAGGATGACTTAGACTGGAAATTAGGGTTTTGACCGGATGATAAAACCCTAGTCGATGGCCATCTATAGAATGTAATCATGCCTTCTTGCATGACCATAAGATCGTATATGGATTACGAATTAAATTTTGTCGCTTATTCTGAATATTTATACCTTGAGTAAGATTCCGACACGTGGTGCGGATGGCACCACAATTCAGTAAAATGACATCATCACTGTCACTCCAGGAGGCAGTAAACTTTACTAGCAATACTTAGTAAGAACACGTAGTCCAAGGTTTGGCAGGGAATTTAGTCATAGTAGGCAGAAAGATGGTTAAGTAAAGTTGAAGGTAACTCCATGCTGATACTGGTACTGGATCGGATAAGGGCAAAGTTCTAAAAGGAGTCTGTGAGTTCTTCCTCTCTCAGGATTTAGTTACGAGAAGGGTTGAGAAATTTGACTCACTAAGATATGGGTCAGGCATCACTGTCTCAGAGTACGCATTCATTACTTTGGGACAGTATGTTCCTTTGATTATGAGAGATGAAAAGTTTAAGGTGATCAGATTTGGGCGCAGTCTAGACCCCCAGATCAAATTAAGCTAAGTTAAGTCATACTCAAGGACCTTTGGTGAAGTATTGGGGGACCGCTACAGAGCGGAATGCGATAGTAAGGGAGCGAAAGAATGAAAGAAACGATTTAACGAGCGTACCAAGAAAACGAAGTAGAAGGTGGGAGCTGTATCCACATAAGGTTAGTTTATGCGGATGACAAAGAAACAACCAAGGTACGCCTAATAAATGTGAAGTACCTATGTCCTCTGTTCTACTTCCTATGAACCAAGTATGAGTGATTATGATAGTTTTCTTTAAGTTATGATGAGTAGACCACAAGTAAGTAAGTGAGATTATTAGTGATAGCATGACTAAGTATGACACCGTGTTTGGGACTCGGGGTCCTCGTCATGATGCGTCACTATTAGCACTTGTACACATTTTGTTGCACTATATGGGGAATGGATCGGCATATCATATGCTATTAACAAGAGTACTATAGCCAAATGGGAACACCTTATGACATCACGATATGAAAACACTATGTTAGTCAAGCTATGGAAAATAGGTCATGATTATGAAAACCATGTTTTAGGAGAACGGGCCACTTTAGAATGATGATAAAGAATTCCTCAAGTCTATGAAGGCAACTCACTGAAGAGGCTTGCTGAACCAAAAAAGAACAAGTGCGTGAGTTTTAAGGGAGGAATTTATTCTCCAACGTTTCGCCTAGGGTGATTCCGTGTTATTCATAGAAAAGAAGGATTGAGGCACGCAGAACTCAACATGTTCACCATAAGAATAAGTACCCTTTGACTAAGATCAATGATCTATTTAACCAGCTCCGGGTAAGCAAGTGATAAGTGGTGTATTGTTTGGGAGTTAGGTAACTTGCTTAATGAACTGGTATGTTAGGGTTTCTTATGAAATAATTCATAGAAATGTGGTAGGATGATGAAGCGTTACGGAACTGTTTAGGAGAGATCTAAAACAATGGCCATTTGGGAGGCGGAATAAAGAATCCCATAAGACATAGTGTTTTGATCAGGAGTTTATAAATCGAGGACATCTAACACACTCCAGCAGAAACGTTACACCTTGGCATATCTCATTCCATATGTATATCATGATGATCCAAATGTCTTATGAAAACGTAAATAATGATACGTACATGTTTCAGGTATCAACTGAGGAAACAAGGACTTATGATGAACAAGAAACATTTGACATGTCATAAAGGAGACATAAGTTCAAGGGAGAAACCACAACTTCTAGTTCGATTTTATGAAATGATCACAAAAAGGTAAAAGTTACTACGTAGTAAGACGATTAGCGAGACAGATGAATGTAGCACATACCTTATGAAGAGCTTGGTATGTGTACCTTATTGGAATTATTCGGAAAGACATTGGATGCTGTTTCATACGTAAGATGACCACTACATGATTACTGAAGGGATGCTTACAAAAAGGAACTAATGGTCTATATTCCAGAGTTAATGATCTCTGCCAAGTTTTTCATATTTTATGAAAAAGGAAATTATAAGCCTGTTATGATCATGATTACACGGAATGGATTTCATTATCAAGTACATAGTATAAAGGTTGCAAGTGCTTGAGATATGAGATAGGTTACGATAACACCTCTAGAGAATTAGAATAAGTTCTGATGAGACCTCTAAGATGAATTGAATGAAGCAGTTCTGAGGTAACTAAATACACGCTTTAACGTAAAGATAAGGAAGGAGCCCTGAAGGTTGTTGAGTCGAAAGAATAGGAGTTAAGAAAGAGATCCATACCCATGGTAAAGGTTCAGTAGAAGTACCATCGTGGAGTAGAAGCCACCTAGGAAATGGAAGAAGACATCAGGAGTAGATGCCCCATCTTTTGACTAGTCTTTTAAGTTTCGAGGATGAAACTTATGTTAAGGGGGGGGGGAGAATGTTGTACCCCGACGAAAAGTCATAATGTACTTGAAGACTCGTATGAGTAAATTAATAAGTGGTATCCTCAAGTGCCTTTTACTAAGTTTCCTTAGTGATTCTTTTATTTAGGATGATAAGCAAATGATATAATCAATTCAAGCGTGAGTTATGGACTATATGAAGTGGCCAATTCACTCCCAAAGGCTCAAGAAAATTCGGCCATAAGGCATAAAAAGGGGCCTTAAAGGGGTTTTTCTCAAATTATAGGAGAGTTTAATCTTAAGGGCCTCCCTAAAATAAGCCCAAATGAAAATTAAGGAGTAGTAAGTAGGGGGCAATTCTTTCCCCAGTTCTTGGAAAAAAAATTCGGTCCTAGCCCAAGGGTGAAATTAAGAATTTTCTAATTTTATTTTAAAACAAGAAAAGGGGAATTATCAATTAATTAGGGGACAATTATCCACATAACTCTTCCTAGAAGAAAAATTAAGCATGATAAAATCCCCTCAAGAGCTAAACCCGCCGCCCCCCCCCCCCCCATGGTTGACCAAGAAGATTACCATGGTTACTTAATATTTACTACAAGGTTAAGGAAATAACTCTAGTTGGATAAAGTAACTATAGTTAGTCATAAAGTAACCATAGTTGACATAAAGTAACTATAGTTGGCATAAAGTAACTATAGTTGACATAAAGTAACTATAGTTGACATAAAGTAACTATAGTTGAACTAAAGTAAACTTGGTTGGGCAAAAAGTAACTAAGGCTAATTAGCTAAGATTAGCCTAAACCAAGCCAAGGTAAACCCCTTCTCTCTTACCATAACCCACGGCTAACCCTTAGCCAAGGAGGGAAAAATTCATTCCATGAACACCCTAGAACTCTCTCTTATTCTCAACTCTCAAGAAGTCACAATGGAGCAAAAAGACTTTCCTATCTCTCCATTGTAGTACACGGCTAGTTGAGCCAAGCAATCCAAGATCTTCAAGCCTCAAGAACTCATCTAGATATGTACATGCTAAGTGTTCTAAGTGAATTCTATGTTTCAAAGAATGAAACTCACTTTGGCATCCCTCTTGTCTTGCGAAAAACGTGACACTCAAATGGTCACTAGGAGAAGAATTGTCAAGCTACTAGGAGGAGCTAACACTTTAGTGGTGTGAATCCATTTCAAGCCCATCCAAGTTTCATTGTGGTAAGAGAATCATAGCCTCACTTTAGTTGTGTTTCCACTTAAGATAATAGCTAGTGATCCTTCTATTTCTTCCTCCTCTCAAAAACCTTGTACTATATGTGAAGTAGGAGGAAGACTTCACTCCATTTCAACCAAGGCTCATGCTAAGGAAGAGCTCTAAGGTTCAAAGAGGCAAGTATACTCTAGCCAATCTTGCCTTATTTGTGAAGTGCATGCTTGAATGGCTAGTCATTATTAGGCTATGAATCTTAGTTAAAGATGCTAAGTACAAGACATGAAAACTAGATGTTATAAGAAAAGTGATGGTATGAACAAATGATTTGTTGTATGAATGTGTGTGACTATTTTGATATGACTCTTAAATAGATTATTTATGGTTAAAAGCATATTATGAGGCTTGGAAACATTATGTTGAAGTAAGTATTTAATGGATATTTAGTCAGTTTAAGGAATGAGGTTGATTGGAATTGCTTGAACCATAAAAGTGAAGAAGTGCTGGAACTACTGGAGCTGGACAGATTTGTGTAGCTGATTGTGTGACCTGAAAACGAACCTTAGGAGTGTTCAAATTAGCTAATTTTTGGTATGATGTTAACCTTATATGTTTATGAAATGTGTGAGTTGGAATTTCAATAAAAGGAGTTGTGGTTTGTCCTTAATGAAATTTTTAGTAAGAGTTGGTAAAACAGAAGTACTGGAACATGAGAGTTTTATGTGACATGTTTAACGACCTGGAAATGAACCTTAGGAAGGTCCAAATTGACTAATTTCTGGTATGATGATATCCTTATAGGTGTAATAAATGTGTGAGTTGGAATTTTGGTAAAAAGTTATGGGAATTGACCAGAGTATAATTTTTAGTAGGAGCTGCTCAGACAGAAGTGCTGGAGCTGAACAGTTTTATGTGGTATGTTGTACGCCCTGAAAATGGATCTTAGGAATATTCAAATTGGCTAATATTTGGTATTCTAATATCCCTATGTGTTTATGAAATGTGTGAGTTGGAATTTTGTTAAAAGGAGTTACGGATTATTTTTAGCAGAATATTTGGTAAAACTGGTCAAACAGAGTTGCTGGAACAGGACAGTTTTGAGTGGTAAGTTTTGTGGCTCGAAAGGGCACTTTAGGAATGTGCAAATGAGCGGATTTTTGGTATGATGATATTTTGATGTGTGTATGATATTTGGGAGTTGGAATTTTAGTAAAAAGAGTTGTGGTTTGGTCACAATGAATTTCGTGGTAAAACTGGTCATCCCAGATTCAGCATGTACCTAGCTGGGAGAAAGTAATTCGTTGACCCCCTTAAACTTATTGGAATGCCTTGAAAATTTTATGGTAATTACCTAAGGCATATATGTACATGTTCATGTAAAGAAACCAGCATAAAACCACTATTTTGATTATTAACAACTGAGTTGAAGTTAGTTGTACAAAACTGGAAAACAGGACAGTTTTATGTCTTAAGTTGCAAGGATTTGATCTAGCTCATTTAAGCTTGAACGTGATGTTTGGCCTTATGAATATCGTTCCTTGGTGAGTTATCTATGTTCTCCAGGTGATGGATTAAAATGAATAAGGTTTTATGACCTATGAAACTGAGGTAAAGTGGTACTGCCTTGCTGATTTCAGCAGTACCATTAGTGATAGTATGATGTTTTGGGGTCGTTAGACTTTTCGAATTGTTACGAAATTTTTATGGTATGAGTCTAAGACTTCATTATGCATGTGTATGGCATGAGCTTACGAAAATGAGCACGAATTGATTAGCACGAGGCTGTACGAACAGAATGTGATTGCTGGACAGTTTTCCCAGCTTAAAAGACAAGTCCGTGCATGTATGTTATGATGTATGTGTTCACAAGTCGCACAGTGCATGTCATACATAGCATCATCGTCATTTACATGATTTATGGCATTGATTTTATGCGAAAGAAAGATGAAAAGCATTTTTAAAGAAAAGATGTTGTTTTAAAAGAATGCTTCCCACCGGTACCGTGTGTCTATGTGCCTGGCTAGTAAGAACCCGCCCAGATCCGGGGTTAATTGATCTGATGATATGACCGTTCAGGTCCGGAGAGAATAGATCTGATAATGACCGTTTGGGCCCGGAGAGAATAGACCCGATAAATGATGACGCTACTGTTCCAAATCCGGGAATAATAGATTCGAAGGGGAGACGTTACCGCCTCAGATCCGGGAACATAGATCTGAACACTCTATGGTTTTCTTGACGATGATGTTTTGAAAGAAAAGCATGAAAGATCATATCCTCATTTTTATCATGATGCATCACACGTACATATGCATGCATGTCGCATTTATTGAGTCATCGTGTAGTGGCACATGATACATAGACTAAGTTGTTATAACTTGGTAGTTCCTAAATTATTAAGTGATGATCCTTGATATGTTACGAACTTATGCAAGTTGCAGTCTTTTATTGTTATGTTATTTAAGTAATGATCTTGCTTTAGTTATGACTTCGACGCATTAAGTGTTGATCACTAACGGGTATTGGATGGAGGTCACGTATGCTTCTAAACCGAATTTTGGGGGTTCGGTTCTTGTATGTACTTTCCATTTAATGAATGATTGTTTATGGTATACTTGCTGGTGACTTTGTCACTCACCCCCTATTTTTCCTCCCAGAGGCTGCAGGGAACAAGGTAGAATGGATTGAGGATGAACCTAGGGTCCCCTACCTGTGAGTGCAGCGAAGGATGGACAGCTTAATAGACATGACTTGACGATTATGACTGATGACTGATTATGTAGTTGTGATGGAAAACATCTACTTTTGAGAATTTCGATACTTTTAATTCGGGTTGTAAAATGAAGAATGATCTTGTGGATGTTTTTAAATTAAAGTTTTTATTCTGCCACAGTTTCGCTTACTTGATGACATATACGCGCAAAAATCCATGCATTCTATCATGGATTAAGACACGTTACGGATCGACGCCTGGTACTCTCCTTAGTGAAGTACGGCGGGTGCACCGGTTCTGGCTAGGCCGGGATGCGGGGCGCTACACTAATTTTCCTTATTTTTCTAATTATAACTATGCTAAAAATGTGCCAAAAAGGTACATCTAAGTTTGGATACCCAAAGGGTATATAAACACGGATGGTGCCCCTAACATTCAAGGACCCAAGTAAAGGGTACCTAAAACTTTGTCTCCATTGTAGGAAAATCGGAAGGAATGCAAGAAGGAGTCAAAGTCAAAGAATCTAAAAACAAAATGGTTTTTAGATAGTGGATGTTCAAGGCATATGACGGGCAACCCCAAACTATTCACCGAGTTGGAACATATCAAGAATGGAGGAAAGGTAACATTCGGTGACAACAACAAAGGACAAGTTGTTGGAAAAGGAACAATTGGGGACCCTAACACTTTCAAATACGAAATATGTTGTTAGTAAGTAATCTTTCTTATAATCTGTTAAGTATTTCTCAACTTATAGATTGTGGATATAATGTTCCTTTTCTTCCCAATTCATGTGATATAATAAATGAAAAAGGTGAAATTGTATTAAAAGGAAATAGAGATGGTAACATTTATACTCTTACCTTTAAAAACATGTTAGATTAAACGTTTAATATCACATGACTTAGATGTGAATTTTTGGCATAGAAGATTAGGCCATACAGGAATTTCAACCATTAAGAAATTATCTAAGAAGAATTTAATTAGAGGAATGCCTAAGTTAGACTTAGATAATTTCCAAATGTGAGAAACATGTATTAAGGGAAAACACATTAAAGAAACATTAAAACCGAAACATGAAGTGAGTACTAGTCATGCACTAGAATTGCTTCACTTAGACTTATTTGGTCCAAGTAGTACAAGAAGTCTAGGTGGACACTACTATGTGTGTCATAGTAGATGATCACTCACAATACACATTGACATTGTTCTTAACACACAAAGATGATGCTCAGCAGGGCCTGATGGATTCCATGGAAATTTTTATCGATCGTGTTGGTCAATAATCCATTTAGATGTGTTAAAAGCAGTGCAGGAATTTTTCATTGGGGTTCCCCAGCCGACTGTCATGGCTAGTGCTTTACTGACTCTTATACCGAAAACGCAGTCCCCGCAGACGTTTGGCGATTTTCATCCTATTTGCCTCACAAATTTTATTAGCAAAGTTTGCACCCGGGTTATTGCGTCTAGGCTGAATCGCTTATTACCCATTTTAATATCGCCGGAGCAAACAGGCTTTCTTGCGGGTCAGGATATTTCGACCCAGGTGCTTTTGGCTCGGGAAATGATTCATCAGTTAGACAGGGGTGGGCCACAGGTATGTTTGAAATTAGATATGATGAAGGCTTTTGATCGGGTGAGTTGGGAATATCTTCAATTACTCCTACGCAAGTTTGGTTTCTCAGATTTGTTCATTCGGATTATTATCAATCATCTTAGTGCAACGCGGATGTCAGTCTTAATCAATGGGCAACCTTCGCCACATTTTCAACCACTCAGGGGAGTTAAGCAAGGAGATCCTTTATCGCCTTTGCTGTTTATCTTATCATCTGAGGGATTTAGCAGGGGGCTGAAGGCTCTGGTTGCTGCAGGCAGCATCCAGCCATTTCGGTTGGGTAGAGTTCCGTTCACTATTTCCCACTTGGCATACGCAGATGATCTGCTTATCTTCTTACGAGGTACACAGAGAAATTTGCGGCGATTCCATGCATTTCTTACTACTTATGAAATGGCTTCAGGTCAGAAAGTAAATTTCCATAAAAGTAATTTCGTACCATCATCTAATATCACGAATAAGCAAGGTCATGCAATCAGAGATATTCTTGGCATGCGATTAACCTCCTTACCATTTCGGCATCTTGGATCTTACCTGCATAAGGGCATTCCGCGGGCTATGCATTTTTCGTCCCTATTACAGCACGTGGATGGCCGTTTAAATGGCTGGCATTCTCGTCTTCTATCTATGGCAGGGAGACTAGTTCTTTTACGATCGGTCCTTGCAGCGCTACCTCTACACATACTAGAGGCAGGTGGTATGCCTCAATCCATCATTCGAATGCTTGATAGAAAGATGTCCGCATTTTATTGGGGGGACAGACATCATTGGGTTGCATGGAAAAACATTACTATTCCAGTCGAAGAAGGTGGCTTAGGACTTCGTAATCTTCGTGAGTTGCAACAGGCATACCAATGCCAAATTTGGTGGAAATATCAATGCCAAGACACTTTATGGAGTAGGTATATGCATCATAAATATGGAAGACGAAATGACTATGTTCCCAGGCTCACAGATTCCCCAATCTAGAAATCTATCTGTCGCATTCATCACACTTGTCTCCCAAATTCAAATGGCTTGGGCACATTTCTATCATGGACGGCTACGCCTTCAGGAGAATTTTCGCTAAAATCCGCCTACACTATTTGTCGGACATCACGGCCTACATTAATCTCGGCCAGGTTTATTTGGTGTAAACACCACTCTCCTTCCATTCGGCTGTTTTTGTGGCGCATGTTTCATTCAGCCCTTCAATTTGAAGATTATATAGGCCGCTACTCCATGGCGCGTCCAACTCAATGTCCTTTCTGTAAATCACATTCAGCTACGGTAGACCACTTGTTCATCACATGTTCTCGCATCCGATTTCTCTGGGGATTTTTTGCTGGCGAGCTCAATAGAGTGCTGCCGTCAACTCTGTCTCTTAGGCAATACGTCATGGCATGGTGGTATCGGTCCAATACCACATCTCTCTTAGGCTTCTTGCGGATAGTAATTCCTGGGATAATATTATCCAATATTTGGCGTCATTATGCACAGCTTACTTATGGCGACACCACTCGCTTCTCCACATCGGCAATACGTAACTCCATTCACTTTGATATCCACATGTGGATGCTGAAGATACAGGGAACCAAGTTGGCGGCAGGTCCATTTCCTTCTCTACCCTGGCTTCCTCAGATTCGTCCTCCCTGACTTCGGATTCTCCGCTGGCAAACCCTCCCTCTGGCCGACTCAAGTTAAATGTGGATGCCGCAGTGGGTCAACACTATGCTGCGGGCGGAGGAATCCTACGAGACCACAATGGTTCATGCATCCAGGCCCTCTCATTTCGGCTACCTCACTGCACCCCTCTGCAGGCTGAGACACAGGCCACCCTGTTTAGCCTGCTGTATTTTCTCCCATTTTACCGTTCGATAATTGTCGAATCAGACTGTGCTCAACTGCTTGCATGTCTTGGCAAGCCACGACGGCCAGCAGGTCATTATCATCTTCGCCAGCTACATGATCTCATCCGTCAGCATCGGCTAGAGTTAGTGCATACATATCGTGAGACAAATATGCCGGCACATTATCTTGCCCAACACGCGATGTTGCAGCCTATAACGGGGGTGTATAGCAGCTCCACTCTTCCTCCCCTGGTCAGGGCTTCAGTTGCATTGGATCTTTCCTCGGTGGCATTACGCGCAACTTGAGCTTCACTATCGTCTTATGAGTTGCCATTTTTGGAAATACGCTGCCCGTGTACTAATGGTCACGGGCAGGATCGGTACGCCTTGTACCTACTACATATGCTGCTGTTTATTATCATTGATTCTATCCACTAATGCTGTTTTTATTACCATGTGCAATGGCTGTTGCGGTAATTTTGAGGTCCGTTTCATGGATGCATGCATCTCTAGCATATCTACAGTCTTCCATAGGGATTGGCCATGTCAACTTATCACTGCATGTACTACGTTCGGTACAGGCAGCCTCGGTATGTTCTCTTTTCTATTGCATTCATGGTCTACTTTTTGACTCTTCAGCTAGCTGACATTGTGTCATTACTTGCATAATGTATATCCTCCCCTGCAAAATTCATGCAACTCGCTAATGGCATTGAGCATTGGAGTGGGCGTCGAAGACATATGTCGCCGTTATCTATTGAAAAAGACTCAGGCGCAAGATTGTCCTTTATCCCTGGTTGGCCGCATGGCTTGGCTTGTCACATGTATCTCTGCCGGCACTTCAATTTGTGCTGGCAGCACAAGTTGCATCTATGTCCAAATTTCTCAACCTTTTCATTGGTTTGAATTGATGATACTCTTACATTTTTTTCTCACTGCTGTGTTGGCGAGACAATGGATCACGCATCCTATCAGCATCTCATATGCACTCATTGTATGCTTCTGGCTGATTATTATGCATATATTGGTTGGTATCGCTGCTGCCCCTTCTCTGGATTGCCCAAATACCGTCGTCATGCTTCCTGCCACTGAACGGCGCTCAAGCAGAGTTTCGTCAGTCCATCAGTCTGCTTTCTTTTTCTGTTGGCTTAGAACAGGATTCTTCTCTTGTAAATTTTTAAACATTTGCGTCTATCGCCATTCCAGATATATAAATATGTACGCTTTTTCCTTCGCCGAGGTTTTATCCACAAGGGTGGTTTTACTCGGCAAGGTTTTAATGCGGCATATCATATATATTCTGGAGGCTGATAATCATTTATTGCGGATTTGCGTTATACTTTGCTGTAATATGGTTTTCCTCCGCCATAAGTTAGGCTTTACTTAATAAAAGACATGTTTTCAAATATATATAAAATGAAAACCTCACTTATGGCGGAGGAAAACCATATTACAACAGTTCAGAGTAGACGAACAAATGAAATAACGAAGTAAGAATGACATATCTCCAGTCATATATGATATGCCGCATTAAAACCTTGCTAGGAAAAACCACCCTTGTGGATAAAACCCTAGCGAAGGAAAAAGCGTACATATTTATATGACTCTCATCGAAATGTATAAAATGAGAAGCTGTGTACAAATATGCATATGTGTCTAGTTGTTGTAAATGTTGACAAAATGTTGAAATATGAATCCACCATGGTGTCTCCCGTATCGCCAGAGTGTCAGACCATAATTTGTCGTTGTCGATGCGCGTGTGGTTCGCCAAAGAGGATAGAGACTCAGTTGGCGGCGGCAGGTATGATCCAAGACATGAAAGTGCAGGCATGAAACCGAAGTTATGATACAGTGAAGAAAAACATAAAATCCATAGTAATAAATGAGTAGACATACCGAACCTGCCTGAGTCCCTTAGGAAACAGGCAGGATGTGTCAGAAAACGCCAATCCCAGTGGGAGACATAAGGAGATAACCAACGCCAATGTCCATTTGCCCAGTGCGTGCTCATGAAACCATAGAGAATTGTACGAGATGAGTATACAGGCCGATTGAAACTCCCGAAGATATCAAGCATCCATGAGTGCCAGCACAGAAAAATACATGCAGCATCCAAATCAAAGTATGTATCATATATGCATCGGCAAACCAGCCCAAGAAAATAAATGGAAAAGATATGAAACCCACCAAGGCTGCCTGCCTCAAGACAAGCACAGGCAGCAACAGTACACCATTGCCAATGAGCCCATACAGCCATGTAAGTACCGTCCAAAGCATAGAAAGAACCATTTCGAGTGCCCTCGCCAAACATACATAGAAAAGCAATAGCTGTGTAGGATTGACGTATATAGATAAGAAATGTAAGAAAAAGGACAGCCAACATACCTTGTCTGCCTGTGCCCCAACGAGCACAGGCAGAAAAACTGTGAGTGTGCCAATCCATATAGAAGACTTTATGTTGCCTGCCTACGCAAAGCAGTTGACGTGAGGTCTAACAAAGATGCAGCACGAACTATTGATGGCAAGCTTGACTGCGTAAAGAACGAAGTGATTGGCGAAAGCATTGCATGTTGTGCCAAATAATGCGCTGGCATATTTGCCTCTCTGAATACGTGCTGAATGGCCAAATTATGACGGGTGATCAATAGCTGTAGGAATTTGAGATGAAAATTGCCAAACACAGGTTGTTGTTGGCGCAGTCGTTGAAAAAGTTGTGCACAGTCGGTCTCTATAATTAGGGATCTATATAATGGCAAGAAATATAGCAAACCAAATAGTGCTGCCTGAATTTCTGCCTGCAATGGTGTACAAGGTGGGAGGCGAAATGTTTTCAAATATATATATATATATATATATATATATATATATATATATATATAATGGTGTGTGGTAAGGGGTGGGAGAGACTTTCCATTCTTCAATTTGTTGCCTTTGTGCCTTCTTCAAATATTTCTCCATTTAATGAACTACTTAGTTTATTTAACTAAGTACTTCACTTAATGAACTAGTTTAGTTTATTATTGGTGGCACCTGAAAATAGTTCAAACATAACAAATATTTGAAATTTGATGTAAGCTTTAAAGCTTCATGGCTTGTTAGTACGGCAACACTATATACAAACTATATAAGGCAAGTTTGTTGTAAAAACGTTTCAAGTCATAAAACGTATCATGCACTTCTTTAGTACACGTTATTTAAATCATATATTTTTGTAATCACTCAAACCCTTATTTCTCAACAATCTCCCCCTTTTGATGATTTACAAAATAATCTTAGTACATGATTTAAATTTTATCTCTCCCCCTCCAATCGTGCACAAATTCAAATTTCGAATTTTCTTTCCCTTGATTTGTGCAATCAATCTCTCTCTCTCCCCCTGAAATCATGCACTCTCTCCCCCTTTATTTTGGAAAGACAATCAAAAGTGCATGTAAATATGGAAAGAAATATCAAATCAAATCAGCAGGAATCATGCCTAATTTAGAACAAAGATTTTCGCATGTGGCCTGATTTAGTGCCTTAGTGAAGATGTTTGCTACTTGTGCCTCAGTGCGTATGTGATCTATGATAATATCACCATTATTTACATGATCACGAAGGAAGTGATATCGTACTTCTATATGCTTGGCCTTGGAGTGTAGCACGGGGTTCTTAGATAAGTTTATGGCACTCATACTATCACAATAGATAGGGATACGATGTACCGTGATACCGAAATCAGAAAGTTGTTTTAACCATAGTAATTGTGTGCAACAAAGACTAAGGGCCATGTATTCAGCTTCGGTAGTGGATAAGGCTACACTTGCATGCTTTTTAGAAAACCATGAAATTAGTGAATTCCCTATAAATTGACAAGTGCCACTTGTGCTTTTTATATCTATTTTACATCCACCATAATCCGCGTCGGTATATGCATGCAAGTCAAATTCACAATCTTTATCATACCAAATACCTAAAGTGGGGGTGTGCTTAATATATCGAAATATTCTTTTCACAGCATAATGAGACACTTTAGGTTGACTTTGAAACGTGCACACATACATACACTGAATATGATATCAGGTCTACTAGCAGTAAGATAGAGCAAAGAACCAATCATAGACCTATATAAAGCATTATCAAAGTCCTTTCCATGTTCATCTTTATCTAGTTTAGTGGTGTCATTCACATATTTCACATGACTTATATGTATACCTTTACTCGTTTGTTTAATTTGCAAGCCAAGAAAGTAATTCAATTCACCAACCATAGACATTTCAAATTCGGATTTCATGCAAGTTTCAAATTCTTCAACAAGTTTATGAGATGTAGATCCAAAAATGATGTCATCAACATAAATTTGAATGATTAGTAAATCCAATTTATCTTGTTTCAAGAATAGGGTGCTATCTATCGTGCCTCTTTTAAAACCGTTTTCTGAAAGAAAAGTAGAAAAACGATCATACCACGCCCTAGGTGCTTGCTTTAAACCGTATAGTGCCTTCTTTAATTTGTATACATGATCGGGGTATTTCAAATCTTCAAAACCGGGTGGTTGCTTCACATATACTTCTTCTTGTATAAAGCCATTTAAAAATGCACTTTTCACATCTATTTGATAGAGTTTAAAACCTTTCATGCAAGCAATAGCAAGTAAAAGTCGTATGTCTTCTAAACGTGCCACGAGTGCAAATGTTTCATCATAGTCTATTCCTTCTTCTTGATTGTATCCTTGTGCTACAGGTCTCACCTTGTTTCTAACAACTTTACCTTCTTCATTCATTTTATTTCTAAACACCCACTTTGTGCCTATTATAGTCTTATCTTGTGGTCGTGGCACTAAATCCCATACATCATTTCTTACAAATTGATTAAGTTCATCATGCATAGCATCAATCCAAGAAGAATTACTCAAAGCATCAAACATGTTTTTAGGTTCAATTTCGGATATCATGGCATGAAATTGGTTTATTTCATCTGGATTTATTCTTCTACGTGGTCGAACACCATGAGTAATATAGCCTATAATGAGCTCGTGTGGGTGATCCCTATGCCATCTTGGTTGATTATTTTCTACGTTCTCATGCATTTCTAAGTGATCATGCATTTTTAGTGTGTGCAATTTATCATGCACGTCTTCATTCTCTACATCATCTAACACGGGTTTTAGTTCAAAATCATCCTCATATTCTTTATCTTTTTCAACCTCACCAAATTCATTGAACTTCACATGAATGGATTCTAAAACTTGTCAAGTGTTAGGATCATAACATCTATATGTTTTTGAATTCACAGAATATCCAACAAAGAGGCATTCAATTGATTTAGATTCAAACTTGTCTAAATTATGTTTTGTATTTAAAACAAAGCATTTGCAACCAAACACACGAAAGTAATCAATTTTAGGCATACGATCATTTACTATCTCATAAGGTGTTTTATTTATTTTCTTTCTAATTGACAAACGATTAACTATATAGCATGCACAATTTACGGCTTCCGCCCACAAAAATATAGGCAATTTATTTTCACACAACACGGTTCTAGCGATTTCTTGTAGTGTCCTATTCTTTCTTTATACTACTCCATTTAGTTGTGAAGTTCTAGGTGGCGAAAACTCGTGTTTGATTCCTTTTTCTTCGCAAAATGCAATCATGTCCTTGATTTTAAATTGACCACCTCTATCGCTTCTAATCTTTTTCACATTCAAACCATATTCATTTTCAAGTTGTTTTATTAGTTTCGCAATCTCAATGGCACTATCATCTTTATTTGCAAGAAATAAAGTCCAAGTATACCGAGAAAAACCATCAACGATAACATATGCATAATGACGTCCACTGAGAATCTTAGTGCGACTAGGACCAAACAAGTCAATGTGTAATAACTCTAAAACTCTAGACGTGCTAATTTCATTCTTGGGTTTAAGTGACTCACGTGTTTATTTGCCGTTGATACAAGATTCACACAATTGAAAGTTGTCTAAATCAAGTTTAGGCAATCCTCGTATTAAGTTCTTTCGTTGAAGTTTTTCAAGTGTAGAAATGCCAATGTGTCCTAAGCGTTTATGCCACAAATTAACGTTAGGTTCATTTGATATAAAACACTTAACCTTAGCGTCTAACATGTCATCCATAGAAACCGTAAAAATATTTCCTTCCCTTTTTTCCTTTTAATACTATTTCTCTATTTTTATTTATTATATTGCAATATGGATGAGTAAAATGTAGGATCTGCAAGGCACCACTAGAAGGGGGGGTTGAATAGGTGGTGCGAAAAGTGTGGTTTTTAAAATTTGTTTAAAACTAAACAACTCAACTTCTGAAAACAGATTCTGTTTCCAGGACCAGTTTTAAAACGTATTTAAAACCAGGTTATAGGTCTCCAAAAATTCTGAAATTTTGAGAGAACTTAGCCACAGATGTTATGAGGGTCCCCTAAAAATTTCAAATTAAAATTCAACCTTTAACCCCTTCAAAAACCGTTGGTGATCAGATTGTGCGAATCTGCCAGAAACGGTAGACAGTTTTGAAAACTTTATTCCTATTTGTGTGTAAGTCCAAATGCTTTAAAATTTTAACCACTAACTCCTTATATACTATATTTAAGTGGGTTGAAACAGTTTTGCAAAATTATTTTGGGAAGTAGGTCAATTACAATCAAAGTCTCAACCTTTATAAGTCTGAAAATCAGACTGCATAAGTCTCAGAACTTTTGATGTTTGATCAACTTATACTTATCCAAAAGGGTTGAAACTTGTGCCAAATTAACCCAAGAACGTGTGGCTATGTTTCTGGAAATTTTTGTGATTTTTGAAAGTCGTTTACTATTTTGACAAACGCCAACAAAAAGAGTAAACTGTGCAGTAACAGAAAGTAAGTGCTGAAAGTAAATGGCACTAAGAATTTTATACTGGTTCGGTTATAAACAACCTACTCCAGTCTTTAAGGAACACCTTCCTTGGTTCACACTAATCACACACACACAATAAACCTTACCACAGGGCTGATACAGTTACACACTAACTCCAACCCTTTACAAACCTTGTACGATGAATACAATTCGCACGAACACCACCACCTCGCAAGAATGAAGATTGATCACACCTTGATCAATCTTTTACAAAGATATGGAATATGTGGTGGTCTATATCAAGCCTATTCAAGATTGAAAAATATGAATACAATAGGCTTTCAAGAAGAAAGAAAGAAAGAGAATGTAGAAGAGGAAGAGCTAGGCGTTTGATCACTTTTATTTTGCAATGCTTGTGCTTGTCTTGTTTTTGCTCATCTTCTTTCCTTTTAATGTCATAAGGCCGTCCCTCCTTATGTCCTCCCCCTCTTGAAAATTATCTTCTAAGTCCTTGGGAGAATGTAAGACATCATTGTGACATGGTCTTGCTTACTTGTCACCTTCTCATTGGATGATCATTTAAGCTTTGCTTACTTGGCACTTCATGATAGGTTGAATGTTGTCATCATTGATGACTTGGAAAAATCTGAATATATCACTCAAACATGTGCCAAAATCAATCATAAAATTAATTCATAACACACAAGATTGTCACATAAATGTTGCAAGACAAAATTTCTCCCACATTAGGTATGAAAATCGGTCATAATGAGAATTTGCCATGCTGAATTTTCAGCATGTGTTACATGGTTGTACAATTCAAAATAATTCCATTTTTCTTTGATTTTTCTAATTAAAATGAATCATCAATTGATGACAAATATCCTTATCACATTAGAAATGAATTTGGACAACTTTATGCCCATGAATTCAGCCATGACACCTTTCACACATGCTGAAAAATTTTCAGCATGTGTGATATATAAAATATCACAATTTATGAATTTAAAAAATATTCAAATTACTTCCATTTCTTCTCCCAATCAATCACATAATTCAAGATGATAAAATATAGCCTTTTAATGTGAAAATTTTGGCCACCATACTTACACATGCTGAAATTTTCAGCATGTGTTATAAGTGAGACAAAGTTTGAAATCTTACCATTTGTAGCTTCTCTCTTTAATTCACCAACATTGCATGGTTGATTCTTGACCAATCAATGTATCCACAAGGCTCCAAATAAGCTCCATCTCAGCTGTGATATGCGTGTATAGTGTATATACATGTGATGAAAATTATTTTTGCTAACTTTGTAAAATAGTGCACATTTAATAATACACACATGTTATATTCCAATCAGCCCTTAATTTAATTTTCTAGAACACTTTAAGATGTACAAAATATGTAAAAAGTGTCTAGATACGTGTCATATGATGTACCAAAAATGTTCCATGTGTTGTGTGCGTAGAAAACCGAATTTTCGATATTTATCGATTACCCGATTTTTCTCTAATTAAATTCCAAATTCTTGCACATGTTATATATATATTATGTTACACATAATATATATAATATATACTTTAAATCTCAACACTTGGCTTGTCTAAAGTGGCGCCATTAACATGTGTCAAAATTAAAATTGGAATCTTCACATTTTGGCCTTAATGTGGGGTGATTTGTGTGTGCCAACATGAAAAGTATTTTGGCTGAAAATATTCTCAACCCCACGAAATTTTTGATGATTTTTGAGATGTAGGGTTTGGCCATCTATTTATGGCAAGTACGTCACACGTCGGCGAAGTTTCGGTATTCGCCCGATACGACAATTTTTGGTTTAGAACCTTTTAACGTGTCGTATTTAATTTGTCATCACCATGACTTATATCATATGATATAAGAACTGACTATAATCATAAATATGAGTTAAGTATAGTGGTGTGACGTTAACGTACGTACGTAAAATATATAACGTGTCGGTAGAACGTTGGAATACATGTGCATGTGCCATTTTCAAAAAATATGAAAATATATGTATTATATATGTATATGGCATGTATGTATTAATGAGGGGAGGAGGATAAGACTTTCCTTCCTTAGCCTTGTTGCCTTTGTGCCTTTTCCAAATGTGGCTTCCTTTAATGAACTACTTAGTTTAATAAACTAAGTACTTCACTTAATGAACTAGTTTAGTTCATTAATGGTGGCACCTGAAAATAGTATAAACACAACAAATGTTTGCCATATGATGTAAGCTTTAGCGCTTCATGGCTCGTTAGTCCGGCAACATTATATACAAGCTAAATAAGGCAAGTAGTAAGCAACATATCATGCATACATGTATATATCATGCACGTTTGTGTATGTTATTCATTTAAATCATATATTTTGAAATCACTCAAACCCCCATTTCTCTACATAAAACACACATCAAAACCGTTGTCAATAAATTATGAGATGCTAAGAAGATTATAGGATAAGTTACTTACCAAGAAGACATTGGAGATTTGAAGGGCACTTGGGCTTCCGATTGTACCTTTTCCAATGATTCTTCCTTCATTGTTGTCTCCAAAGGTCACCGATCCGCCTTTTGTGACCTTCTTCAACTTTGTGAACAAACTCGGGTCACCCGTCATGTGTCTCGAGCAATCGCTGTCAAGGAACCACTTGATAGATGTGTCTTTTGATGTATGGGTTCCCTGCAATGTACAACAATGATTTATGTACCCTTTTAATTTTGGGTCCTTGCGAGTTAGTTATTCAACCTCTTAGTAAAAGTACCTTACAGTACCCTTACTTGGGTGATCCTTCTCGATCTAGAAAATGGTAAGAATGTAGATGAAGGAGCAATGTAGTAGACATGGGTGAGAAAACGTTGGGCCTTTGGCCGAGAATCCCCTTATACGCATCATATGGCGTGCGTTTTTGATATGTTCTAGTGTTAGTGTGCATAGTGCATGATCTAGATGTATGGAATGAATGTCGTGTATGCATCAATGGTTTCTTCTCATATCTATACGGTACATAATTATATTTTGTATCATAGGAAGAAGAGGCATGACGAGATGAAGGGAGAGGGCGTCTTTGCGTCATCTTAGGCACCGTGTTTGCCTTAGGTGTGTCTACTTTCTTAGACAAAACGAATTTGGTTGGTTTAATTGATGCTTCTTTTGTCTCAATGTATCCTAATTCGGTTTTATCACTATCATGTTTTTGTGATAGAATAATGCGGTCAAGCATGTTAGATCCGGTGTCAAATTGTTTCATCATTTTCTCTAAATCCGTATTCCTTGATTTGAAATTTGAAATCTCGGATTTCATTTCATTATTATGTGTAGTTAATGATGAGATCTCTGACTTTAATGCATTGATGATGCATGACGACTCTTCTTTTGAATCGTTTAATTGAGAAACAAGATTCGTGTTAGAAGATTCTAACAACTTCTTGTCTTCAATTAATCGCTTCTTTTCTTTTGCTAGAGTCTTAGTGAATTTATGCAATTCTAAATATTGACTGAAAAAATCATTGTTTGAAGGTTCAGAATCAGAGTCAGAATCAGAAGATACCTCGTTTGATGCTTTGGATACAAAGCATACTTGTGCCGTCTTCTCTTCTGTATCAGTCTTAGAGTCAGATGTGTCACTCCAAGTGGAGGCATTAAGAGCTCTTCGTATTTGTTTGGGTTCTGAGACGAGTCTATTTATGGTCCGATCATTGTCAAGGGGTTTGTTTGTTTGCTTGTCCTTGTTAGCACAGTCATAAGATAAATGTCCAAGTTTCCCGCATTTTACATCCTTGTCATTTGTTTTATTTTTATTTCTTTTAGTGGAAGTAGCCATAGGTTTGTTTTTAAATGACTTTCTCATGAATTTTCTCAAACCTTTAGCCAATAGTATTAAGTCATCATTGTCTGACTCGAAATCACTATCATCTATGTGATCGGAAGAAGTAGAGACGTATTCATTTGATTTAAAAGCAATAGTCTTACCTTTTTTCGACGTTGGTTTCGATTTCCTTACAGTGAGTTTGTTTTCATATACCTTTAGTGATCCAATTAGTTCCTCTATTTTTATTGATTTGGTTCCTTTGTTTTCCTCTATAGCCGTCACTTTAGGGTTCCATTCGGATGGAAGACTTCGTAGTACCTTTTGGACCTTTTCCTGCATAGAGAAAGCTTTGCCAAGAGACTCAAGAGAAATGTAAATGTTAATCAAGCGTTGATCCATATCGACTATAGACTCATTTGGCAATAACTTAAAATACTCAAGTGTAGACATAAGCATATTAATCTTGGACTCCTTTACATGGCTAGTCCCTTCGTGTTTCATTGCAAGAATTCTCCACATTTCTTGAGCACTAGAGATTTTAGACACATAGCTAGATTCACTTTTACTTAGCCCGTTTAAAAGTAATTGCATGGCTCTAGCATTCATGCTTAGTCTCCTTTTGTCATCACTAGTATATTCTTGTTTTGGCTTAACAACCTCTAGTGTGACACCATCTACAGTAGATACTTTTGAAGGAACAAATGAACCGTCTTCTATTATGGACCATAAATCAATATCAATGACCATAAGAAAAAGTTTCATTCTTAACTTCCATTAAATAAAGGACTCACCATCAAAAAGAGGAGGCCTTTGACTAGACATACCTTCTTGCTCGGTTTTGAAGCTAGTGGTTGCCATCTAACTTAGATCGTTGGATCTTCTTGTTGTGAGTATGCCTGCACTCTGATACAACTTGTAGGGCCTGCAAGGCACCACTAGAAGGGGGGTTGAATAGTGAGTGCGGAAAATTTGGTTTTTAAAATTGTTTTAATCCAAAAACCCAACTTCTGAAAACAGTTTCTATTTTCAGGACCTGTTTTGCAACGTTTTAAAAACTAGGTTACAGGTCTTCAAAAATTCTGAAATTTGTAGAGATCTTAGTCTCAGATGTTCTAAGTATCTCCTAAAAATTTCAGATCAAAATTAAACCTTTAACCTTTTGAAAAATTGTTGGTGGTCAGATTGCGCAAATCTGTCAGAAACGGTAGTCTGAAATACAAAATTTATTCCGATTAAACCGTGGCTCCAAATAGTCTTAAAATTTGATGACAAAGCCCTTACTATGTGTATTTAATAGGGTTGAAACATTTTTGAAAAAGTCCTTTGGAAAGTTAGTCAAATACGTTCAAAGTCTCAACCTTTGTAAGTCTGAAAATCAGACTGCACTAGTCTCAGAACTATTGACGTTTCAATGACTTATGCTTATCCAAAAGGGTTGAAACTTGCGCCAAATGAAACTTAAAATATGTGGCTATGTTTCTGAAAAGTTTCGTGATTTTTGAAATTCTTTTGATATTTTTAAGATCGTGATAAAAATGATACACTATGCTGGAAACTGAATGTAAAGTGCTGAAAACTAGAGAACACAAGGAATTTTATGCTGATTCGGTTAAATCAACCTACTCCAGCCTTCGAGGACACCTTCCTCGGTTATCACTAAACAAAATAACAGCTTACCACATAGGGTTGATGGAGTTATACACCAACCCAAACCCTTTACAAACCTTACAAGCAATCATAATGATCACGAACACCACCACCGAACAAATGAAGGTTTGATCACACCTTGATCAACCTTTAACAATACTAGACGTTTATGGTGGTTTATATGAAGCCTATACAATGCATTTTAATGTAAATACAATCGGCTTTGAGAGAGAAGAAGAAAGAAAGGTAGAAGAAGATGATGAGGAAAACGTTTTTGCATTTGAGGATTTGTGAGACTTGTCTTGTATTTGATTTGCTCTTCTTCTCCTCTTTTTATCAAGTGTGGCTGCCCCCTTTTGCCTTTTCTTCCCCTTGGAAATTATCTTTTAAGTCCTTGGAGGAATACCTTGTATAATTGTGACATCAACTTGCTTACTTGGCAACACTTCATTGGATGATCATCTTGGCCTTGCTTAATTGACACTCATTTATTGGATGAGGTGTGTCATCATTTGATGACTGTATAAATCTGGACATTACACTTAAAAAATGTGCCAAATTAGTGTTTAAAATATTGCCAAAAGTCACATAATCAATCCCATAAAATTTGCAAGACAAATTGATCATTCATTTACCTCAAATATTCGGCCAAAACATTCAACACATGCTGAAATTTCAGCATGTGCGCTGTCCAAGACATATTCAAAATATCATCATTTTATCATCCATTCAATCTATTTAAATTAAAGAGGCAAATATATCACCATTAATCTCAAGAAATTCGGCCATCTCAATGTACACATGCTGAAATTTTCATCATGTGTCACATATGTGACATAGTTTGAAACATTACCTTGTGTATCTCCCTCCTTTATGTCACAAACCTTGTATACATCATTCTTGGCCAATTAAGATGCCAACTAAGCTCCACATATGCTCCATCAAGGTGTATTAGGCGTGTGATGTAGGATTGACATGTGCTGAATTTTATTTTTGTAAGCTTTGTAAAATAGTGCACAATAATTATACACATGTGGTATATTCTAATCAGCCCTAAATTGATTTTTCTAGAACACTTTAGAATGTATTGAATATGTCAAAAGTGTCTAGATACATGTTATATGTCATGCCAAAAGCGTGCCATGTGTCGTTGTAGCGCCGTGCACCCCGGCCTAGCCGGATACGGTGCGCCCGCTGTACTTCACTACGGAGAGTACCAAGCGTCCATCCATAACATATCGAAGTCCACAACAAAATACGTGGGCTTTCCTGCTTACTCACCAACCGGTAAGCAAAACCGAGACAGAATAAAAACTTTTAAATAAAAAGTTTAAACATCCGTCATAAGTCTTACAAACTGGTTCACAACATGAGAAAATCCGAAAATCAAAGTTCCCAACATAAGTTCATAAAAATTTCATCAGACATGACCATCATAACAAAACTCTTAAGTCGTCCTTCTTTCGCTCTTCTATGGATAGGGAACCCTAGGCTCGTCCTCGATCCACTCGACCCTATTTCCTGTTGGTTCTTAGAGGAAAAATAAGGGGTGAGTGACAACGTCACCAGCAAGTAAACCATAAATAATCATGACTTAAATGGAAAGTACACACAAGAACCAAAACCCCAAAAGTTTGGTTTCACGACATACCTGACCTTCAGTCCCTTACCAGTAAGGAAATAGAATCATAACTTACAAGACAATAAATCACATTAAGATCATAGCTTAAGAGCTATTAAATCATAACATCATAGCCTAAGTAACGGTACATCAATCATCCGTCTATCTATGAAATCCAGTATGCATGTGTATGCACATGTGATGCATCAGGATAGAAATGAGGATAAGTTCTTTCGTTCTTTCTTTCAAAACATGATCGTCAAAAAAACAAGAGAGTGTTCAGATCTATAAAACATAAATAATCATCAATTAACCCCAGATCTGGAGCGGGTTAAGCTGGCCAGAAATAAATGGTACCAATGGAAAGCGTTCTTTTCAAAACTGAATCCTTTCTTTGAAAACACTTTTTCATCATTCTTTGACATAAAATCAGTTTCATAAATCATGTAAATGACGATGATGCAATTTATGACGTGCACTATGCAGTTCGTGTCAAAATACATCTCATACATACATATATGGTCTTATTCATTAAGCTGGAAAAATTTCCAGAATTAACGTTCTTTTTGCGCGGCTTCAAGACCTCATAATTCGGCCTATTTTCATGATCTCTTGACATACGTATGCATAAGGGTATCTTGTCTACTTGTCATAAAAATTACGTAATGAGTCAAGACGTAGAAAACCTTCAAATCATTAATTTACCAAACAGGGTACTGCTGAATTCAGCAGTGCAGTACCCTTCTTTACCTTTCTTTCAAGCCCATTTAGTATTATTTAATTTGGGCCAACACCTGGAAAATACTGCAATATACCAGGAATTAATGCTCATAAGCCCAAACCATGCAAACAAGTCTAAGCCCACAAGAATAAAGCCTCACAACCAATTCCGTAATTCCGTCCAATTTTCCAGTTTAGTAGTACCAAATTAACTTTGATAGTTAACCCTTAAAATAATAGTTCCAAGCTAATTAATTTACATGGACATGCTCACCTATGTCCTAAGTAATTACCATACAAATTCCAAAGCAATATAATAACTTTAAAGGGGTCATTTACTCACTTTCAAAAAAACGGTTACGTGCTGATTCTGGAGTGACCAGTTTTACTACAAATTTAATTGTGACTCAACCGGAAGTCCTTTCTCACAAATTCCAACTCACAGACTTAGTAAACACATAAGGCTAGAATCCTACTAAAAATCAGCCCATTTGCATGTTTCTAAGGTCTAATTTCGGGTCAACCAACACGTCACATAATTCTTTCCAGTTCCAGTAATTTCAGCTTGGCCAGTTTCACTAAAAATTCAATTAAGGATAAACCATAACTTCTTTTACCAAAATTCCAACTCTCATATTTACTACACACAAAAGGCTAACACCATGCCAAAAATCAGCTGATTTGAACACTTCTAAGATTTATTTCCAGGCCATACAAACGTTACATAATTCTGTCCTGTTCCAGTAACTTTACCCTTTTTCCCCTTTACTTGCTAAAAGTGTACCCACTAAAATTATTCTTAAAAACGGCTTACCAACCATCACATACACCTTTAACCTAAACATTTCAGGTTCTATTATTTTCTAAAAGCCACATACGAATCCATTCAAAACAGTTTCGGAAATTACACATAACACACCTTGATGTTGCATATTTTGTACATAATCAAGTCTATCCTTGGCATATCTAATTTGTATGCTCCATACCCCCAAAATCAGCCCTCTTCTTATGCATGTAAGGGCTCATACTTTATTTTCACAATGAACATAAAACACCTAAGTCATAAAACCTACATACAACTTATATGCATCTTTTACCCACAAATCACATTCTTTCACAAGAAATATTATTCACCCAACCTCTTCATCCAACCGTCCCCCTTACATGTTAAAGAAGAGAGCTTTACCACATTCATCTTAGACATGCATCATATTCATATTCAAAGGGGCAAAGAATCCATCTTTGGGGGAATTTCACACATGTATGTCACTTAAGGAATACTAAACTTTCATGCTTCAATCTTAACATTTGCCATCTCAGATTAAATCTTAGTAATAACTAGACATTCAAGCATATACTTTCACACATAAGTCAAGAGCATTTATAGTGTACTTGCCTCTTCAAGCTAGAACCTTTTCTTAGCTTGGATCTTGAGTGAAATGAGTTGATGTTTTTCCTCCATTTCATTCATGAAGCACACGGTTTTGAGGAGGAAAAAAGAAGAAATATTAGTCACCATTTTTAAATGTGAAATAGAGTTAGATTATGACTAGTTTAACTTACAAAAATGAGACTTGGATGGATCTTAAACCACCAAGGACCTAACACCACTTAGGAGCTTGGAAGGTTTGAACCTAGTGACCATGAGGGTCACGGTTTTGGCAAACATAAGAGAGGCAAATGTGAGCTTCATTCTAGGAATTATGAAATTCAACTAGATAGCTAGAAATTCCACTTACCTAGAGAATTCTTGAGGCTTGAAGATGAAAAGTATTTTGGTCTTCCTTGGCTCAAGTTTGCCGTGTGAGGGGGTGAAAAAGTTCTTGTTCCTTTTGCTCTTTTTGAATTCTTGAGGGGTTGAGTTTAAGAGAGTTCTAGGGTTCTTGGAGAGAATATTTCTTCAATAGGCTAAGTGTTTTAGCCGTTGGAAGCCAAGAGAGAAGAAAGGAGTTCCCTTTGCATGGTTAGGCTAATTAGAGTTAACTAACTTGTGTTACTTTAGCCAACTAAGGTTACTTTACTTCTAACTTGAGTTACTTTAGCAAACTAGGGTTACTTTATTGCCAACTTGAGTTACTTTAGCATTGTGGTTAACATAAAGTAACCATGGTAAAGTTTGAAATCCCTCTTGGGTGTACCATGGAGGAAGCCGGCGGTTAAGGGCAATTAGTAGGCTTTCCCATGCTTTAGTTACTTTTCAAGTGTGTTTAATGGAAAAGCTACTCGGCAGTTGCCCCCTTTTCCGTAATTAACTCCCTTTTTCTTGATTTTCCTAATAAAATGTAATAGGGAAAAATCATTAGTCTTATTGGACTCATGGGGCCGAATTTAGTGAGGGTTGGGAGGGAATTTGCCCCATTACTTGAAATTCCTTATTGCTATTTGGGCTTGTTTTAAGAAGGCCCTTTCTAGGATTAGTCTCTTTTAATTAGAGGGACATTCCCAAGCCCCTATAAGGCCTTAGGGCCTAAACCTTTTATAGTATTTGTGGTGAATTGACCACTTCACATAGTCCATAATTCTTACTTGAATAATTATACCATATTTTCCTTAACAAAAATCTAATTGAGGAAGTAATTACAAAACTAAATAAAATGTACTTGAAGATGCAACTTTTCATTAATTCACTTATACAAGTCTCAAGTACAATGTGATTTTTCGTTGGGTACAACATCCTCCCCCCTTATTACAAGTGTCGTCCTCAAAACTTAAGAGTGCTACTCAAAAAGATACGGGTATAAACTTCTCATGTTTTCTTCCGTCTCCCAAGTAGCTTCATCAATCGAATGGTGCTTCCATTGCACCTTAACCATAGGGATGAATCGTTTCCTTAATGTCTTTTCCTTGCGATCAACAATCCTTTCCGGTTCTTCTACGTATGTCGTATCGGCCTCAACTTTCAAGGGCTGCTCCTCAATGATATGGCTAGGCTCGTGCACATACCGACGAAGTTGTGATACGCGAAATACATCGTGCATTTGGGACAAGGATGGCGGTAGTGCTAGCCGATAAGAGACTTCTCCAATTCTTTCAAGAATCTCGTATGGTCCAATAAACCTGGGGCTTAACTTTCCTTTGATACCAAACCTCTTAACTCCTTTTGATGGCGACACTTTCAAGAACACCTTTTCTCCTGCTTGAAATTCCAATGGCTGCCGTTTCTCGTCTGCCCAAATCTTGGGCCGCTTGTAACCTTTGCTTGATAATCATTATTTTCTCTCGAGTCTGTTCTACTAGATCAGGCTCTGTAAAAACCTTATCTCTGATTTCATCCCAGTAAAGTGGAGAGCGGCATTTTCTTCCGTAAAGTGCTTCATACGGAGCCATCCCAATAGATCTGTGATAACTGTTGTTATAGGAGAATTCCACTAATTTGAGACTCGTGTCCCAACTCCCTCCAAATTCAAGTGTACAAGCTCGCAACGTGTCTTCCAGTGTTTAGATGGTCCTCTCCGATTGACCATCCGTCTGAGGGTGAAATGCAGAGCTCATTCGTATCTCTGTTCCTATCGCTTTTTGAAAAGCTGTCCAAAATCGGGATGTAAAATGAGGGTTGCGGTCACAAACTATGATCATGGGTACTCCATGAAGGCTCACAATCTGATCAACATACATCGTAGCCAGCTTCTCTATAGAGGCTTTGATGGTAATAGCCATGAAGTGAGCAGATTTTGTTAAACGATCGACGACTACCCAAATGGCGTCATGTCCGTTCTTCATCCTTGGCAGGTCAGTTACGAAGTCCATAGCAATGTGGTCCCACTTCCACTCAGGGACTTCAAGAGGCTGTAATAAACCTGCGGGTCTCTGATGTTCCGCTTTCACTTTCTGAAAAACAAGGCATTTCTCTACAAATTCTGCAATTTGCCTCTTCATGCCAAGCCACCAGAATCTCTGTTTTAGATCTTGGTACATTTTGTTGGCTCCAGGATGGATAGACAAACGAGAGTTATGAGCTTCACGAAGAACTTCATTCTTTATATCATCGTCATTTTGTACGCACAGTCATTCTCTAAACCACAAGCTATCATCATTTTTTATCTCAAAATCCTCACATGGTTTCGTTTTCAACTTGTCCTTAGTTTTCTTCAAAGTTTCATCTCTTTCTTGACCCTCTTTAATCTTGTCAATCAGTGAAGGAACTAATACTAAATTAGCGAGCATGCTATCAATGGAATCAACCACCTCGAGATCAAATTCTTCTATATCACGCTGCAAAGGTGGTTGACGCGGATGGCTTATCTTTCGACTCAAAGCGTCGACAACTTTATTGGCTTTTCTCAGATGATACTGAATAGAAAGGTCGTAGTCCTTCATCAACTCTAGCCATCTGCGTTGACGCATATTTAATTCTTTTTGGGTGAAAATGTACTTAAGGCTCTTGTGATCTGTGAAGATTTCACACCTCTCACCTTACAAATAATGTCTCCATATCTTTAAGGCAAAGACTACGGCTGCTAGCTCAAGATCATGTACCGGGTAATTTTGTTCAAATGGTTTTAGCTGTCTAGATGCATACGCAATCACTCTATCTTTCTGCATTAGTACACATCCAAGTCCATTCTTAGAGGCATCACTATACACCACAAAACTTTCACCCGAAATAGGTTGTGTCAACACTGGAGTAGAAGTCAACTTTTCCTTTAGTTTGGTAAAACTCCTTTTGCAGTCTGAGGTCCATTTGAACTTCGTCTTTTTCTGGGTCAAACGCGTGAGAGGCATCGCAATCCGAGAAAACCCTTCAACGAACTTGCGATAATAGCCAGCGAGACCAAGGAAACTCCGTACTTCTGTAACATTTGTTTGCCTTGGACATTCTTTAATTGCCTCTATCTTTTTGGGATCCACAGATATCCCATCCTCAGATATAACGTGTCCTAGAAATGCTACACTGTGTAACCAAAATTCGCATTTATTGAATTTGGCATATAGTTTCTTTCTCTGTAAAATGTCAAGGACAGTCCTTAGATGGGCCACATGGGACTCTTCATCTGGTGAGTAGATTAAGATGTCATTGATAAAAACCACAACAAATTTGTCCAGTTGTTCTTGAAATACTCGATTGATCAGATCCATAAATGCTGTGGGGGCGTTGGTCAGTCCGAATGGCATTACAAGAAATTCGTAATGTCCATAACGTGTCCTGAATGCAGTTTTCGGGACATCCTCAGCTTTGATCTTCAATTGGAAGTATCCCAAACGAAGATCAATCTTACTGAAAATTCGTGCCCCCTGCATCATGATATTTTTAAGCAGTGTTCATAATAGACTTATCATTGAAATAAAACTTTGAATCACTTACCCGAAGGTGATCAAATAGGTTGTCGATCCTAGGCAATGGGTATTTGTTCTTTACTGTGATCTTGTTGAGTTCTTTATAGTCAATGCATAAACGCATACTCCCATCCTTTTTCTTTACAAATAACATCGGATCATCCCAAGGCGAAACACTTGGGTGAATGAGTTTCTTTTCCAGCAACTCATGTAACTGTTCCTTCAATTCTTTTAATTCTGCTGGCGCCATCCGATAGGGAGCCTTTGATATCGGCTCAGCTCCCGGAATTATATTAATCTCAAAAGAGATTTCTCGATCTGGAGGAAGACCCGGTAATTCCTCTGGGAAGACATCAGGATACTCTCGGACCACTGAGACTTGAGAAAGGTCGGTGGGCGCTTGATCAACATTCAGCGCATAAACAAGGAATCCTTCATGTCTTTCCTCAAGGATTTATTGGCGCGGATCGCATTTACATAAACATTCTTGGGACACTTCCTTAATTTCGAACCTCCCTGGAAGTTTACGTCCTTACTTGAGGGGTCCTTAATAGTAACCCGCTTTTCACTGCAATCGATGTGTGCAAAATCTTGGAGAGCCAATCAATTCAAAGAATTACATCAAAATCAGTCATGTGTATGAGAATTAAGTCGGCGTCAAACCTGTGATCATCAAACTCAAGTTCGCAATTTCTAAAGATGTGATGAGACACAAGAACCTGATCCACAGCTGCTTGAACTCTATAGGGCGTGTCACTATGGGTTGGGTTGTGATCAATATTATTTGCGAATTTTTTTGAGATAAATGAGTGGCTAGCGCCACTATCAAATAGTACATTGGCAGGCACTAAGCATACTAAAATAGCTCTTGGATATGCAAGATTTACTAAGCAACAGCAGGGCAATAGTATTTGCAAAAATCTAAGTATTGCATAAATTATAAAATATACCTGCCACAACATCATTAGCCTCTTCAACAGCTGCGTTAGTCATAGCATGGACTCTCACGTTTGCACGCTAACACTGGTTCTTAGATTGTTGCTGCTACAGGGCCCCTTTCTCCGAGCAGTCTTTGACCATGTGTCCAACTTTTCCACATCCGAAGCAGGTAGTCCCCTTATCCGGATAGTCTTTGAGGATATGGCCCACCTTGCCACACCCAAAACATTTTCCTGCTTGAATATAGCATTCCCCAATGTGGCGCTTCTTGCAGTGGGAGCATGTCGAAATAGCTGGCTGTTGGCCCTGATTCTCTGTCTGATTTTTCTGCTGAGAACGGCACTAGAACCAATTCTTTCCTTGTCGTCCCGGTCCTCTTGAGTTCTGCTTTGCGGCTTTGCGGGACCCTCCATTCCCTGACGTTTCCCAGCCTCTCTTCTGCCCTATCTCATCACGGCGAATAATATCCCTGTCTATTCGGTAACAAGCATCCAACAGTGTACCAAAATTGGTTGGGTTTCCATTGACCAACCAGGTCCTGATCCTAGGGTTTAACTCTCTCTCAAACTTCAACATTTTTGTCTCCTCGTCGTTCATAGTAGATGGCTGAAATCTGCCCAATGCTATGAACTTAGTGTCATACTCCGCAACCGTCATTCCTTGATCTTGTACCAGGGATTCGAACTCATGCCTCTTTTGCAACTTAACTGAAGGTTGTATGTAAAATTTCTTGAATTCTTGAAGGAATCTTTCCCAAGAAATTGGCCTTGGTAGGGATTGCATATTGACCTTCCACCACTGGTTCGCTTCCCCCAGTAGGAACGGCCTAACAGCTTGAGTCTTTACTTCTTTAGGTGCTCGGATCAACTCGAAACAATTTTCACCTCATCCAACCACTTCTCTGCGGCATCCGCGTCTGATTTTCCTTCGAAAGGCAGAACATTAGCTCTTTTCAATTTTTCAAAATAGTACCGGACATCCCTGACTTGCTCGTGAGGCTGAGGTGCATTCTGCTGTAACATCACTTGACCGATCTGGGTCACGGTCTGGCAGAAATTCTAGAAAGCATTAATGTCTGGAATCATTTGTGGCAAAGGCCCCTGGGGTTGGGGAATATTCTGAGCCGGGGGCGGATTTTGATCCTGTGGTGGTGGGGGAGGAGGAACCTGAGCAGGTGGAGGAGGAATAGGCTCCTGCACCTCTGGTCTGGCCCTGGCCGTTCTGCCTCGTGGTCGTGCCATCTGCATTATGAAGTGTCGGAGTTTTATTCAAGGTCGGAATGTCGTAATAAGTGACAGAATTTAATTCGTAATCCAATAGGATTTTGAATGGATA
Source organism: Eustoma russellianum (assembly GCA_036186865.1). Lineage (NCBI taxonomy): Eukaryota > Viridiplantae > Streptophyta > Magnoliopsida > Gentianales > Gentianaceae > Eustoma > Eustoma russellianum. Next base: position 41,858,332 of record AP025041.1, on the reverse strand, counting down.
ACTCAAGAAGATATAAAATTTCATGGACTAAGATTTTCGTTATTAAGTCATGACTCTAATTTCCAGTCTAAGTTATTCTAGTCTAAGGTCAACTCTCATCTAAGATCATGATTTAGATCCAAGGTCAAACTTAAATTTTTAAAATCATAACTTAATTCTATATTCTGCCTAGATCTAGAGCCTCAGCTCTGATACCACCTGTAGCGCCCCGCACCCCGGCCTAGCGGGATACGGTGCACCCGCCGCAGTTCATTACGGAGAGTACCAGGCGTCCATCCGTAACATATCGAAGTCCACAACAAAATACGTGGGCTTTCCTGCTTACTCACCAACCGGTAAGCAAAACCGAGGCAGAATAAAAACTTTTATATAAAAAGTCTAAACATCCGTCATAAGTCTTACAAACATGTTCACAACATGAGAAAATCCGAAAATCAAAGTTCCCAACATAAGTTCATAAAAATTTCATCAGACATGACCATCATAACAAAACTCTTAAGTCGTCCTTCTTTCGCTCTTCTACGGATAGGGAACCCTAGGCTCGTCCTCGATCCACTCGATCCTATTTCCTGTGGGTTCTGGGAGGAAAAATAAGGGGTTAGTGACAACATCACCGGCAAGTAAACCATAAATAATCATGAATTAAATGGAATGTATACACAAGAACCAAAACCCCAAAATTTTGGTTTCACCACATACCTGACCTTCAGTCCCTTACCAGTAAGGAAATAGGATCATAACTTATAAGACAATAAATCACATTAAGATCATAGCTTAAGAGCTATTAAATCATAACATCATAGCCTAAGTAATGGTACATCAATGATCCGTCTATCTATGAAATGCAGTATGCATGTGTATGCACATGTGATGCATCAGGATAGAAATGAGGATAAGTTCTTTCGTTCTTTCTTTCAAAACATGATCATCAAAAAAACAAGAGAGTCTTCAGATCTATTATATCCGGATCTGATGCATCATGCTCATCCCTTCGAATCTATTATTTCCGGATCCGAAAATGGTCATATCATCAATCATAGTCATCAGGTCTATTCTCTCTGGGCCTGTACGGTCATAATCATCATAATCAGGTCTATTCTTTCCGGGCCTGTACGGTTATAATCATCATAGTCAGGTCTATTCTCTCTGGGCCTGTACAGTCATAATCATCAGATCAATTAACCCCGGATCTGGAGCGGGTTAAGCTGGCCAGAAATAAATGGTACCAGTGGAAAGCGTTCTTTTCAAAACTGAATCCTTTCTTTGAAAATGCTTTTTCATTATTCTTTGACATGAAATCAGTTTCATGAATCATGTAAATGACGATGATGCAATGTATGACGTGCACTATGCAGTTCGTGGCAAAATACATCTCATACATACATATATGGTCTTATTAAATAAGCTGGAAAAATTTCCAGAATTAACGTTCTTTTCGCGTGGCTTCAAGACCTCATAGCTCGGTCTATTTTCATGGTCTCTTGACATACATATGCATAAGGGTATCTTGTCTACTTGTCATAAAAATTACGTAACGAGTCAAGATGTAGAAAACCTTCAAATCATTAATTTACCAAACAGGGTACTGCTGAATTCAGCAGTGCAGTACCCTTCTTTACCTTTCTTTCATGCCCATTTAGTATTATTTAATTTGGGCCAACACCTGGAAAATACTGCAACATGCCAGTAATTAATGATCATAAGCCCAAACCATACAAACAAGTCTAAGCCCACAAGAACAAAGACTCACAACCAATTCCGTAATTCCGCCCAATTTTCCAGTTTAGTAGTACCAACTTAACTTTGGTAGTTACCCCATAAAAAAAATAGTTCCAAGCTGATTAATTTACATGGACATGCTCATCTATGTCCTAAGTAATTACCATACAAATTCCAAAGCAATATAATAACTTTAAAGGGGTCATTTACTCACTTTCCCAAAAAACGGTTACGTGTTGATTTTGGAGTGACCAGTTTTACTACGAATTTAATTGTCACTAAACTGTAAGTCATTTTTCAAATATTCTAACTCACAGACTTAGTAAACACATAATTCTAGCATCCTACCAAAAATCAGCCCATTTGGATGTTTCTAAGGTCCATTTTCTGGTCAACCAACACGTCACATAATTCTGTCCAGTTCCAGTAATTTAAGCTTGGCCAGTTTCAATAAAAATTCAATTAAGGATAAACCATAACTTCTTTTACCAAAATTCCAACTCTCATATTTACTACACACACAAGGCTAACACAATGCCAAAAATCAGATAATTTGAACGCTTCTAAGATTTATTTCCAGGCCATACAAAACGTTACATAATTCTGTCCTGTTCAAGTAACTTTACCCTTTTTCCCCTTTACTTGCTAAGAGTGTACCCACTAAACTTATTCTTAAAAACGGCTTACCAACCATCACATACACCTTTAACCTAAACATTTCAGGTTCTATTATATTCTAAAAGCCACATACGAATCCATTCAAAACAGTTTCGGAAATTACACATATCACACCTTGATGTTGCATATTTTGTACATAATCAAGTCTATCCTTGGCATATCTAATTTGTATGCTCCATACCCCCAAAATCAGCCTGCTCCTTACGCATGTAAGGACTCATACTTTATTTTCACAATGAACATAAAACACCTAAGTCATAAAACCTAGATACAACTTATATGCATCCTTTACCCACAAATCACATTCTTTCACAAGAAATATTATTCACCCAACCGTCACCCTTACATGTTAAGGAAGAGAGCTTTACCACATTCATCTTAGACATGCATCGTATTTATATTCAAAGGGGCAAAGAATCCATCTTTGGGGGAATTTTACACATGCATGTCACTTTTCTTAAGGAATACTAAACTTTCATTCTTCAAGCTTAACATTTGCCATCTCATATTAAATCTTAGTAATAACTAGACATTCAAGCATATACTTTCACACATAAGTCAAGAGCATTTATAGTGTACTTGCCTCTTCAAGCTAGAACCTTTTCTTAGCTTGGATCTTGAGTGAAATGAGTTGATGTTTTTCCTCCATTTCATTCATGATGCACACGGTTTTGAGGAGGAAAAAGAAGAAATATTAGTCAACATTTTTAAATGTGAAATATAGTTAGATTAGGACTAGTTTAACTTACCAAAATGAGACTTGGATGGACTTCAAACCACCAAGGATCTAACACCACTTAGGAGCTTAGAAGGTTTGAACCTAGTGACCATGAGGGTCACGATTTTGGCAAACATAAGAGAGGCAAATGTGAGCTTCATTCTAGGAATTATGAAATTCAACTAGATAGCTAGACATTCCACTTACCTAGAGGATTCTTGAGGCTTGAAGATGAAAAGGATTTTGGTCTTCCTTGGCTCAAGTTGGCCGCGTGAGGAAGTGAAAGAGTTCTTGTTCCTTTTGCTCTTTGTGAATTCTTGAGGGGTTGAGTTTAAGAGAGGTCTAGAGTTCTTGGAGAGAATATTTCTTCAATAGGCTAAGTGTTTTGGCCGTTGGAAGCCAAGAGAGAAGAAGGGAGTTCCCTTTGCATGGTTAGGCTAATTAGAGTTAACTAACTTGTGTTACTTTAGCCAGCTAAGGTTACTTTATTGCTAACTTGAGTTACTTTAGCAAACTAGGGTTACTTTATTGACAATTTGAGTTACTTTAGCATTGTGGTTAACATAAAGTAACCATGGTAAAGTTTGAAATGCCTGTTGGGTGCACCATGGAGGAAGCCGGCGGTTAAGGGCAATTACTAGGCTTCCCCATGCTTTAGTTATTGTTCAAGTGTGTTTAATGGAAAAGCTACTAGGTAGTTGCCCCCCTTTTTCCTTAATTAACTCCCTTTTTCTTGATTTTCCTAATAAAATGTAATTGGGAAAAATCATGAGTCTTCTTGGACTCATGGGGCAGAATTTAGTGAGGGTTGGGAGGGAATTTGCCCCACTACTTGAAATTCCTTATTGCTATTTGGGCTTGTTTTAAGAAGGCCCTTTCTAGGATTAGTCTCTTTTAATTAGAGGTGTTAGGTGCAGAAATTGTCCTGTGGCATAGGCTGGTGGGCGTAGGCCGTGTGGGCCATGTCACAGTCGAATGCCGTGGGCGCTTGTGTGTTGAATTCACTATAAGGCTAGGGTATGCGCATCTCCTGTCACCAATTGGTTTTGTGAGAGATGGTAGCGCCTGAGGTCCTACAAGTGGTATCAGAGCGAGGTCACGGGTTCGATTCCCAGCAGGAGCAATTGCTGAGGGGGAGATTGTTAGGTGCAGCAATTGTCTCGTGGCGTAGGCCGGTGGTCATAGGCCGTGTGGGCCAAGTCACTGTCGAATGTCGTGGGCGCTTGTGTGCTGAATGAACTATAAGGCTAGAGTATGCGCATCTCCTGTCACCAATTTGTTTTAGGAGAGATGGTAGCGCCTGAGGTCCTACAAGAGGGACATTCCCAAGCCCCTATAAGGCCTTAGGGCCGAAACCTTTTATAGTATTTGGGGTGAATTGGGCACTTCACATAGTCCATAATTCATACTTGAATAATTATACCATATTTTCCTTAACAAAAATCTAATTATTATAAAACTAAATAAAATGTACTCGAAGATGCAACTTTTCATTAATTCACTTATACAAGTCTCAAGTACAATGTGATTTTTCGTTGGGTACAACAGTCGTGTTCGTAGAAAACCGAATTTTCGACTTTTGTCGATCACGCGATTTTTCTTTAATTAAATTCCAAATTTTTGCACATGTTATATATATATATTATGTTACACATAATATACATAGAATAACTTGAATATTCAGCTCTAAGGCTGAGTGTAAGTGGCGCCACATGTGCTAAAACGTTGAATCTGAAATCTCCACAATTTGGCCTTAATTGAGGGTGATTTGTGTGTGCCAACATGGAATGATTTTGTGGCTGAATATACCATGTAAACCACAAAATTTGTGGCCATTTTTGAAGTGTAGGGGCTGGCCATCTATATATGGCAAGTACGTGACATGTTGGCGAAGTTTCGGTTGTCACCCGATACGACAAATTTTTGGTTTATAAACTTGTAACGTGTCGTAATAAGTTTGTCATCACCATGACTTATATCATATGATATAAGACCTGAGAATAATCATAAATATGAGGTAAGTATAGCGGTGTCATGTTAACGTACGTTCGTAAAATATATAACGTGTCGGTAGTATGTTAGAATATATGTTTATAGTGCCTTTAAAAAAATGAATATATATATAGGCGTGTGGTAAGGGGTGGGAGAGACTTTTCATTCTTCAATTTGTTGCCTTTGTGCCTTCTTCAAATATTTCTCCATTTAATGAACTACTTTGTTCATTTAACTAAATACTTCACTTAATGAACTAGTTTAGTTCATTAATGGTGGCACCTGAAAATAGTTCAAACACAACAAATGTTTGTCATTTGATGTAAGCTTTAAAGCTTCATGGCTTGTTTGTATGGCAACATTATATATAAACTATATAAGCAGGTTTGTTGTAAAAACATATCAAGTCATAAAACGTATCATGCATTTGTTTAGTACATGTTGTTTAAATCATGTATTTTTGTAATCACTCAAACCCCTTTTTCTCAACAAGCCTTAGGAGATATATCATGGATAGATGTCATGCACGAGGAATTGAATCAATTTACAAGGAACAACGTGTGGAACTTAGTACCTAAACCTGAAGACAAGTCTATAATAGGAACCAAATGGGTCTTTAGGAATAAAATGGATGAACAAGGAAACATCACACGAAATAAGGCTAGACTAGTCGCACAAGGTTGTAATCAACAAGAAGGAATAGATTATAAAGAAACCTTTGCACCCGTTGCACGATTAGAAGCAACTAGATTGTTACTTGCGATTGCAAGTTTAAGCAATATTGAACTCTTCCAAATGGATGTCAAGAGTGCGTTCTTGAATGGATACATCCAAGAAGAGGTGTTTGTCAAACAACACCCTGGATTCAAAGATCCAAAGAATCCTAACAATGTGTACAAGCTTAAGAAAGCTTTATATGGTTTGAAACAAGCTCCAAGAGCTTGATATGATAGATTTGCAAACTTTCTTATTGCAAATAATTATCAAAGGGGGACAATAGACAATACTTTATTCCTAAGAAGAAAAGATAATGATTTATTAATAGTTCAAGTATACGTAACCGATATTATCTTTGGTTCAACTAACCCAACCTTAGTAAAAGACTTCGAAGAATGCATGAAGTCAGAATTTGAAATGTCAATGGTACGAGAGTTGAATTACTTCTTAGGGCTTCAAATCAAACAACCCCCTCAAGGAATCCACATTAGCCAACTTAAGTATGTCAATGATATGATTAAGAAGTTTGGATTTGAAGAGTTGAAACCAACACCTACCCCTATGAGCGTTAGCACCAAACTAGACAAGGATGAAAATGGTAAACCTTTTGATGACACACTTTATAGGTCTATGATTGGATCACTGTTATACTTAACTGCATCAAGACCTGACATCATGTTTAGTGTATGTTGTGTGCTATGTTTCAATCTTGTCCTAAGGTATCACATTACAATGCAGTGAAAAAAATCTTTAGATATCTTAAACACACACCTCACTTAGGACTTTGGTATGATAGAAATGCTATGTTGGAATTATACGCATATAGTAATGCTGATTATGGTGGTTGCAAATTAGATAGAAAATCCACTAGCTGTACGTGTCAGTTCATAGGAGCCAACTTGATCTCTTGGTTTTCTAAAAAGCAAGCTAGTGTAGCTCTTTCTACCATTGAAGCCGAGTATATAGCCTTGAGTTTGTGTACTAACCAAATACTTTGGCTTAAACGACAACTTAGTGATTTTGGCATTAAAATGAATAAGATTCCAATTTTCTGTGATAGCACAAGTGCAACCAATCTTTCTCGGAATCCGATGCTTCATTCTTAGACCAAACACATTACGGTAAGATGCCATTTTCTTCGAGATCATGTTCAAAATGGGGATATAACCATAGATCATGTAAGAATTGATCATCAAATAGCTGACATCTTCATTAAACCCCTTAATCAAGCCAATTTAGAAAACTTATGAGCCAAGTTAAGTATGATGACTTAGGATATTTCATAGTTCTATCTTTTGCATGATTTGCAAAATAAAGGGGGAGATAGAATAAGAACATGATTTTAGTTGGTAAGTCATGATTTGAACTTGAGTTGAAGAATATGCTAAGTTTCAATTGGTATAAGTTTTGGAACATAGGTTAAGGGGGAGGGTATAATTTGAGGGGGAGCACAAGAATACATGAGAATTGAGAATTTGAAAATTGGTAATTGGTTTCTAAAACAATTGGTACAGATTTGGTGAAACAATTAGTAAATGGTGAGGTTTTCAAAAAAAATTCAATTGGTTTAAAATTGGTAGATTTATGATAAACAATTGGTAAAGAGTTGTGATATTAAAATCATGTTAGGTTATTTTGAAAATCATCCAAAAGGGGAGAATGTTGAGAAATATGTTTGGATAATTTTCAAAGTTATGATTTTAAGTGTTGATTGCATAAAAATATCATACATGGTGTTATATGTGATTAAAAGTTGAAAAAGTTGACATCGATCTCTCAGGTTGTTGAACATCGATCCATCTATGTACTTCGATCCCTCACATCGATCGATCTATGTAAGGCAACGAAAGTTCATGACCTTACTGTGACACATCGATCTCTCAACCTGAGCCACATTAATCGATCGATGTACATTGAACCCTCACTTCCATCGATCGATGTAGGTCAGAGACAAATTCTGAAAGTCACTGTGAGACATCGATCTCTAAAGCCGAGGCACTTCGATCGATCGATGTATAGGGTTTTTAGAAATATTTGTTTTAAAATGTGATAAAGTGATTGTTTTCATTTGTATATGATTTATACATGTTCATTATGTGAATATTATGTGTTTTTGATGATTTTAAATGTATTGTGACTAATGTGCCTTGGAAGTTTCTACAACTTACCAAAAGGGGCAAAATTGGTATTTTGAGTTTTGTAGGAACATGATATGGTGGAAATACTTCAAGGACTGATTCTCAGAATTTTTATCATGACAAAGGTGTCACTATATCTATTTCTGACCATTCAGGTTATTTTTTGAGTTTTCACATACCAGGGGCATTTTGGTCATTTCACCCCTGATGGTATTTTTGTTATTTTCACTCAAGGAATCTCTTGAGTATATTCATATCTTCATTCCGGAGTTGAGTTGTGATCATTTTGAAGATTATATGGTGGCTTTATATTATTTCTCTCACATGATGATGTTATTGACTATAACATGATATGTGACGAGTTGTGATGTCACATTCTACTTCTTTCTTGAAGACTCTCTTCTATATATTGTTGGAGTATGTTTATCATCATTTTACAGAGAATTTAATGATGTTAAAGGTGTGGAAATGGTCACAACATGCAAGAAGAAATATTGGGAATTTTGGTGTTACATGTTGACATAATCTTGTCAATTATTATTTGGTGATTTCTTCTTCAAAAATCTGAGTTGATATACTTCTATATATGTTCAAAAACGTCCATATTCAGGTGGAGCTGATATATTATTCATTTTATGGCTTGGTGACAAGTGGACCAACCAAAAAGGAGCTAGTTGCCAAAAATTGCCAACTTGGAAATTCTAATTTAAACCCAACGGCCATAAGGTGTTTTTGGAGCTGATTTTTGGTTTTAAATTGTCAAATCCCACATGCCTATTCTCAAGCCAAGGAGTTGAGGGGATATTGGAGGAATATGCCATTCTATCTTCTTCTCATTATCTTCATTTTCCAAAGGATAATTGAGACTTGTCAAGGTGTAAATTTCGGCCAACATAATGTGTGCCAAGGTGGACCAATCATTTTGCTTTATGTTGCCATGTGTACAAAGCCAACCAATGATGTTAAGACAACTTGGAATTGATGATGAAGATGGTGACACATGTGCATTCTTATCTACAAGGCTCACTTCACACTATAAATAGGAGGCAATAGTGAAGAAGATGAAACACACTTGAAGCTCACTTGAAAGCATTTGTTGATTTTTCTAGCTATCATCTTCTTGTTGTTGTTCTTGTTTTATTCTTTGTAGCAATGGTGTTATTGTTGTATTTGTTGAGCTACAATCCTCTTGAGCTTCATTTGTAAGATTGATTAGCCAATTCTATAAGGCTACATCACTAGGTGGTAGAGGTGTTGCAACTAAGTGTTGCATAGAAGGTGTTCATCCAAGTCTTGAATAGGGTTGGTGTATAACCCAAGGATCAAGCTTGGTTATTGTTGTAAGTTGATTCATACCATAGTGAAATCCAAGGAAAGGTGTTCATTGGGACTGGATTAGGTCACATTGACCGAACCAGGATAAATTCTCAGTATCTTTATCTTGTTTCAACATTTCTGCATTCTGCCTGTTTTTACTGCAGTTTTCACACGGCTTCTCACGTTTTGAAAAAATAGCTAAACACTTTCCAAATTCGTGATTTTTGGTGGAGTTATACTTCAGACTATTAGCTTTTATTTGCAACAAGAATCACTTGATTTGAGCAAGGGAAAGTTAGTCTTTCAGTCGTTGCAAGATAACTGCTCCAATCTGGCTGCAATCTGACTAGTTTTGAAAAAACTTGAACTCTTTTTTAACCAAAATTGTTTAAGGTCAGGGCCTTTTGGAAACATACACTAGACATCCTAAGGAGTATTTTGACAGAAAGTTCAACCTTTTTGGTTAAGTATTCAAATAAAAACACGTTTTCCAATTTCAATAACATTCTGTCCAATTCTGTCCAGATTAATCATCTGAACCTTTTTATTTGTTGCAAGGCCCAAACGATCTTATTTTTGTCTGAGTTTTGGACACAGTCTTTTCAACATATTGAAGTTAAATTCTGGAAATGTTTATAATTTTTCGAGTTGTGTACAAGGATTTTTGAATTTTTCAATAATAGGTTCTTAATATGAGGTAGTCTCTGATTCTGTTTTCAAAGGGGATTTTTATCAAGTGTAGTAGTGTAATTTCTGCTAACCACTATTCACCCTCTAGTGGTGTTTATTGCAGGTGCACGGTCTAACACTTAGATGATTGAGATGATTTTTAAGAAGATTAGAAGGGTTGAATGGTGAGTTGCTGCAATTTGGTTTGGGTTAGAAGGTTGATGACATATTCGGAGATGTGAATGGTAGAAGGCCTAAGGTTAATGCAGTCTGAGAGTTAAGGATCAATATGCGTTTTGTGTGGGTTGTGCATGATGTATTTAAGTGGTAAGGTTGATTTTGGGGTATTTAATGTGAAAGGGGTGAAGAGAGGAGAAGAGAAGAGGGAGTTTCTGCAGAATTGCAGATTTTTGGGATCGACAGGACACTTTGAACACCTCATTAGGCGCTCTATGTCACCTGAGACGCCTAATGTAGGCGTTCGATGTGTTCCAGTGCGTTTCAGAACACTTCGAACACCTCATAAGGCGCTCTATGTCACTTGAGGTGCCTTTTGTCGGAGTTCATGTGTTCCAGGGTGTTCTAGAACACTTCAAACGCCTAGTATACGTGCTTGATGTCACTTTAGGCGCCTCTTAAAGGCGTTCTAAGTGTTTTGGAAGCCTTTTTGACACATTGAGCGCTCCATGTATTTGAGATACTTTTATTCCTTTCATTATTCATAAAATGCAATTATTTTTTGAGATGTGCTTGAGTTACAAACATTATGTGTAAATAAGTAAGGCTAAGTATGAACTTGAGGTGAATCTGTAATATGAGACGGTGTGAAATGGTACGAACAAGTTTTGCTTGAGGTACAATTGAGGATTGTGACCTTGTACTATGTAAGGTGTGTGTAAGTGTTTAGGAGATTGATATGACGTGACATGAGCATCCCGCATCACGACATAAGAATTTTGCATTCCGACATGAGTGTTTCTTTGCGAAAGGAAACGTGTATGTAAAAGAAGACAAGATTATGGTTGCCGCTTAATCGCAGTGTATAAAAATCACGCCTGCAGTGGCAGGGTATAAAAGCGTGACCTGTGAATCAACAACAGGGTATAAAGTTTATGTTATGGGGCCATAGACCTTTCAGCACATGGTATAAAGTTCTGTTTTGCTATGGATTGATCACCCACAGGGTATAAAGTTTCTGCTATGCGAAGAAAAAGATAAGAAGAATTATGAAAAGTTTTATGAAATGACATGCATGACATGTTTGTGAAAGGAGACATCTGTATAAGCTCCATGAGTTCAGTGTATGGTTTTAAAGAAGTACATGCATCATGTGACACGAAGCATAAGCTTTGACATGCAAGCAACGACATTTGCGTATGATCTGTTTATACTGTATGTTTTGCTCCATATGTGTTTGTTTCGTGTTCGTGTATCACTTATGTGACTTATTTGGCTTTGATGAGATGTTATAAAAATGTTATTGGTAACCTGAGCACCTTATTTTGGGCATTGATTTATCTATTGGTGACTCATTGTGTGTGATCCCGTAAGGTGTATAGACGGGTTACTTGCTAGCGATGTTTTCGCTAAGAATAGATACTCTGTCTTCTTTTCACGTAAGCCAAACTACGAAATGTCTTTTGTAGAAGACGAGGGCGAGTGGGCTCATTGGGATGATAGTCACCGAAGTGGATAGATTTACGTTCATTTTCTTTTTAGCTGATAGACTTACTGTTTAATATTTTGTATTAGAGGATATAATAGACATTTCTCCAAACATTCCACTGTATTTCATTGGGTTACATTGTTGTTATTGAAGTTTTAAATTTTACGATGTTTCTGCTGATTTATCTTGCGTCATGGATGGCGTGTGCTTGATCTGCTTTGACGCTCGTAGTTCTCGTAGCAGACTATGACGGATGCACTGGTACTGATATCTAGTATCGGGCCGAGGCGCGACAGTTTGTATCAGAGACTAGGCTTTAGATCTATTAGGTTCATGATCTTTAAGCAATTTAAGATGCGATTTCCCCTTAAGTTTAGGTATAGGTGTGCAATAACTAAAGCCTAAGTGTTATCTGGGTTGGGTGTGTGCGAGCGCGTTCGTCATCTAATTTTTTGTATTGATATTCTTATTTCATACCCACCCATTTTTATGCATTTAAGCTTTTAGTAATATCCTGCGTTTACTGATTGCTAATGAAAACGTTGACCTTTCAGAGAAAATGCCTCTACGAAGAGATAAGCAGGAAACTCTGGCAACGGGCGAGAAAATCAGCCTCCACAAGTGGTTCTATCCCCAGATGTTCACGGATGCACTGACGGTGATCGCACAGGGGTATGCCCAGCAGCAGCAGCCTCCGTCTCCTCCGCCCTCGCAACATAATATCCTGTTCTTTTATAGAGAGATGAGGAAGATCAGGGTTCCGGAGTTTGAGCGATGTACCGACCCCAAGGAGGCTTAGCATTAGTTGGCTGAGGTAGAGAAATGCTTCAGGCTGGTGCAAGTGCCTGAAGAGATCAAGGTAGATGTGGTGACACCCCTTCTGTGTGGCAAAGCGGGTGAATGGTGGGCTGAAATGGTATTGAGGATGACCCCACCTGTCTCATGGGCGCAGTTCTATGATGCGTTCCTGAAGTACTGCCTGCCGGAGACAGCAATTCTGAACAAGATAAGAGCATTCGATAGACTTGAACAGGGTGACAGTGTCGGAATATGCCGATCGATTTCATGTTTTGGGTGAATTTGCTCCGGCGATTATGTCTGATAATCGTCTAAAAATAACAAAGTTTGAGAGGAGTTCGGACTCTCGAATTCAGTCAGCAATTGTGAACGCGGGAATGAAAACTTATGACGATATGCTGAACGCGTGCTTCCATGTTGAAAGTGACTTCCGTAGAGTGGCGGCAAGAGAAGCTAGTGCAGGATTGTCTGACAGAGGCAAGAGGCCAAGAGAGGATATTAGAGTTGGTGGCAGGCCCGTACGTTGGGTCAAGATCTAGAAAAGCGGCCCGTCGGAAATTTTCAGAGACCTACACCACAGAATCCAGTAGTCCAGCATGCTGTGTGAGTTTGACCACACTGCAACAAGATCATGTCGGTGAGTGTAGGAAGCTGACTGGAGCGTGTCACCGATGTGGACAGGTGGGTCATATGATTATAGATTGCCCCGAGATGAGGAAAAATGCACCTAGAGAGGCAGGGCAGCAGCCGAGGGCTAAGCCAAGAGCGAATGCTTGCGTGCATCTCATGACGGACACTGACGTGCAAGATGCCACCGATGTGGTAGCAAGTACAACTTAAATTAAGTTTAAATTCTGATTTGAATTGAGTCTTTAAGTGTTTAACTCCCTATGTGAAACTTGATATGGTCCTAGGTGCTGTTTCAGTAAATAAGATACCTGCCAACGTGCTTTTCGATAGCGGCACAAGCCACTCTTTGTGGCAAAGAGATTCACTAAGCACCTTGGTGATTTACCTGTTGTCCAAGCGGCCGAAGATGAAATTATGATTTCGCACCAGCAGTACAGAGATTGTGAGTTGGAGTTCAGAGAGCAAATGTTCTCTGCCACACTGATTCTTATTCAGATATACGACTTTGATGTCATATTATGAATGGACTGGTTGGCCAAGTATCACGCCAACATTGACTGCCGATCGAAGCAGGTGATAGTTAAGAATTTTGGGATAGAAGATGTAACCTTCCAAGGAGATGCAGAGCGGAAGAAAGTTCCTAAGAAGGTGTATATGATAGCTGCCCAAGCTTGGAGAGCCTTAAGGAAGGGTGCCGAGGGGTTCATGGTGTATGTGATGGATGCAAATCAGGAGGTATCTTCTATTGAGCATATTCTAGTGGTCAACGAATTTCTGGATGTGTTTTCGGAGGAACTGCCGAGAGTGCCACCTCTGAGGGAGGTTGAGCTCGAGATAAATTTAATTTCAGCATCCGAGCCTATCTCAAAAGCTCCTTACCGAATGGCTCCGGCGGAATTAAAAGAATTGAAAGAACAACATCAAGAGTTGTTGGACAAGAAATTTATTCGTCCCAGTGTGTCACCTTGGGGAGCGCCTATAATATTCGTGGAAAAGGATGGTAGCATGAAGCTCCCTATCAACTATCGAAAGCTTAACAGAGTTACCATCAAGAATCAGTACCCCCTTCCGCGAATCGAGGATCTGTTTGACCATCTCAAGGTAAGTTTTGTTAAGCTTGACCCTTCGTTAAATTTTGTTATTCTAATAGAAGGATTTCGTGCGTTTGTCAGGGTTCTAAGATCTTCTCTAAGATTGACCTCCGATCAAGGTACCATCAATGACGGGTGAAGGCTGAAGATATAGCAAAGACAGCCTTCTGCACAAGATATGGTCACTATGAGTTCCTAGTAATGCCATTTGGGGTGACAAATGCCCCCCGCAGCTTTCATGGATCTTATGAATACCGCCTTCTGAGAGCAGTTGGATAGGTTTGTTGTGGTATTCATCGACTATCTTTTAGTGTATTCTCCTAATGAGCAAACTCACGCTGAGCATTTGAGAATTGTTTTAGGCATTCTAAGGCAGAAGCAACTTTACGCTAAGTTTAGCAAATATGAGTTCTGGCTAAGGAGTGTGACTTTCCTTGGTCACGTGATATTAGAGGAGGGGATTGGTAGATCCGAAGAAAGTCAAGGCTACTACCGAGTGGCCTAGACCCACTAATGTCACTGAAGTATGGAGTTTCTTAGGTCTACCTGGTTATTACAGGAAGTTCGTAGAGGTATTCTCAACAATAGTAGTGCCCCTCAGTCGTCTCACTCAAAAGAAGTCCAAGTTTGAGTGGATGGTGGAATGCGAGAAAAGCTTCACGGAGCTTAATAAAAGGTTAACCACAGCTCCAGTATTGGCTCAACCTTCCAGTACCGATAGGTTTGTGATCTATGATGATGCTACAAAGAATGGTCTAGGTACGTATACGATGTCATAAGTTATGATTTTGCATATATAAAAATTTTGGTCTAATACGCTGTTTATAGGTTGTTGTATTGATGCAACATGGACGAGTTATCGCGTATGCCTCAAAACAGCTAAAACCTTACGAGCAGAATTATCCGACGCACGATCTTAAGCTCGCAAAAGTTGTGTTTACCCTGAAGATCTGGCAGCATTATTTATACGGGGAAAAGTGCACGGTATTTACTGACTATAAGATCCTAAAGTGTCTGTTCTACCAGAAGGAGTTAAACATGAGGCAACGGAGATGGTTGAGACTGCTAAAGGACTATGATTTATCCATTCATTACCACCCAGAAAAAGCTAATAAGGTGGCTGATGCATTAAGCAGGAAATCCAGCCATGCGGGAGAATCACCACTAGAGAGAGAAATGGAAGATTCGGTCTAGATTTGATTGACTCTACAGTGAATGTTTTGATAGCATTGACCATCACACCGAGCCTGATTGACTGGGTGAAAGAGGCTCAGAAGAATGATAAGAATCTGGGGAGATTACTGAGATGTTGAGGCATAGTCAGGTTGAGGGATTTCAGGTCAATGAGGACAGGAGCATATGGTTCAAAAGAAGACTGTGTGTGCCACATGAGGATGAACTCAGAAGAGAAATTTTGCAGGAGGCACACAGCTCGAAGTTATCGATACATCCTGCTAGCACCAAGATGTATAGAGATCTCAAACGGTATTATTGGTGGTCCGGAATGAAGAGACATATCACGGAGTTCATTGAGAGATGCCTGGTATGTGAGCAAGTTAAGGTTGAACTCCAATGGCCAGGTGGATTGTTGATGCCGTTGGAAGTCCTAGAGTGGAAATGGGTACATGTTACGATAGATCGTGGCTGGTTTACTGAGGACAAGAAGTGGATATGACATGATTTGAGTCATTGTGGATCGATTAACCAGGCCTGCACATTTTCTACCCGTCTTGAGTGAAGCATCTCTCGACAAGTTGGTAAATCTATATATGGACAATATTGTCAGCTTGCACGGTGTTCCAGTGAGTATAGTGTCCAACCGAGATCCACAGTCTAGTTCTAAGTTCTGGGTAGCATTTCAGAGAACCATAGGTATAGAATTACGGTTGAATACAATGTATCACCCTCAGACAGATGGATAGTCTGAGCAGACTATTCAGACCCTAGAAGACATGTTAAAGGCTTGTGTCCTAGATTTCAAAGGAAGTTGGGATGGAATGGTGAAGTTAATGGATTTCTCTTATAATAACAGTCACCACAGTGCAATTGATATGCCCCCTTTCAAAGCGGTGCATGGACGAAAAGGCAGGTCTGCTGTTTACTGGGACGAAGTCGGTGTGAGGACCATACTGGACCTGAGCTACTAGAGAAGACGTTAGAAAAGGTGAAAATCATTCGAGATAGACTCAAGACGGCTCAAAACCGTAACAAAAGTTGGCGGATTCTAAGCGAATGCCTTTGGAGTTTGATGTAGATGAAAAGTTTTGCCTAAGAGTATCACCTACGAAGGGTATTATGAGATTTGAAGTTAAAGTCAAGCTAAGTCCCTGTTTTATTGGTCCTTATGAGATACTTAAGAAGGTGGGAGCTTTGGCATATAGATTGGCATTACCCCCAGACGTGCAGGACAATAACGTCTTTCACGTATCACAGTTGAGGAAGTACGTGACGGATCCAAGCCATGTACTCGAAGCACAACCTCTAGAACTTAACGGTGATGTTACTTATGAGGAGGTGCCAGTGAGGATCGTGGACTGGAAGGAAGCAAGTAATTCCTTATGTGAAGGTCCAGCGGAGCAATCACACTGACAGGAAGCTACTTGGGAACTTGAAGAACAGATGCAGGAGAAATACCCTCAACTCTTTAACTAAGGTACGTAAGTTTCGAGGACGAAACTTTTTGTAAAGGGGGTGGAATGTCATACCTGTATTTTTTGAGTCCGACGTTAAGTAATTAAAAACTGCTTAAAATACTATTTTATTTATGACATATGTTTATGAGGCTTAGTTAAATGAATTGTAGGAGGAAAATAATTAAAAATTTGAAATTGAGAAACTTAGGCCAAAATACCAAAATTGCCCTTCCCTAATTAAGTACTGAGGGAGTTACACAATTTGGTATAACTCCCAGGGGACCAGCGGTTACAAGGGGAAAAAGAACGGGGGAGAAACAGCTGGGAGAGAAAGAAAGAAGAGAAAAGAAAGAGAGAAAAGAGGAAGAGAAAGGAAGAAGAAGAAGAAGAAGAAACTGCAGCCAACCTAGGTCCAATCCGTCCTGAAATTCCACCAAACATTCATAAGTGTATCAAGTTCAAAGGTAAGCGATCTTTCTATACGCTTTACACCAATTGATTCAACAGATCCTATTTTCCTAAAAAGAGAAAATTGGATCACACATTTGTAATCTTAATATGTTTATGTTAATTGCTTTACTATGTGTATCTATTGTTGTTGATTGAGTAAAATTATGATGTTTTGGGACAATTTCTCAGGATATCTATGATTTGCTTGATTTTTGATAAAAATGCCCTAAAAATGCCATCTTTTGTGTAATTATTGCCTTGTGACAATTTATCATGTTTACTAATCGTGCCTTAGATGATTTGGGATGATTTGAGGAAGATTGGAAGGGTTGAACGGTGAGTCGCTGCAATTTGGTTTGGCTTAGAAGGTTGCTGCAATTTGGTTGCCAGTTGATCGTAGTGTATAAAAGTCACGCCTGCAGTGGCATGGTATAAAAGCGTGACATGTGAATCAACAGCAAGGTATAAGTTTATGTTATGGGCCGTGGACCTTTCAGACGGGGTATAAAATTCTGTTTTGTTGTGGATTGATCACCTACAGGGTATAAAATTTCTGCTATGCGAAGACTAAGATAAGAAGAATTACGAAAAGTTTTGAGAAATGACACGCATGACATGTTTGTGAAAGGAGACATCTGTATAAGTTCCATGAGTTCAGTGTATGGTTTTAAAGAAGTGCATGCATCATGTGACACGAAGCATAAGAATTGACATACAACCAACGACATTTTCATATTATCTGTTTATATTTTATGTTTTACTCGATGTGTGTTTGTTCCATATTCGTATATCATTTATGTGGCTTATTTTGCTTTGATGAGTTGTTATAAAAAAGTTATTTTCTAACCCGAGCACCTTATTTTGGGCATTGATTTATGTATTAGTGACTTGTCGTGTGTGATTCCATAAGGTGAATAGACGGGTTACTTGCTAGCGATGTTTTCGCTTAGAATAGATACTCCATCTTCTTTTCAAGTGAGACAGAGTACGAAATGATTTTTATAGAAGAGGACTGCGAGTGGGCTCATTGGGATGATGGTCACCAAAGTGGATAGATTTACGTTCATTTCTTTTTAGCTGATAGACTTATTGTTTAATATTTTGTATTGGAGAATATAATAGACATTTCCTTGAACAAGTTTCATTTCCTGTGTATTTCATTCTATTACATTGTTGTTGTTGAAGTTTTAAATTTTACGACGTTTCCGCTGATTTATCTTACGACATGGATGACGTATGCTTGATTTGCTTTGACGCTCGTAGTTCTCGCAGCAAACTACGACTTGTGCACTCGTACCGATATCCAGTATCGGGTCGGGGCGCCATAGTGTCTATATCGATAATCTATCTGGAATCATCCTCGAAAAACTTGTAAGTGATACCGGTTCTCTACAAAGTGATAAGGCAAATATGAGCGATAAACGTAATCGCCCAGTAAGTAGTCCGACTAGATACGTCATATGGATCATGCATGAGGAGACATGGTAAGAAAATAATACTGCATAAATAAGAACATAACGAATCGCATCTCCAATTTAATAAATACAGTGCGTAACATAAAGATAAATAAATAACATGTATCACGTATATCTCTATCAAGTAAACATTCTATACAATCATATCTCTAGTAAACACCACTATCATGTATATCCATACATAGATTCTCAATCTAAGTCTCAGATGCCATCATACTTAATCATATCATCTAGATGCATCAATTCTTCATGTTAGTCATGTAAATGCGATATTCTTACGATGTGCTACCTTTAAAACAATGTCATAAAATTCTATAACAAAGAATGTAAATCAAAACCAATGACAAAAAAAATGTCCATATACTATACGATAAAACGTCATATTCATGTTCATTTCTGTAATCTCTCTGTACATATCATATCCATAAAACGTCTAAAACATGTCACACCATATGATGGCTATAAAACTTATCATGCGTAAGAACGATACCGCACGACATACCGAATGATTCTCCATATAGTCATCATGCACAAATATGAATCCCAATGAGTCCACGTAGCGTTACATCATATGTACATGGTATCTAATGGTGACATCGATAAGGCAGAGATCCCTTGTCCTAGATAAGGTGTTACACTGGGTCAAACTGTAACTGTAACTGTAACTTTAACGGTGGGGTACTGTATGCCTATGACACCAACCTTTCCTAGGTCCCATGCGGTGTTCCGGTAATCAATAACGTATTGTATGCCCCCCTGAACACCACTAACGTCGGTCGGCATCAAGACGGCGCTCCAAATATATCATATCATATAAACATGTGCCGATCGAATCAATTGTCTCGTCGGTATGGTTTGTTACGTATGAAAACTTTTAAAACATTTTGTGAAAATGCAACATGTATGCAAATGACTCCATTTCTAATCCATTCAACATTTATAAATGCTCAAATATCTTTATATCATCATGTGCCTAAAATCCAACCAATATGTACATAATCCATATCTTACATCATGAAATTTCCATCTTCTTTTCCTTCCACATATACTCGGCCAAACAGCCCAACTTTTGGTCCAGTTTATCCATCAATATTTTCTTAAAATATTCATCTTACACTTAATAAAAAGGGCTAAAAACCCTAATTTCATAATATTTTCTATATACTTTCATATTTCACATAAATATACATAAAGAAATTATATTTCTATGGTACTTTATTTTATACCTCTTTATGTCCATAAATATGTACAAAGCTATTTATTCCTTGACCAATACATATATAAACCGTGTATATATATATACCAAAATTGGCCTTTCGGCCGAATATACATCATCATCATCATCATCCGGACCCAGTATATCCCAACGACAGAAAAAGCTATCGTTAGGGTCTGGAGAGTGTAAGTGGTAGGCAGACAATTCCTCTATCCCAAGGGATAGAGAGTCTGCTTCCAGTGAGACCTCCGGCTCTATATGTACCTGCATAAATGACATAACAATAGAGATATGATGTGCTAGTGTGTTAGTGAAGAAATTCAAGAAATACAAAGAAAAGACTTTCGATATTAAAATACACATCACGTGTATATGTACATGTAATGTAAAACAATGGTATAACATGCCCAACCAAGTTAAAAGTCAACCTAAAGCGTAGATAGTGTCTACGCCTATCTATGTCCCTAAATATACTCTAAAGTGTCCCTGTATATGACCTATACCTCATTGACCTTAATCTTATGTCTCCATGAACTCCTATCCTGGACCATGTCCTCAGAGAGATGCAAATCTAGTAGGTCGTGCCTAATCTGCTCATCCAAAGTCAGTTTGGGCCTGCCTTAACTCCTGTTCCCCTCTACAATGAGGCTTTCAATTTCTCTAACCGACGCCGTTGTCTGTCTCCACGTGACATGCCCAAACCATCTCATTCTTCCCTCCCTTATCTTATCTGCTATACTAGCCACGCTTAACCTTTCTCGAAACACCTCGTTTTTGATTCGGTCTAGCCTTGTATGCCCACACATCCACCTCAACATCTTCATCTGTGCCACTTCCATCTTCTGTAATTGTGACCTCTTGATGGCCCATCAGTCTGTCCCATATAGCATTGCCGGTCGCACTGCCATCCTATAAAAATTTTTCCTTTAATTTAGTTGGGAAATGTTTGTCATGCAGCACCCCTGAGGCCGCCCTCCATCTACACCAGCCTGCTTGAACTCGATGTGCTACATCATTATCTATGTCGCCATTCTGCTGTATAAATGATCCTAGGTACTTAAACTTACTTACATTTGGTACCACTTGACCATCGATTGTGAGCCGGCTATCCTTAGTGTCTGTTATGCCGCTGAAGTCGCAGTGCAGATACTCGGTCTTAGAACGGCTAATCTTTAAGCCTTTTCTCTCTAAAACACCCCTCCACCGCTCTAGTCTCATACTCAGGGTATGTCTACTTTCTTCGACTAATACAATATCGGTAGCAAAAGGCATACACTATGGAACTGCTTCCTATATCGGCTTTGACAACTCGTCAAGGACAACTGCAAAAAGAAATGGGCTCAACGCAGATCCTTGATGGAGACCGACCTCCATCGGAAAGAAGTTTGTATTCCCCAAACGCGTATGAACGGTTGTTTTTGTCCTAGCATACATATCTCTAATTATGTCTATATACGTCATAGGGATCCTTCTTGCATCAAGACTATCCTATATCAGGCTACGTGGCACACTATCATACACTTTTTCAAGATCAATGACAACCATATGTAAATCGCGCTTCTTCTCCCTATACTTCTCCATTAATCTCTTGAGGATGTGTATTGCTTCCGTAGTTGACCTTCCTGGCATAAAACCAAATTGGTTCACCATAACCTAAGTTTCTCTTCTAATTCGAGTGTCGATTACTCTCTCCCATAACTTCATGGTATGGCTTAGTAACTTAATCCCTCTATAGTTCCCACAACACTGTGTGTCTCCTTTGTTCTTATATAGGGGGACCACGACACTCTTTCTCCATTCATTGGGCATCTTCCCTGTTTTGTAAATACGGTTGAACAGAGTAGTTAGCCATTGGACCCTTTCCTCTCCTAAATACTTCCACGCCTCAATGGGTATGTTATCTAGGCCGACCGCTTTAGCTCTTCCCATCTTCTTTAGTGCTCTCATCACCTCTCCTTGTGTGATGTTTTGACAGTCGAAGTTATTATGTTGTCGTTGTTGGTTAGTGGTGCTTTCTCGTTCTTTGTAGTCGGCATTACTGACGTTGAAAAGATTATGAAAGTATGTTTGCCATTTCAACTTGATGTCTTGTGCACTGACTAACACATGTCCATCTTCTCCTTTTATAAATTTCCCGCCTCCTAGGTCCTGCCTCTTTCGATCCCTAGCTTTGGAAATCTTGAACATATCCTCCTCTCCTTCTTTTGTTTCTAATCTCTCAAACATCCTTTTATAAGCTGTAGTCTTTGCCTCTGTCACTGCCTTCTTCGCCTCCTTCCTGGCGATTTTGTACTTCTTCAATCGCACTTTTTCTTCCCTATTTGTGCAGCTTAACAGCTCTCTAAAAATCTTTTGTTTGTCTATTATTTTTTGTTGCACATCCTGGTTCCACCACCACGTCTCTTTATGTACGGACGTCTTTTCTGTTGTTACCCCAACCGTTTCTCTCGCTGCTTGAGTAATAGTAGTCGATATAGCTTTCCACATCTGATTTGTGTCAGCATCCAGACGATCTAGTTTCGCAGAGATGACCTTGTCTCTGAATATATTAATTTTTTCGTCTTTCAAACTTCCCCATCGAATCCTTGGTGGGAATTTTCCAACCCCCTTATGCAGCTTTTGGCTCAATGCTATAACTACCACTAATAAACGGTATTGCATCACCGCTGTCTCTCCTGGTATAAGCTTGCAGTCCCTCCATAACGGTCGGTCCCGAATATACATATATATACATATTATATTTTCATTTAAAATAACACATTTCTTTATTCCATGTTTTTATATTATGACCATATCTTTTCATAACATACATATTTACATTTTTAATATGTCATAAATTTTATTCTTTCTCTTCCTTTTTAACCCTCTGGCCGAATATATACATACATATATGTATATATACACACACACACATATGCATATATGTATATATATCACATAAATCCTTCCTTTGTCACATCTTTACTTATATTTTGTTTTGATATTTATTCCAGCTATATACATATTAGTTTTTCATCAACATAATGATTTGTAAAATCATCTTAAAATACATAAACATACAAAATGATGAAAACCATAAAATAAAGTAAGTAGGCTACCAAAAACCATAATTTGGCTGAATTTTTTTTAAATAAAGGAGTATTACTCCTTATTTTTATTGAGAAGCCCTCACTTATGGCGGAGGAATACCATTGTTACAAAGAAATAGATAACATAAAAGCACAAAAGAAGATAAAGGTCTAAAAACGGCACCATTACATCGTCGATCGCAAGGACGGTGTTCAAAAGGTGTATGATATGCCTCATTAAAACCTTAGCTGGCAAAACCACCCTTGTTGATAAAATCCTACGCGAAGGAAAAAGACTACATATTTACCCCTTTTGAAACATATAATACGTCCAATTTGCTTCCCGTATGCGCACAAAGTAGATATCGTGTGGACCAATTCGCCTCGTGAGTGTCTTGAATGATAATGCAAAAAGAAACACATACACCATCAGTGGCAAGCAGCATGAAAAGCATGTCCAAGATGTATAGTTTAAAATCATACCCAATCTGCCTGCAACCCACGGGGTGCAGGCAGAACTGATGAAAGAAGGCCAATCCATGTGGAAGACTGTCATTTTGTTGCGCAAAGAGTTAAGCATGTCTAAGGTGTGCTGTAGTGACATCAAGCGAAATATAACTGCGAACCAAAGAGGGTAACGTGGAGGCAGTAAAAATGAAGTTGCCAAATGAGATAATCCATGTTGTGCCAAGTAGTGTCCGGCCATGTTGGCCTCGCGAAATGTATGTTGAACCACAATGCCGAAATTTGTGATTAATGAGTGTAATAAACGGCAATGATATTGGTTTGTCCTGTGCTGCTGCTAAGCCACCATGTGAAGGACCTGTAAACAATCCATTTCTAGAATAATATTGCGATGAACAGGTAAAAAGTATAGTAATGCAAAGACCACGGCTTGTATCTCAGCATGGAGTGGTGTACAAGCCAGTAATCGGAATGATATTTCCCCCATGCAGACTCCCGCGCCATCTCGCAAGATAGCCCCGCCCGCAGCGTAATAGTGTCCCACTGCTGCATCCGTATTCAACTTGAGTCGTCCTGGTGGAGGGAACACCCATTTCACTACCTGCATCCTGTGTACTTGAAGTGGAGAGAGGATACCTGCCATCTGTACCTCCATATAACCAGAAGCTAGCTTGGTCTTGTCTATCATTTTCGCCCAGTAGTAAATTTCAGATTTCACAACCTCCATGAGTGTAATCGTTGAGCTAGAAACTGAGTCACCATATATAAGTGAGGCATATGCATGCCAAACCGTGAAAGTAATAATGTCTGGAATGACAACGCGTAATACACCTACCAAGATATAAATAAGGCCAAATTTGCTAAGCTACCCGAGGGGGACCCCCCACTGCCTCCGAATAGAACACCCAGAGTGGTGTAACGATTGGGCAATGTAGAAAAAGATGATCCACTGTAGCTGACGATTGGTTACAGAGAGGGCATACGATGGGGCGAGAGGCAATGTAGTGACCAATGTAATCTTCCAATGGAAGAGCATGATGATATAGGCGCCACAGAAAATTCGATATAACTGGACGATGACGCTTGTACCATATAAAATGTGTAGATAATGTCGTAGGACACGAAGTACGGCACAAATCATATGCAGACCCAAGAGTAAATTCACCTAGCGGTGTTGGTTTCCAAACAAGTAGCACCCATCATCATCGCAATTATCTTCGCAAAATGCATGGGTACAGCAAAGTAGCTTCCATATGGGAGAATCGGGCAATCAAGGACGATAATCGCCCCTTACTCCATATTTATCATGCATAAACCTACTCTAGAGTGTGTCACCTTGCTGATAATTCCACCACGACAATGATAAGCATTTTGCAAAGCACGCAGGTCCCTAATCCCCAGGCCTCCTTCTAAGCAAGGGTGTTTGATTGTCGACCAAGAAACCCAGTGTCGTTGCTGTCCCCAGTAGAATCTCGACATTTTCTGCTCCATTGCGTGTAATACCGATTTTGGCAAATTGCCCGCAGCCATAATATGTAGTGGCAGGGCGGAAATAACATAGCAAAGCAGGACTAACCTGCTAGACTGCGAGAGTAATTTGTTATGCCATCCATTAAGCCTGGAATCAATGTGCTCTAAAAGTGTCAAGCAGTGACCAGTTCGAGTGATGCCTTTATGCAGCATGGCGCCAAGATAACAAACAGGAAGATGTGTCGGAAGCGTACCCAGAATATTAGAAAATGCCGCCTGTCTTTGTAGATAAATGGTGGTAGACGGTATAAAGCGGCTCTTACTATAATTTATCTTTTAGCCTGAAGCTTTTTGATGAATTGTTTAAAACTGCTGAAAACGTTGAAGAGTGCGCTTAGTACCTCGAAGAAAGACTAGTAAATCATCTTCATACACCAGATGCGTGACATGAAAACGCATCCGACCAAGTCAGAAAGGGTGCAATGTATTTGATGCCACTAAAGCATTTATTCGTCGAGTAAAGCCTTCAGATGAGAGTATAAATAATAATAGAGAGAGAGGATCACCTTACTTCACTCCTCTATAAGGCCGAAAAGAAGCGGAGGGAGTACTATTAATCAAAATAGATAGCCTTGTACTGCGTAGATGGTTTAAAATGATACGGACGAAGAAAGCAGAGAAGCCGAACTTCTCAAGTAGTAATTCCAAATACTCCCAACTGACACGATCAAACGCCTTCATCATGTGTAATTTCAAGCATATATGATTGCTATCCTTGTCGAGATTATGGATCATCTCCTGCGTTAATAAAACCTGTGATGATATATCAAGGCCTTTTAAGAATCCAGATTGTTCCGGGGAGATGAGTTTAGGCAATAGAGTGCCCAGACATGTGGTGATAATACGAGTGCAGACCTTACTTAGAAAGTTAGTCAAGCATATGGGACGAAAATCATTGAATGTCTAAGGGGACGCCACTTTGGGAAGCAGTGTAAGCATAGCGCTTGCCATGGTCGAAGGTTGAGGTATACCAATGAAAAATTCTTGTACCGCTATTATCACATCCGTCTGTATTATCGACCAACAGGATCTAAAGAAATTGCCATGATAAACATCGGGGCCTGCAGCACTCTGCGGATCAAGTTGCCAGATGGCTTCCTTAATCTCAGTCGCATGTGGTATTCGTGTCATAAGTTCATTGTCGTCATTGGTAATAAGTGTGGGAATATGTTGTAAAATATGGTCATAATCACCCGTAGGCTCCTTAGGGAAAAGAGAAGTGTAATAAGAAACTGCCTCATTCTGAATATTTTCATGCGTATTGCATAAAATGCCATCTGTAGTATATATTTGCTCAATACGCAAATGTGATCGACGATCTTTAACAATGGAGTGAAAATATTTTGTGTTGGCATCCTTCGTCCTTTAGCCATTTAATCCTTGCTTTTTGTTTCCAAAACTGAAACTCATACTTTGCTGCCTGCATATATTCCACTTTCGCTCTATTATAATTTGATCGGGTTGTTTCTATAGGATGTAGATGCCATTCTGACTCCGTCCGGCGAATTAAATCTTCTGCATTCTTTACTTGATTGAAAATATTACCAAAAATGATTTTATTCCATGCTGAAATGTCCTTCGTTAGCCGAGACAACTTTATGTAAAATCCATGCATGCCCCCAGTAGTTGGGTAAGAATTCCATGCATTAGCAATGTAAGCATGAAAGTCTGAATGAGAGAGCCAAGCGTCTAGAAAACGAAAGGGGCGATGACCTGTGGCACGTGTTTTATTTCAAATTATGAGCAAGGGAGTGTGATCCGAAGAGATGCATGGCGAATGTGTAAGGCGTAAGTCATCAAATACATCATGAAATTGGGAATTCATGAATACCCAATCAAGCCTTCGTTTTACCATACTTAAGCCCCGACCATCTGCCCATATATAACGAGGTCCATTGAAAGAAGGGCTCATCAAAGAACAATCTTCAATACAATCATTAAATTCCTATAGCATCGATAAGGTAGGCTGTGAACGACCCATGTGATCTTCCAGTGAACGAAAAGTATGAAAGTCACCACATATCAGCCATGGACATTGTACTTGTTGAGGGCATGGACTCCCACAACTGCCTTCGAATTAGAACTGTATGTCCAACATATACCACTGAACAATTAAATACGAAGCTGAGTGAAGTATGATTAAACTGTAGATGTAGAATTTGACCATCATCTAGGAAGGATATAAGACGCAAAGCATGTGAAAGCCAGTAGACACATATTTTACCAGACTCAGAAGAATGGGAATCAGAAAAGCCCAAATCCATGCCATATCTAGTGATATTATGCATAGGATGTTTAGGTTCAATTAACGCCAACTGATGTAATTTATGGACGTGTACCAGATGATTTAAAAGAGCAAAAGAGGCGCTAAGACCTCCAATATTCCATGCCATAACATTCATTGTGAAAGATGAGAGTTACTTCCTTGTGAAGATCCAGACGCACTTCTAGACGCACTTCTAGTAAGAACCGTAGAAGGAGGCAGCGAGGGAAGATCTTTGCGGGACCTATGATGGCGACGAGGGTACCATTGGAATAAAACCATCAGATGCCGTAGTGTCTGCAATCCTTGATATTAAAATATCCTCAGATGGTGATGGAGGAAGTAGGTTGATTTTACGTGTATGTTCCTCAGATACTGGCGGTAGATTAGGCGGCAGATCTGCAGTGTTAATCTCCGTATCAGATGAATGACCCATATAAAAAAATCAGTTTCTGGCAGTACCAGTGGGTATTCCGCATCCATGCCTAACTTAGAAAGGTCCTGGATATCATCAAGAACTATGGCGGGCTCTTCAGGGGGTGTAGATGCAGCAGCAGGCGGACTGGAAGATCGTTGCATGATAATCGCAGGGTCTGCTGAAGAATTAGTGTTGCGACTGGAGACATTCTTTTCTGGCGTCCATCTTGTCTGAGGACAATTTATTGGCGGCGGTGGTGGAGTAAACTTTTTGCAGTCACCTGTTGCATGACCTAAACGACGACACGTTGTGCAGAATAGCGGCAAATCTTCGTATACTACCTGCTGTAGGATCATTTTCTGTTTCGCTTGCAGATATATCTTCTTTGGTAGTTCTTGAGAGACATCAACTTACACGCATACCCTAGCCACTGATTGACGCAGGCAATCTGCTGTAGCAATATCCAACTTAATGGGTGTCCCTATCGTTCGAACGATCTCAAAGAGGACGGCTTTATGCTGAAGATGAATTGGGAGGCCAGGTAAAGCCACCCAAACCGGTACAATGGGTGCATCCGCTGACGGATCAAAATCAACTGTCCACCTTGTAACCCTCATGTGGCATCCGGAAATACTCCATGAGGGGCGATAAAAGCATCATAAGTAATCAGGTTCATGGTGAAATGTGAGAAGCACATAGGATTGATCAATAAGTGTAATACGTAGATCATTCTTAAAACCAATACGTTCGAATACTTCTCGAATAACCTTCAATGGTGGTCTACCATACCAAAACGTGACGACGAGTGAAAAGCGATATGGAACGGCCAATGCATCGATTTCATCATCCGTAAAGGATATCAGAGGAATACCTTTATATCGTGAAACAATCTTGGGAGAGATAGCCACGGTAGTGGAGGTAGCGACTACCGCAGCAAACGACGGCGGCTTAGTAGTGGGATCGTCTGACATTGCAGAGAACTCCGAAAAGAATGCAAAAAGGGAATGGAAGAAATAGTAGCGTCGAAGGGACGATCGGCGACGGCAACAGCGATCATTGCAGCCCTACTCAGAAATCGCCGGAGAGAACTATCTTTTTTCTTGTCGAAGAAAATAATTTGGCTGAAATTGTATATATATATATATACACACACACACACATATATAAATAACATTTAGATCATCAAGAAACATATCAAAATCATAAACAAACACATAAATGACGATCTTTATGGAAAACATACGAACATATGCATATATTTTTTTCTTAGTAAACTTTTCCTAATATATCATATATCTTCATTTTCTTTATTTAACTTGAACATATATTATATATGTGTATCCATTTCATTTTATTTATACATATAAGTACACTTTTTATGAGTTAGGCCGTGTATACATAAATATTCATATTTCAGCATATTTTCATCACTTCTGAACATAGCATTCATTGTTGTACCCAACGAAAATCGTACTGTATTTGACACTCGTATGAAGTGGCATAATAAAATGTTAGTTCTGCCAAGTACATTCTATTAAGTCTTATCATCGCGTCTGTAATCATTTTTCTTTAAAGATAATACTATAAGATGTAGCATAATACTTCAAGTATGTATTATAAAGCATGTGAAATGACCATTTTGCCCCTCCAAGACCTTTGGAATTTCGGCCACAAGGGCCTTAAAGGACTCCTTTATGAGATTACTAGCCTTAATGGTCTTCTTAAAAGCAAGCCTAAAAGCCTAAATAAGAAATTAATTATTATAAGTAATGGTATAATTATATAAGTATGAGTTATGAAATGTGTGAAATAACAAAATACCCTCCCCAACACCCATAGAATTCGACCAACATGAGAGGAGTCTCTAGAAGTCTCCTTAATTTTCAATTCTAAATATTTATTTAGCTTACAATAAAATAAGAAGAAAATGCAAGGCATGGGGGACCAAAGGTAGTCAAATGCAAGACCCCAAGATGCTATCTACTTTTCATGCATTCCTTGTCTCCTCTCTTTGACCCATGCGCCGGCTCCCTCTCCCTTCTTCAACCATGGAGTCTTCTTCTCAATTTAACAAGAAGCCCTTCTTCATTCTCAACCCTCCATACTCTCAAGAGTTGCCCAAGCAAAACATTAAAGACCATTGAACACTTAAGCTATTTCATCACCATCATCACTCCATACGGTTGATAGGAGCTAGGATTGTCAAGGCTGTATAGAAAAAGGGGTTTGAGTGATTACAAAATGCATGATTTAAATAACGTGTATTAAAGAAATGCATGACATATTTTATGACATGACACGTTTTTGCATAAAACTTGCCTTATATAGTTCATATATAATGTTGTCGTACTAACGAGCCATGAAGCTTTAAAGCTTACATCAAATGGCAAGCATTTGTTGTGTTTGAACTATTTTCAGGTGCCATCATTAATGAACTAAACTAGTTCATTAAGTGAAGTACTTAGTTAAATAAACTAAGTAGTTCATTAAAGGAAGCCATATTTGGAAAAGGCACAAAGGCAACAAATTGAAGAATGGAAAGTTCTCCTCTCCTTTATACACGCCATTATACATATATTTTTATATATATTCAGATTTTTTATATAAGGCACATACACATATATTCCAACGTACTACCGACATATTATATATCTTACATACGTACGTTAACGTCACACCACTATATTTAACTCATATTTATGAGTATATTCAGGTCTTATATCATATGATATATGTCATGGTGATGAAAAAATTATTACGACATGTTAAAAGGTTCTAAACCAAAAATTTTCGTATCGGGTGAATACCGAAACTTCGCCAACGTGTCACGTACTTGCCATATATAGATGGCCACCCCTACACTTCAAAAATGGCTAAACATTTCGTGACTTACATGGTATATGCAGCCATAAAATTATTCCATGGTGGCACACACAAATCACCCAAAATTAAGGCCAAATTATGGAGATTCCAAATTCAATTTTCGTCACATGATTAGGCGCCACTTTAAATCATCCATGAGTGCTGAATATTAAAGTTTAATTTATGTATATTACGTGTAACATAATATACATAACATGTGCAAACATTTGGAATTCAATCGGAGAAAAATCGGGTAATCGACAAACGTCGAAAATTTGGTTTTCTACGAACACGACACATGGAACATTTTTGGCATGACATATAACATGTATCTAAACACTTTTTGCATACTCTATACATTCTAAAATGTTCTATAAAATCAATAAGGGCTGATTGGAATATACCATATGTGTATGATTATATGTGCAATATTTTACAAAGTTTGCAAAAATAAAATTCAGCACATGTACACTCATCATCACACGCCTATCTTAGCTTGATGAAGCATATGTGGAGCTTTTTTGGCATCTTGATTGGCCAAGAATGAAAGATACAATGTTGGTGACATAAATAAAGGAGCTACACAAGGTAAAATTTCAAACTTTGTCACATTTGTGACACATGCTGAAAATTCAGCATGTGTAGTATGGCTGGCCGAATTTTTGCTACTAAATGAGCCATATTTACTACCTTGAATTATATGGATTGATTGAAATATAATATGAAAAATGCTTTAAATATATTATGGAAATAATCAAGTGATATTTTCAAATATCAAACATGCTGAAAATTTCAGCATGTGTGTAATGCATATGGCCGATTTTATGGCCTTTTTGATGACTAATTTTATTCCAAAAATTAGTAGAAATGTTATGTACTAAATGATGATTGATTTCTTCTTTATTTTCAAGGAATTAATCAAATGCAAACTTGGCAACAATTTGAATAAAGTGTGAATATCACACATGCTGAAATTTCAGCATGTGTAGTAAGTATGTGGCCGAATTCTTGAAAGGAAATGGGGATTATTTGTCTTGCTAATTATGTGGAATTATTATGTGATTTATGGCAACACGTTTATGGCTAATTGGCACATGTTTTTAAGGATTATTTTCAGATTTATCTAGTCATCAAATGATGACAACTTCCATCCAATCAATGAGTGCCAAGTAAGCAAGGGCTTAATGATCATCCAATAAGGAGTTGCCAAGTAAGCAAGGAATTGTCACAATGATGCAATATACTCTTCCAAGGACTTAGAAGATAATTTTCAAGAGAGGAAAGAGGCATCAAGGGGGCGGCCACTATTGATAAAAGGAAAGAGAAGAGCAAACAAAAATACAAGACAAGTCTTGCAAATTCAAGTGCTCAAACCGTGTTCATCTCCTTTTTTCTACACTTCTTTCTTTCTTCTCTCTAAAAGCCTATTGTATTCATATTCATACATCTTGAATAGACTTCTTACATACCATCATATACTCTTTATTGTTGTAAAAGATTGATCAAGGTGTGATCAATCTTGCACTCGCAAGGTGGTGGTGTTCGTGATCGTTGTAATCATTTACAAGGTTTGTAAAGGGTTGGAGTTGGTATTTAACTCCATCAATTCTGTGTGGTAAGGTGTTATTTGTGTTTTGTGATTAGTTCTAACCGAGGAAGGTGTCCTCGAAGACTAGAGTAGGTTGATTTAACCGAACCAGTATAAAATTCCTTGTGTTCTTTACTTTCAGCACTTACTTTCATTTTCCAGTACAGTGCATCATTTTTATCACGTTATTAAAAATAGTAAATGAATTTTAAAAATCACGAAACTTTTAGAAAACATAGCCACACGTCTTAAGGTTCTTTTGGTGCAAGTTTCAACCCTTTTGGACAAGTATTAGTCATCCAAACATCTAAAGTTCTGAGACTAGTGAAGTCTGATTTTCAGGTTTGCAAAGGTTGAGGGTTTGAACGTATTTGACTAACTTCCCAAAAGAATTTTTCAAAACGGTTTCAACCCAATTAAATACACCTAATAGAGAGTTAGTCATTAAATTTTTAGAGCTTTTGGAGCCACCGTTAAATAGGAATTAAGTTTTCAAATCAGACTACCGTTTGTGGCAGATTTGCGCAATCTGACAATCAATGACTTTTAAAGGGGTTAAAGGTTGAATTTTGTTCTGAAATTTTTAGAAGATACTCAGAACATCTGAGACTAAGATCTATCTAAATTTCAGAATTTTTTAAGACCTGTAACCTAGTTTTCAAAACGTTTCAATACAGGTCTTGAAAACAAAAACTGTTTTCAAAAGTTGGGTTTTTGGTATAAAACAATTTTAAAAACCACATTTTCTGCACCAACTATTCAACTACCCCTTCTACTGGTGCCTTGCAGATCCTACAAGTGGTATCAGAGTACAGGAACACTCACAACTAAAGGATCCAACAATCTAAGTGAGATTGCAACCACAAACTTCAAACCGAGCAAGAAGGTATGTCCAGTCAAAGGCCTCCTCTCTTTGACGGTGAGCCTTTTATTCAATGGAAGTTAAGAATGAAACTTTTCCTTATGGCTATTGATATTGATCTTTGGTCCATTATAGAAGATGGTCCATTTGTTCCATCAAAATTATCCACTCTAGATGGAGTCACACTAGAGGCTGTTAAGCCTAAACAAGAGTATACTAGTGATGATAAAAAGAGACTGAGCATGAACGCTAGAGCCATGCAATTGCTTCTAAATGGACTAAGTAAAAGTGAATCTAGCTATATTTCAAATTGTGCTAGTGCTCAAGAAATGTGGAGAATTCTTGAAATGAAGCACGAAGGCACTAATCAAGTAAAAGAGTCCAAAATCAAAATGCTTATGTCCACACTCGAGTCATTTAAATTATTGACAAATGAATCTATTGTTGATATGGATCTACGCTTGACTAACATTTACAATTCTCTTGAGTCTCTTGGCAAAGCCTTCTCTATGCAGGAAAAGGTACAAAAGGTCTTACGAAGCCTTCAATCCGAGTGGGACCCTAAAGTAACGGCCATAGAAGAAAGCAAAAAAAAACTAAATCAATTAAGATGGAATAACTAATTGGATCACTTAAGGTATATGAGAAAAAACTCACCATAAGGAAATCGGAATCATCATCAAAACAAGGTAAGACTATTGCATTTAAATCAAATGAATACGTCTCTACTTCTTCCGATCATGTAGATGATAGTGATTCTGAATCAGACAACGATGACTTAATTTTATTGGCTAAAGGCTTGAGAAAATTCATGAGAAAGTCATTTAAAAACAAACCTAAGGCTACTTCGACTAAAAGAAATAAGAACAAGACAAATGTCAAGGATGTCTTTTGTCCAAACAAACAAACAAACAAATCTAAGGCTACTTCTCTTGGATATCTATCATATGATTGCCCTAATAAGGACAAGCAAACAAACAAACACTCTGACAAGGATTGGACCAAAAATAGACTCGTCTCAGAACCTAAGCAAAGGAAAAGAGCTCTCAAGGCCTCCACTTGGAGTGATACATCTGATTCCGAGACTGATACAGAAGAGGAGACTGCACAAGTATGCTTTGTGTCCAAAGCATCAAATGAGGTATCTTCTGACTCTGATTCTGACTCTGAGCCTTCTTATGATGATCTTTTCATTCAGTATTTAGAAATGCAAAAATTTACTAAGACTCTCACGAAAGAAAAGAAGCGATTAATTGAAGACAAGAAGTTGTTAGAATCTTTTAACACGAATCTTGTCGCTCAATCAAAAGATTCAAAGAAGAGTCATCATGCATCATTAATGCATTAAAGACAAAGATCTCATCATTGACCACTCATAATAATGAAATGAAATCCGAGATTTCAAATTTGAAATCAAGGAATACGGACTTAGAGAAAATGATGAAACAGTTTGATACGGGATCTAACATGCTAGATCACATTATTTTATCAAAAAAACATGATAGTGATAAAACCGGATTAGGATACATTGAGACAAATGAAGTATCCATTAAACCAACCAAGTTTGTTTTGTCTAAGAAAGTAGACACTCCAAAAGCAAATATGACGTCTAAGATGACGTAAAGACCCCCTCTCCCCCTCATCTCGTCATACTTCTTCATATCATGCGAAATATAATTTTGTGCGATATAGATATGAGAAGAAACAAGTGATGCATACACGACATTCATTTCATCCATCCAGGATCATGCACTATGCACACCAACACTAGGACATATCAAAAACGCACTCCATATAATGCCTAAAGTCCACTCACCATATGTCTACTACATTGCTCCTTCATCTACATTCTTACCATTTACTAGACCGAGAAGGATCACCCAAGTATGGGTACTGAAAGGTACTTTTACTAAGAGGTGCATAACTAACTCGCAAGGACCTAAAATTAAAAGGGTACCTAAATCACTCTCGTATATTATAGGGAACCCAGACATTAAAAGACACATCTATCAAGTGGTTCCTTGACGGTGGTTGCTCGAGGCACATGACGGGTGACCCGAGCTTATTCACAAAGTTAAAGAAGGTCAAAAAAGGTGGATCTGTGACCTTTGGAGACAACAATGAAGGCAAGATCATCGGAAAAGGTACAATTGGAAACCCAAGCACCCTTCAAATCTCCATCTTTTTGGTAAGCAACTTATCCTATAATCTTCTTAGCATTTCACAATTTATTGACAATGGTTTTGATGTGTGTTTTACTCATCCATATTGCAATATAATAAATAAAAATGGAGAAACAGTTTTAAAAGGAAAACGAGACGGAAACATCTTTACACTTTCTATGGATGATATGTTAGACGCTAAGGTTAAGTGTTTCATGTCAAATGAACCTAACATAAATTTGTGGGCATAGACGTTTAGGACACATTGGCATTTCTACACTTGAAAAACTCCAATGAAAGAACCTAATACGAGGATTGCCTACACTTGATTTAGACAACTTTCAGTTGTGTGAATCTTGCATAAAAGGCAAACAAACACGCGAGTCACTTAAACCTAAAAATGAAATAAGCACGACTAAAGTTTTAGAATTATTACACATTGATTTGTTTGGCCCTAGTCGCACTACGAGTCTCGGTGGACGTCATTATGCTTGTGTGATTGTTGATGATTTTTCTCGTTATACTTGGACTTTGTTTCTTGCACATAAGATGATAGTGCCATTGAGATTGCGAAACTAATAAAACACTTGAAAATCAATATGGTGTCAATGTGAAAAGGATAAAAAGCGATAAAGGGCGGTGAATTTAAAAACAAGGGACATGATTGTATTTTGCGAAGAAAAAGGAATTAAACACGAGTTTTCGCCACCTAGAACTCCACAATTAAATGGAGTAGTAGAAAGAAAGAATAGGACATTACAAGAAATTGCTAGAACCATGTTATGTGAGAATAAATTGCCTAGATTTTTGTGGGCGGAATCCGTAAATGGTGCATGCTACATAGTTAATCGTTTGTCTATTAGAAAGAAAATAAATAAGACGCCTTATGAGATATTAAATGATCGCATGCCTAAAATTGACTACTTTCGTGTGTTTGGTTGCAAATACTTTGTTTTAAATACGAAAGATAATTTAGATAAGTTTGAATCTAAATCTATTGAATGCATCTTTGTTGTTCTGTGAATTCAAAAGCATATAGATGTTATGATCCCCTCACTAGACAAATTCTAGAATCCATTCATGTGATGTTTAATGAATTTGGCGAGATTGATAAAGATAAAGAATATGACGATGATTTTGAATTAAAACCCGTGTTGAATGATGATGATGGCATGCATGATATACTAGATACGCATGATACACTAGAAATGCATGATCACTTAGAAATGCATGAGAACGTAGAAAACAATCAACCAAGATGGCATAGAGATCACCCACACGATCTCATTACAGGCAATATCACTCATGGTGTACGATCACGTAGAAGAATAAATTCGGATGAAATAAATCAATTCATGCCATGATATCCGAAATTGAACCTGAAAATATGCATGATGCTTTGAGTGATTCTTCATGGATTGATGCTATGCATGATGAACTTAATCAATTTGTTAGAAATGACGTATGGAATTTAGTGCCACGACCACAAGATAAGACTATAATAGGCACAAAGTGGATGTTTAGAAATAAAATAAATGAAGAAGGAAAAGTTGTTAGAAACAAAAGCTAGACTTGTAGCAGAATGATATAATCAAGAAGGAATTGATTATGATGAAACATTTGCACCCGTAGCACGTTTAGAAGCCATACGACTTTTACTTGCTATTGCTTGCATGAAAGATTTTAAAGTCTATCAAATGGACGTGAAAAGTGCATTTTAAATGGCTTTATACAAGAAGAAGTATACGTGAAACAATCTCCCAGTTTTGAAGATTTGAAATATCCCGATCACGTATACAACTAAAGAAGGCACTATACGGTCTAAAGCAAGCATCTAGAGCATGGTATGATCGTTTTACTACTTTTCTCTTAGAAAAACGGTTTTAAAAGAGGCACTATAGATATTACTTTGTTTTTTAAAACAAGATAAATCGAATTTACTCATTATTCAAATTTATGTTGATGACATTATTTTCGGCCCCACCTCTCATAAACTTGTTAAAGATTTTGAAATTTGTATGAAATCGGAATTTTAAATGTCTATGGTTGATGAATTAAATTACTTTCTTGGCTTGAAGATTAAACAAACGGGTAAAGGAATACACATAAGTCAAGTTAAGTATATAAATGATATGATTAAAAAGTTCAATTTTCAGAATTTAAAACCATCCCCCACCCCTATGAGTGTCACCACTAAATTAGACAAAGATGAACATGGTAAGGATTTTGATAATGCCTTATATAGATCTATGATTTGCTCTTTGCTATATCTTATTGCTAGTAGACCTGATATCATGTTTAGTGTATGTATGTGTTGCACGTTTTCAAAGTCAACGAAAGGTGTCTCACTATAATGCTGTGAAAAGAATATTCCGATATATTAAGCACAAAACCCTCCTTAGGAATTTGGTATGATAAAGATTGTGAATTTAACTTACATGCCTATACTGATGCAGATTATGGTGGCTGTAAAATGGATAGGAAAGCACAAATAGCACTTGTCAATTTACAGGAAATTCTCTTATTTCATGGTTTTCTAAAAAGTAAGCAAGCATAGCTTTATCCACTATTGAAGCTGAATACATGGCACTTAGTCTTTGTTGCACACAATTACTATGGTTAAAACACAACTTTCTGACTTTGGAATTACGGTACATAAGATTCCTATATATTGTGATAGTATGAGCGCCATCAACTTATCTAAGAACCCCGTGCTACACTCTAAGGCCAAGCATATAAGAGTACGCTATCACTTCCTTCGTGATCACGTAATAATGGTGATATTGTCATAGATCACGTACGCACTGAGGCACAAGTAGCTGACATTTTCACGAAAGCATTAATCAAGCCACGTATGAACATCTTCGTTCTAAATTAGGCATGATTTCTGCTGATTTGATCTGATTGTCTTTCCTATTTACATGCATTTTTGATTGACTTTCCAAAATAAAAGGGGAGAGAATGCATGATTTAGGGAGAGAGAAATTGATTGGCACAAATCAAGGGGGAGAAAATTCGAAATTTGAAATTCAAAATTGGAATTTGTGCATGATTGGAGGGGGAGCGATAAAATTTAAATCATGAACGTAGGTTATTTTGTAAATCATCAAAATGGGGAGATTGTAGAAAAAAAGGGGTTAGAGTGATTACAAAATGCATGATTTAAATAACGTGTATTAAAGAAACGCATGACATATTTTATGACATGACACGTTTTTGCATAAAACTTGCCTTATATAGTTCATATATAATGTTGTCGTATTAATGAGCCATGAAGCTTTAAAGCTTACATCAAATGGCAAGCATTTGTTGTGTTTGAACTATTTTCGGGTGACATCATTAATGAACTAAACTCGTTCATTAAGTGAAGTACTTAGTTAAATAAACTAAGTAGTTTATTAAAGGAAGCTATATTTGGAAAAGGCACAAAGACAACAAATTGAAGAATGGAAAGTTCTCCTCTCCTTTATACACGCCATTATAGATATATTTTTATATATATTCAGATATTTTATAAAAGGCACACACTGTTGTGCCCCAACGAAAAATCGTATTGTACTCGAGACTGTATGAATGAATTAATGAAAGGATGGATTCTTCAAGTACATTTTATTAAGTTTATTATGACTGCTTTAATTAATTCTCCTTAAGGTAAGTTCCATAAATAATGGA
Organism: Eustoma russellianum; assembly: GCA_036186865.1. Taxonomy (NCBI): domain Eukaryota; kingdom Viridiplantae; phylum Streptophyta; class Magnoliopsida; order Gentianales; family Gentianaceae; genus Eustoma; species Eustoma russellianum. The sequence continues at coordinate 41,819,535 of AP025041.1, read as the reverse complement.
AATGACATGAGTATGTCTTATGAAGTATGTGAGATGACAATTTTACCCTCTCAAGATTATTCATAATCTCGGCCATAAGGGTATTGGGGATATTAAAATAGGGTTTCTTTTCTTTTTACGAGCAACTAACCCTTAGTAGTCTTAGTAAAGCAAGCATGAAAAGTTCATACTAGCATTTAGTATCCTAATAAAGGGATTAAAAAGGTAAAAAGGAGGAAAGTGTTACTTTTTCCTCCACTAAGCCACCGAGTAAAGGGGGTAATTAGGAGGTTACCTTTTTGTTAAAAAGACCAACTACTCACTTTAATTGCTTACTAAAACAATATTATAAAGTAATTATGTATGAAGTAGTCACAATATGATATTATTATAAGGATGAGTAACTCACTAAAATTTCCCATTTAAAACCGTGGGGTACATGGAATGAAGGAATTAGGGATCAACTTTACTATCAACTTTTCCTTCAACTACCTAGTAGCTTTTCCATTAAACACTCTTAAAAGTGACTAAAGCATGATGGAGCATACTAATGGTTCCCCCAACCGCCAGTTTAACCATGGTGCAAATCAAGAGACATCTTAAACCTTACTATAGTTACTTTATACTAACTACAACTCAAAAGTAACTCAAGTTAGCAAGGTAGTAAACCCTAATGAGAATACCCATGCAAGGGAAAATTCTCTTTTCTTCCTTAGGTTACCAACGGCTAAACACTTAGCCTTTGAAGAAAAAATCATCTCCAAGAATTCTAGATTTTTCTCCTATACTCAACCACTCAAGAACTCACAAAGAGCAAAACAACCAAGAACTCCTCATTCATCTCACACGGCCAACATTGAGTCAAGGAGATCTAAGAATCATTCGAGTTCAAGTTTAGTCTAGGTGAGTTATATCCTAAACTCCTTAAGTGAATTCTATACCTCACATAGTGAATCTCACAAGATACCCTCTTTTCTTGTGAAGACCGTGACCTCAAAGAGGTCACTAGGTGAAGATTTTCAAAGTACTAAGAGAGATTAGCTTCTTGGTGGGTTGGATTCATCTGAACCTCCATTAAAGATTCAATTTGGTAAGACCATCTAGCCTCAAAATAAGTTGTATTGTGTGTTTAAATAGTGGCTAACAAATATTTCTACCCCTAAAACCGTGTATGTTAGGAAGGGGTTGAAGGAAGCATTACTTTGTTTCAACAAGTTTTAAGCAAGATCTAAGATCAAGGGCAAGTACGCTATAAATGCTCTTGACTTATGTGTGAAAGTATATGCTTGAATGTCTAGCTATTATTAAGATTTAATCTTAGATGGAAAATATTAAGCTTGAAGCATGAAAGTTTAGTGTTCCTTAAGAAAGGTGACTTGTATGAGTGAAATTCCCCCAAAGATGAGTTCTTTGCCTCCTTTGAATAGGAATATGCTGCATATGAGATAAATGGGGTATTTCTCTTTCTCACTTATCTTGTAAAGGGGATGGGGAGGAAGGAGATAGGGTTGAACAATATTTCATGTGAAAGAATATGTTTTGGGAGGTGAAAGATATATGAAGTTGTATGATTGAATGTTTTATTACTTAGATGTATTATGTTCATTATGAAAATGAAATATGAGCCTTTTCATGTGTAAGAAATGGGCTGTTTGGTGGTTCGGTAGTACATAAATTTAGTATGTGCCAAGAAGTAGACTTTACTATGTACAAAAGGTGCAATATCAAAGTGTGCTATGTGTAATTTTCAAATCTGTTTTTGAAGTGGTTTGTTTGTAGCTTTTAGAATATATATTATAACCTGTAATGTTTATGTTAAAAAGTGTATTTGATAGCTAGTAAGCCATTTTAGAAGAATAAGATTAGTTGGTACATATTTATCAAGAAAAGTGACAAAAAGGGAAAATTACTGGAACAGGACAGATTTATGTGACATTTTGTAAGACCCGAAAATGGACCTTAGAAACGTGCAAATGAGCTAATTTTTGGTAGGATGCTAGCCTTGTGTGTCTATTAAATCTGTGAGTTGGAATTTTGGAAAAGGACTTGTAGTTTATTCACAATAAAATTTTTAGTGAAAGCTAGTCATTCTAGATTCTGCATGTACCTATCTTTAGAAAAATAATTAGATGACCACCTTAAACCCATTGGATTGCTCTGGAATTTTTATGGTAATTACTCAAGACATAGGTTAACATATCCATGTAAATAAACCTGCTTGGAATCACTATTTTCAATGTTAGCACTTAAGTTGAAGTTATCGGCGCAAAGCTGGAAAAAAGGACAGAATTTTGGCGTAAGTTGTAAGGCCTTATTATTTCGAATTTGGGCTCATATGTGTTATTGGGCTTATGAATATACTTCTTCGTATGTCCATTATGTTTTCCAGGTATTGGCCTAAATTAAATAAAATGTTATGGGCTTGAAAGAAAAATGAGTACTGTGCTGCTAGATTCAGCAGTACCCTGTTTGGCAATTTAATGTTTTGCGGACTTTATATGTCTTATGATGTTACGAAATTTGTATGTCGAGTAGATAAGACTCCATTATGCATATATATGTCATGAGATCATGAAAATAGGCCGAAAATTATGAGGATTGAGGCCACAGGAACAGAACCATTAATTATGGAAATTTTTACACCTTAAAGAACAATACATGATGAGTATTATGTGATGCATTTAGTCATGAATTTCATGTGCACGTCATACATTGCATCATTATTCTTTGCATGATTTATGAAACTGATTTTTATGATAAAGAACGATGAAAAAACGCTTTTAAAGAAACGATTTCAGTTTTGAAAAAGAACGACTCCTATTGGTACCATTGATTCTGGCCAGCCTAACCCGCCCAGATCCAGGGTTAATTGATCTATTGATGATTATGATTGTACAGGCCCGAAGAGAATAGACCTTGTTATGATTATTATGACCGTTCAAGCCCGGACATAATAGACCTGATAATGATGATTTATGACCGTACGGGCCAGGAGAAAATAGACCTGATGATGATGATTGATTGCATGACTGTCTTCAGATCCGGACATAATAGATCTGAAAGGAATGGTGTGACCGCCTCATATCCGGATATAATAGATCTGAATATTCACTCCTCTCGTTTTATTTACAATGATGTTTTGAAAGAAAGAATGAAAGAACTTATCCTCATTTTTGTCTTGACGCATCACATGTGCACATGCATACATATTGCATCTTTCTATGACTAGTCAAATATTTGATGTATTAATTCTTAGGCTATGACGATATGTTTAATACCTCCTAAGTTATGATCTTAATATGATGCTTTATCTCTTAAGTTATGACCCTATGTCCTTACGAATGATGAGTTGAAAGTCAGGTATGTTACGAATCCAAATTTTTGGGGTTGTGATCTTGTATTACTTACCATTTAATTCCATGGGTATTTATGGTATACTTGCTGGTGACATTGTCACTCACCCTATTATTTTTCCTCTCAGATCCTGCAGGAAATAAGGTCGAGTGGATCGAGGACGAGCCTAGGGTTCCCTATCCATAGGCGTGTGAGAGAGGATATGCCTTAGGACTTTAACATGACGATTTGTATTTGACGAACCTATGATGGGATTTAATTTGGATGTCACTTTTATTTTGTGGACATGGATTGTAGATGATGTTATTGAACATTCGGCATGTTTTTATTTAAATTTTTTATTCTGCCTATTCTACCTCAGTTTTTGCTTACTTAATGATGTGTAAGCAGGAAAGTCCATATACTTAGTTATAGATTACGATATGATATGAACCGACACCTGGTACTCTCCGTAGTGAAGTACGACGGGCGCACCGTACACGGGCCAAGCTGGTGTGGGGCGCCACAAGTGGTATCAGAACCGAGGCTCTAGATTCGGGCAGAATATAGAATTAAGTTATGATTTTTAGAAATCTAAGTTTGACCTAAGACCTAAGTCACGATCCTAGAGGAAAGTTGACCTTAGACTAGATGACTTAGACTGGAAAATTAGGGCCTTCACTGATAATAAAGCCCTAGTTGATGACATTTATATTCCTAGAATTTAATTCGTATCGTATCTTCTTGCATGCCCACTTGAAATTTTATTGGATTACGAATTAAATTCTGTCGCTTATCTGGATATTTCAATTTTGAATAAAAGTTGACGCTCCGTAGTGCAGATGGCATCGCGATCTGGTCATCAGGCACTATCACTGTCACCCCCAAGAAGCAGTGGGTTTTACTACCGACAGCTAGTTAGAGCAGGCATTCCGAGGTTTGGTGGGGAATCCAGTGTAGAGGAGGCATAAGCATGGTTGGATGAAGTGGAAGGTAAATTCATGCTGATACAGGTGCCTGATAGGATAAAGCACAGATTTTCCGGCCGTTTCTGAACGGTAAGGCCAGCCAGTGGTGGAGGACTTGTATCCAGTCACTGCCTCAGGTAGTAGCTTGGGCAAGTTTTCTGGAAGTATTCTGTGAGCATTTCCTCTCTCCAGATTTAATCACGAAAAGAGTTGAGGAATTTGACGCACTAAGACAAGAGCCAGGCACCACTGTCCTAGAATATGCTCGTCAGTTCATTACGTTAGGTCGATATGTTCGTCTGATCATGGAAGATGAAAAGCATAAGATGATTAGATTCATACGTGGCTTAGACCTCCAGATCAAGATTTGGCTAGTCAATGCATATTCGAAGACTTTTGAAGTTTACTAGAGGATTGTTACAGAGCAGAACGCGATAGCAAGCGCTTAAACAGGTATGCCCAAATTGTGAAATTTAAAGATATAGTACCTACGATCTACTATGCCTATTACCCAAGTATAAATAGGTAAGGCCAAAGATCGAACCAGAACAATGAGATGAGGAACCTTAGGAAAGATTCCCAAATAGTTAATAATATAGTAGAGAAGACGATAAGAGTAACACCAATGAAACATGAATACTAGGGTACGTATGCAAGTGTTTCTATACGTTCTCAATAGTCGGATAAGTACCCTGATAGAGAACTCAACAAGATCACAATAAGAACAAGTACCCATTGCCCCGGATCGACGACTTATTCGATTAACTCAGGGTACGTAACTAACAAGTTTAGTTCAATTAAAGTTTAAAATTTTCCAAAACCCTATCTAAAGAATCTTAATGCATGGATCTCAGTTTTTTCAGTAAAATAGACATGCGATCTGGATATTCCAATTAAAGATTAAGTCTAAAGACGTTCCTAAAACTGCCTAAGAAACCGGTTATGGGCATATGAATTTCTTGTAATGCCGTTCTGATTGACCAATGCCCCCGCGGCGTTTATGGATCTGATGAATCGAGTATTTCAAGAGCAACTGGACAAGTTTGTTGTGGTTTTCATGGATGATATCTTGATCTACTCACCGGATGAAGAGTCCCATGTAGCCCATTTAAGGACCGTCCTTGACATCTACGGAGGAAGCAACTGTATGCCAAATTTAGTAAATGCGAATTTTGGCTGCGCAGTGCAGCATTTCTGGGACATGTTATATCCGAGGATGGAATATCTGTGGAACCCAATAAGATCGAGGCAATTACAGAATTGCCAAGGCCAACGAATGTTACGGAGGTACGAAGTTTCCTTGGTCTTGCTGGCTATTATCGCAAGTTTGTTGAAGGGTTTTCTCGGATTGCGATGCCTCTCACCCGTTTGAACCAGAAAAAGACAAAGTTTGAATGGATCTCAGACTGCGAAAGAAGTTTTATTGAACTGAAAGAGAAGCTGACTTCTACTTAGTGTTGGCGAAACCAATTCCGGGTGAAAGTATCATAGTGTACAGTGTTGCCTCTAAAACGGACTGGGATGTGTGCTAATGCAGAGAGATCGAGTGATTGCGTACGCAGATCTTCACGGATCACAAGAGTCATAAGTTACCTTTTCACTCAGAAGGAATTAAATATGCATCAACGTCAATGGCTAGAGTTGATGAAGGATTACGACCTCTCTATTTAGTATCATCCTGGAAAAGCTAATAAGGTTGCTAACGCCTTGAGTCAAAGACAAGCCATCCGCGTTTAAATAACGTGTGTTTATTTAAAATGCATGATTTAAATAACGTGTGTTTAAGAAATGCATGACACAATTTATTTTTCGACACGTTTTTTTCGACAAACTTGCCTTATATACTTTATATATAATGTTGCCATACTAACAAGCCATGAAGCTTTAATCTTACATCAAATGGCAAACATTCGTTGTGTTTGAACTATTTTCAGGTGCAACCATTAATGAACTAAACTAGTTCATTAAGTGAAGTACTTAGTTAAATGAACTAAGTAGTTCATTAAATGGAGAAATATTTGGAGAAGGCATGAAGGCAACATACATGGAAATAAAAAGTCTTCTCTCCTCTTTAAATCACACGCCTATATATATATTTAAATATATATATTCAGATTTTTCTTAAAAGGCACTATACACATATATTCCAACGTACTACCGGCACGTCATATATATTACGAACGTACGTTAACGTCACACCACTATACTTACCTCATATTTATGAGTATATTCAGGTCTTATATCATATGATATAAGTCATGGTGATGACAAAATTATTACGACACGTTACAAGGTTGTAAACCAAAAATTGTCATATCGGGTGATTACCGAAACTTCGCCAACGTGTCACGTATTTGCCATATATAGATGGCCAGCCCCTACACTTCAAAACTGGCTACAAATTTCGTGGCTTACATGGTATATTCAGCCATAAAATCATTCCATGTTGGCACACACAAATCACCCCCAATTAAGGCCAAATTGTGGAGATTCAAAATTCAAGTTTTTGTCACATGTAGGCGCCACTTTGATCAGCCATTAGAGCTGAATATTAAATTTATTTTATGTATATTATGTGTGACATAATATATATATAACATGTGCAAAAAGTTTGAATTTAATCGGAGAAAAATCGCGTGATCGACAAAGTCGAAAATTCGGTTTTCTACGAACACAACACATGGAACGTTTTTTTGGCATGACATGTAACATATATCTAGACACTTTTTACATACTCTATACATTCTAAATTGTTCTAGAAAATTCATTTAAGGGCTGATTATAATTTACCATATATGTGTGAATATTGTGCACTATTTGACAAAGTTTACCAAAAGAAAATTCAGCACATGTGCAGGGATTTCACACACCATTTTCAGCTTTGTTGGAGTCTAGATGGAGCTTATTTGGCACTTTAATTGGTGGAAAATAAGCCACACATGATGGGTGATTTTGAAGAGAGAAACACACAAGGAAAGATTTCAAAAATGCAAACACATGCTGAAAATTTTCATCACATGTGAATAATGGCCGAATTTACTATTCATTTGTCCTTAATTTGCATCCCAAAATTGAAGGGATTGAATGGTGATTATTTGGTAGTGTTTTGAATTCTTTTTGACAAATTTTTTTCAAGTTAATCTCAGATTTTACAGAACACTAAATGGTGACAAGGTTGGACCAATCATGAAGTGCCAAGTAAGCAAAGCCAAGTCATTCATCCAATCATGTTGTGCCAAGTACACAAGTTGATGTCACATTTACACAAGGCATTCTTCTAAGGACATAAAAGAGAATTCTCAAGATGTAAAAGAGCCCTAAGGGGGCGGCCAAGGCTGATTAAAAGGAGAAGAGATGTAGCAAACAAAAACAAGACAATTCTCATATTCTCTCAAGTGCAAAAAGTGTCTTCCACTTTCTTCTTCTACCTTTCTTTCTTCTTCTCTCTCAAGCCTATTGTTCTAATATTCAAATATAATGAATACGATTTCTATAGACCACCATACACGCTCATTGTTGTAAAATGTTGATCAAAGTGTGATCAATCCTTCATTCGTTCGGTGGTGATGTTCGTGAAAGGTGTGATTACTTGTATCGTTTGTAAAGGGTTGGAGTTGGTGTGTAACTCCTTCAACCCTTTGTGGTAAGGTGTTATTTTGTTTAGTGATAACCGAGGAAGGTATCATCAAAGACTGGAGTAGGTTGTGTTAACCGAACAAGTATAAAATTCTCGATGTTATTACTTTCAGCACTTTACTTGAAGTTTCCAGCACTTTGTATCGTATTCATTACATTAGTAAACATATCAAATGACTTTCAAAAATCACCAAAATTTGCAGAAATATATCCACACCTCTTAAGTTTTGTTTGGCGCAAGTTTCACCCCTTTTGGATAAGTATATGTCATTCAAACGTCAATAGTTCTAAGACTAGTGTGATTTTCAGACTTGTAAAGGTTGAGACTTTGAACATATTTGACATACTTCCCAAAATAATTTGAAGAACTGTTTCAACCCAATTAAATACACATAATAAGGGGTTTGTCATTAAATTTTCAGACCATTTGCAAGTAACGGTTTAATCGGAATTAATTTTTCAAATCAGACTACCGTTTCTGACAGATTTGCGCAATCTGACCACCAACGATTCTTAAAGGGGTTAAAGGTTGAATTTTAATCTGAAATTTTTAGGAGATACTCAAAACATCTGATACTAAGATCTCTCCAAATTTTATAATTTTTGAAGACCTGTAACCTAGTTTTCAAACGTTTCAAAACAGATCCTGAAAATAGAAACTGTTTTCAGAAGATGGGTTTTTGGTTTAAAACAATTTTAAAAACCAAATTTTCCGCACCCACTATTCAACCTTCCCCCTTCTAGTGGTGCCTTGCAGGTCCTACAAGTGGTATCAGAGCGCAGACACACTCACAACAAGGAGATCCAACGATCTTTGTGAGATGACAACCACTAGCGACAAAACCGAGCAAGAAGGTATGTCAAGGCAAAGGCCTCCACCCTTTGATAGTGAGGTAAATTCCGATTCCGATTCCGATTCCGATTCTGAACTATCTTTTAATGATTTGCATGTTGAATATCTTGAATTACATAAGTTGCTAGAACTCTTGCAAAAGAAAAGAAACGCTTAATTGAAGACAAGAAATCGTTAGAATCCTCTAACGTAAATCTTGTATGTCAATTAAACGATTCGAAAGAGGAGTCGTCAAATTTGATTGTGTCATTGATATCTGAAATTCAATCCTTGAAATCCGAAAATACGGTAATGAAAGTCGAGATCTCAGATTAGAGATCAAGAAACGAAGATATAGAAAAGACGGTAAAACTATTCGATAGAGGAACTTGCACGCTAGATCGTCTCATTTCTTCTCAAAAACATGACAGTGATAAAACTGGATTAGGATACAGTGAGACAAACGAAGCATCATCTCAATCATCCAATTTTGTTTTGTCTAAGAAAGTAGACACATCAAAGGCATGCCTAGCGCCTAAATTAACGCAAAGACCCCCTCTCCCCTCATCTCGTCATATCTCTTCTTCATATCATACGAAGTATAATTATGTGTCGTATAAATATGAGAAGAATACTAGTACACGACTCATCTCATCTCATCCTGCTCCTTATCATACAAAGAGAAATCATGTGCCATATAGAAAGCTACTGATGCATATGCGACATTCATATCATAAAAATGCATCTAGATCACTCCCCATGCATGCAAACCAAAAACGAAAACCATACTATATGCATGATGGGATTCTCGGCCAAAGCCCAAACGCATTTGCCCCTAACGTATATTATGTTGCATTTTCATCACCTTTCTCACCTTTTGGAAGTCCCAGAAAGGTCACCCAAATTTGGGTACCAAAAGGGACATTCTCAAAGGGTTAAATAAATAACCCTTAAGAACGCACATTTGATGATATTTAAAATGCATGACTTTTTCTTCTTTACATGCACTTTTGATTTTATTTCAAAAATAAAGGGGTAGAGAGAGTGCATGATTTAAGGGGGAGAGTGTGATTGATTGCAAAAATCAAGGAGGAGAAAATTCGAAATTTAAATTTGTGCACGATTGGAGGGGGAGCGATTAAAATTTAAATCATGTACAAAGGTTATTTTGTAAATCATCAAAAGAGGGAGATTATTGAGACAAAGGGGTTTGAGTGATTCACAAAATGCATGATTTAAATAACGTGTGTTTAAGAAATGCATGACACAATTTATTATTTGACACGTTTTTACGACAAACTTGCCTTATATACTTTATATATAATGTTGCCATACTAACAAGCCATGAAGCTTTAAAGCTTACATCAAATGGCAAACATTCGTTGTGTTTGAACTATTTTCAGGTGCAATCATTAATGAACTAAACTAGTTCATTAAGTGAAGTACTTAGTCAAATAAACTAAGTACTTCATTAAATGGAGAAATATTTGGAGAAGGCATGAAGGCAACATACTTGGAAATAAAAGCCTCCTCTCCTCTTTAAATCACACGCCTATATATATATTTAAATATATATATATATTCAGATTTTTCTCAAAAGGCACTATACACATATATTCCAATGTACTACCGGCACGTTATATCTTACGAACGTACGTTAACGTCACACCACTATACTTACCTCATATTTATGAGTATATTCAGGTCTTATATCATATGATATAAGTCATGGTGATGACAAAATTATTACGACACGTTACAAGGTTGTAAACCAAAAATTATCGTACCGGATGTGTAGCGCCCTGCTCGAAACCGGGGTTCTGACCCGGTGCACCCGCCGTACTCTACTCCATAAAGTACAAGGCATCGATACTATACATGTACATGTCGACATGAATAACGAATCGATCAGCGAAAGCATCATAACATAAACAAATCATAATCGACATGCAATGCACTATTTCATAATCTTTACAAGTCACTGAAATTTTTCTGAAATACATCATAGATCGAGACTCAACACCTTCAAAGAACTCTCTCGGTATGTCTAGCATGTCCTCAACAAGTCTGTATAGTGACACCTGTTATCTGGAAAGTGATAAAAGAGGCAAGTATGAGCGATAGCCATCGACTTTTAATCGCTCAGCAAGTAGTCTTACTGGATACGACATGTGAATCATACATGGGGAGACGGGGGTGACAAAACATAATAACCACATATAGCAAATGTAATGATCACGTCTCCATTTTTAAACAAGTAAAATACCTTGGTATAAATGTAGACTAGAAGTAGGTAGACAAAGAAACATAGTGTTTGTCTTTTCGTTTATCCTCAGTGTTAAACATCACTGCCATAGTTCATACATCATCAACAGATAGTGACAGACAAGTAATACTGCCCATACCGTAAAATGGCCTCCATACCTAACTAAAATCCATAGATACTAGTCTCATGATCTCCTTAGCTAATGTGTGACCCTCTTAACTCTATCCATCACAGCTTACTTCTACTACAGCATTGCAGGAGTCCCGGTAGACATGAATGTGTAGTGAGTCATGATTATAATGTAAAAAATAGCTGCCTTTTTAAAATCATGCAATAGCATGTCAAAACTTCCATTGTCATACTTTTCGTACTTATGTGATGGCCATTGAAATGCAAGAACAATATCTAGCGACGTCCGGAAAGCATCTCCGTTAAGGTACGTAAAGGATGATCCGTACATCATCCGAGTAGGTAGCTTTACGTTGACTCGTAGGTCAAGAACCCAAGCTCTTCACAAGGTGTTCAAGACACATACTAAATGAGTTCGACAACCAAGCTCTTCACAAGGTACAAACCCGACTCATCATACATAAAAGGGTTCAGGAGCCAAGCTCTTCACAAGGTACAAACCCGATACCCAATAAGTAATATAAGGTTCAAGAGCCAGGTTCTACACAAGGTACAAACCTGAACCTTATATTTGTCGCATTAAGAAACTTCCATCTCGTAGATACAGTTCATTACATTTTCGTACTTTTCATACATGTCATAAATCATGTCGTAAACATACTGGGAAACATTGTCTTTTCCTTGAAACATACTTTTCATTCATATGCATATGAACTTTTAAAACATGTAACGTAAAACATAACTCTTCAAACCTTGATTTCATGCAATGTGAGACTCGGTCGTATAAGGGTATCTGGGTCATACTACATCCTTTCTTCATACATCAATTGCTTAAATACGGCCTACTTATCATACTTAAGAAATACATATCAATGCAGTCTACTTATCATAACCTAAAGAAGTACTATAACCATATTTCCTCAACATCAAATCCTCCCCATGTACTTCATAGCTCATAGTTTCAGTACTTAGAACATATACTTCTCATTTCCTTTGGCATACCATCTAGAAATTTCATAACTTAGATCTTAAATTGCACATAATAATCCATAACACATAAGAATACAATTAATATGAAATAAAGTCGTTAACATCATAACATCGTATTTGAACATGTATATATGTATAGTAGTATGTATAATACATACTTACATACATGTGAATATTCTTTAAATGCATATAGGTACAATTAAAACATATATTATCATATCTCATAAATAAATACATAAATCATAATAAGGTTACATAAACAAAATAAATTCATTTTAGCAAAAAGAACCCTAATAGCCGAATAAATAAGGTGTATGCATATCTATATTCATTTTGTGATATATAAATTATATAATATCCAAACTTATTCATTTTCATGTCTTAACACATATTTCCATAATTTTAATATATATATGTGTTTTATAGTAGTTATTTAAAAATTCTTTTACTACTTAATATTTATAACCAAATTTATATATATGTATAAATATATATATCATGTCCAAAATCATTTAAATATACTTTTCATATAAGTAAAGTTATTATACCCAAAATATAAAAAAAAACAAAATCTGAGATATATATTTGCTATATATATGTTTTTCTCAATAATACACGTATATGTATAAATATATTATCTCATAAATCATTTGAATACACATTTCATAAAAAAATAAAGTCATTAGGTCGAAAATATATGTTAAGGCCGAAATATATATATATACCATATATATATATATATAAATATTTCTCAATTGTACACATATATGTGTATATTTTTTTTTTATTGAAACAGAAATTTTATTATAGAAACCTTACTTTTGGCGGAGGAAAAACCATATTACAATTGTTAGAGTATGCGAATACATGATATAAAAATCCAATAATGACATATCTCCAGTCATATATGATATGTCGCATTAAAACCTTGCCAAGTAAAACCACCCTTGTGGATAAAACCTTGGTGAAGGAAAAAGCGTACATATTTATACAGCTGTCATTGATATGGAATTTATAGAAGCTATAGGTTGAAGCTGTCGGGCCTGCTGTTGTCCGAGTTTGGAGTGATCGCCTGATTGCAGTAAATCGTCCGCCACTTGAGATTGAGGGAGCCAGGATGATATGTACCTCGTGAGAGTGGAAAGAGTATATTATTCCAACGGAAAAGAGAAAAGTAATAATCATAAGCAGAAAGGCCAAATGCATACCCAAGTCGCCTTGACTAAGCTGGAGCCAAGGCGACAGTGGTAAAATTCCAACTCCAAGAAAACAATCATTCTTTGCCCTGTGCGCGATGCATGAGTAGTGTATGGCCAAGCAATGCAGTCCTCGAATGAACGATGGCAATGGAGTGTTGTCACATGATAACCAGCCCATTCCAATGAAACGAGAATGATGTATGTTATATATGAGAAAGAAGTAGCATAAAATGTAGACAAATGGATAGTGAACCATACCATGCCTGCCTGGATCTGTAGGATGCAGGCAGTAAGTCTGAAAAAGCGCCAATCTATGTGGAAGACTGTAAAGTGTCAAGGCACGCGCAAGTGCAAAGAAGTGAGATCCAACGAGATTGAAGCACGTACTAATGAAGGCAGAGTATGAGAGGTATAGTGCTGAGTACATGGATTTAACATAGCATGTTGCGCTAAGTAATGTGCTGCCATATTTGCCTCGCGATAAATGTGATTGTTGTCAAGTCGATGGAGATGAACTAGTGTGTGTAGCTGGCAAAGATGATAATTCCCGTGTACAAGGTGCTGTCGTGACAAACGATCTATCAGCTGAGCACAATCCGACTCCAATATAAATGTGCGATGTAACGGAAGGAAATATAGAATTCCAAAAACGGCAGCCTGAATCTCTGCATGCAGTGGTGCACTCGGAGGGAGTCTAAAGGAAATCGCTCCTATGCATGAACCTATGTGATCTCGCAATATCGCACTCCCTGCTGCATAATTTCTACCAACAGCAGCATCTACATTCAATTTCAAACCGACCAGAGGGCGGGGTGACCCAGAGAATCATCAGCGGTCTCGGATGATGGAACGACGGTAGCCAAGAGAAAATCTGCCTAGGGTGCCACAAAATAATGTCATAGCGTATGGAGGTCCGTTGTGATGTATACGTTATATGAGTTTTGTCCCCATGGACTATTGAGGTATAGCCACACCATATGTTATATACGATAATTGCTGGGATGACAATTTTATAAACTCCAATGAGAGAGGTAAAGGATGAACGATACCACCAAGAAAGAAGATACTGACGAAGCCGTAATGAGGATTGAAGAGGACAATGTAGTTAGCAAAATACTGCCATAGGGGACGCACATAAGAACAATATAGAAAGACATGATCCACTGTTGCCGACTCATTTTTACAGAATGGACATTGCGTTGGACGAGCAGTGGAATACTTTCCAATATAATCCTCAAAAGGTATTGCCGAATTAAAGAGACGCCATAAGAATAGCTAAATAGGTGGTGAGTGATGCTTGTACCAAATAAACGTTGCAGAGAGCAGTTTGGGAGAAGATATACGGAAATTATCATAAGCACTTTTCAAAGAAAATTCTCCCATGGGCGTGGGTAACCATGTGATGTGGCCTTCCTGACCTTCGGTCTGTGTTAGGCAGAAGGAATGGATTCTGCAAATAATCTTCCATATGGGCGAGTCGGTTAAGCGTGGTAGATAATCCTGACGGTGTCCATATTTGGCATGCATGTATCTGCTCCAAAGTGTGGAATTCTATTGATATGACCACCATATCCGGCAATGATATGCCCGTTGTAACATGTTCATGTCGCGTAGACCTAAACCCCCCTCATCTCGAGGCTTGCAGATAGTAGTCCATGATACCCAATGGTGTCTACGCCCCCAATAGAATGCAGCCATCTTTCGGTGTATCACCTTAATCATCGATTTTGGCAAGCCACCTACAGCGATGACATGAAGTGGTAATGCTGCTATCACTGAACGTAGAAAGACTAGGCGACCAGCTGAGGAAAGCAATTTGGAGTGCCACCCTTGTAGTCTATCATCAATATGTTGAAGTAATGAAACACAATATCTGGAGCGGGTGATACCCTTATGTAAATAAGAACCAAGATATCGAAATGGGAGGCTTGAAAGACGCATGCCTAGAATATTTACAAAATTCTGACGTTGCTATGTAGTTATCCGGGCAGACGAAATAATACTGCTTTTTTGGAAATTAACCTTTTGACCTGAAGCAGTTTCATATTGTGTAAGAAAGGTATGAAAATGTTGAAGGTTCCGCTGTGTACCGCATAGAAATATCAGCAAATCATCCGCATAGGCCAAAAGTGTGATTGTAAATGGTATGCGCCCCAGACGGAAAGGCTGTAGCACTCCAGCTGCCGTTAAAGCTTTCAATCCCCTGCTAAAACCTTCAGATGCAAGAATAAATAATAATGGAGATAATGGATCTCCCTGCTTAACCCCTCTATACGGCCGAAAAGTTGAAGATGGATGGCCATTAATTAAAACTGCTAACATAGTGGCACTCAAATGATTAAGAATAATGCGAATGAAGAAGTCTGAAAAGCCGAAGGTCTGGAGTAAGATCTTCAAATACTCCCAGCTGACCCTGTCAAATGCTTTCATCATATCTAACTTTAAGCAGAGCTGTGAACCACCCCTATCCATCATATGTATCATCTCCCGAGCCAATAGTACTTGGGTAGAAATATCAGTTTCTGGTAGGAAACCCGTTTGTTCTGGAGATATTAAACGCGGCAATAATGTACTCTAGCGACTAGCAATGATTCGTGTACAAACTTTGCTCAAAAAATTAGTGAGGCATATTGGATGAAAATCACTGAATATAGGGGGGGAATGTTTTTTCGAGATCAAAGTTATTAGTGCACTAGCCATCAGAGTAGGCTGAGGAACGCCTAGAAAAAATTCCTGTACCGCTTTAATGACATCTGTTTGAATAATTGACCAGCAGGATCGATAAAAATTACCGTTAAAACCATCTGGCCCGACGGCACTATAAGGGTCCAAATGCCAAACCGCAGATGTCACCTCCTCCGGCATTGGTAACTGTGTTAAGAATGTATTGTCTTCGGAGGAAACTAATCTCGGAATATGACAAAGAATATCATCATAATTATTAGTAGGCTCTCAAGCAAATAAAGATTTATAGAAGGATACTGCTTCAGCCATGATAACGTCAGGTGTAGTGTATACAACTCCGGCACTTGATTGTATTTGTTGGATACGTAGGTTCAATCTCTTCCCTTTGACAATGGAGTGAAAATATCGGGTGTTATTGTCCCCTTCTTTTAGCCATCGGACGCGTGCTTTTTGTTTTCAAAAGTGTAATTCATAAGAGGAGGCTTGAAGATATTCCGCCTTTGCTCTATGATATTCTGTCCGTGTTTCATCCGTTGGATTTGTGTCCTAAAGGTTTTCATCATGTGAAAAATTTATTTCGGCCTGCTGGACATTAGAGAATATATTACCAAATATTTCTTTGTTCCACTGCTGCACATCCTTCTTGAGTTTGAATAACTTTGAGTAAAAGCCATACATTCCGCCAGTAGTAGGATAAGAATTCCATGCAGCTTGCATATAATTATGAAAATCTGGATGCAGCAACCAAGAGTCAAGAAACCGGAAAGAACGACGGCTCGGAGGTGGACTGATTCGGCATAAGAATAACAATGGAGTATGATCAGAAGAAATGCGGGGAAGATGCGTAAGTTGTAGGTCATCAAACTTGTCATGGAAAGCAGTGTTAAGAAATAACCAATCTAATCTTCGGCGGACTCTTCCAAGGCCCCTACCATAAGTCCATGTGAATTTTGATCCATGAAACTGTGGTGTCATCAAACCGTATGATTCTATGCAATCATTAAAATGCTGTAAAGCAGTGAGAGATGGCTGTGAACGGCCTTCATGATTAGATATAGAGCGAAATGTATTAAAGTCTCCACCTATCACCCAAGGTAAATCAGATTCTTCTGAGAATGTACATAACAAAGCCCACAATGAACGGCGAAGATATGAAGTGTGGTTTCCATAAACCGCAGATAATACAAAATTATATTGAAGGGGCCGATATAAAAGTGTGAAGTGTACAATTTGCCCTTCATCCTGCACTGTCACCAAATTAAAATGTGAGTCACGCCAGAAAAACCAAATGCGTTCGGAATGTGATGCATAGGAATTAGAAAATCCAAAATCCAGAGCATAACGATCAATAGTAGTCGATGTATGTTTAGGTTCTATTAAATCAAGAATATTTAACCGATGATCACGTATCAACTGATGTAGTCGGGGTATTAAGGCGCGCATGCCTCTTATATTCCATATCATAATATTCATTGAGAGAGAGTAGTGTCACTTCCCTGAAGTGCATGTGAAGCACTGCGTGTGAGAATGGTGGATGGTGGCAGTGGAGGAAGATCTTTCTTGGCGCGTCGCTTTCTACGTGGAACAACCGGAATAAAGTCCTCAGTTGATTCCTGCAGCCTCGAGATTAGAGTATCCATGTCTGGCGAGGGGGTAGCAGCTGCATGCGGCGGGCTACCTCCTCTGGAACTGTAGGTATTTCGAGATTATCTGCCATGGGTAAATCATTATCTGATGAATGCCCGATATCACAGGTGTCTGGATGCGCCTGTGTTGGATCAGTAGGCTCCCCATTGTTGAAACTTCCCATGTGATCGACGTCCTGGATGGGCTGATCCTCTACTGCTTGTGGTTCTATCGGAGAAGGATCAACCACTGTCTGGTCAGTTGGTGCAACTGGCTTCTTCTTAACTGGTGTCCAGCGTTGAGCTGGTGTGTGACGTGGAGACGGGGGCAGCGGTGGTGGTGTCGTTGCTGCCGTTTGCGGAGTGCATGAAGACACCGCATGACCTAACCGTCGACAGGATGTGCAAAATAATGGCAAATCTTCATATACGATTGATTGCAGTATGAAACAGTTTTTTTGCCAGTAGATAAATTTTTTGCGGAAATTCCTGGGAAACATCTACTTCTACACAGACTCGTGCAACTGAGGGTCGTAGTCCTTCTGTCGTTGCTACATCAAGTTTTATGGGGCTTCTAATCGGTTTAACAATTTCAAACAATGCCTCTTTTCGGTGAAGATGAATAGGGAGTCCAGGAAGTGCTATCCAAACCGGGACAATAGGCACATCAGTGGAAGGATCAAAGTCTACTGTTCATTTGGTTATACGCATATGACAGCCGGATATATGCCATGAACGACGATAAAAGCAGCGCAAATAATCGGCCTCATTCCTAAAATTTAACAGGATGTGCGTCTGATCAATGAGAGTGATGCGAAGATCATGATGAAATCCAATTTTCTCAAATACATCTCTGATAACTTTTAATGGAGGTCTTCCATACCAGAATGTACCCACCAAAGAATATTTTAATGGGACAGCAAGTTCATCAATTTCTGAATCCAAAAATGAGATTAAGGGGATACCTTTGTAGCGAGAAACAGTTTTGGGCGAGATGCTGATTGACTGAGATGATGTTTCGGCAGAAACTATCGCTTGAATGACGGCGGCGGCGCAGGCTGCATGGTTTTGATGTGCGATCAACAGAGATTAACAATAACCAGAGAATGCTGTTTCAAAGTGATCAATAATCAACAAAATTGCATAGAATTGCTGTTGTCGATAGCGCTGAAAATGGAATTAAGCGGTGGCGGCCAAGCCGTGCGATCGCCGGTGAGCATCCCCTCTCGCCATTTTTTATTATATGTGTGTGTGTGTGTGTGTGTGTATATATATATCATGTCTTAAATCATGTAAATATACTTTTCACAAAGATTTAAGTTATTAGGCCAAAAATATATATATAACCGAAATATATATATATATATATGTGGCGCCCCGCACCCCGGCCCCGCCGGAGTCGGTGCACCCCCCGTACTTCACTAAGGATAGTACTAGGCGTCATCTCATACGTATCATGATCCATGGTATAATGCATGGATTTTCGCGCTTACACACAGATAAGTATGCGAAACCGTGGCAGAATTTAAAAATTTAAATTAAAAACATCCACTAGATCATTCTTTGTTTTACAACCCAAATCAAGTATCGAAATTCTCAAAAGTAGATGTCTCCCATCACAACTACATAATCAGTCATCAGTTATAATCGTCAAGTCACGTCTCCTAATCTGCCCATCCTTCGCTGCACTCACGGGTAGGGGCTCTAGGTCCATCCTCAATTCATTCTACCTTGTTCCCTGCAGTCTCTGGGAGGAAAAATAGAAGGATGAGTGACAAAGTCACCAGCAAGTACACCATAAACAATCATACATTAAATGGAAAGTACATACAAGAACCGAACCCCAAAATTCGGTTTAGAACATATCTGACCTTCCATTAAACACCCGTAAGAAGTCAACACAAGGTATATCCAAGGTCATAGCTTAACAGATATTAAAACTTAACAGAGATCATAGCTTAAGAAAGGATCATCATTCAATAAAAATCATGACATACAAAAAGGTCATCTCTCAAGAAAGATCATAACCTAGGAGCTACTAATTCAAAACAACTTGGCCTAAAGGTCATGAATAAGATCATAGCTTACATATCAACAGTAGTGAAATCATAACCTAGGTAACGAGAGATAGGAGGATCAAACCTATGCAACATTGCCTCTAACATTTGGCTAGCATCTCATCCCTTCAATCAATAGCCGTTAAGGCAATAAAATCATAACTTAGTCACGAAGCAATTAATGACACAGCCTAGTGCAAATAGACTCAACATCATGCTCATGACCATATGCAATGCGTATGAATATGCAAAAGTAGCGCATAATGCCCTGCATCCAATATTCGATAGGGATCATCACTTAAGGTAGCAAGATCATAACTTAACTAAAATCATCACTCAAACCAGAATATAACATTAAAAGACTGTAACTCGTATCGATGAATAACACAATAAGAATCATCACTTAGGGTCGACGAAGTCATCACAACTTAAATCTCATGTGTCGCTACATGAATGTAATATGCATGCATATGTACGTGTGGTGCATCGAGATAAAATGGAATATGATCCTTTAAAATCATCATCATTGAACAATAGAGTGTTCAGATCTATCTTCCCGGATCTGAGGCGGTAACTTCTCCCCATCGAATCTATTATTCCCGGATTCGGAACGGTAACGTCATCATACTTGCCGGGTCTATTCTTTTCCGGACCCGCACGGTCATCATCATCATCATCATCAGGCCTATTATTTTCCTGGCCTGCACGGTCATCATCATCATCATCATTATCATCATCAGGCCTATTATTTTCTGGGCCTCCACGGTCATACTGTCAGATCGCTTAACCCGGATCTGAGCGGGTTCATACTGGCCAAGTTCATACTCACACACGGTACCGGTGGGGAAGCGTTCTTTAAAAACAAAAATCATCTTTTTGAAAACGCTTTTCATCTTTCTTTCGCATAAAACCAATGCCATAAATCATACAAGTGACAATGATGCAATGTATGACATGCATTATGCGACTCGTGAACAAATGCATCATAACATGCATGCACGGACTTGTCTTTTAAATTGGAAAAACTGTCCAGCAATCACATTCTGTTCATACAGCCTCGTGCTCATCAATTCTTGCTCATATTCATAAACCCATGCCATACATATGCATAATGAAGGCTTAGACACATGCTATTAAAATTTCATAACATTCCGAAATGTCTAACTACCTCAAAACATCATACTATCATCAAAGGTACTGCTGAAATCAGCAGGGCAGTACCGCCTTACCTCAGTTTCGTGGGTCATAAAACCTTATTCATTTTGATCCATCACCTAGAAAACATATCTAACACACCAAGGAACTATATTCATAAGGCTAAACACCACATTTAAGCTTAAATGAGCAAGATCAAAGCCTTACAACTTATGACAATAAAATGTCCTGTTTTTCAGTTTTGTACACTAACTTCAACTCAGTTGTTAACCATCAAAATGGTGGTTTTAGGCTGGTTTCTTTACATGAACATGCACATCCATGCCCTAAGTAATTACCATAAAATTTCTAAGGCAATTCAATAAGTTTAAAGGGGTCATCTAGTTACTTTCCCAAATTGGGTACATGCAGAGACTGGATTGACCAGTTGTATCACGAAATAAATTGTGACCAAACCACAACTCCTTTTACCAAACTTCCAACTCAAAGATGTCATAAACACATCAAACTATCATCCTACCAAAAATCAACTCATTTGCATATTCCTAAGGTGCATTTTCAAGACACACAACTTACTACTCAAAACTGTCCTGTTCCAGCAACTCTGTTTGAGCAGTTTCACCAAAAATTTCATTAATAATAATTCACAACTCCTTTCATCAAAATTCTACCTCTAACATTTCACATACACGTAAGTCTATCACCATACAAAAAATTAGCCAATTTGAACACTCCTAAGATTCATGTTCAGGTCGTTCAACATAACACATAAATTTGTCCAGTTCCAGTACTTCTGTTTGACCACTTCTTGCTAAAAACTTCATTAAGGACAAACCACAACTCCTTTTATTAAAATTCTAACTCACACATTTTATATACATATGAGGCTAACATCAAACCAAAAATTAGCCAATTTGAATACTCCTAAGATTCATTTTCAGGTCATGCAATACGTCACACTGTTCTTCCCAGTTTCAGTAATTTCTTCTTGAGCAGTTTTACCAAAAGATTTATTAAAAATAAACCATAACTCTTTTTACTGCAATTCCAACTCTCACTTGTACTACACACACAGAGCTAGAGTCATGTCAAAATTTAGCTTAATAGAACACTTCTAAGGTTCGTTCTTAAGTCACACAATCAGCAACACAAATCTGCCAGCTCCGGTTGTTTCAGCACTTCTTCACCTTTTTATTATTCAAGCATCCTTCAACCAACTTCATTTATTAAGATGACTTACTATACATCAAATACACATTTAAACATAGTTATTTCAAGTCTCAAAACTCATTTTAGGCTACACATGACTCATACCAACAGTCTTGTCATTTACGCTTAGAACATGTCACTTTTCACACCAACACTTTTCTTTACATCAACTAAGTTCATGTCTTGTTCTTAGAATCTTCAACTAAAATCCATAACTTAAAAATGGCTAGTCATTCAAGCATGCACTTCACAAATAAGGCAAGATTGGCTAGAGTATACTTGTCTCCTTGAACCTTAGAGCTTTTCCGTTGCTTGAACCTTGGTTGAAATGGAATGGAGTCTTCCTCCACTTTACTCATAGCACACGTTTTTGAAGAGGAGAAGAAGGAGAACATTAGCTACCATTTGAAATGAAGAATGGAGCTAGATTGAGGCTAGATTCATCTTACCAAAATGAAGCTTGAATGGATCTTGAAATGGATTCAAACCACCAAGATGTTAGCTTCTCCTTAGTAGCTTGAAGGAATTTCACCTAGTGACCACTTTGGAGGTCACGTTTTTCGCATGAATAAGGGAGGTACCATGTGAGTTTCATCCTTTGAAATATAGAACATACTTAGAAGGATTAACGTTCAACTTACCTAGATGGGTTCTTCAAGGCTTGAAGATGAAGATGATCTCACACTCCTAGCTTCATCATGGCCGAAAGTTTGATGATGATGGAGTAGTATTGTAAGTGTTCTAAAATTGCTTGGGGAAGATTTTCTTCCCCCTTGGCTTAAGGAAACAGCCGTGGGTTATGTTGGGAGGGGGAGGGATTCTCCAAGCTAATTAACCTTGGTTTCTTTTCACTAACCAAGGTTTCTTTAATGACACTATAGTTACTTTATGTCAACTATAGTTACTTTATGGCAACTATAGTTACTTTATGCCAACTATAGTTACTTTATGCCAACTATAGTTACTTTATGTCAACTATAGTTACTTTATGGCCAACCTTGGATATTTTACCCAACTAGAGTTATTTCCTCAACCTTGTAGTAACATTAAGTAACCATGGTAATCTTTCTTGGTCAACCATAGGGGGCCGATTTTCTTAGGCTTGGGTGACCCCTTTTCCATGCTTAATTTTCTTTTCTTATATGTGGATAATTGTCTCCTAATTAATTGATAATTTCCCCTTTTTCTTGTTTTAAAACAAAATTAGGAAAATTCTCAATTCTCCTTGGGCTAGGGCCGAATTTTCTCCAAGAATTGGGGAAAAATTGCCCACTACCTACAACTCCTTAATTTTCATTTGGGCTTATTTTAGGGAGGCCCTTAAGATTAAACTCTCTTATAATTTGGGAAAAACCCCTTTAAGGCCCTTTTTAAACCTTGTGGCCGAAATTTTCTTAAGCATTTGGGAATGAATTGGTCACTGCATATAGTCCCTAATTCACGCTTGAATTGATTATATCATTTGCTTATCATCCTAAAATGAAAGAATCACTAAGGAAACTTAGTGAAAGACGCTTGGAAGATACCACTTTATTAATTCACTTATATGAGTCTTCAAGTACTATACGACTTTTCGGCGGGGTACAACATTCTCCCCCCCTTAATATAAGTTTCGTCCTCGAAACTTCAGGCTAGTCAACAAAACGGGGTGTCTACTCCTCATGTCGTATTCCGTTTCCCCATGTGGCTTCTTCTTTTAGGTAAATAAGATCGCATAAAGCGTCTATTTAGTTCCCTCAGAACTGCTTTGTTCCATTCATCTTAGAGACTTCATCAGAACTTATTCTAATTCGGTGTTCTCGTAACCTATCTCATATCAAGCACTTGCAACCTTGGCACTATGTACTTGATAATGAATTCCATTCCGTGTAATCATGATCACAGCAGGCTTATAATTTCCTTTTCCATAGAATGTGTACAAGTGCTCATAGTGACGCATCATGACGAGGACCCCGATTCCCATACGCAGTGTCATACTTGCTCATGTTGTCGCTAATAATCTCACTTGCTTACTTGTGGTTTACTCATTATAACTTAAAGAAAACTATCATAATCACTCATTCTTGGTTAATAGGAAGTAGAGCAGAGGACATAGGTACTTCACACTTATTAGGTGTACCTTGGTTGTTTCTTTGTCATCCGCATAAACTAGCCTTATATGGATACGGTTTCCACCTTCTACTTCGTTTGCTTGTTAAATCATTTCTTTCATTCTTTCATTCCCTTACTACCGCATTCCGCTCCGTAGCGGTCCTCCAATAATTCACCAAAGGTCCTTGAATACGACTTAACTTAGTTTAATTTGATCTGGGGGTCTAGATCGCGCACAAATCTGATCAGCTTAAACCTTTCATCTCTCATAATCAAAGGAACATACTGTCCCAAAGTAATGAATGAGTACGGAGCTGCCTGACCCCTGTCTTAGTGAGTCAAATTCCTCAACCCTTCTCGTGACTAAGTCCTGAGAGAGGAAGAACTCACAAAACTCCTCTTGGAACTTTGCCCTTATCCTATCCAGTACTAGTATCATCATGGAGTTACTTTCAACTTTACTTAACCATCTTTCTGCCTACTATGAACTAAATTCCCTGCCAAACCTTGAATACGTGTTCTCTTTAACTATTGCTAGTACAGTTTACTGCCTCCTGGGGTGACAGTGATAATGTCATCTTATTGAATTGTGGTGCCATCCGCATCACGAAGTGTCAGAGTCTTACTTAAGGTATAAATATTCAGAATAAGGGACACCATTTAATTCGTAATCCATATACGATCTTATGGTCATGCAAGCAGGCATGATTACATTCTATAGATGGCCATCGACTAGGGCTTTATCATTTGGTCAAAGCCCTAATTTCCAGTCTAAGTCATCCTGGTCTAAGGTCAACTCTCATCTAAGATCAGAACTTAGGTCTAAGATCAAACTTAGTTGACTACGATCATAACTTAGTTCTACATTCTGCCCGGATCTGGAGCCTTTGCTCTGATACCACCTGTGGCGCCCCGCACCCCGGCCCCGCCGGAGTCGGTGCACCCGCCGTACTTCACTAAGGAGAGTACTAGGCGTCATCTCATACGTATCATGATCCATGGTATAATGCATGGATTTTCGCGCTTACACGCAGATAAGTATGTGAAACCGTGGCAAAATTTAAAACTTTAAATTAAAAACATCCACTAGATCATTTTTTGTTTTACAACCCAAATCAAGTATCGAAATTCTCAAAAGTAGATGTCTCCCATCACAACTACATAATCAGTCATCAGTTATAATCGTCAAGTCACGTCTCCTAATCTGCCCATCCTTCGCTGCACTCACGGGTAGGGGCTCTAGGTCCATCCTCAATTCATTCTACCTTGTTCCCTACAGCCTCTGGGAGGAAAAATAGGGGGGTGAGTGACAAAGTCACCAGCAAGTACACCATAAACAATCATGCATTAAATGGAAAGTACATACAAGAACCGAACCCCAAAATTCGGTTTAGAACATACCTGACCTTCCATTAAACACCCGTAAGAAGTCAACACAAGGTATATCCAAGGTCATAGCTTAACAGAGATTAAAACTTAACAGAGATCATAGCTTAAGAAAGGATCATCATTCAATAAAAATCATGACATACAAAAAGGTCATCTCTCAATAAAGATCATAACCTAGGAGCTACCAATTCAAAACAACTTGGCCTAAAGGTCATGAATAAGATCATAGCTTACATATCAACAGTAGTGAAATCATAACTTAGGTAACGAGAGATAGGAGGATCAAACCTATGTAACATTGCCTCTAACATTTGGCTAGCATCTCATCCCTTCAATCAATAGCCGTTAAGGCAATAAAATCATAACTTAGTCACGAAGCAATTAATGACACAGCCTAGTGCAAATAGACTCAACATCATGCTCATGACCATATGCAATGCGTATGAATATGCAAAAGTAGCGCATAATGCCCTGCATCCAATACTCGATAGGGATCATCACTTAAGGTAGCAAGATCATAACTTAATTAAAATCATCACTCAAAGCAGAATTAACATTAAAAGACTATAACTCGTATCGATGAATAACACAATAAGAATCATCACTTAGGGTCTACGAAGTCATCACAACTTAAATCTCATGTGTCGCTACATGAATGTAATATGCATGCATATGTACATGTGATGCATCGAGATAAAATGGAATATGATCTTTCATGCTTTTCTTTAAAATCATCATCATCGTAAAACAATAGAGTGTTCAGATCTATCTTCCCGGATCTGAGGCGGTAACTTCTCCCCTTCGAATCTATTATTCCCGGATTCGGAACGGTAACGTCATCATACTTGCCGGGTCTATTCTTTTTCGGACCCGCACAGCCATCATCATCATCATCATCATCAGGCCTATTATTTTCCGGGCCTGCACGGTCATCATCATCATCATCATCATCATCATCAGGCCTATTATTTTCCGGTCCTGCATGGTCATACTGTCAGATCGTTAACCCGGATCGTAGCGGGTTCATACTGGCCAAGTTCATACTCACACACGGTACCGGTGGGGAAGCGTTCTTTAAAAACAAAAATCATCTTTTTGAAAACACTTTTCATCTTTCTTTCGCATAAAACCAATGCCATAAATCATGCAAGTGACAATGATGTAATGTATGACATGCATTATGCGACTCGTGAACAAATGCATCATAACATAAATGCACGGACTTGTCTTTTAAACTGGAAAAACTGTTCAGCAATCACATTCTGTTCATACAGCCTCGTGCTCATCAATTCGTGCTCATATTCATAAACCCATGCCATACATATGCATAATGAAGGCTTAGACACATGCTATTAAAATTTCGTAACATTCCGAAATGTCTAACTACCTCAAAACATCATACTATCATCAAAGGTACTGCTGAAATCAGCAGGGCAGTACCGCCTTACCTCAGTTTCGTGGGTCATAAAACCTTATTCATTTTGATCCATCACCTAGAAAACATATCTAACACACCAAGGAACAATATTCATAAGGCTAAATATCACATTTAGGCTTAAATGAGCAAGATCAAAGCCTTACAACTTATGACAATAAAATGTCCTGTTTTCCAGTTTTGTACACTAACTTCAACTCAGTTGTTAACCATCAAAATGGTGGTTTTAGGCTGGTTTCTTTACATGAACATGCACATCTATGCCCTAAGTAATTACCATAAAATTTCCAAGGCAATTCAATAAGTTTAAAGGGGTCATCTAATTACTTTCCCAAATGGGGTACATGCAGAGACTGGATTGACCAGTTGTATCACGAAATAAATTGTGACCAAACCACAACTCATTTTACCAAACTTCCAACTCAAAGATGTCATAAACACATCAAACTATCGTACTACCAAAAATCAGCTCATTTGCATATTCCTAAGGTGCATTTTCAAGCCACACAACTTACTACTCAAAACTGTCCTGTTCCAGCAACTCTGTTTGAGCAGTTTCACCAAAAATTTCATTAAAATAATTCACAACTCCTTTCATCAAAATTCCACATCTCACATTTCACATACACGTAAGGCTATCACCATACCAAAAATTAGCCAATTTGAACGCTCCTAAGATTCATGTTCAGGTCGTTCAACATAACACATAAATCTGTCCAGTTCCAGTACTTCTGTTTGACCACTTCTTGCTAAAAACTTCATTAAGGACAAACCACAACTCCTTTTATTGAAATTCCAACTCACACATTTTATATACATATGAGGCTAACATCAAACCAAAAATTAGCCAATTTGAATACTCCTAAGATTCATTTTCAGGTCATGCAATACGTCACACTGTTCTTCCCAGTTTCAGTAATTTCTTCTTGAGCAGTTTTACCAAAAGATTTATTAAAAATAAACCATAACTCTTTTTACTGCAATTCCAACTCTCACTTGTACTACACACACAGAGCTAGTGTCATGTCAAAATTTAGCTTAATAGAACACTTCTAAGGTTCGTTCTTAAGTCACACAATCAGCAACACAAATCTGCCAGCTCCAGTTGTTTCAGCACTTCTTCACCTTTTTATTATTCAAGCATCCTTCAACCAACTTCATTTATTAAGATGACTTACTATACATCAAATACACATTTAAACATAGTTATTTCAAGTCTCAAAACTCATTTTAGGCTACACATGACTCATACCAACAGTCTTGTCATTTACGCTTAGAACATGTCACTTTTCACACCAACACTTTTCTTTACATCAACTAAGTTCATGTCTTGTTCTTAGAATCTTCAACTAAAATCCATAACTTAAAAATGGCTAGTCATTCAAGCATGCACTTCACAAATAAGGCAAGATTGGCTAGAGTATACTTGCCTCCTTGAACCTTAGAGCTTTTCCGTTGCTTGAACCTTGGTTGAAATGGAATGGAGTCTTCCTCCACTTTACTCATAGCACACGTTTTTGAAGAGGAGAAGAAGGAGAACATTAGCTACCATTTGAAATGAAGAATGGAGCTAGATTGAGGCTAGATTCATCTTACCAAAATGAAGCTTGAATGGATCTTGAAATGGATTCAAACCACCAAGATGTTAGCTTCTCCTTAGTAGCTTGAAGGAATTTCACCTAGTGACCACTTTGGAGGTCACGTTTTTCGCATGAATAAGGGAGGTACCATGTGAGTTTCATCCTTTGAAATATAGAACATACTTAGAAGGTTTAACATTCAACTTACCTAGATGGGTTCTTCAAGGCTTGAAGATGAAGATGATCTCACACTCCTAGCTTCATCATGGCCGAAAGTTTGATGATGATGGAGTAGTATTCTAAGTGTTCTAAAATTGCTTGGGGAAGATTTTCTCCCCCCTTGGCTTAAGGAAACAGCCGTGGGTTATGTTGGGAGGGGGAGGGATTCTCCAAGCTAATTAACCTTGGTTTCTTTTCACTAACCAAGGTTTCTTTATGGCAACTATAGTTACTTTATGACAACTATAGTTACTTTTTATCAACTATTATTACTTTATGGCAACTATAGTTTCTTTATGCCAACTATAGTTACTTTATGCCAACTATAGCTACTTTATGCCAACTATAGTTACTTTATGTCAACTATAGTTACTTTATGGCCAACCTTGGTTATTTTACCCATCTAGAGTT
Source organism: Eustoma russellianum (assembly GCA_036186865.1). NCBI lineage: Eukaryota > Viridiplantae > Streptophyta > Magnoliopsida > Gentianales > Gentianaceae > Eustoma > Eustoma russellianum. The sequence continues at coordinate 41,790,347 of AP025041.1, read as the reverse complement.
ATTTCCTCAACCTTGTAGTAACATTAAGTAACCATGGTAATCTTTCTTGGTCAACCATAGGGGGCCGATTTTCTTAGGCTTGGGTGACCCCTTTTCCATGCTTAATTTTCTTTTCTTATATGTGGATAATTGTCTCCTAATTAATTGATACTTTCCCCTTTTTCTTGTATTAAAACAAAATTAGGAAAATTCTCAATTCTCCTTGGGCTAGGGCCGAATTTTCTCCAAGAATTGGGGAAAAATTGCCCACTACCTACAACTCCTTAATTTTCATTTGGGCTTATTTTAGGGAGGCCCTTAAGATTAAACTCTCTTATAATTTGGGAAAACCCCCTTTAAGGCCCTTTTTAAACCTTGTGGCCGAAATTTTCTTAAGCCTTTGGGAATGAATTGGTCACTGCATATAGTCCCTAACTCACGCTTGAATTGATTATATCATTTGTTTATCATCCTAAAATGAAAGAATCACTAAGGAAACTTAGTGAAAGACGCTTGGAAGATACCACTTTATTAATTCACTTATATGAGTCTTCAAGTACTATACGACTTTTCGGCGGGGTACAACAATATATGCTATATATATATATTATTTTTCAACAATACACATATATGTATATATTTATCTCATGTCATAATCATTTAAAATATACTTTTTATAAAAATAAATTCATTAGACTACCCTTTATATCATCTTAAATATATATATTTACGCTGATGCCTCACTTATGGTGGAGGAAAACCTTATTACATGGAGAAAATATAACGTATAATGGAAATGAAAAGTTTCAACATCCAAGAAATATATGATATGCCGCATTAAAACCTTGCCAAAATATATATCATCTTAAATATATATTTACCCTTTATATATATAGCCGAAATATACTTATATGTATCTGTACATATATAACGCCTATGTACACATATATATATACTTTTATACTCAAGTATATATACCTATACATATCATATACATGCATTTGAATTTACTTTTCATATTCAAGCATATATACATATACATATTATATACCCGTATATATACATATACATAATATATACACGCATATATACACTTTTCATGTACACGCATATATACATATACATAATATATGCACGCATATACATATATCTACGCATGCATATGGTATATCATGTAAAAGTTAGATTTGTATATATTTTTGAAAGGAAAATCTTGAATATACTACATGATGATCCAAACTTTGGTATAAACATAAATACTAATTTTTAAAACCATGTAGTTAATAGAAAGAATACTTGCCTTGTTCTTGGTTTTTGACCTAAAATGGAAGTCTCTTCTTCTGTCCTTTGAGTGGAACTCTCGGCCCTTTTGGTTAAGTAGATGAAGAAATGTTAGTTCTTGAATGAGTATGACTAAGATGACTAAAAAAAATCAAGTCTTTTGGAGTCTCACCTTTTGGTTATTCTTTGAGTTTCTCCTAAAATGGTCACAACCTCCTCTCTTATCTTTGGTTAAAGCCCCGTCCTTGGTGAATTTTGGACATGCAACTTGAAATTTTGACATAATGTTGGAAGGATGTTCTTCTTACTTCCTATCTATTGTTGTACCCCGACAACCGTATACTTGAGACTATGATTAAGTGACAGAATGAAAGCGATGATTCCTTCACGAGCCTGTTACTCAAGTCACATGTATCGCATTCTTATTTAAATTCTTCAAGTTCGTTAAGGACGAACACTAAATAAGTATACGAGCGAACGTCACGAGGCGTGTGATACACCTTGAGAATTCGGCCAAAGGCCAATGATCACCCTTGAAGTAAACTCGTTCTTGTAAGAATGCAAGCAAAAGTGTGTCTCACAAAAACAAGATTAAAATCATAGTTTGGTAAAATAAACAACATTGTAAATTATATAGGAAGGGGATGGGATAAATGTGAAAGGACCAAATAACCCCCAAAGACCCCAAAATTTTCGGCCAAGGAGTAGGAGGATCTAGAATTCTCCACACTCTTCTAAATAAATTATAATTTACAATTTACATAATAACCTAAATAAGACATAGCAACATGCATGCAAAGAAATAATAAAAAATGTTGCATGCAAGACAAGCATGCAAAAAGAGGGGGAAAAAGCTTGAAGCTACCTAGCCTAGATTCCTCTTTTCTCCTCCCTCCATGCAATCGGTCATGCCCCTCCCCCATGCCCCCTTGATTTTTAAATAACACAAGAAACATCTCACTCCAAACCCATCTTGAGACTCCTCTTCAACAAGCCAACACTTGAGGAGCTTCCTTCCCTCTACACTTTAAATTTCGGCCACACCCCCTTGGAGCCAAGAAATCAATTCAAGTTTCATCTTCAAGCCCCAAGAACTCATCTAGGTAAGTTGAATGTTGAATCTTCTAAGTAAGTCCTATATTTCAAAGGATGAAGCTTACATTGGTATCCTTCTTTTCTTGCTAAAAACGTGACCTTCAAGTGGTCACTAGGTGAAGATCCTTCAAGCTATTAAGAGAAGCCAACTTCTTGGTGGGTTGGATTCATTTCAACCTCCATTCAAGACTCATCTTGGTAAGCAAATCTAGCCTCAATTTAGCTACATTCTTCACTTAACATAATAGCTAACATACCTTCTTTTTCTCCTCCAAAAACCGTGGGGTATGATGAAGTGGAGGGAGACTTCACTTCATTTCATCCAAGATTCAAGCTAGAGGGAGGTTTCTAGCATAAAAGAGGCAAGTTTACAATGATCTCTCATGATTTATGTAAAGATTTTGTGACTTGAATGCTTAGAAGTTCTTAAGATTTAATCTTTAGTTGAATGTCCTAAGTTTGAGATTATATCTTATAGATTTCTTAAGAACCTTGCATTGCATGTGGCTTATTCTCTCAAAGATGGAGTCTTTTATGACATGCATCTAGATACAAGGCTGTTTTGAGATGATTCAAGGTTTAAGTAGTGATTAGTAATATATCTTGCAAGAACAAGATGAAAGGGTGGACCTTTGACTTGAACCAATGACAAAATCTCAAACTACTGGAGCTAGGCAGAACAGGATGGCATCTTCAACGGCCTGAGAACCAACTTTACAGACCTTCAATGATGCTAATTTTCGGTACCAAGCTAGCCTTATGAGTGTAGCACAAGTGAGAGTTGGAATTTTGTCAAAATAAGTTATAGATTATTTTTAATAAAATATTTAGTAGAACTGCTCCAGCAGAAAATTCTGGAGCAGGGCAGAATTGACCACTGGGTTTAACGAATTTAAAAAGGGTCTTTTGAACCTTCAATAAATCTGGTTTTTGGCACAGATCTAGCCCCATGTGTATAGAAGAGCTGAGAGTTGGAATTTTGGTAAAATAAGTTATGGTTTAATTTTCATAAAATAAGTGGTGAGACTGCTCAGGCTGTAAATTCTGGAACATGACTGAATGATGTAACGTTTTGCATGGCATGAAAAGAGATCTTGAAGAGTTCAAAAAGGCTAATTTTCGGTTTGATGACTCCATTATGTGTATAGGAAATGTGCAAGTTGGAATTTTTGAAAAAGGAGTTGTAGAATATTTTTAATAAAAGATTTGGTAAAGCTGCTCAGACTGAAAAGCCTGGAACTGAGCAGAACTGCATCTCTTTTGGACTGACATGAAAAAGGACCTTGTAGTGGCTCAATAAATCTGATTTTTGGCAGGATGATAATACCAGGTGTGCTGTGAATACTCCAGCTGGAATCATGGTAAAACAAGTTGTGGATTAATTTTAATGATTTAATTGGTAACACTGCCCAATGGGAAGTACTGGGACAGAACAGAACTTAAGTAACAAGTTAGTGGACTCAAAAAACGAATCTTAGGGACATGAAAATGAGTTAATTTTCGGTAGGATGTTATTATTACAAGTTTATGATATGTATGAGTTGGAATTATGTTAAAATAAGTTAAGAATTAATTTTAAAGAATTACGCGGTAAAACTGCTCCAGCAGGAAATTCTGGAGCTGGGCAGAAGTGACCATTTACTTCAACGAATTAAAAAAGGACTTTTTGGACCTTCAATAACTCTGAAGTTTGGCACAAACCTAGCCCCATGAGTGTAGTAGAGATGCCAGCTGGAATTTTGATAAAAGGAGCTAGGGTTTATTTTTAATAAATATTTTGGTAAGACTGGTCAGACCTGAAAACGGGAATTGAGCAGAATAGTGACTTCTTTTCACTAACTTGAAAAGGGGACCTTGTAGATGACCAATAAACCTGGTTTTTGGCATGATAATACCTCTATGAGTCGAGAAGACATGCCAGTTGGAATTTCAGCAAAACAAGTTCTAGATTATTTTTAATGAATTAATTGGTAAAACTGCTCAACAGAAATTACTGGAGCCATCCTGAAATTAGTAACGATTTTCCAGGCTCAGAAAAGGGACTTAGAGACATGCAAATGGGCTGAATTTCGGTAGGATACTAGTCCTACATGTTTATAATGTATACGAGTTGGAATTTCTGAAAAACGCATTGTGGAGTTACCACAATTGAATTTTTAGTAAAACCTGTTATCTCAGCTTCAGCACCTAAGATAGTTCGGAAAGTAAGCAAATAAAGTTCCTTTACGGGTATTGAAATAACCTGCAATTTTATGACATGTATATAAGATTCCACTAAACGTAATTGTGACAAAAGAATTATGGAAATGGACCTAATTGGTTAGCCTAACCGTCCTATGAAAATGAAGTGAAAGTCTTGGAAATATTTAGTTCCAAAATTCATGTATGATGATATGTTATAAGGGATGCATATGATACTTCATGACATGGCTTGCATTTCATATCACGACATGTATCATGCATGAGCATGAAACTGATTTTCATGGATTTTATGATGCAAGCAAGTTTTACAAGTGATTATCTTTTCATTATGCATGAAAAGTTTTTACGGTCCCATGTTTTAAAGAAAGCTTCATGATTCCTTTGCTGGCCAAGCATGCAACTAACCCGACTCCAGACCCGGGGTTAATTGGTCTGATGACATGATATGTTCTGGACCCGCTCAGATCCGGGGTTAATTGATCTGATATCTGTTCTGGACCCGCTCAGATCCGGGGTTAATTGATCTGATATCTGTTCTGGACCCGCTCAGATCCAGGGTTAATTGATCTGATATTTGTTCTGGACCCGCTCAGATCCGGGGTTAATTGATCTGATATCTGTTCTGGACCCGCTCAGATCCGGGGTTAATTGATCTGATATCTGTTCTGGACCCGCTCAGATCCGGGGTTAATTGGTCTGACACTCTGTTTTTATGACACGTTATTGTATGGGACCAAAATGATGTTTTGACATGGCATGACATGACATCATGCATTGCATATTGCATAACTCACGATCATGAGGACATGCCGCATGTTACAGTTAATGTCTATAAGTTACTATTGGTATAGCATTACTTAGAAACATGCTTAAGCCGAACGCCAAGTAAGTTCAGGATACAAGAATCAGGAATGGTATAATTTTCCCTAATAACATGCTTAAGACGAACGTCAAGTAAGTACATGATCCAAGAGCAGGTATGAATTATGATTACTTGAGGTTTTGGGGTAATACATTCATGTTATGACCCTTTATGTATTTCATGGTCGTTTATTGTATTCTTGCTGGGTGATTTTTGTCACTCACACTTTATTTTTCCCCAGAGCCAGAGAACGCCAAGATAGAATGGATCGAGGACGAGCCGAGAGTACCTTATCCATAGGCGAGGAGTATGATGAGAGCTAAGCTTAAGGACTTTTGTGCTGCCAAGACGATTTGTATTATGACTATGTTTAAACTCTTTGGATTGTCGGTTATGTTATTTTGTGGTACTGCTACTTTGGGGACTTAGTTACTTTGTAATGCATGTTTGATTTGGAAAGTTTTAATTCTGCCTAAATTTTACTGCCATGTAAAATGTTAACATGGGAATCCATGGCTTATATTATGGATTTTCGTATGTTATGCATGACGCTTTGTACTCTCCTTAGTGAAGTACGGCGGGTGCACCGTATCCGGACGAGGCCCGGGTGGGGGGCGCTACAGGTGGTATCAGAGCCCAGGCTCTAGATTACGGGCAGAACGTAGGACTAAGTTATGATCTTAGCAATCTAAGTTTGATCGTAGACCTAAGTCATGATCTTAGCTGAGTGGCGACCTTAGAATAGGACCACTTAGACCGGGTTTAGGATATGATTTAATAACTAATCCTAAACTATGAAAGCTAAGTCTATGACATAAGATGTGTCCTTTTATCTCCTTTACTTAAGAGTTTTCGATTTTGGTCCTTAGTCAAATTCAATTGATTTTAATTCTGATATTCTAAATAGACATTAAAACCATAAGTGCAGATGGCATCACAGACTAACGAACAAGCATTGTCACTTTCACCCCCGGGCAGCGCTGGGTTTTATTACCGGCAGCTAGTAAGAGCACATATCCCAGAATTTGGCGGAGAATCTAGTCCCGAGGAAGCGGAAAAATGGCTTGATGAAGTCGAAAGTACCTTCTTGCTGATACGAGTACCTGAGAAGGTAAAGACACTAATTGTCCGGCCATTTTTGATTGGCAAGGCCAGCCTGTGGTGGAGAACTTGTATCCAGCCATTGCCCCGACCGGTGACTTGGACAAGGTTTCTAGAGGAGTTTTGTGAGTTTTTCCTCTCTACAGAACTAATCATGGCGAGGGTTGAGGAATTTGACACCTTAAGACAAGAACCAGGTATCACTGTCTCAGAGTACGCTCGTCGGTTCACTACATTGGGCCGCTATGTTCCCTTGATCATGGGAGACGGAGAGAACAAGGTAATCAGATTCATGCGAGGTCTAGACTTCCGGATTAAGATTCGGCTAGCTAATGCATATTCTAGGACTTTCGAAGAATTACTGGAGGACTGCTACAGAGCGGAACACGATATTAAACTAATGGAAGGACAAAATAAAGGACTTAAGGAACGAAACAGGAGGTGGCGACCACGTCCACTGAGAGATAATAAAGAGATAACCAAGAACGCTAACCTGGGTGAAAGAGTGTCTGATTCAGCAGTGCCTGAAACCTCAAATCGTAACAGGTACTCCCAACTGCTTAATTTAAATCTGAAGTACCTATGTTTTATTATGTCTTTTAGCCAAGTATAAACGGTCATTAGAGCAATGCGATAAGGTAACTCAACGAAAGTGTAAAAAACTAGAATAAGTTATCAAATTGCTCTTAAAGATTGGAGTATTACCATAATAGTCGGAGCTCAATAAGGTTTCCATGGAAGATAAATACCAGTTGCCTAGGATCAAGGATTTGTTGACCACTTTGGGAAACATAGGTGTTAACAAAACCGAATTGCAAACTGACTATTTCCAACGAGAGAACCAAGCTCGAGGAAGAACATGGAATGTGTGCAAGGCGAATCATAGACATCCCCAAAACTATTAGGATTGACAAATGTCCTGACACGTTATAGACCTTATGAGTCCGGCATCTTAAGGACAATTCAGTAAGATGGTTAAATTCCTTCCATGACTATTATAAGTCGGGATTATCTAACCCACTCTAGCAGCAACAATATGAGGTGACGAAATCTTGCATAGCATAATAGTCTATGAGGACAGAGCAAACGAGGATACTCTTGTGATTGGGAAAAGAAAACATAGATTCTGTAAGGAACAAGAACACCACGAAACGACATAAATTCCCAGGAAGGACTTCGACCCTAGGCTCGATTATTACGGAATTGGCGTGTCGACGAAACGGATGAGTCAAGTAGGACTTGGCGAGAGATTGGGGCTTCACCATTCTATAAGAGTACAATCTCAGATTAAGGTACGAGTCATCCTATATATATTTTAGGGAAGAAATTTCTAACACCGATAGAGACGCTTTGATAGTTAACGCATGGATACCGAAGGATGTCTATCGAAGGAAAGCGTATGGATTACAGTCAGGACTTAAGGACCCCTGTCATGAAAAGAAGGAAACTCCAATAGTACATAATCATTATAGGTCAATTACATCATATTAACCCTGAAGGAATATCGTTGTCGAAATTTAACTCACTAAGACAAGGGCCAGACATTTCCATACTCATTCATTACTTTGGGACAGTATGTTCCTTTGATTCTAAGAGATGAATTGTTTAGACCATCATATCAAATTAGGCTATGTTAAGTCGTATTCAAGGACCTTTGGTAAATTATTGGAGGGCTGCTATGGAGCGGTATGCGATGATAAGGAGACGAAAGAATGAAAGAAACGATTTAATGAGCAAACGAAGTAGAAGGTGGAAACCGCAACCATACAAGGCAAAGTCTATACGGATGACAAAGAAACAATCAAGATACGCCTAATAAGTGTAAAGTACCCATGCTCTCTGCTCTACTTCCTATTAACCAAGTAGGAGTGATTATGATAGTTTCCTCGAGTTATGATTAGTAGACCACAAGCGAGTAGGTAAGGTTATTAGTGATAACATTATTAAGTATGACACTGTGTATGGGACGCAGGGTCCTCATCATGATGCGTCACTATTAGCACTTGTACCTGTTTTATTGCTTTATGCGGGGAATAGGTCATGACTATGAAAACCATGTTTTAAGAGAACGGGTCACTTTAGGATGATTTGAAATGTCATAAAAGGAACATAAGTTTCAAAGGAGAACCCCAACTTCTAGTTTGATTCTATGAAATGATCGCGAAAAGGGGTAAGAGTTAGTACGTAATAAGGCAAGTAGCAAGACGGATGAATACGGGACATACCTTATGAAGAGCTTGGTTTGTGTACCTTATGGGAATTATCTCGGGTGTCTTTGGAAGCTATTTCGTAAATAGGATGACCGTTACATGATCACTGAAAGGATGTTTATAGAAAAGAGCGAATAATCTATACCCCAGAGTTAATGATCTCTGCTAGTTGTTCATTCCTTATGTAAAAGGAAATTATAAGCCTGCTACGGTCATGATTACACGGAATGGATTTCATTATCGAGTACATAGTATCGAGGTTGCGAGTGCTTGATAGGGGATAGGTGACAATAACACCTTTCGAGAATTAGAGTAAGTTCTGACGAGACCTCTAAGATGAAGGGAACAAAGCAGTTCTGGGGGAACTAAATATACGCTTTATGCGATCTTATTTACCTAAAGAAGAAGCCATATGGGAAACGGAAGGCAACGTGAGGAGTCGATGCCTCATCTTTTGACTAGTTCTGAAGTTTCGAGGACGAAACTTATAATAAGGGGGGGAGGATGTTGTACCCCGACAACCGTATACTTGAGAATATGATTAAGTGACAGAATGAAAGCGATGATTCCTTCACGAGCCTGTTACTCAAGTCACATGTATCGCATTCTTATTTAAATTCTTCAAGTTCGTTAAGGACGAACACTAAATAAGTATACGAGCGAACGTCACGAGGCGTGTGATACACCTTGAGAATTCGGCCAAAGGCCAATGATCACCCTTGAAGTAAACTCGTTCTTGTAAGAATGCAAGCAAAAGTGTGTCTCACAAAAACAAGATTAAAATCATAGTTTGGTAAAATAAACAACATTGTAAATTATATAGGAAGGGGATGGGATAAATGTGAAAGGACCAAATAACCCCCAAAGACCCCAAAATTTTCGGCCAAGGAGTAGGAGGATCTAGAATTCTCCACACTCTTCTAAATAAATTATAATTTACAATTTACATAATAACCTAAATAAGACATAGCAACATGCATGCAAAGAAATAATAAAAAATGTTGCATGCAAGACAAGCATGCAAAAAGAGGGGGAAAAAGCTTGAAGCTACCTAGCCTAGATTCCTCTTTTCTCCTCCCTCCATGCAATCGGTCATGCCCCTCCCCCATGCCCCCTTGATTTTTAAATAACACAAGAAACATCTCACTCCAAACCCATCTTGAGACTCCTCTTCAACAAGCCAACACTTGAGGAGCTTCCTTCCCTCTACACTTTAAATTTCGGCCACACCCCCTTGGAGCCAAGAAATCAATTCAAGTTTCATCTTCAAGCCCCAAGAACTCATCTAGGTAAGTTGAATGTTGAATCTTCTAAGTAAGTCCTATATTTCAAAGGATGAAGCTTACATTGGTATCCTTCTTTTCTTGCTAAAAACGTGACCTTCAAGTGGTCACTAGGTGAAGATCCTTCAAGCTATTAAGAGAAGCCAACTTCTTGGTGGGTTGGATTCATTTCAACCTCCATTCAAGACTCATCTTGGTAAGCAAATCTAGCCTCAATTTAGCTACATTCTTCACTTAACATAATAGCTAACATACCTTCTTTTTCTCCTCCAAAAACCGTGGGGTATGATGAAGTGGAGGGAGACTTCACTTCATTTCATCCAAGATTCAAGCTAGAGGGAGGTTTCTAGCATAAAAGAGGCAAGTTTACAATGATCTCTCATGATTTATGTAAAGAGTTTGTGACTTGAATGCTTAGAAGTTCTTAAGATTTAATCTTTAGTTGAATGTCCTAAGTTTGAGATTATATCTTATAGATTTCTTAAGAACCTTGCATTGCATGTGGCTTATTCTCTCAAAGATGGAGTCTTTTATGAAATGCATCTAGATACAAGGATGTTTTGAGATGATTCAAGGTTTAAGTAGTGATTAGTAATATATCTTGCAAGAACAAGATGAAAGGGTGGACCTTTGACTTGAACCAATGACAAAATCTCAAACTACTGGAGCTAGGCAGAACAGGATGGCATCTTCAACGGCCTGAGAACCAACTTTACAGACCTTCAATGATGCTAATTTTCGGTACCAAGCTAGCCTTATGAGTGTAGCACAAGTGAGAGTTGGAATTTTGTCAAAATAAGTTATAGATTATTTTTAATAAAATATTTAGTAGAACTGCTCCAGCAGAAAATTCTGGAGCAGGGCAGAATTGACCACTGGGTGTAACGAATTTAAAAAGGGTCTTTTGAACCTTCAATAAATCTGGTTTTTGGCACAGATCTAGCCCCATGTGTATAGAAGAGCTGAGAGTTGGAATTTTGGTAAAATAAGTTATGGTTTAATTTTCATAAAATAAGTGGTGAGACTGCTCAGGCTGTAAATTCTGGAACATGACTGAATGATGTAACGTTTTGCATGGCATGAAAAGAGATCTTGAAGATCTTCAAAAAGGCTAATTTTCGGTTTGATGACTCCATTATGTGTATAGGAAATGTGCAAGTTGGAATTTTTGAAAAAGGAGTTGTAGAATATTTTTAATAAAAGATTTGGTAAAGCTGCTCAGACTGAAAAGCCTGGAACTGAGCAGAACTGCATCTCTTTTGGACTGACATGAAAAAGGACCTTGTAGTGGCTCAATAAATCTGATTTTTGGCAGGATGATAATACCAGGTGTGCTGTGAATACTCCAGCTGGAAGCATGGTAAAACAAGTTGTGGATTAATTTTAATGATTTAATTGGTAACACTGCCCAATGGGAAGTACTGGGACAGAACAGAACTTAAGTAACAAGTTAGTGGACTCAAAAAACGAATCTTAGGGACATGAAAATGAGTTAATTTTCGGTAGGATGTTATTATTACAAGTTTATGATATGTATGAGTTGGAATTATGTTAAAATAAGTTAAGAATTAATTTTAAAGAATTACGCGGTAAAACTGCTCCAGCAGGAAATTCTGGAGCTGGGCAGAAGTGACCATTTATTTCAACGAATTAAAAGAGGACTTTTTGGACCTTCAATAACTCTGAAGTTTGGCACAAACCTAGCCCCATGAGTGTAGTAGAGATGCCAGCTGGAATTTTGATAAAAGGAGCTAGGGTTTATTTTTAATAAATATTTTGGTAAGACTGGTCAGACCTGAAAACGGGAATTGAGCAGAATAGTGACTTCTTTTCACTAACTTGAAAAGGGGACCTTGTAGATGACTAATAAACCTGGTTTTTGGCATGATAATACCTCTATGAGTCAAGAAGACATGCCAGTTGGAATTTCAGTAAAACAAGTTCTAGATTATTTTTAATGAATTAATTGGTAAAACTGCTCAACAGAAATTACTGGAGCCATCCTGAAATTAGTAACGATTTTCCAGGCTCAGAAAAGGGACTTAGAGACATGCAAATGGGCTGAATTTCGGTAGGATACTAGTCCTACATGTTTATAACGTATACGAGTTGGAATTTCTGAAAAACGCATTGTGGAGTTACCACAATTGAATTTTTAGTAAAACCTGTTATCTCAGCTTCAGCACCTAAGATAGTTCGGAAAGTAAGCAAATAAAGTTCCTTTACGGGTATTGAAATAACCTGCAATTTTATGACATGTATATAAGATTCCACTAAACGTAATTGTGACAAAAGAATTATGGAAATGGACCTAATTGGTTAGCCTAACCGTCCTATGAAAATGAAGTGAAAGTCTTGGAAATATTTAGTTCCAAAATTCATGTATGATGATATGTTATAAGGGATGCATATGATACTTCATGACATGGCTTGCATTTCATATCACGACATGTATCATGCATGAGCATGAAACTGATTTTCATGGATTTTATGATGCAAGCAAGTTTTACAAGTGATTATCTTTTCATTATGCATGAAAAGTTTTTACGGTCCCATGTTTTAAAGAAAGCTTCATGATTCCTTTGCCGGCCAAGCATGCTACTAACCCGACTCCAGACCGGGGTTAATTGGTCTGATGACATGATATGTTCTGGACCCGCTCAGATCTGGAGTTAATTGATCTGATATCTGTTCTGGACCCGCTCAGATCCGGGGTTAATTGATCTGATATCTGTTCTGGACCCGCTCAGATCCGGGGTTAATTGATCTGATATTTGTTCTGGACCCGCTCAGATCCGGGGTTAATTGATCTGATATCTGTTCTGGACCCGCTCAGATCCGGGGTTAATTGATCTGATATCTGTTCTGGACTCGCTCAGATCCGGGGTTAATTGGTCTGACACTCTGTTTTTATGACACGTTATTGTATGGGACCAAAATGATGTTTTGACATGGCATGACATGACATCATGCATTGCATATTGCATAACTCACGATCATGAGGACATGCCGCATGTTACAGTTAATGTCTATAAGTTACTATTGGTATAGCATTACTTAGAAACATGCTTAAGCCGAACGCCAAGTAAGTTCAGGATACAAGAATCAGGAATGGTATAATTTTCCCTAATAACATGCTTAAGACGAACGTCAAGTAAGTACATGATCCAAGAGCAGGTATGAATTATGATTAATTGAGGTTTTGGGGTAATACATTCATGTTATGACCCTTTATGTATTTCATGGTCGTTTATTGTATTCTTGCTGGGTGATTTTTGTCACTCACACTTTATTTTTCCCCAGAGCCAGAGAACGCCAAGATAGAATGGATCGAGGACGAGCCGAGAGTACCTTATCCATAGGCGAGGAGTATGATGAGAGCTAAGCTTAAGGACTTTTGTGCTGCCAAGACGATTTGTATTATGACTATGTTTAAACTCTTTGGATTGTCGGTTATGTTATTTTGTGGTACTGCTACTTTGGGGACTTAGTTACTTCGTAATGCATGTTTGATTTGGAAAGTTTTAATTCTGCCTAAATTTTACTGCCATGTAAAATGTTAACATGGGAATCCATGGCTTATATTATGGATTTTCGTATGTTATGCATGACGCTTTGTACTCTCCTTAGTGAAGTACGGCGGGTGCACCGTATCCGGACGAGGCCCGGGTGGGGGGCGCTACATCTATAGTCACGGTTGAGCCTCCAAGGAAAGGTTTCTTGAGGAGTTTATTGATAAGTATGTGGAAAAGGAGATAGAACTCTTAACTTGAATCTTGATAGAACTCTTAACTTGAATCTTGATGCTAATTTTGGAAGATCTTCCTTCTTCCTTTGGCTAGGTGCTCTCGGTTGAAGGGTGCTGAGGGTTGGGAAAAGATTGTCTCACCTATGAAAGTGGAGACTTGAATGAAGATAAATAAAATGTTTGTTGAAAAGAAAGTGGGGTTGAAATGCAAAGAAATATCTTGACCCTCCCTTTACTTGGGTTGCTGCCGAAATGAGAAAAAGGAATGGGGTTATTTTATGGTGTTTAATGGGATGGAAGAAAAGTGGAAGAGGTAGGTGGTGTGTAGAAGAATTAATGGAAGAAAAGAAAGTGGATTGGGAAGAGTGAAAGTACAGGATAATGTAAAAGGTGAGGTGGCTTGTAAGAGTAATGAAAAAGGGAGGAACCCGTGGGTGAGTTGGGGGGGGGGGAAGAAAAAGACTTCTTGTCTTTATGTGTGCTTGGAAAGAGAAAAAGTGATAGTGGTGTAAGAAAAAAATGATGGCCTATGCTTAGGGGGGGCGGCCTAGGGTGTGACAAGAAGAAAATGAGTTTTGTTTTATTTCACATGTAGGGTAAAGTGGAAAAAAATGTGATAAGTGGGGTACAAATGAGTAGTGAAATTATTGTATCGGGTATTCTTATTTGGTTTAATTTATATCTACGGACTTAGGTTGCTACCGACTCATTTATTTAATTTGTATTGTAGGTCCGACCCGTTCGTTATCTACTCCCGTCCAGTCTCGCAATATTTGTTAACTTAACATTCGTTTATTTTTCTGAGTGATTCTAACCCTGATATAAAATGTCAATGTCTTTATTAATCCTAAATTAAATTTAAACTCCATCAAGTTATATCGACATTGCATTTGCTTCCTATTTTTCATCATCTTATTTCATTTTCTATTGACCCGGAAACGCGGGTTGTAACATTCTTTCCCCCTTACAAAAAGTTTCGTCCTCGAAACTTAGGGGTATCTATTTTACCCTTAATGATTTAAACACTTAATTTCTAGCATCATTTCTTAATCACCTATGATTCAACTTAGTATTAGCCGTCTTACGATAAACTTTTTCTTAATTTACTATTACTGTATACCTCTATTAATCCGCTTAAGTGTTCTACAACCTCATTTTTTTTCTGCGTGCTATACTAACTTTTATACTTGCCAAATTCAACTGCTAACCCCAATTCGATTAAATCATTTCAATTCTAATCTAGTCATGCTTACTCAGGTTCAACTTACGCACATTAATTCGACCCAGATAATCCAACGTCCTTCAAAATTCCTAATTTAATTCTCGACATGAGATGACTCATTATATCCTTATTTCCATTTATATAATCGTACCCTTATCACTACGAATTTACATCCCTAATACGACTAGCATCTTTGGCCAACTCTGAAATTTCTAATTTCATCGTCTTAATACTACTCATACTATTTGTGCCACTTATTTATGAAACTCTAATCGTCATAACTCTTATAAATCACTGCTTATAGTTTTACTACCTATCATATCTTAATCAGCCTTAAAAATTCTATCACTATCTCCAAATATTGTCTGAAATAGAGCTAAACCTGAAATTGTAGAAATTATAGTTTATGGCTACTATGTTATTAACAGAAGGATGGAATTGAGGTATTTCAGTGACTTGACCTGTATAAATGTCAGAAAGCTTAATAACCTACTTATACTCTCTAGCTTCTCGTATCTGCTAATACCGTTTTATTTCACTTACACTAAGGCTACAGCGCTCAGTCTAAGTTCATGTACTTAGACTCTACACTCTTTGATTAAGTTCTACAATCATAACCTAAGTTCTATGATCATAACCTAATACATTTTATTATTATAAATATATATATTTTTATACTAAGGTTGTCACTTTCATTTAAGATCATTTCTTACGTCTATGATCATTTCTTAAATTCTAATATCACTTCTTAAATTCATGTCATTGTTTACCTATGAGTCCACAGTGGATCTCGAGCCTTCGCTCTGATACCACCTGTAGCGCCCCGCTCGAAACCAGGGTTTCGACCCGGTGCACCCGACGTACTCCACTCCATAAAGTATAAGGTATCGATACTATACATGTACATGTCGACATGAATAACGAATCGATCAGTGGAAGCATCATAAAATAAACAAATCATAATCGACATGCAATGCACTATTTCATAATCTGTACAAGTCATCATATACTGAGTACTGAAATTTTTCTGAAATACATCATAGATCGAGACTCAACACCTTCAAAGAACTCTCTCGGTATGTCTAGCATGTCCTCAACAAGTCTGTATAGTGACACCTGTTATATGGAAAGTGATAAATGAGGCAAGTATGAGCGATAGCCACCGACATTTAATCGCTCAGCAAGTAGTCTTACTGGATACGACATGTGGATCATACATGGGGAGACGGGGTGACAAAACATAATAACCACATATAGCAAATGTAATGATCACGTCTCCATTTTTAAACAAGTAAAATACCTTGGTATAAATGTAGACTAGAAGTAGGTAGACAAAGAAACATAGTGTTTGTCTTTTCGTTTATTCTCAGCGTTAAACATCACTGCCATAAATCATACATCATCAACATATAGTGACAGACAAGTAATACTGCACATACCGTAAAATGGCCTCCATACCTAACTAAAATCCATAGATACTAGCCTCATGATCTCCTTAACTAATGTGTGACCCTCTTAACTCTATCCATCACAGCTTACTTCTACTAAGCAGGAGTCCTGGTAGACATGAATGTGTAGTGAGTCATGATTATAATGTAAAGCATAGCTGCCTTTTTAAAATCATGCAATAACATGTCAAAACTACCATTGTCATACTTTTCGTACTTATGTGATGGCCATTGAAATGCAAGAACAATATCTAGCGACGTCCGGAAAGCATCTCCGCAAAGGTACGTAAACGATGATCCGTACATCATCTGAGTAGGTAGCTTTACGTTGACTCGTAGGTCAAGAACCCAAGCTCTTCACAAGGTGTTCAAGACACATACTAAATGAGTTCGACAGCCAAGCTCTTCACAAGGTACAAACCCGACTCATCATACATAAAGGGGTTCAGGAGCCAAGCTCTTCACAAGGTACAAACCCGATACCTAATATGTAATATAAGGTTCAAGAGCCAGGTTCTTCACAAGGTACAAACTGAACCTTATATTTGTCGCATTAAGAAACTTCCATCTCATAGATACAGTTCATTACATTTCCGTACTTTTCATGCATGTCATAAATCATGTCGTAAACATACTGGGAAACATTGTCTTTTCCTTGAAACATACTTTTCATTCATATGCATATGAACTTTTAAATCATGTAACGTAAAACATAACTCTTCAAACCTTGATTTCATGCAA
Source organism: Eustoma russellianum (assembly GCA_036186865.1). Taxonomy (NCBI): domain Eukaryota; kingdom Viridiplantae; phylum Streptophyta; class Magnoliopsida; order Gentianales; family Gentianaceae; genus Eustoma; species Eustoma russellianum. The sequence goes on along the minus strand of AP025041.1, from coordinate 41,773,175 downwards.
TGTGAGACTCGGTCGTATAAGGGTATCTTGGTCATACTACATCCTTTCTTCATACATCAATTGCTTAAATACGGCATACTTATCATACTTAAGAAATACATATCAATGCAGTCTACTTATCATAACTTAAAGAAATACTATAACCATATTTCCTAAACATCAAATCCTCCCATGTACATCATAGCTCATAGTTTCGGTACTTAGAACATATACTTCTCATTTCCTTTGGGACACAATCTAGAAATTTCATAACTTAGATCTTAAATTGCACATAATAATCCATAACACATAAGAATACAATTAATATTAAATAAAGTCGTTAACATCATAACATTGTATTTGAACATGTATATATCTATAGTAGTATGTATAATACATACTTACATACATGTGAATATTCTTTAAATGCATATAGGTACAATTAAAACATATATTATCATATCTCATAAATAAATACATAAATCATAATAAGGTTACGTAAACAAAATAAAGTCATTTTAGCAAAAAGAACCCTAATGGCCAAATAAATAAGGTGTATGCATATCTATATTTATTTTGTGATATATAAATTATATAATATCCAAACTTATTCATTTTCATGTCTTAACACATATTTATACTTATATGCCCGCATATGTAATATAAATAAATAATTTATTACAAAAGCCCACCTGACCGAATTTTTTAGTAATATATATATTTATATACATTTATATATTCATTCTATAATATACTACATAATATTCAAACTTATTTATTGTCATATCTTAACATATGCATTTTACATATATACATATATATACAATATAATAATAATATTGTTTTATCAATTAAAGGCCTAATGGCCGAATCTACATTCATGTGAATGTACATACATATATAAAATCATTTCAAGACATAATATATTATATAAAAGTTTGTTCATTTCCATAATTTTAATATATATATATATGTGTATATAGTTATTTAAAAATTCTTTTACTACTTAATATTTTATAACCGAATTTATATATATGTATAAATATATATCATGTCCAAAATCATTTAAATATGCTTTTCATATGTATAAATATATATATCACCCCTTTCGGCGGCAGTAGCCGCCGCCGCCTCAGGCTTCCTCTACCGCTATTGTCCTCCCGCCGTGATCGGTGATTTCCACTCATTCATTCTGCTACGCATCCAAGCTGCTTCCTTTCTCCCCATCCGCCCTCACTATGTCGACTGCACCATCTTTTGCTGTAGTTGTTGCCGGTTCCAGCATTACCCCGTCAGTCTCCATTTCACCAAAGCCGGCTGCTCGTCACAAAGGTATTCCCCTGGTTTCTTTTCTTGATTCGGAAATTGAGGCTCTTGCTGCTCCTTTCTGGTACACATTGGTTGGCACTTTTTGGTATGGCCGTCCACCGTTAAAAGTCATACGAGAGGTTTTCGAAAAAATTGGGTTTCATCATGATATTCGGATTACACTGCTTGATCAATCACATGTTTTGATGAATTTTCGTAATGAGGCCGACTACCTACGGTGTTTTTATCGCCGATCTTGGCATATATCTGGGTGTCATATGAGGGTTACGAAGTGGACTGTAGATTTTGACCCTTCATCTGATGCTCCCATTGTCCCGGTTTGGATTGCCCTACCCGTCCATCTCCATCAGCGGGCGGCTTTGTTTGAAATCTTCCGACCTATTGGCTTGCCGATTAAGCTTGATATTGCAACTTCCGAAGGATTGCGGCCGTCGGTTGCTCGAGTGTGTGTGGAGATTGATGTGTCTCAAGAATTGCCGCAAAAGATATATCTCCAAGCGAAAGGCCGTTTCATATTGCAGCCTATAGTTTACAAAGATTTGCCTCTATTTTGCATTGCCTGTCGTAGACTGGGACATGCAACCGCTACATGTCCACCAAAAGGGGCGTCCAGTATACCCCCGCCCCCTCCTCCGCCTCCCCCAGCTCGTCGTCCCAAGACGCGCTGGACTCCGGTAAAGCGTAAACCCTCAGAGCATCCCCCAGCTCAAGAGCAAAGGTCCACTGGAGATGATAACTTGGGCCACATTGTGCACGATCCATTATTTTCGGCTGATCCAACAGGGCCTCACGATGATCTATATACTACTGCCAATCTATCAGCTGATCAGGCCCCATTACCAACTGATAATGCTCTCGATGACCATACGCAGGATGAATTTTGTGATGTTGTGGGTAATCATGTGCCAACTGACCCTACACCGCCAGATATTGGGCACTCGTCCGATAATGATATACCTGCTGACACTCCGGTTGAGGAAATTCCTACTATACCCGCGGATGTTGCCCGCCGCATGCAGCTCATGCAGACGTCACCGGAGGATGAGGTATTAATTTCGCGTCTGGAAGATCAGCAGGAGGAAGCTCTGTTCATCCCGGTAGTTCCACGTCGTAAACGTCGAGCACGCAAGGATTTACCCCCCCTGCCACCATCGACCATTCTGACACGTAGTGCGTCTCATATCATACAGGGAAGTTCTTCCAACCTTACTCAATGAATGTCTTAATATGGAATATCCGAGGCATGCGCACATCGTTACCTCGGTTACAACAGTTGATTCGAGAACATCGTTTAAATCTAGTTGCTTTAATAGAACCTAAACATACTCCTTCACAAATACATGGATTTGGTTTGCGTCTTGGTTTCTCACACTATTATGCTTCCCAATCGGAACATATATGTTTTTTTTTGGCGTGATAATGAGTTCCGTTTGCTTGCCACGCAGGATGAAGATCAGGTCGTCCACCTGACTTTATTATCGGTTTCACTGCAGCAAACTTTTGTACTTTCTTTGGTATATGCAAAACATACTGCTTCACAGCGTCAACATTTATGGCACTCATTATGTGATTTTGCCACGGGATTACAGCTACCATGGTTGGTTGGAGGAGATTTTAATACGTTTCGTTCCCTTGATGATCATCACGGTCGCTCCACACCTTCTCTATCTGCTCTATAGGATTTTAATGAGCGTATTGAAGCATGTTCGTTTATGTCGCCTCCATATCAGGGATCGCGTTTCACCTGGGCTGAAGGCCGTGGTCTTGGACGCGTGCGACGTAGGCTTGATTGGCTCTTTATCAACTCACTGCTCAATGATATATTTGACACTTTGCAGCTTACTCATTTGCCACGTGCATCATCGGATCACACTCCACTTCTTATACAATGCCAGCTGAGCAGTCAGCCTACCCGTCGCTCATTTCGTTTTTTAGATGCATGGCTTCAACACCTGGATTTTCATGCTTATGTGAAGAATGCATGGGGTTCGTATCCTACAACAGGAGGAATGCGTGGTTTCTATACGAAATTATTTTCCCTCAAGAAAGACATACAACACTGGAATAAAACTATATTTGGGAATATCTTTGACACACTGAAGAATGCAGAGGAGCAGCTTAATAGAGCAAAAACTACTTGGGACACCTGCCCCACGGAAGAGACACGCGAGGCATTTTATAAGGCCAAAGCACATTATTTACTCGCCTTCAATTATGAATTGCAATACTGGAAACAAAAGGCCCGGGTAAAATGGTTACAAGAAGGTGATGCTAATACACATTACTTCCACTCCCTCGTTAAAGGTAAGCGTTCCCAGCTCTGTATTAGACAGATTCAAGATTCGACTGGTAGGTTGTTGACGAATCCGGATGAAATTATGACTTCCGCAGTTGCATTTTACACGGACTTATTCACTCGTGCGCCAACGCAGAATCACTCATCCATATTATCACACATTCCACAACTCATTTCAGAGGCAGATAATCTCATGCTCACACAGATACCGTTGGAATCAGAGGTAAAAGCAGGTGTGTGGAGTTTAGACTCGCAAAGTGCTGCCGGCCCAGATGGTTTTCATGGAAATTTCTACCGTTCATGCTGGCCTATCATACATTTGGATGTCCTAAAAACGGTGCAGGAATTTTTCATTGGGGTACCACAGCCGACGGTCATGGCTGCCGCCTTGCTTACATTGATTCCAAAAACACAGTCACCACAGACTTTTGGGGATTTCCGACCTATTTGCCTTACAAATTTTCTGAGTAAGGTTTGTACTCGTATTATTGCCACGCGATTGGGTCAGCTACTACCACAGTTAGTATCGCCGGAACAAACAAGATTTCTTCCCGGACTTGACATTTCGACTCAAGTGTTATTGGCCAGAGAAATGGTCCATATGATGGATAGAGGGAGATCTCAATTATGCCTGAAGTTAGATATGATGAAGGCTTTCGATAGGGTAAGTTGGGAATATCTCAAACTATTATTACGCAAGTTTGGTTTCTCGGATTTTTTCATTCGGATTGTCATTAACCATTTAAGTGCTACAAAGCTGTCAGTATTAATCAATGGGCAGCCATCGGCCTCCTTTCGCCCATTTAGAGGGGTCAAGCAGGGTGATCCCTTGTCACCCTTGCTGTTCATACTATCATCTGAAGGGTTCAGCAGAGGCCTACAGGCGCTAGTTGCAGCGGGCAACATACAATCGTTTCGTCTAGGACGAATACCAATGGCCATCTCACATTTGGCCTATGCAGATGATTTGCTTATTTTCCTCCGAGGTACACAACGCAATCTCAGACGCTTCAATGCATTCCTCACTATGTATGAAACGGCATCAGGGCAAAAGGTGAATTTTCAAAAGAGTAGTTTCATACCTTCGTCTAGTGTCACCTCAAGTCAATGTCGGATGTTCAAAGATATACTGGGCATGCGGGCAACAACTCTGCCGTTTCGTTATCTCGGCTCATATTTACATAAAGGCATCACTCGATCCAGATATTGTACAACCCTATTACAACACATTGATGACCGTCTACACGGCTGGCATGCCCGTCTTCTCTCCTCAGCGGGACGACTTGTGCTTTTGTGTTCAGTGCTTCTAGAGCTTCCGCTTCATATTCTGGCAGCAGGCGGATTGCACAAATCAGTCACCTGAATGATTAACAGAAAGATGGCGGCATTTTAATGGAGGGATATGCATCATTGGGTGGCATGGCACAAAATTTCAATGCCATTTGAGGAAAGCGGCTTAGACATTCGAAACCTCAGCGACTTGCAGCAGGCATATCACTGTAGGATTTGGTGGACATATCGTAAACAAGATACTTTATGGAATCAGTATATGCACAATAAATATGGACGGAGGGGAGATTATCATCCGCGACTCCCCGACTCAACAGTGTGGAAGCTCATATGTCGAATTCACCACACTTGCATCTCTGCAACAACTGGAACGACACCTTTTCTTCTATGGACATCTACGCCCACGGGCGAGTTTACTCTCAAGTCGGCCTATGCTCTTTGTCGGGTGTCACGTCCAACACAGCTTTCTACAAAATTTATTTGGTTTAAGCAACATTCCCCTTCCACAAAAATATTGTTGTGGCGCATCTTTCATTCAGCCTTACAATTTGAAGATTACATTGGCCAGTATTTGGTGGCACGCCCCACACAGTGTCCTTTCTGCAGAGAACACTCAGCCACAGTGGATCATATCTTCATTTACTGCAGCCGCATTCGCCACATATGGAGTTTTTTTTGCTGCAGAGTTGCATGGAATACCTCCAACATCACTATCTCTGCGTCAGTATTTACTAGCATGGTGGTATCGTTCAACTACTTCATCATTATTTGGGGTTATGAAAATTGTCATTCCAGCCACTATATTTTCAAATATATGGCGAAATTATGCGCAATTGGTATATGGGGACTCTACGACCTTTTCACCTACGGGGTTACGAAACTCGATACATTTTGATATTCGAATGTGGATAATGAAGATACAGGGGTCCAAACTTGCCGTAGGGCCAACTCTCTCGCTTTCATGGATCCCCCAGATTCGCCCTCCGCGTCTCCGCATTATTCGGTGGCAAACCCCTCTTCAGGTAGGCTCAAACTCAATGTTGATGCAGCAGTTGGCCGCCACTACGCTGCAGATGGGGCAATAGTACGTGATCACGAGGGTCATTGTGTGAGTGCACTTTCATTTCGGCTGCCTACGAGTACGCCTTTATTGGCAGAGATACAGGCTACTCTTTTTAGTTTGATGTATTTTCTCCCATTCTATCGTATGATCATAATCGAATCTGATTGTGCTCAAATGTTGTCACGACTACATCAGCCACAATATATTACTGGTAACTATCATCTGCGACTGCTACACACTCTACTTCAACATCATAGGCTGGAGATCATTCACACATATCGCGAAGCAAATATGCCAGCTCACTATCTTGCACAACATGCAATGATTCAGCCTGCGACCAGTGCTTTCAGCAGCCACAATCTACCACCTTTGGTTTGTGCATCGCTCACGTTGGACCTCACATCGGCGAGCTTGTGATCGTCCTGACATGCTAGTCTTCCTCATGGATTGGCAATTTTCAATATATTTTGCCCGTACCATAATGGTTACGGGCAGATATGGTACGCATTGCACTCTTTTAGTTCACTGCTGCAGTTTTCATATCTTTAACATATTTAATGTGTTCTTTTCTCACAATGTCAATGTTCGTCAACTTAATCACACCGTCAACTTGGCACAACTTCACCGAGTTCGTACATCTAGCGTCTTCCATAAGGATTGGCTACCTTAAAATTTTCCTGCATGCACTTTCCTAAGTACAGGCAGACTCGGTACGCTTGCTATTACATCATTATACTAGTTTTTCCATGTACTTTTCTTCCCGATGCTGACCTGGATTGTTTTGGTGGTACATGTACATCATCATCGCATTGGCGTCCATCTCTCTTCACTTTGGTGGCCTTTCAACGTTGCTGCGGGCTCTATTTATGAGAATTCATCACATCCTCACCATCTAAGCTTGACGTCGTGGATTCCAACACACTGCTGCTTACTATTGCAAGTCTTCCAAATGGATTGGCGTGTATATGGTACCTCTGCCGGCACGTGGTATTGTGCCGGCAGACCAGGTATGCTTTACCTTCAATTCATCTCACAAATTTCATTAAGCCGTGGCTTTCTGCTTTACTCAGCACTATATTATTGCAATGTGTGGACGAGGACATGGGTTGTGCCTATACTCCAATCAGTTGAAGCGATTGACATCCGGACCAGGCATTCTCATCGAAGGCAGCTATCTTCGGTGTTGCTTAATTTCCTACATCGGTCACGTATTTGTCTGGATATATTGACGGGAGCATGGATCGTACTCCTTTTCTTGAGCATTGGCGCGACTACTGTTTGGACATTGGCCAATCGTCATGCGAGACTGTTCACATGGCTGATTGTTTTTTTTACATTGGTGTAATATTAGGGTTACAAGTTCTATTTCATTACTTAATAGCGTATATTAACAGTCCATCTTTATAAATATGTACGCTTTTTCCTTCGCCAAGGTTTTATCCACAAGGGTGGTTTTACTTGGCAAGGTTTTAATGCGGCATATCATATACGGATTGGATGTTGGTAATCATACACTGTTACTATTATTATAGTTTTTTTTCCGATGTAATAAGGTATTCCTCCGCCATAAGTGAGGGTTTTTCTCATAATACAAATATCCTTTTTCCAAATATATATATATATATATATATATATCATGTCTTAAATCATGTAAATATACTTTTCACAAAGATTTAAGTTATAGGCCAAAAATATATATATAACCGATATATATATATATATATGCTATATATATATATATTTTATTTTTCAACAATACACATATATGTATATATTTATCTCATGTCATAATCATTTAAAATATACTTTTTATAAAAATAAATTCATTACACTACCCTTTATATATATAGCCGAAATATACTTATATGTATCTATACATATATAACGCCTATGTACATATATATATACTTTTATACTCAAGCATATATACCTATACATATCATATACATGCATTTGAATTTACTTTTCATATTCAAGCATATATATACATATACATATTATATACACGTATATATACACGTATATATACACTTTTCATGTACACGCATATACATATATCTGTACATGCATATGGTATATCATGTAAAAGTTAGATTTGTATATATTTTTGAAGGAAAAATCTTGAACATACTACATGATGATCCAAACTTTGGTATAAACATAAATACGAAACATTTTTAAAACCATGTAGTATTTAGAAAGAATACTTGCCTTGTTCTTGGTTTTTGACCTAAAATGGAAGTCTCTTCTTTTCTCCTTTGAGTGGAACTCTCGGCCCTTTTGGGTTAAGTAGATGAAAAAATGTTAGTTCTTGAATGAGTATGACTAAGATGACTACAAAAATCAAGTCTTTTGGAGTCTCACCTTCTGGTTATTCTTTGAGTTTCTCCTAAAATGGTCACAACCTCCTCTCTTATCTTTGGTTAAAGCCCCGTCCTTGGTGAATTTTGGACATGCAACTTGAAATTTTGACATAATGTTGGAAGGATGTTCTTCTTACTTCCTATCTATGGTCACGGTTGAGCCTCCAAGGAAAGGTTTCTTGAGGAGTTTATTGATAAGTATGTGGAAAAGGAGATAGAACTCTTAACTTGAAGCTTGATGCTAATTTTAGAAGATCTTCCTTCTTCCTTTGGCTAGGTGCTCTCGGTTGAAGGGTGCTGAGGGTTGGGAAAAGATTGTCTCACCTATGAAAGTGGAGACTTGAATGAAGATAAATAAAATGTTTGTTGAAAAGAAAGTGGGGTTGAAATGCAAAGAAATATCTTGACCCCCCCCTTTTCTTGGGTTGCTTCCGAAATAAGAAAAGGAATGGGGTTATTTTATGGTGTTTAATGGGATGGAAGAAAAGTAGAAGAGGTAGGTGGTGTGTAGAAGAATTAATGGAAGAAACGAAAGTGGATTGGGAGGAGTGAAAATATAGGATAATGTAAAAGGTGAGGTGGCTTGTAAGAGTAATGAAAAAGGGAGGAACCCATGGGTGAGTTGGGGGGATAAAGAAAAAGACTTCTTGTCTTTATGTGTGCTTGGAAAGAGAAAAAGTGATAGTGGTGTAAGAAAAAGATGATGGCCTATGCTTAGGGGGCGGCCTAGGGTGTGACAAGACGAAAATGAGTTTTGTTTTATTTCACATGTAGGGTAAAGTGGGAGAAAATGTGATAAGTGGGGTAAAAATGAGTAGTGGAATTATTGTATCGGGTATTTTTATTTGGTTTAATTCATATCTACGGACTTAGGTTGCTACCGACTCATTTATTTAATTTGTATCGTAGGTCCGACCCGTTCGTTATCTACTCCCGTCCAGTCTCGCTATATTGTTAACTTAACATTCGGTTATTTTTCTGAGTGATTCTAACCCTGATATAAAATGTCAATGTCTTTATTAATCCTAAATTAAATTTAAACTCCATCGAGTTATATCGACATTGCATTTGCGTCCTATTTTTCATCATCTTATTTTATTTTCCATTGACCCGGAAACGCGGGTTGTAACAAGGTGATTACCGAAACTTCGCCAACGTATCACGTACCTGCCATATATAGATGGCCAGCCCCTACACTTCAAAAATGGATACAAATTTCGTGGCTTATATAGTATATTCAGCCATAAAATCATTCCATGTTGGCACACACAAATCACCCCCAATTAAGGCCAAATTGTAGACATTCCAAATTTAAGTTTTTGTCACATGTAGGCGCCAGTTTGATCAGCCATTAGAGCTGAATATTAAATTTATTTTATGTATATTATGTGTGACATAATATATATAAGATGTGCAAATATTTTGAATTTAATCGGAGAAAAATCGCGTAATCGACAAAAGTCAAAAATTCGGTTTTCCACGAACACAACACATGGAACGTTTTTTTTGGCATGACATGTAACATATATGTGTGAATATTGCGTGAATATTGTGCTGATTAAAGTGTTCTAGAAAATTCAAATTAGGGCTGATTATAATTTACCATATATGTGTGAATATTGTGCACTACTTGACAAAGTTTACCAAAAGAAAATTCAGCACATGTGCAGGAATTTCACACACCATTTTCAGCTTTGTTGGAGTCTAGATGGAGCTCATTTGGCACTTTAATTGGTGGAAAATAAGCCACACATGATGGTTGACTTTGAGGAGGGCAACACACAAGGAAAGATTTCAAAAATGCAACACATGCTGAAAATTTTCAGCACATGTGAATAGTGGCCGAATTTACTATTCAATTGTCCTTAATTTGCATCCCAAAATTGAAGGGATTGAATGGTGATTACTTGGTAGTGTTTTGAATTCTTTTTGGCACATGTTTTTCAAGTTAATCTCAGATTTTTACAGCACACTGAATGGTGACAAGGTTGGACCAATCATAAAGTGCCAAGTAAGCAAAGCCAAGTCATTCATCCAATCATGTTGTGCCAAGTATGCAAGTTGATGTCACATTTACAAGGCATTATTCCAAGGACTTAAAAGAGAATTCTCAAGATGGAAAAGAGCCCTAAGGGGGCTGCCAAGGCTGATTAAAAGGAGAAGAGATGTAGCAAACAAAAGCAAGACAATTCTCATATTCTCTCAAGTGCAAAAAGTGTCTTCCACTTTCTTCTTCTACCTTTCTTTCTTCTTCTCTCACAAGCCTATTGTTCTAATATTCAAATATATTGAATAGGCTTTGTATAGACCACCATACACGCTCATTGTTGTAAAAGGTTGATCAAGGTGTGATCAATCCTTCATTCGTTCGGTTGTGTTCGTGAAAGGTGTGATTACTTGTATCGTTTGTAAAGGGTTAGAGTTGGTGTGTAACTCCAGCAACCCTTTGTGATACGGTGTTATTTTGTTTAGTGATAACCGAGGAAGGTGTCCTCGAAGACTGGAGTAGGTTGTGTTAACCGAACCAGTATAAAATTCTCGGTGTTATTACTTTCAGCACTTTACTTTAAGTTTCCAGCACTTTGTATCGTTTTCATTGCATTAGTAAAAATATCAAACGACTTTCAAAAATTACCAAAATTTGCAGAAACATAGCCACACCTCTTAAGTTTCATTTGGCGCAAGTTTCAACCTTTTTAGATAAGTATAAATTATTCAAACGTCAATAGTTCTAAGACTAGTGCAGTCTGATTTTTAGACTTGCAAAGGTTGAGACTTTGAACGTGTTTGACATACTTCCCAAAAGCATTTTGCAAAACTGTTTCAACCCAATTAAAAAACATAATAAGGGGTTTGTCATTAAATTTTCAGACCATTTGCAGTAACGGTTTAATCGGAATTAATTTTTTAAATCAGACTACCGTTTCTGGCAGATTTGAGCAATCTGACCACCAACGATTTTTTAAAGGGGTTAAAGGTTGAATTTTAATATGAAATTTTTAGGAGATAGTTTTGAAAACGTTTCAAAAACAGGTCTTGAAAACAGAAACTGTTTTCAGAAGTTGGATTTTTGGTTTAAAACAATTTTAAAAACCAAATTTTCCGCACCCACTATTCAGCCTCCCCCCTTCTAGTGGTGCATTGCAAGTCCTACAGCATGTACTTTCCATTTAATTCATTATTATTTATGGTTTACTTGCTGGTGACGTTGTCACTCATCCTATTATTTTTCCTCCCAGAGCCTGCAGGAAATAGGGTCAAATGGATTGAGGACGAGCCTAGGGTTCCTTATCCATAGGCGTGTGAGAGAGGATATGCCTCAGGACTTTAACATGACGATTTGTATTTGACGAACCTATGATGGGATTTAATTTGGACATCACTTTTATTTTGTGGACATGGATTGTAGATGATGGTATGAACATTCGGCATGTTTTTATTTAAAGTTTTATTCTGCCTCAGTTTTTGCTTACTTAATGATGTGTAAGCAGGAAAGTCCATATACTTTGTTATGGATTATGATATGATATGAACCGACGTCTGGTACTCTGCGTAGTGAAGTACGGCAGGCGCACTGTACGTGGGCGAGCCGGTGCGGGGGCGCCACAGGTGGTATTAGAGCCGAGGCTCTAGATTCGGGCATAATATAGAATTAAGTTATGATTTAGAAATCTAAGTTTGACCTTAGACCTAAGTCACGATCCTAGAGGAGAGTTGACCTTAGACTAGGATGACTTAGACTGGAAAATTAGGGCCTTGACCTGATAATAAAGCCCTAGTTGATGACATTTTATATGTCCTAGAATTTAATTCGTATCGTATCTTCTTGCATGCCCACTTGAAATTTCTATTGGATTACGAATTAAATTCTGTCGCTTATCTGGATATTTCAATTTTGAATAAAAGTTGACGCTCCGTAGTGTAGATGCCATTGCGATCTGGTAATCAAGCAGTATCACTGTCACCCCCAGGAAGCAGTGGGTTTTACTACCGACAGCTAGTTAGAGCAGGTTATTCCGAGGTTTTGTGGGGAATCTAGTGTAGAGGTGGCAGAAGCATGGTTGAATGAAGTGGAAGGTAACTTCATGCTGATACAGGTGCCTGATAGGATAAAGGCACAGATTGTCCGGCCGTTTCTGAACGGTAAGGCCAGCCAGTGGTGGAGGACTTGTATCCAGCCACTGCCTCGGACAGTAGCTTGGAAAAGTTTTCTGGAAGAATTCTGTGAGCATTTCCTCTCTCCAAATTTAATCACGAAAAGAGTTGAGGAATTTGACGCACTAAGACAAGATCCAGGCACCACTGTCCTAGAATACGCTCGTCGGTTCATTGCGTTAGGTCGATATGTCCCTCTGATCATGGAAAATGAAAAGCATGAGGTGATTAGATTCATACGTGGCTTAGACCTCCAGATCAAGATTTGGCTAGTCAATGCGTATTCGAAGACTTTTGAAGAAGTACTAGAGGACTGTTACAGAGCAGAACGCGATAGCAAGCGCTTAAACAGGTACGACCAAATTGTGGAATTTAAACATATAGTACCTACGATCTACTATGCCTATTACCCAAGTATAAATAGGTCAGGCCAAAGATCGAACTAGAACAATGAGACGAGGAACCTTAGAAAAGATTCCCAAATAGTTAATAATATAGTAGAGAAGACGATAAGAGCAACACCAATGAAACATGAATACTAGGGTACGTTATGCAAGTGTTTCTATACGTTCTCAATAGTCAGATAAGTACCCTGATAGAGAACTCAACAAGATCACAATAAAGAACAAGTACACATTGCCCCTGGATCGACGACTTATTCGATTAACTCAGGGTACATAACTAACAAGTTTAGTTCAATTAAGGTCTAAAATTTTCCAAAGCCCAATCTAAAGAATCTTAATGCAGGGATCTCGGTTTTTTCAGTAAAATAGACCTGTGATCTGGATATTCCAATAAAGATTAAGGCTGAAGACGTCCCTAAACTGCCTTCAGAACCCGTTATGGACATTATGAATTTCTTGTAATGCCATTCGGATTGACCAACGCCCCCGAGACGTTTATGGATCTGATGAATCGAGTATTTCAAGAGCAACTGGACAAGTTTGTTGTGGTTTTCATCGATGATATATTGATCTACTCACCGGATGAACAGTCCCATATGGCCCATTTAAGGACCGTTCTTGACATCTTACGGAGGAAGCAACTGTATGCCAATTTAGTAAATGCAAATTTTGGCTGCGCAGTGTGGCATTTCTGGGCATGTTACATCTGAGGATGGAATATCTGTGGATCCCAATAAGATCGAGGAAATTATAGAATGGCCAAGGCCAACGAATGTTACGGAGGTACGGAGTTTCCTTGGTCTTGCTGGCTATTATCGCAAGTTTGTTGAAGGGTTTTCTCGGATTACAATGCCTCTCACCTGTTTGACCCAGAAAAAGACAAAGTTCGAATGGACCTCAGACTTCGAAAGGAGTTTTATTGAACTGAAAGAGAAGCTGACTTTTGCTCAAGTGTTGGCGCAACCAATTCCGGGTGAAAGTTTCATAGTGTACAGTGATGCCTCTAAAAATAGACTGGGATGTGTGCTAATGCAGAGAGATCGAGTGATTGCGTACGCATCCCGACAGCTAATGCTGTTTGAGCAAAATTACCCAGTACATGATCTCGAGCTTGCAGCTGTAGTCTTTGCCTTAAGGATATGGAGACACTATTTATACGGTGAAAGGTGCGAGATCTTCACAGATCACAAGAGACTTAAGTACCTTTTCACTCAGAAGGAATTAAATATGCGTTAACGTCGATGGCTAGAGTTGATGAAGGATTACGACCTCTCTATTTAGTATCATCCAGGAAAAGCTAATAAGGTTGCTGACGCCTTGAGTCGAAAGACAAGCCATCTGTGTCAACCACCTTGCAGTGTGATATGGAAGAGTTTGATCTCGAGGTGGTTGATTCCATTGATAGCGTGCTCGCGAAGTTGGTACTGATTCCTTCACTAATTGACCAAAATTAAGGAGGGTCAGAAAGAGATGAAGCATTGAAGAAAACTAAGGACAAGTTGAAGACGAAGCCATCTGAGGATTTGAGATCAGGAGTGATGACAGTTTGTGGTTTAGGACACGACTTTGCATACCCAATGATGATGATATAAGGAATGAAGTCCTTCGGGAAATTCATAATTCTCTTTTATCTATTCATCCTGAGCCACAAAATGTACCAAGACTTAAAGCAAAAATTCTGGTGGCAGGGCATGAAGAGGCAAATTGCGGAATTAGTGGAGAAGTGCTTGGTTTGTCAGAAAGTGAAAGCGGAACATCAGAGACCCGCTGGATTGTTGCAACCTCTTGAAGCCCCCGAGTGGAAGTGGGGACCATATTGCTATGGACTTCGTGACTGACCTGCCGAGGACAAAGAATGGACATGATGCTATTTGGGTGGTCGTCGATCGTTTAACAAAATCTGCTCACTTCATGGCTATTACCATCAAAGCCTTTATGGAGAAGTTGGCTACTACGTATATTTATCAGATTGTGAGCCTTCATGGAGTACCCATGAGCATTGTTTATGACCACGACCCTCGCTTTACATCCCGATTTTGGACAACTTTCCAAAAAGCGATGGGTACCGAGATACGAATGAGCTCTGCATTTCACCCTCAGACAGATGGTCAATCCGAGAGAACCATCCAAACACTGGAAGACATGTTGCGAACTTGTACACTTGAATTTGGAGGGAGTTGGGACAAGAGTCTCAAACTAGTGGAGTTCTCATATAATAATAGCTACCATCGTCTATTGGGATGGCTCCTTATGAAGCACTCTACGGAAGAAAGTGCCACGCTTCACTTTACTGGATGAAATTGGAGATAAAGTTTTCACAGGACCTGACCTAGTAGACAGACTCGAGAGAAAGTAATGATCATTAAGCAAAGGTTGCAAGCGGCCCAAGCTAGAAGCAAGATTTGGGCAGACGAGAAGCAACGGCCATTGGAATTTCAAGCCAGAGAAAAGGTGTTCTTGAAAGTGTCGCCATCAAAAGGAGTTAAGAGATTTGGTATCAAAGGGAAATTAAGGCCCAAGGTTTATTGGACCATACGAAATTCTTGAAAAGATTGGGGGAAGTCGCTTACCGGCTAGCACTACTGCCATCGCTATCCTCAATTGCACTATGTGTTTCACGTATATCAGCTTCACTGGTATGTGCATGAGCCTGGCCATGTCATTGAGGAGCAACCTTTGAAAGTTGAAGCCGACGCGACATATGAAGAAGAGACGGAGAAGATCGTGGATCACAAAGAAAAGACACTAAGAAAAACGATCTATTCCTATGGTCAAGGTGCAATGGAAGCACCATTCAATTGATGAAGCCACTTGGGAAACAGAAGACAAGCATGAGAAGCTTATACCCGTACCTTTTTGATTAGCGCCCTTAAGTTCGAGGACGAAACTTGTAATAAGGAGGGGAGGATGTTGTACCCTAACGAAAAATCGTATTGTACTTGAGAATGTATGAATGAATTAATGAATGATGGATTCTTCAAGTACATTTTATTAAGTTATTACAACTGCTTTAATTAATTCTCCTTAAGGTAAGTTCCATAAATAATGGAAATGAACACGAGTATGTCTTATGAAGTATGTGAAGATACAATTTTACCCTCTCAAGGTTATTCATAATCTCGGCCATAAGGGTATTGGGGATATTAAAATAGGGTTTCTTTTTTTTTTACAAGCAAACTAACCCTTAGTAGTCTTAGTAAAGCAAGCATGAAAAGTTCATAACTAGCATTTAGTATTCTACTAAATGGGATTAAAAAGGTAAAAAATGGGAAAAGTGTTACTTTTTCCTCTACTAAGCCGCCGAGTAAAGAGGGTAATTAGGAGGCTACTTTTTGTTAAAAAAGACCACTACTCACTTTAATTGCTTACTAAAGCAATATTATAAAGTAGTTATGCATGAAGTAGTCACAATATGATATTATTATAAGGATGGGTAACTCACTAAATTTCCCATTTAAAACCTTGGGGTACATGGAATGAAGGAATTAGGGATCAAGTTTACTATCCAACTTTTCCTTCAACAACCTAGTAAGCTTTCCATTAAACACTCTTAAAAGTGACTAAAGCATGATGGAGCATACTAATGGCTCCCCCACTGTCGGTTTAAAACCATGGTGCAAATCAAGAGACATCTTAAACCTTACTATAGTTACTTTATGCTAACTACCAACTCAAACGTACTCAAGTTAGCAAGGTAGTAAACCCTAATGAGAATACCATGCAAGGGAAAAAATTCTCTTTTCTTCCTTAGGTTACCAACGGCTAAACATTGCCTTTGAAAAAAATCATCTCCAAGAATTCTAGAGTTTTCTCCTATACATCAACCAACTTAAGAAATCACAAGAACAAAAGAACCAAGAACTCCCTCATTCATCTCACACGGCCAACATTGAGCCAAGGAGATCTAAAGAAATCATTCGAGTTCAAGTTTGGTCTAGGTGAGTTATATCCTAAACTCCTTAAGTAAATTCTATACCTCACATAGTGAAGCTCACAAGGTACCCTCTTTTCTGTGAAAACCGTGACCCTCCAAGAGGTCATTAGGTGAATATTTTCAAAGTACTAAGAGAGATTACTTCTTGGTTGGTTGGATTCATCTCAACCTCCATTCAAGATTCAATTTGGTAAGACCATCTAGCCTCAAACTAAGTTGTATTGTATGTGTGTTAAATAGTGGCTAACAAATATTTCTACCCTTAAAACCGTGTATGTTAGGAAGGGGGTTGAAGGAAGCATTACTTTGTTTCAACAGTTTCAAGCAAGACCTAAGATCCAAGACGGCAAGTACACTATAAATGCTCTTGACTATGTTTGAAAGTATATGCTTGAATGTCTAGCTATTATTAAGATTTAATATTAGATGGAAATATTAAGCTTGAAGTCATGAAAGTTTAGTGTTCCTTAAGAAAGGTGACTTGCATGTATGAATGAAATTCCTCCAAAGATGAGTTCTTTGCCTCCTTTGAACAGGAATTGTTGGCAATATCTAAGTAATGGGGGTAAAATTTCTCTTTTCTCACCATGTAAAGGGGACGGTGGAGGAAGGATATAGGGTTGAACAATATTTCGTGTGAAAGAATATGTTTGGGAGGTGAAAGATATATGGAATTGTATGATTGAATGTTTTATTACTTAGATGTATTATGTAATTATGAAAATGAAATATGAGCCTTCTCATGTGTAAGAAATGGGCTGTTTGGGGGTTTAGGCTACAGTACATAAATTTAGTTGTGCAAAAAGAGACTTTACTATGTACAAAGGTGCAATATCAAAGTGTGCTATGTGTAATTCAAAACTGTTTTTGAAGTGGTTTGTATGTAGCTTTAGAATATATTAGAACCTGTAACGTTTATGTTAAAAAGTGTATTTGATAGCTAGTAAGCCAATTTAGAAGAATAAGATTAGTTTGGTACACATTTAGCAGAGAAAAGTGACAAAAAGGGGAAATTACTGGACATGACAGATTTATGTGACGTTTTGTGAGACCCAAAATGGAACTTAGAACGTGTAAATGAGCTAATATTTGGTAGGATGCTAGCCTTGTGTGGTCTATTAAATCTGTGAGTTAGAATTTTGAAAAAAGGACTTGTGGTTTATTCACAATAAAAATTATTTAGTGAAAGCTAGTCAATCTAGATTCTCATGTACCCATCTTTACGAAAAATAATTAGATGACCACCTTAAAACCCATTGGATTGCTCTGGAACTTTTATGGAAATTACTCAAGACATAGGTGAACATATCCATGTAAATAAACCTGCTTGGAATCACTGTTTTCGAGGTAGCACTTAGTTGAAGTTAACGGCGCAAAGCTTGAACACAGGACAGAATTTTGGCGTAAGTTGTGAGGCCTTATTATTTCGAATTTGGGCTCATATGTGTTATTGGGCTTATGAATATTACTTCTTGGTATGTCCATTATGTTTTCCAGGTATTGGCCTAAATTAAATAAAATGTTATGGGCTTGAAAGAAAAGGTAAAAGATGAGTACTGTGGCTCCTGGATTCAGCAGTACCCTGTTTGGCAATTTAATGATTTGCGGATTTTATATGTCTTAAGACGTTACGAAATTTGTATGTCGGGTAGATAAGACTCCATTATGCATATGTATGTCATTAGATCATAAAAATGGGCTGAAAATTATGGGGATTGATGCAGCATGAACAGAACCATTAATTATGGAAATTTTTACAGCTTAAAGAACAAGAGAGGATGAGTATTATGTGATGCATCTAGTCATGAATTTCATGTGCACGTCATACATTGCATCACCATCCTTTGCATGATTGTATGAAACTGATTTTTATGACAAAGAACGATGAAAAAGCGGTTTTAAAGAAACGATTTCAGTTTTGAAAAAGAACGACTCCTGTTGGTACCATGATTCTGGCCAGCCTAACCCGCCCAGATCCGGGGTTAATTGATCTGTTGATGATTATGACCGTACAGGCCCAGAAAGAATAGACCTGGTTATGATTATTATGAACGTTCAGGCCCGGAGAGAATAGACCCTGATAATGATGATTATGACCGTACAGGCCCAGAGAGAATAGACCTGGTTAGGATTATTATGACCATTCAGGCCCGGAGAGAATAGACCTGATAATGATGATTTATAACCGTAATAGGCCCAGAGAGAATAGACCTGCTGATGATGATTGATTACAAGACCGTCTTCAGATCCGGACATAATAGATCTTAAAGGAATGGTATGATCGCCTCAGATCCGGATATAATAGATATGAATATTCACTCCTCTCGTTTTATTTACGATGATGTTTTGAAAGAAAGAATGAAGAACTTATCCTCATTTTTTGTCATGACCCATCACATGGGCACATGCATACATACTGCATCTTTCTATGACTAGTCGAATATTTGATGTATTATTTCTTAGGCTATGACGATATGTTTAATACCTCCTAAGTTATGATCTTAATATGATGCTTATCTCTTAAGTTATGACCCTATGTCCTTACGAATGATGAGTTGAAAGTAAGGTATGTTACGAATCCAACTTTTTGGGGTTTTGGTTCTTGTATGTACTTTCTATTTAATTCATGATTATTTATGGTATACTTACTGGTGACATTTTCACTCACCCTATTATTTTTCCTCCCAGAGCCTTCAGGAAATAAGGTTGAGTGGATCGAGGACGAGTCTAGGGTTCCCTATCCATAGGCGTGTGAGAGAGGATATGCCTCAGGACTTTATCATGACGATTTCTATTTGACGAACCTATGATGGGATTTAATTTGTACATCACTTTTATTTTGTGGACATGGATTGTATATGATGTTATGAACATTCGGCATGTTTTTATTTAAAGTTTTTATGCTGCCTCAGTTTTTGCTTACTTAATGAAGTGTAAGCAGGAAAGTCCATATACTTTGTTTATGGATTACGATATAATATGAACCGACGCCTGGTACTCTCCGTAGTGAAGTACGGTGGGCGCACCGTATGCGGGCGAGCCGTGCGGGACGCTACAATATACACATGTATTCCAACGTACTACTGACACATTATATATCTTACATACGTACGCTAACGTCACAACAATTTATTTAACTCATATTATGA
Source organism: Eustoma russellianum (assembly GCA_036186865.1). Lineage (NCBI taxonomy): Eukaryota > Viridiplantae > Streptophyta > Magnoliopsida > Gentianales > Gentianaceae > Eustoma > Eustoma russellianum. The sequence goes on along the minus strand of AP025041.1, from coordinate 41,753,213 downwards.
GTATATTCAGGTCTTATATCATATGATATAAGTCATGGTGATGACAAATTTATTACGACACATTAAAAAGGTTCTAAACCAAAAATTATCGTATCGGGTGAATACCAAAACTTCATCAACGTGTCACGTACTGCCATATATAGATGGCAAGCCCCTACACATCAAAAATGACCACAATTTTGTGGCTTACATGGTATATACAGCCATAAAATCACTTTATGGTGGCCACCACACAATCAGACCCCAAATTAAGGCCAAATTGTGGAGATTCCAAATTCAAATTTTGTCACATGATTAGGCGCCACTTTAAATCAGCCATGAGTGGTGAATATAAAGTTTAATTTATGTATATTATGTGTAACATAATATATATAACATGTGCAAAAAGTTGGAATGTAATCGGAGAAAAATCGGGCAATCGACAAAAATCAACAATTCGGTTTTCTACGAACACGACACTGGAACATTTTTGGCATGACATATAACATGTATCTAGACACTTTTTATATACTCAATACATTCTAACATGTTCATGAAAAATCAATTAAGGCTGATGGAATATATCATATGTGTATGATTATATGTGCACTGTTTTACAAAGTTACAAAAATAAAATTCCAGCACATGTACACTCTTCATCACACGTCTATCTTGGCTTGATGAAGCATATGTGGAGCTTTGTTGGCATCTTGATTGGCCAAGAATGAAACATACAATGTTGGCAATATAAAGAAAGGAGCTACACAAGGTAACATTTCAAACTTTGTCACATTTGTGACACATGCTGAAAATTCAGCATGTGTAGTATGGCTGGCCAAATTTTTGCTACTAAATAAGCCATATTTATTACCTTGATTATATGGATTGATTGAAAGATCATGATGTAAATGTTTTAGAATATATTATGGAAATAATCAAGTGATATTTTCAAATATCACACATGCTGAAATTTCAGCATGTGTGTAATGCATATGGCCGATTTTATGGCCTCTTGATGACTAATTTTATTCCAAAAATTAGTAGAAATGTTATGTAATAAATGATGATTGATTTATTCTTTATTTTCAAGGAATTAAAAAAATGCAAACTTGGCAAACAATTTGAAAAAAGTGTGAATATCACACATGCCGAAATTTCAGCATGTGTAGTAAGCATGTGGCCGAATTCTTGGAAGGAAATGGGGATTATTTGTCTTGCTAATTATGTGGAATTATTATTGATTTATGGCAAACACTTTATTGTACCGCCCCGCACCCGGACCTCGTCTGAATACGGTGCACCCGCCGTACTTCACTAGGGAGAGTACAAAGCATCATGTATAACATGCGAAAATCCATAACATAAGCCATGGACTCCCATGCTAACATTAACATGGTAGTAAATTTAGGTAGAATTAAAACTTTTCAAAAATAGCCAGTTACGAAAATACTAAGTTCCCAAAGTCAGCAGTCCCACAAAATGACATAACCGAAATTCAAAGAGTTCAAACATTGTTCATAATACAAACATCTTGGCTGCACAAAATCCTTAAGCTTTGGCTCCTTCAGATTTCCTCTCCTACGGATATGGCACCCTCAGCTCATCCTCGATCCACTCAATCTTAGCATTAGCTGGCTCTGGGGAAAATAAAAGTGTGAGTGATAAAAATCACCTAGCAAGAATACAACAAACTACCATGAAATACATAAAGAATTATACATGAATGTAATACCCCAGGAACCTCAAATAACAATTCATACCTGACCTTTAGTCCTGAACTTGCTTGATGATATAGCCTAAGCATAACTCTACGTAAAGCTATATCAAAATCTCATTAATCATTAACGGTAACATATCACATGTCAGCATGCTCGTGAGTTATGCAAGATGCAATGCATGATGTTATGTCATGTCAAAACTTTATTTTGGTCCCATAAAATAATATGTCGGAAAAACAGTGTGTCAGATCAATTAAACCCCGGATCTGAGCGGGTCCAAAACATATCAACAGACCAATTAACCCCGGGTCCTGGGACGGGTCCAGAACATGTATCAGATCAATTACCCCGGATCTGAACGGGTCCAGAACATATTATGTCAATAGACCAATTAACCCGGGCCTGGAGTCGGGTTTAGTCGCATGCTTGGCCGGCAAAGGAATCATAAAGCTTTCTTTTAAAACATGGGACCATAAAAACTTTCATGCATAGCCTAAAACATAGTTACTTGGAGAAAGACTTGCTTGCATATGGAAAAATTTCATAAAAATCAGATTTCATGTGGCATATGATCATGCATGATACATGAAAGTGATATGCAATGCAAGTCATGACGTTAATAATAGTATGCATTCCTTATAACATGTCAACATGCATGGTTTCGGAACTAAGAATTTCCAGATTTTACTTCATATTCATGAGGCGGCTGAGTGACCAATCAGACCCATTTTTATAATCTTTTATCCTACATTTGTTTAGTGGGGTCTCATTTACATGATGTAAAATTTTCATAACTCCCTAAGACGAATAAAGCCCTTAAGTCATCAAACCATTATCAAGTGTACTTGCTGAATTCTACGATATAATAACCAACATTACGTTAGCTTTTGGGGCCTTAAAGCCTCAATTATTTGGACCACAACCTGGAAATATAATAAACTCCCTAGGGATTAACACTCATGATCCCAAACCGTGTATATAGGTCCAAATCCATCAATTGGGCCTTTCTAACTTAATCCCCTGTTCAGCCAATTTCCAGTTTTAGTACATCAACTTTATGTCCATAATTACCCACCAAAACGTTAATACCAACTCGATTAATTTGCATGATCTTACTCCTCTATGTCTTAGGTGATTATCATAAATTTCCAGGTCAATCCAATAACCTTAAAGGGCTCATTAATTATTTTTCTGAAATGGGTCATTGTGCTGAAACTGGACTGACCATTTTACTAAAAATTCAATTGTGGCAAAACCATGATTTCTTTTTCCGAAATTCCAACTCACACACGTCATAAACATGTGAAACTAGCATCCTACCGAAACTTAGCCCATTTTCATGTTCCTAAGTTCCACTTTTGAGCCAAGCAACACAATACTTATTTCTACCCTGTTCCAGTGATTTCAGCTGGAATAGTTTTACCAAATCAATTCCTTAAAATAATTCATAACTCATTTTACCAAAATTCCAATTTTCATATTTACTAAACACCTAAGTTTGTCACCGTACAAAAAAATCCGCTTTATTGGACATCTACAAGATCCATTTCAAATCCACTCAAAACGTTATACAATTCTGTCAAGTTCCAGAATTTCTAGCCTGAGCAGTTCTACCAATTATTTTAATAAAAATAATCCGTAGCTTATTTTATCGCAATTCCAACTCTCATATTTGCTGTACACATAAGGCTAACTTTTTACCAAAACTCAACTTTATTGAAGGTCTACAAGATCCATTTTTTAAGCTATTAAAACGTTGTTCCATTATGCCCAGTTCCAGTGGTTTGATGTTTTGCCATTCATTCAAGTCAAATGTTCACTATTTATCTTGCTCTTATAAAATAGCCTATTGGTTACTACATACACCCCTTTGTAACATGAATATCCAGATTCCATGCTTTTTATAAAGTCACTTTTGCATCATACCAAACAGTTTGTAGATCGTACACAAAACAAGTATCATATATGCTCAAAACAAGTGTTCTTCCTTGAAGTCAAGATTCACCCTCCTCTTCATCCTTTAGGCCGAAACTTATATGGTACCTTAACCACATTTTACAACATATATTTTAGCATGCAACACATTCAAGAGTCATTTTAGTCCAATGTTACAAACAACCTTATAAGAACTCATATCACATGCATGTTTTCCTAGGACCTCTCAAGTTTCAACCAAGAGTTAATCTTGCCTAGACTCACTTAGATGAACCTTATTTCGTCCTAAAACAGCTTCATAACATGTTGCATGTATAAAAAGATTCAATCTTTGAAGGAATAAACCACATGCAAGGCATTGTTCTTAAGAAATCACTAAGATACAATCTTGAACTTAAGATATTAAACTAAAGATCACATCATAGGAACTTCTAACCATTCAAGCCACTAATTCTTTAAGTAAATCATGAGAGATTAGCGTTTATACTTGCCTCTTCAAGCTAAAGCTTTTGTCTTAGCTTGGATTTTGGATGGAATGAGTTGAAATCCTTCTCCTCCTTCACTTCTTGAGCACACGGTTTTGAAGAAGAGGAAGGAAGAAGGTTAGTCTTCATTCAATAGAGAAAATAGAATTATTTGAGGCTAGAATGAACATCTTACCAAAGTGGATTTGAATGCAGCTTCAAGTACCACTAGATGGCACCACCTAAGAGAGTTGAAGGCCTTGCACCTATTGAGCATGAAGGCCACGGTTTGGGTTGGAGAAAAAGAACACCCATGTGAGCTTTATTATCTTGCATGAAAAATCTACTTAGGGATCATGAAGTGAGGCTTACCTAGATGATTCTTGAGGATGAAGATGAAGTTGAACCTCCTAGCCTCAAGGGTGTTGGCCGAAAGTTTTGTTGTGTGGAGGGAGATGGAACTTTTTCCAATTGTTGTCTTGAATTTGTTTGAGAGAGAATTCAAGATGATAAGAAGGTGGAGTGTTTAAAATAAAACATGTTGGGAATTGGGAGGGAAAACGGCGGGTAGAGGGGAAAAGGGCATGGAGCTCTTCCAAAAGTGCATGGGTACTTGGAGTCTTGTCTACTTTTCATAGCTTGTCCCCCATGCTTGCTCCTTTGTTCTTATTTTATTAATTTATGTCTTGCATGATAGCCCTCTTATTTTAATTTTCTAATTTGTAAAATATCCAAGGAGAGAAAAATATGGAGTCTTCTAGACCCCCTTCTTGTGTGGCCGAAAATTTGGCTCTTGGGGAAATGTTTTGTTATTTCTTCCACCTTTGTAGTTCATGTTTATTGTTCTTTTCTTTATTTTATTGTTTTCCAAGATATCCTACCTGTCTTTCTTATTTTGTTTTTATTTCCAGAATTGTATATGTATATATTAAGATGTGCAGTATGCATGTCACCTAAAGCATGTATTATCATGTATATACATACCTTCCATGTACCCACATATATATACATATAACCTATTATATATACACGCCTATATGTACATATATTATATATATATATACCTTTCTGTGTACATGCATATGTGTACATATACTTATATCATATACACGTGCATACATATATAATATCCGTGTATGGTATGTATCGTGTACATAACTATATATTATATATGTACACTACCTGTATGTGAGTATAAATAACATGTACAATTGAAGTGTATAAAAGTGTTTATATATATACTTCATGTATTACCTTCTAGAATTTCCCTTGAGTTAATTATTCAACTATGGTTTCTCAATGGCAACCTGAGTTATTTAGCATGGTGGTTATCCTAAAGTAACCATGGTAAAGTTTGAAATGTTTCCTTGGTTGTTTCATGGATGAATCCGGCGGTTCCAAGGAGTTGATGGGGAGGAGAGATACTTTCCATGTGTATAAGGCATGCTTATGAAGGCATCTTGGTGTTTTGGACCATTGACTACCTTTTCCATATCTTCTTATTTTCCCTCTTGCATGCTTGTATTCTTTGTATTATAACTTTAAGTAGTTACTTTGAATAATAGAAATAGCTAGAGAGTTCTAGAGACTTTCTAATGTCTTAGCCGAAATTTTTGAGGGATCTTGGGGGGTAATTTAGTCGTTTCGTGTTTATCATATCCCATACTTAAATAATTTATTATCTTATTTATTTT